>CM073573.1:111173131-111773131 GCA_037074715.1 Magnolia kwangsiensis | reverse complement strand
TCCCACTCTCCATGTCTCTTTCTCTCCTTATTTCTTTTTATTTTATTTTATTTTAATTTTTTATTTATTTATTTTATGCAATAGGGTTGTGTGGCCCACTTGAATGGACCTCACCTCGAGGTATTTATTTTGTGCAAGAGTCCTTCAAGTGGGGCCCACCTTGCATGTTGTACCCCCCCCCCCCCCAACATCCATCAGTGGTGGCCCACTTCAAAAGGCCCACCACAATGCATTTTTTTTTTAAGAGGCCCATCGTCCAGCGTCTGGGACGCTGGACGTCCCTGGACAAAAAAAAAAAGGGAAAAAAAGAGAAGCTTGTGGGGTGGTCCTCCTGTGTAGGCCCCACCTTGATGTAAATATTCGATCCAAGCCGTTCATCCCCTTACCCACAACATTTTAACCGTTGAGCCAAAGAATGAGGCCGACGTGATCATCCAGTGGGCCATAATATCAGAAACTTGGGCAGTTACCCTTAAAGACACTTCCTGATGAGTCTATGCATCCAAAAAGCCTGAACCTTGGACTCATTGGGCTTGTTTTGAGCCCATAAACTCAATGGACGGGGTGGATCAGCTTGATGTGGGCCCCAGACGTGAAAAACCCCAGAAAATGAGTTTTTCCATTTAAATTGGAAAATAGCAACAGAGGCACCTGCCTCTCTCTGACGTGCAGCAGGCGCTACACGTCTTGGCGGGCGGGCAGCAAGCGGCCACCCACGGCTGCTGCCGTGGGCCCCGCACGATGTATATGTCTTATCTACGCCGTTCATTAAGTGGGTCCCCTTCTCAGGTGGGCCCCCTCCAAATTTCAACTAAATCCAAAACTCAAGTGGCTCACACCACATGAAACAGTGGGACAGTACCCCTACCATTGAAAACCATTTTTGGGCCCACATAAGTTTTGGATCAAGATAAATTTTATGTTTTCCCTTCATCTAGGTCCGAGTGACCTTATGAACGGCTCAGATGGCATTTATGCATTTGGATGGGCCACATCTGTGGAGCCCACAATAATGTATGTATTCTATTCACACCGTCCACAGGCCGTGAACGGTGATTCTCACCATGATGTTTGTGCTCCACCTCCACCGTCCAGCAGACGGTGGAGCCCACCTCGCACGTGTGTTGTTCACACCACCCCCTCCCCTGGCTGCACATTTTGGATGAAAATAAACACTACAGTGGGTCTCCCCCTGGCCCATACCCACACTGGGTGACATATAAACATTACAGTGGACCCTTGCCATTTCTGATGGCAAACAAATATTTCAGTGGGCCTCTAGGCCATGGGATTGGGCCCACTTGATATGTTCCAAGGCCATGTGACCAGGCCCATTTGACTCGTATAAGGCCTATGGGTTAGACCCATTTTATTTATTGAAAGCTCATGGGTTAGGCCCATTTGGTTTGCTTAAGGCCTAGAGGTTTAGACCCATCTGGTTTATACAAGGCCTACGAGTTTAGGCCCATTTGATATATGTAAGGCCTAGGGGTTTAGGCCCACTTCGATATGCAAACAAGGCCTACGGGTTAAGGCCCATTTGGCATACATATGGGGTTCAATTGGTGTGACCCATTCGACCCATGAGTTAAGCTCATTTGATGTAATCCAAGGCCCACGGGTTTTGACCCATTGCAATGCACATAAGACCCATTGGTGTGACCCATTTATGTGGCCCATCTGATAAATAAAAGGACCATAAGTTATGGCCCATTTGTCATACATGTAAGGCCCAATGGGATGAACCTACGGTCCATTGCAATGTGTAATTCCCATTCAGACTTACTAGTGATGTTTACAAAGATTGTGCCTTGGGAGCAATGTTGGTTTGATGTCCACATTGCGAGTGTAATGTTGGTTGGATGTCCACATTACGACTCTCATCAGGGCCCATTACTGGGCCGTACTTGCTGTGTTTCCGCCGTCTAAGCCCATCTGCGTCGTAAGAATGGTTCATCACTCATTTACATGTTTAGTATAGTTTCATGACCCATGATCATACGCATCATATGTATGCTTGATATGAGGATTGACTGATCATAGTATATGCCTTCGGGCAGGTTGTCTATGGCTCCTGGTTAGGCAGTGGTGCCCTACATGAGCGCACGATATGCGCAGGATTTGTTACATGACTGGATAGCATGAATCATGCATTTCGCATTTGTGTGACATGAGTATTGTACGCACTAGCGACATCAGGGCCGTAACCTCCACAGACGCATCGTGATTGGCAGGATTGGATACCAGAAATCTTGTTCTACATGGGGTACTATAGATATCCCTGGGTGAAAGTCCCTAAACCCTTATGGTACCAAGAGGTTGTTCCAACGTCTAGACCGAGTGGGTAGATGAGCGTTGAGTGCCGATTACCAGACAGTTACGCTCTCCACTATGTCGTGGTCGGTTGGAAGGGGGTGCGGCCTTACTCGCCCGATAGTAGGGGGCAATGCTAGGCTGAGTCTGACCAGCTCGAGGAATAGGTCCGCTATCGACGAGTCGCGCCCGATATTGGCACACGGATAGTGTGGTCTCTTCCACTTACCTTATTGGGCGTAATGTGGCGACAATCTGGTTTAGCGTGTACTAGACCCCGGTGATATCCCATATTTTGAGCTGTATTGATGTATGGACATAGATGAGGAACTATATGCTTTGGTTGCATTGCACATCGCATGGCCTTGGGATGGCCGATACCATTCATGTCTTGCATCGCATAAGCCTTGGTACGGCTCATGATATTATAGATCCATCTGCATATTCCTCTTTACTCCGACATTGCATGTTCATATTACTACCTTGCGCACACACTTTCACCACCCTCTAAGCTTTCTGTAAGCTTATGCACGACCGTTGCGTGTAGGTGATGTTGGATCGCAGCAGCGCTGAGGCAGGAGCACGTTGCTAATCGTTTTGGAGTTTTTGTTCTTTACCATTGTATTTCCCTTTATGCTCATTGTACTTGTAAATTTTTTGATCATAGTGGAAATGTAATGGAGTTCTTGGTTGTTGTTTGTGGGTTATGCCTTTGGTTATGCTTATTATGAATCAAACTGACATTGAAAATCCTCCTCGTAGCATCCCAGGATCGGAACCTGGCGAATGGGAGCTAGGAGCCGAGAATGGGGTTCTACGGAGGCTGTCGGCGCCGGATTCGGCGATCGAGAATTTTGTGAGCCTGATTTCCGAGTTTGGGGCGTGACATTCATACATATCAAATGGGCCTAACCCATAGGCCTTATACAACTTGAATGGGCCTAAACCCGTAGGCCTTGGAATACGTCAAGTGGGTCCAATCCCATGAGCCTTAAATTACATTGAATGGCCCCATTCCATGGGCCTAAGATCCACATCAAAGTGGGCCCCAATGGACTACCATAGCTACATTAAGATGGGCCTAACCTGCCAAGAAGGGGTCCACTTAGACAATGGATCCGGCTCAATCTTTAACCCATGCCTTCTAATGAGCTACCAAAGGGGCTGGATGGCTCATGCATCACGGTGGGGTCGACAATCAAGCTTGGAAAAATGGTTGGATGGTTAAGATGCAACGCATAGATCATGGTGGGTCCCACTGTCCAGTGGACAGTGCAGATAGAGCACATACATCACAAGGGCCCCACCGTCCGCTAGACGGTGGAGACAGCACATACATGAGATTGGCGCCACCGTGGTGGGTGCCACCGTCTGCCTGGACGGTGGTCTTCAACACATACATCATTGTGGGTCCCTTGTGGGGCTCACTTAATTGCTTAGATGCCATCCAGTCCGTTCATAAGGTCCCTTGGGCCCGGATGAATGGACAACATAAATTTCAGCTTGATTCAAAACTTCTGTGGGCCCCAAGAAAATTTTCAATGGCAGACATTCAATTCCACTGTTTCCTGTGGTGTGGGCCACCCGAGTGCTGGATCGCGCCAAAATTTGGAGGGGGCCCACCTGAGGATGGGACCCACCTCATGAACAGATTGAATGACAAACAAACATTACGGTGGGGCCCACCTGAGGATGGGACCCACCTCATGAACAGATTGAATGACAAACAAACATTACGGTGGGCCGTGGGCCCCTGCGTCCGTCCGCCTACACCAAGCGCTACACGCAGGCGCGTGCAGGCACTGCCCGCTGATAAAGGCAGAGGCAAGGCCTCTACCATGGTGATTTTTTTAAAAAAAAAAGAAAAAACCCATTTTTTTGGGGTTTTTCGCACGTGGGGCCCGCTTCACCAAAATTCATCCCCGCCATTGCGTTCAGCGGCTCGAGGCTGTCCAAATGAGTCCAGAGTTCATATTTTAAAATGCTTAGGAAGTGAAATAAAATAGGAAAATGATATTTGAATGGTGAGGATGCAATTTTTGACGCTATGGCCCACCAGGTCTTCCAATCAGCCCCAGACTTCTACCCAACGGCTAAAATGCTGAAGGTAAGAGGATGGACGGCTTGGATTGTCTAAATGCATCACAGTGGGGCCTAAGCAAGTGGACCACCAAAAGCCTCTTTTCTTCTTTCCCTTTTCTCTTTTTCTTTTGAAACGTCCATCGTCCCAGACGCTGGACGGTTTTGGTCCCTTAAAAGAAAAACAATGTGGTGGGCCCTGATGAAGTGGGCCACCACGGATGGGTGATGTGGGTACAATGTATATGGTGGGGCCCACTTAAAAAAAAAACCTGCACAAAATAAATCTCAAGGTGGGATCCATTCAAGTGGGCCACACAATCCTATTGCAAAAAAAAATAATAATAATAAAATAAAATAAAATAAAATAAAATAAAATAAATAAAAGAGAGAGACATGGAGAGTGGGACACGCCTTGTGATGGAGGGCTCCGCTACTATGAGCCCTCCCTTGCAAGAAACTATACAATAAACGGATCCCTTTGTACATGGGATCATCGAAAATGTAAATCAACGGTGGAGATCCATTCCCCACCGATATGGATGGTCTAGATGACTTTTCAAATGAAATAAACATCATGATGGGTTCCATGGAGAATGGCCCCATCACGGAACGATCATGATGATCCAAATGGGCCATCGGCCACATTTTAGGGTCCCAAGTGAGATCCACACCATTGATCGGTGGACCTCACTTGTCCCATCATAAAAATGAGAAAAACTAGTATGATCTAGCACCCACCGTCCGATCTTCTTGCTCCTAGGGGTTCCTTGGCACCTTAGCTTGGATTTCAATGGATGAGATGAGGAATGGAGGGTTGAGATGGGAGATGATGGGGTGAAGAGGTGGGCCACACTTGGAGTTTAGGAAGAGAGGGAGAGGCTCACGTAGGAGGGGTTTGTTGCTTGGAATTGAGATGAGAAAATGAGAAAGAGAGAGAGTGATGTAGAGAGAGATGGATGGATGGATGAATGATGGTTGTGTAAGAAAGTATTGACTTTTGAGGCTTTTGTATAAGAGATGTATGGGAGGTGTAAGAAAAGCTTGACTTTTGTGGCTTTTTGTGTAAGAGAGGTATGATTTTGGGAGACTTTTGTGGTTGCTTGGGAAAAAGGAATAAAGTGATGTGTACTTGACATGTGATGGCTTGATGGATTGATTGATTGATGGGATTGATGTGATTGATGTGACACTTCGTAGAGATTTCCTTGGGTTTCGCAACGCGCGGCGTTTTCTCGCACCGAACGTTGGCCCATATCTCTTGACCAGGGTATCGCCTCGGCGTGCGGGTCGCGGCATCGGAACCGCAACTACGGCGCGGTCGCTATGGTATTGGTCTTGGGTTGAGTCGACTCCAAGGGACGACGCCGACGATTAGCAGAACTCTTCTGTCGGCTCTGAGCTGTGCGCATCCTCTGCCTGATGATGTTAATAGCCTCTGAAGTCTCCTTCACAAGCTCGGGACCTAGGAGACGGCGCTCTCCAACCTCGGTCCAACAACTCGGTGATCTGCATGGTCTGCCATATAGTGCCTCAAAAGGAGCCATGTCGATGGTCGCCTGATAGCTGTTATTGTACGTGAACTCAGCTAATCGAAGATGCTCATCCCAGCTACCCCCGAAGTCAATCGCACAGGCCCGAAGCATATCCTCAAGTATCTGATTGACCTTCTCGGTCTGGCCATCGGTCTGCGAATGGTACGCGGTGCTGAGCTGCAAATCAGTCCCCATCGCTCGCTAGAAGCTCCCCCAAAACTGAGACATGAACCTCGAGTCTCGGTCAGAAACGATCGAGACTGGAACGCCATGCAGCCTCACAATCTCCTCAATAAATAATCTCGCAAGTCGTTCTATAGACCAAGTCGCATGCATCGCTAGGAAATGTGCTGACTTCGTCAGACGATCCACAACAACCCAAATGGCGTCATGACCGCGCTGAGTCCTCGGCAAACCCATAATGAAATCAATCGACACGTGCTCCCACTTCCACATCGGGATGCTCAACGGCTGCAATAGACCAGGAGGTCTCTGATGATCAGCCTTGACACGCTGGCACGTGTCACACTTGGCCACAAAACTAGCGATCTAGCGCTTCATCCCCGCCCAAAAATACTGTCGTCTCATGTCACGGTACATCTTCGTCGAGCCCGGGTGGATAGAAAATCGCGATTGATGTGCCTCGGTCATAAGATCTCTGTGCAACTCTGGAATATTCAGGAAACATAATCGGCCTCTGAAGCGAAGTCCACCGTCTATACCGATCTACCAATCAGCCTGACCCTCAGATGCCGCCTCAGCCATATAACTCTGCAACGACTCATCAGCCTGCTGACCCTCGATCACCCTAGCGACAAGAGAGGGTTGAATCGACACGCTCGATAACTGTACAATGGAAGACTGCAGGCCGAACTCAAAGTCATATGATGTAATATCCTCAAGTATCCTCCACTCCTAAATCATCATATGCGCCACTAGGCCTCGTGGCTGACGGCTGAGGGCATCTACCACCACGTTCGCCTTACCCGGGTGGTACTGGAGATCAAAATCATAGTCTTTCAAGAGCTCCATCCAGCGCCTCTGTCTCATATTCAACTCAGACTGCGGGAAGAGGTACTTCAAGCTCTTGTGATCAGAGAAGAGCTCGAACCTAACCCCATAAAGATAGTGCCTCCACACCTTCAGTGTGAAGACAACTGCAGCCATCTCTAAGTCATGCATAGGATAGTTCAGCTCATGAACCTTGAGCTGACGAGACGCAAAGGCCACTGGTCTCCCGTGCTGCATCAGGACAGCACCCAAACCGATATGCGAGGCATCAGTGAACACAATAAATCCGTCACTCCCAGAGGGAAGAGTAAGGACAGGAGCGGACGTCAAACGGTCCTTTAACTCCACAAATTCTCGCTCGCAGGCGTCACTGCAAATAAACTCAGCTCCCTTCCGAGTCAACCTGGTCAGCGGGGCTGCAATACGAGAAAAACCCTCGATGAAACGTCGGTAATAGCCCGCCAAACCAAGGAAACTATGGATCTCTGTTGCAGTCGTGGGCTGGCCCCACTGACGCATTGCCTTGACCTTCGAGGGGTCCACTGCGACACCCTCCCTCGTCACCACGTGACCGAGGAACTTCACCTCCTCCTGCCAGAACTCGCACTTCTCCAGCTTTACATAAAGCTGTTGTGCGCGGAGGGTCTGCAAGGTAATCTCTAAATGCTGTTCGTGCTCCTCACAGGTCCTCGAATAGATCAGAATGTCATCGATGAAGACTATAACAAACTGATCCAGGTATGCGCAGAAGACCTCGTTCATCAGCTGCATGAAGACCGCGGGTGCATTGGTCAGTCCGAAGGACATGACCTGAAACTCAAAATGACCGTAACGCATCCTGAATGCCGTCTTCGGAATGTCCTCATCTTGGACCCGAATCTTATGATAACCGGAATGCAGGTCGATCTTCGAAAAGAACTGTGCACCCTACAGCTGGTCAAACAAATCATCAATCCTAGGGAGCGGGTACTTGTTCTTGATCGTGACTTTGTTGAGCTCGCGGTAGTCAACGCAGAGCCTCAACGAGCCATCCTTCTTCTTCACGAAGAGTACCGGCGCTCCCCACGGCGAACTGCTCGGACGGATAAAACCCAACTCACGTAACTTGTCCAACTGCTTCTGCAGTTCCCGTAACTCCAACGGTGCCATACGATACGGGGCCTTTGAAATAGGCGCGATACCGGGCACGAGATCAATCTGGAACTCGGTGAGTCGGCGAGGCGGTAATCTCAGAATCTCCTGCAACACATCGAGAAAATCACATACTATGGGCAAATGGTCGATGCAAGCGGCAACAGGCTCCTCTATGGCGCAAGACATCAAACAAGACAACCACTCTCCTCTGAGCTCTGCAACGAACTCAAACTGCGGCACGCCGGGTATACAAAACGTGACTGTAATCGCGACGCAGTCCAAAATGACATAATACTCAGTGAGCCAATCCATTCCTAGGATGACGTTGAACTCAGATATCGGCAAAACGAACAGATCGGCAGGCAGAAAGGTATCCCCAACCAGAACTGGGCAAGACGAGCAAAATCGTCCCAACACTGCAATCCTCCCCAAGGGAGTCGATACGGATAGGCTCTCACCAGCAGGCTCCAACGGTAAGCCAGCCGATCGACTGAAGCTCTCGACCATAAAAGAGTGTGATGCACCGGAATCAAACAGCACACGTGCAATGCATGCAGAAACTGAAAGTATACCCTCAACGACTCCTCCGGATGACTGCGGATCCTTCTGAACCACATAGAATCTAGCCTGAGCTGGCTGTGGAGGTGCCTGTCCCCTCTGAACGTGCTGCTGCTGCTGCTGGGGTCGCTGAGGCGGTCGAAACTACTGCCTCTGCTGCTGTGGCCTCTGAGGCTGGTAATGATGCTGATGCTGAGGTGGCCTCAGTGGTAGAGGCTGCTATCGCTGCTGCTGTGGGGGTCTATGCTGCTGTGGTGGAGGCTGCTGGGGAGCCCTCTGCTGCTGTGTACCTCTCTGCTGCTGCTGGGGGCTGGGACACTCCCATAAATGGTGTCCCATCGCACCTCACCTGAAGCAAGTGTCGGTGAACTGCCTATGAGGTGGTAGTGGAGGTGCTGCTGGTGCTGATGGTGCTCGGAAGGCTGGGCGACCTGTGCGCCTCTGCTGCTGTGGTCAACACTTCTGGGAAGGACTGGAAGAAGCCTGCCTCTTCCGGTCTCTCCTCTGACCACGATCAGACTGAGAATCGGCCCACTCAGTCTCATAAATCTGAGCTCTCCGCAATACTGCTTGTAAAGTAGGGAGCTCATGCCCAATAACACGACCTCGAAGGCCGTAACGCAAGCCGCGCTCGAAACAGCGGGCCTTCTGCCCCTCGTCATCAACCATATACGGTGTAAATCTCGATAGTGCCACAAAACGGTCCGCGTACTGTGCCACAGTCATGTCTCCCTGCACCAGAGTCTCGAACTCTAAGGCTCGCTGACGACGGATATGGTCGGGGAAGTACTACTCCTCGAATCGGTCAACAAAGTCCTCCCATGTCTAGACATAATCAGGTCCGACAACACTGGTAACAGAGGTCCACCAATGCTCGGCCTCATCCTAGAAGAGAAATACTACTAACCGGACGCGCTGCTCGGTCGTACATGACATGGTATCGAATATCTTCTCCACATTGGAGCACCATCTCTCTGCTGCAGTCAGATCTGGCTCGCCCTGAAAACGTGGGGGATCAAGCCGTCTAAATTCACGAAGTAAGGCGCTCACGCGCTCCTGTTCTGCCTGAGCTGGTGAAACAACTGGGCACCTGCCCTGCCCCTGGAGTGCGGCTATCACAGCCTATAACATCTGCTGTAACTGAGAGGCACTCATAGTCACGGTCGGCTCTGCATCGACCTCAGATGGAGGAATGTCATCCTTAGGGAAGGGAGCAGGGATCTCTGAGGGTGGAACGGGAGATGCAGGTGGTAAAGCTGGAGCCTCCGGTGGTGAAGCGGGATCCTTAGGTGGTGGTACGGGAGTCGATCGGGTAACTCTCCCAAGCCCCATGTCCTACAGAAAAGAGCGAAGGCGCCTATCAACTTCAAAACTCTCGAAGGTACATACGTTAACGGTCTGTATTGGAAGGTCACGAAGCTATCCGAACTTCGGGACTTAGCCATTCTACACCCATAGCAGACATGTAATGTTGTTCTCGATTATTCCCAAGTTATGCTCTGATACCAACTTCTGTCATGCCCCAAACTCAGAAACCGGGCTCACAAAATTTTTGATCTCCGAATCCGACGCCGACAGCCTCCGTAGAACCCCATTCTCGGCTCCTAGCTCCCATTCGCCAGGTTCCGATCTTGGAATGCTACGAGGAGGATTTTCAATGTCAGTTTGATTCGTAATAAGCATAACCAAAGGCATAACCCATAAACAACAACCAAGAACTCCATTACATTTCCACTATGATCAAAAACTTTACAAGTACAATGAGCATAAAGGGAAATACAATGGTAAAGAACAAAAACTCCAAAACGCTCTGCAACGTGGTCCTGCCTCAGCGCTGCTGCGAACCAACGTCACTTGCACGTAACGGTTGTGCATAAGCTTAGAGAAAGCTTAAAGGGTGGTGAAAGTGTGTGCGTAAGGTAGTAATATAAATATGCAATGTCAGAGTAATGCGAAATATGCAGATGGAACCATAATATCATGAGCTGTACCAAGGCTATGCGATGCAAGACATGAATGGTATCAGCCACCCCAAGGTCATGCGATGTGCAATGCAACTCAAGCATACAGATCCTCATCTATGTCCATACATCAATATAGCTCAAATATGGGATATCACCGGGGTCTAGTACACTCTAAACCAGATTAGCCACCTCGCGCGCAATAAGGTAAGTGGAAGAGACCTCACTATCCGTCTGCCAATATCGGGCGTGACTCGTCGATAGCGGACCCATTCCGCGAGCTGGTCAAACTCAGCCTAGCATTACCCCCTACACTCAGGCAGGTAAGGTCACACCCCCTTCCAACCGACCACGACACAGTGGAGAGCGTAATTGTCTGGTAATCGGTACTCAACGCTCATCTACTCACTCGGTCTAGACGTTGGAGCAACCTCTTGGTACCATAAGGGTTTAGGGACTTTCACTCAGGGATATCAATAGCACCCCATGTAGAATAAGATTTTTGGTATCCAATCCTGCCAACCACGATGCGTCTGTGGAGGCTACGGCCCTGATGTCGCTAGGGCGTATAATAACCATGTCACACAAATGCAAAATGCATGATTCACACTATCCAGTCATGCAACAAATCCTATGCATATCGTGCGCTCATGTAGGGCAACACCGCCTAACCAGGAGCCCATAAACAACCTGTCCGAAGGCATAT
The DNA here is from genome assembly GCA_037074715.1 of Magnolia kwangsiensis. NCBI lineage: Eukaryota > Viridiplantae > Streptophyta > Magnoliopsida > Magnoliales > Magnoliaceae > Magnolia > Magnolia kwangsiensis. The sequence continues at coordinate 111,761,834 of CM073573.1, read as the reverse complement.
GCTATGATCAGTCAATCCTCATATCAAGCATACATATGATGCGTATGATCATAAGTCATGAAACTATACTAGACATGTAAATGAGTGATGAACCATTCTTACAACTCAGATGGGCCTAGACGGCCTATTCATAATAAGTACGGCTTAGCAATGGGCCCTAAGGAGAGTCGTAATGTGGACAACCAACTAATATTACACTTGCAATGTGGAGGTCAAACCAACATTGTTCCCCATGCACGATCTTCTTAAACATCGCTACATAATCGGTATTGGGATTACACATTACAATGGACCTTAGGTTCATCCCATTGGGCCTTTCATATATATCAAATGGGCCATATCTTATGGGCCTTTTATTCATCATATGGGCCACACCAATGGGTCTTGTGTGCATTGCAATGGGTCATAACCTGTGGGCCTTGGAGTATATCAAAATGGGACTAAGCACATGGGCCCTATGTGTCTTAAATGGGCCTAATCCCATGGCTTTATACATATCAAATGGGCCAACCCATAGGCCTTATACAACTTGAATGGGCCTAAACCCATAGGCCTTGGAATACGTCAAGTGGGTCCAATCCCATGGGCCTTAAATTACATTGAATGGCCCCATTCCATGGGCCTAAGATCCACATCAAAGTGGGCCCCAATGGACTACCATAGCTACATTAAGATGGGCCTAACCTGCCAAGAAGGGGTCCACTTAGACAATGGATCCGGCTCAATCTTTAACCCATGCCTTCTAATGAGCTACCAAAGGGGCTGGATGGCTCATGCATCATGGTGGGGTCGACAATCAAGCTTGGAAAAATGGTTGGACGGTTAAGATGCAACGCATAGATCATGGTGGGTCCCACTGTCCAGTGGACAGTGCAGATAGAGCACATACATCACAAGGGCCCCACCGTCCGCTAAACGGTGGAGACAGTGCATACATGAGATGGGCGCCACCGTGGTGGGTGCCACCGTCTGCCTGGACGGTGGTCTTCAACACATACATCATTGTGGGTCCCTTGTGGGGCCCACTGAATTGCTTAGATGCCATCCAGTCCGTTCATAAGGTCCTTTGGGCCCGGATGAATGGACAACATAAATTTCAGCTTGATTCAAAACTTCTGTGGGCCCCAAGAAAATTTTCAATGGCAGACATTCAATTCCACTGTTTCCTGTGGTGTGGGCCACCCGAGTGCTGGATCGCGCCAAAATTTGGAGGGGGCCCACCTGAGGATGGGACCCACCTCATGAACAGATTGAATGACAAACAAACATTACGGTGGGCCGTGGGCCCCTGCGTCCGTCCGCCTACACCAAGGGCTGCACGCAGGCGCGTGCAGGCGCTGCCCGCTGACAAAGGCAGAGGCAAGGCCTCTGCCATGGTGATTTTTTAAAAAAAGGAAAAACCCATATTTTTTGGGATTTTTCGCACGTGGGGCCCGCTTCACCAAAATCCATCCCGGCCATTGCGTTCAGCGGCTCGAGGCTGTCCAAATGAGTCCAGAGTTCAAATTTTAAAATGCTTAGGAAGTGAAATAAAATAGGAAAATGACATTTGAATGGTGAGGATGCAATTTTTGACGCTATGGCCGACCAGGTCTTCCAATCAGCCCCAGACTTCTACCCAACGGCTAAAATGCTGAAGGTAAGAGGATGGACGGTTTGGATTGTCTAAATGCATCACAGTGGGGCCTAAGCAAGTGGACCACAAAAAGCCTCTTTTCTTCTTTCCCTTTTCTCTTTTTCTTTTGAAACGTCCAGCGTCTGACGGTTTTGGTCCCTTAAAAGAAAAACAATGTGGTGGGCCCTGATGAAGTGGGCCACCACGGATGGGTGATGTGGGTACAATGTATATGGTGGGCCCCACTTTAAAAAAAAACTTGCACAAAATAAATCTCAAGGTGGGATCCATTCAAGTGGGCCACACAATCCTATTACAAAAAAAATAATAATAATAAAATAAAATAAAATAAAATAAAATAAATAAAAGAGAGAGAGACATGGAGAGTGGGACACGCCTTGTGATGGAGGGCTCCGCTACTATGAGCCCTCCCTTATAAGAAACTATACAATAAACGGATCCCTTTATACATGGTATCATCGAAAATGTAAATCAACGGTGGAGATCCATTCCCCACCGATATGGATGGTCTAGATGACTTTTCAAATGAAATAAACATCATGATGGGGTCCATGGAGAATGGCCCCATCATGGAACGATCATGATGATCCAAATGGGCCATCGACCACATTTTAGGGTCCCAAGTGAGATCCACACCATTGATCGGTGGGCCTCACTTGGCCCATCATAAAAATGAGAAAAACTAGTATGATCTAGCACCCACCGTCCGATCTTCTTGCTCCTAGGGGTTCCTTGGCACCTTAGCTTGGATTTCAATGGATGAGATGAGGAATGGAGGGTTGAGATGGGAGATGATGGGGTGAAGAGGTGGGCCACACTTGGAGTTTAGGAAGAGAGGGAGAGGCTCACGTAGGAGGGGTTTGTTGCTTGGAATTGAGATGAGAAAATGAGAAAGAGAGAGAGTGATGTAGAGAGAGATGGATGGATGGATGAATGATGGTTGTGTAAGAAAGTATTGACTTTTGAGGCTTTTGTATAAGAGATGTATGAGAGGTGTAAGAAAAGCTTGACTTTTGTGGCTTTTTGTGTAAGAGAGGTATGGTTTTGGGAGACTTTTGTGGTTGCTTGGGAAAAGGGAATAAAGTGATGTGTACTTGACATGTGATGGCTTGATGGATTGATTGATTGATGGGATTGATGTGATTGATGTGACATATCGTAGAAATTTCCTTGGGTTTCGCAACGCGCGGCGTTTTCTCGCATCGAACGTTGGCCCATATCTCTTGACCAGGGTATCGCCTCGGCGAGCGGGTCGCGGCATCGAAACTGCAACGACGGCGCGGTCGCTATGGTATTGGTCTTGAGTTGAGTCGACTCGGGTTGTCGGTATATGAATCAGGGTCACGCGTCGATATCGGTTAAGGGTCGAAGGTTGCCGAAATTCGACCGGTAAGACCGCGGAAGTCTATGGAACGGTACAGTCTAAGATACGGGTCTTACAGCTCTCCCCTCCTTATAAAAATTTCTTCCTCGAAATTTGCACAAGCATCGCAACTAAGCATTACTCATGAAAAAAAAGCAATATAACATCATCGTATAGAATCGGAGATAGCATACAAAATACATCACATGATCAACCATCAAAGAGATGAGGATAACGCTCTCGAATCTCAGCCTCACGCTCCCAAGAAGCCTCCTCACAGTATGGTGACCCCACTGCACCTTCACTAACGGAATGACCTTGGTTCTGAGGACCTGCTCCTTCCGATCAAGGATACGGACTGGCTGCTCAATGTAAGAAGCGTCCTCATGAACCTCCAACGACTGCCAATCAATAACGGAAACCATGTCTGACCCACACTTCCTCAACATGGAGACGTGGAAAATGTCATCGATGCCAGACAACTGTGATGGCAAGGCAAGCCGATAGGCTACGGCGCCAACGCGCCCAGTGATCTCAAAAGGTCCTATGAATCTCGGGGCAAGCTTGCCCTTCGCTCCAAATCGAACTACGCCCTTCATGGGCGAGACCTTGAGATACACATGGTCCCCTACATCAAACTCCAAGGGACGACGCCGACGATCAGCAGAACTCTTCTGTCGGCTCTGAGCTGTACGCATCCTCTGCCTGATGATGTTAATAGCCTCTGAAGTCTCCTTCACAAGCTCGGGACCTAGGAGACGGCGCTCTCCAACCTCAGTCCAACAACTCGGTGATCTGCATGGTCTGCCATATAGTGCCTCAAAAGGAGCCATGCCGATGGTCGCCTGATAACTGTTATTATATGTAAACTCAGCCAATCGAAGATGCTCATCCCAGCTACCCCCGAAGTCAATCGCACAGGCCCGAAGTATATCCCCAAGTATCTGATTGACCCTCTCGGTCTGGCCATCGGTCTGCGGATGGTACGCGGTGCTGAGCTGCAAATCAGTCCCCATCACTCACTGGAAGCTCCCCCAAAACTGAGACATGAACCTCGAGTCTCGGTCAAAAACGATCGAGACTGGAACGCCATGCAGTCTCACAATCTCCTCAATAAATAATCTCGTAAGTCAGTCCATAGACCAAGTCACACGCATCGCTAGGAAATGTGCCGACTTCGTCAGACGATCCACAACAACCCAAATGGCGTCATGACCGCGCTGAGTCCTCGGCAAACCCATAATGAAATCAGTCGACACGTGCTCCCACTTCCACATCGGGACGCTCAATGGCTGCAATAGACCAGGAGGTCTCTGATGATCGGCCTTGACACGCTGGCACGTGTCACACTTGGCCACAAAATTGGCGATCTAGCGCTTCATCCCCGCCCAAAAATACTGTCGCCTCATGTCACGGTACATCTTCGTCGAGCCCGGGTGGATAGAAAACCGCGATTGATGTGCCTCGGTCATAAGATCTCTGCGCAACTCTAGAATATCTAGGAAACATAATCGGCCTCTGAAGCGATGTTGTAACACCCTGGATTTTTGTCAACATGGGGTTAGACGTCCTTAGGCAATGGGTCAATCCTAACCCTTGATTAACTTCTCAAAACTCAATCTAAAAGTCTCAAATCCCTACTTCCTTCGAAAATCTCACCTTTTACTACTTTATCCTTCAAAATTTTCTAAGAGCTCTCACATTAGACACAAATCTTAAAGTTTAAGTGATGTTGATCAATACTTAAGCTAAAAAAAGTACTATGAATAGTAAATAAATAAATGAAAAGGGTTTTTAACCATTAACGTTTTGAAGTCTCACTAAATAAGTAGACTAATTGGATAGATCAGCTTCTCTTACCCCAAAATCATATATTGCATGTCAAATAACTCATCCCAGGTTCTAAAATACACCTATTTCAAATATCAGATGGAGAAATCACCCCAAACAGGTCAGTGGTAAGCGATGCCATCGCCGGTTTGGCGATGCATCGCCGAACTCGTCCGTACAGCGAGTTTCTGCACCTTTTTTCCTACACATTCCTTCAAATTTTGAAAAACTATATCTCCTTCATTATAACTCCGATTTAGGTGATTCAAAAACCAGATTGAAGATAAATGAGTCTAGTTTTATATAAAAATATGTGAAAAATATAATAAAATATTTAATATAGTTTAAAGTAGGTCATTGTGAGCAACTATCCGATAATCACTTATTGGACAGCTGCTGCTTCTGGAATTTTTAGAATTTTTCTACAATTGAAATCTTATGAAATTTGGTAGAGTTAGCGTAAACTTGATGATGAACCCCTAAAAAAATAATAAAAATTATATGATACCTAAAAGTTCCCAAAATGGGGGATAGAATGGCTCTAGGACCGTATTCTGCCATAATTAGGGTAGAGTTTGGTTGAGTACCAAACTGAATACTCAGTAGAATTAACTTGGACCACTTTAAATATGTTCTACAAGACCCAAAGAGAGTAGAACTAATGACTCTATAATACTCTATAACCTCGGACCAAACTCTAAGCAGGTTTGTTCTCTGGACCACTTTGAAACTTTGTATTGGATCTAGACCGCGCGTCGAAAGTCCGATACCTCCTATCTTAGACCGTTAGGACCGCATAGCTGGACTTGATAATCATTTCAAAAATCAAGTCAAACCGATAATCACAGGCTATTTCATTGAGCCCGGACTGAAAAGAGTGCGAATAGGGACAGAATTGGAATTTTAAATTCAAATCTGGCACACGACTTGACGTGTCAGTATTAAGCATTCTGACCGTCATAATTCAGTCAGATTACACCCTCAGATCAGGAAAAATTTCTATTTCATATCATGAGATTTGCAGGCCTGATCTACGTGCGGTGACCGCTGAACTGAAACTAGACCGCCACGCGCGATCTGCGAACCCTGTCAGATTGAAAACTTAATGCATGCTAGATCTGGTACGCATGAGCTTAAGTCCGATCGCATTCGACCAGGGGACCACCAGAAATGTCCTTTTGGACTGAAACAGCCCCGATTTGGTTACCCCTCAAGTGAAACTTGTTCCCGAGCCTATTTCGGACAAGTTTGGGCTTATAAAAAGGGTTGAAACCCTCACTCCTCTCTCCCATCCGAATTTGCAAAAATTCCTAGATTGGGAGAGAGAAAAGGTGAGAGTTTGTGAGAGAGAGTAGGAGAGAATTTCTTGCTGCTCGTGCCACCGGCTGCAAGTGCCTAAGCAACGCACTCCGATCACTTTTCCGGCGATTCCTCCGCGTTTTCAGGTAAGAAAATACCTTAGAAGTTGCTGATTTGAGGTTCCTTTCGTTTCCTAGCGAAGTAGCTAATAGAACTTGTGTATTAGGTTCTCTGTTCGCCGTAGACGAAGCATATACGCTCCGTTCGAACTCACACCCCAAAAAGGGAAAAGGCGCGGATTTTAGACACTTTGATTGACTGTTTCCAAAGCTTTCAATGTCGTTTAATAGTAGATTTTCGACGGCAATGCCGTTTGACATGTACAACATGCTGTCCGTTTCCTGTTTCGTAAACCGGTGAAGAATATGAGATTTAGGGCATTTTAGTCATTTGTAGGAAGTACTGATTTCATTCATATTTTGCTGACATGATTGACATGATTTGTTGTCGCATTAGAATGTTAGGATTACGTGCATAATTAGTTTGGCAAAGAGATTCGCCTAAATGCGCACTTCGGGTCGACATACTATATGTAGACTTAAGTGTGTAGTGTAAGTGTTTGTATAAATGCTTGTATTAGAATGTATTGAATTAAATGGTGTTATGAATTAGTTTGAGATTGATTTCTCAATTAATATGCTGGTGTAAATGGTTTCCTACATGTTAGCCATATGCATGATTTCATAATATGAATGAAATGCATGTGCTTGACGATTCGCTTAAGCTGTATGTTATAACATGTGCTTGATGATTTCATTATGATTTAGTTTGAGATTGAATTCTCAATTAATATGCTGATGGAAATGATTTCCTATATGTTGGCAATATGCATAAGTTCATTATATGTACGAAAGGCATGTGTTAGATGATTTACTTAAGTTGTACGATATAACATGTGTTAACATGCTCACATGGTTGTGTTTCATTTTCAATACTCTCACATGATCGCTGATGTGGATTCATATGTGTTTGGGACTATACATAGTCCAGGAAGTCGGTAACCGAGCGAATTCGTGGTCGGCTTATCTTTGCCACGAACGACGCGTCGATGAACGCGAGCCGTGTTTTGGAGTTAGCGGCAGTGGTTAGGCCACACGAAATGTTTTACGTACTTCATGTCGTTCAACTTGAGATGCGATCATGCTAGTCGAGCCCGTCAAGTAACCCGACTGGCCGTTGTATGTTCACCCTGCATGAGTTATAACTGCTTGAACCTAGGGTACTGAACTTACCATTGTAAACCCTGTTAACCATGGTACCTTGATCCACGAAGACTCATGAGCCGGGCATGGTGGTATGGGACACCGTGGTCGAGCTGTCGGCCTACGCTGGAGCCACAAACCTCCCCGTAGTGACCAGTGAGCACCTAGTCTTGTGAGTAGATTATGATGGTAAGGGACACTATATTCTTGCTGTCGGCTTACATTGATAAGGTGATGGGGGAGCGGTGCAACGAGTGCAAGGAACAGCCCTAGCAGCCCTTTGTAGTGACCGCGAGCGTATTCTGAGTCTAAGGGAGGCGACGACCCTTCCGTAGCAGTAGAGTACAGTAGGCCTGTATTGATAAGGTGATGGGGGAGCGGTGCAACGAGTGCGAGCAACAGCCCTGGCAGCCCTTGCAGCGACCTACAAAATATACATCGTATAAGATTACTAGGAGTGACGACCCTAGACAGGATCTGTGTTGGGATTGATATAAGGGAGGTACCTTAGTTTCTCAATCCTGCTGTTTGAATGGACTAATAACAACTCGAAAATCATATCACCATTACATTGCATGTGCCTGGAAGATGTGGAGTACTTTAGGGAGTGTGGCATGCCGCGGTCGTAAGATGGTGCCGTATGAGGGAGATCATCGATGAGGGCATACATCACATCATATCATATTGCATTAACAACAGTATTAGGATTGTTTGATTTATGCTTTACTATTATCGCATGATTGATTTGAGAACATGTTAATCCTTGCTCTATTATTCCACTGAGTTAGCTACTCACTCCCACGTTACGGGACGGTGTTCCTGGACACCCACCAGACTCTTTTGTGATTGCAGATGATGGCGCGGCCTATGAGGCGGAGCTGGACTTGATGATGATGAGGAGGATCCCTCCTTTATGCATGTTCGGATTGACGGGATTACAGGGAGGTTGATTAGATGTCTTGACACTTGTCATTTTATATTATTAGAGCACTCATGTATATTCTTTCTGTTTACTTTTGGAGCATACATGTATGTATATAACCTGGTAACATGTTCACACTCTGGAGATATACAACAGTTTATATATGTTATACATACTATCACAGTCTTCCGCTAGTTAATTTAACTGTCTCGGGAGTATGATATGCTGTTCTGGCGTAATCCCACTCATGTTTAATACATTAACACAGATAACATTCAATCATTCATATCTATGTTGCATAAATAACGTTTTGGAACTCGAAAGTTGGGTTTTCACTCAACCCCCCGATTTTCGAGATGTTACAGAAGTCCACCGTCTGTACCGATCTACCAATCAGCCTGACCCTCAGATGCCGCCTTAGCCATATAACTCTGCAACGACTCATCAGCCTGCTGAGCCTCGATCACCCTAGCGACAAGAGAGGGTTGAATCGACAGGCTCGATAACTGTACAATGGAAGACTGCAGGCCGAACTCAAAATCATACGCTGCGATATCCTCAAGCATCCGCCACTCCCAAATCATCATATGCGCCACTAGGCCTCGTGGCTGACGGCTGAGGGCATCTGCCAACACGTTTGCCTTATCTGGATGGTACTGGAGATCAAAATCATAGTCTTTCAGGAGCTCCATCCAGCGCCTCTGTCTCATATTCAACTCACACTGCGAGAAGAGGTACTTCAAGCTCTTGTGATCAGAGAAGAGCTCGAACCTGACCCCATAAAGATAGTGCCTCCATACCTTTAGTGCGAAGACAACTACAGCTAGCTCCAGATCATGAGTAGGATAGTTCAGCTCATGGACCTTGATCTCATGAACGTGGAGAGGTGGGCCACACTTGGAGTTTTGCAAGGAGAGGGAGAATTCCATACGTATGGGGGTGTTTCTCTCTTGGACTTTTTTTTTTAAAAATGAGAAAGAGAGAAGGAGTTGTAAAGGGAGAGAGAGAGAGTGATGGATGGATGTGGTGATGGGTGTGTAAGACACCTTTGTTTACTTTGGTGGCATTTGTGTAAGAAAGGCATGGCATTGGAAGACTTTTGAGGCATTTGTGTAAGAAAAGTATGGGCATAGAAGACTTTTGTGGCTTGCTTGGGAAAGGGTGAAAGTGATGTGTAATTGACATGTACTTGACATGTGATGGATTGATTGATGGGATTGATGTGACATCTCATAGAGATTCTCTTGGGTTTCGCAACGCGCGGCATTTTCCTCGCACTGAACGTTGGCCCAGATCTCTTGACCAGGGTATCACCTCGGTATGCAAGTCGCAGCATCGGATCCGCAGCGATGGCATGGTCGCTATGGTAATGGTCTTGGGTTGAGTCGATACAGGTTGAAGGCATATGAATCAGGGTCGCGCGTCAATATCGGTTAAGGGTCGAAGGTTGCCAAAATTCGACTGATAAGACCGCGGAAGTCTACGGAACGGTACGGACTAAGATACGGGTCTTACACTCTTGGTACCATAAGGGTTTAGAGACTTTCACTAAGGGATATCTAAAGCACCCCATGTAGAACAAGATTTTCAGTATCCAATCCTACCAACCATGATACGTCTGTAGAGGCTACAACCCTAATGTCGCTAGGGCATACAGTAACCATATCATATAATGCGAAATACATGAATCACACTATCCAGTCATGCGGCAATCTTATGCGTATCGTGGGCTCATGTGGGGTAACACCGCCTAACCAGGAGCCCCTAAATAATCTGCCTGAAGGCATATGATATGATCAGTCACTTCTCATATCAAGAATACATATGATGCATATGATCATGAATTACGAAACTATACTAAACATGTTATATGGTAATGGATGTTGTTCATAACGAACATGGGTCTAAACGGCCTACAAGTATGGGCTTAACAATGGGCCCTAGGGAGAATTATAATGTGGACATTTAACCAACATTATTCGCACAATGTGGACATCAAACTAACATTGCTCCCAAGGCACGACCTACACTGTGACGGCCACACACATTCATTACATTGGGCCTTGCTTATAGGCCTCACATACATCGCAGCGGGTCCCGAATACACATCAGGTGGGCCCTACACCTGGGCCTCAAATATATCACAACGGGCCTCTTATGTCGAGCGGGCTACATTACATGGGCCGCATTATATGGGCCACACCAATGGGCTTCAGGTACATCAAATAGGCTACACCGATGGGCCTCATTTATATCAAATCGGGCCCAACCTCATGTATATTTAAGATCCGACCTATTCATAAGCTATCATAGAGGTAAATGAAGTGAAAATAATATCAGCTTAATTGAAAACTACTACGGCCATAAAAGTTTGAACGGTAGATGTCATTGTCCACTATTTAAGAGTGAGGTCCACTCGAACCTTAGATTTGACTCACCACTATCTTCCCATGCCGTAAAATGATCTCACAAATGGTTGGACGGCATGGATAAAACACTTGCATCATGGTGGGCCCCACCATTCAAATAGTGGACAATATCGATATACATTGATGTGGGGTCTACCGCTAACAAAGGAGCAGCTAGGTGGTTACTGCACAAGCGGCTGCACTAGGAGGGAAAAGGTGGGTCCCACGTAGGTCCCACCATTATGTATATATAATATATATAATATAATATATATAACATAACAAAACTCCTTAGGAGTGGGACCCACAGAACTTGTTGTCATCATATGACGGTGGGTCCCACCATCAACAAAAATATACGGCATCATGTAAAACACATTCATCATGCATGGCCCACTGTAAGAAAGGATGGACAGCTTGTGTAACACATACGCCATGTGGGACCTACATATTGTTGACGTTCGGAGAGAGATAGAGAGAGAGAGCTGTTGTACCAGCAGCACTACAATCCTTAAAAGAGGTGGGTTCCACGTAGGGCCCACCCTTATATATATATATATATATATATATATATATATATATATATATATATATATATATATATATATATATATTCATTAATATATATATAGGAAATATAATATATAATATTATATAGTATAATACATAATGCATAATATATATAATATAATATATATATATATATATATATATATATATGAACCCTTCAAATGTCCAGGCCGTCCAGGGCCTGGACGGTCATAACCATACAAACATCAGGGAGGGCCCCACACGTGAGAGTGGGTCCCACCGTCCAAAGATGGTGGACGGCTTGGATGAATACCCCAATGGCGTGGCCCATCAGAATGGGTGGATGGTGTAGGTGGGTCCCATGGACTCCACCGTACACTACACAGTTAGCCACCCCCACTAGGAAATTGATGCCAAGGCCTTAGTGTTGCAACGAGGTATCCTTCACTCAGTCTGCCAGTTGAGCTATAGATCTGGACGTGTCAGGGAGGGCCCCACCATCCAGAAATGGTGGACGGTTTGGATAAGACCCATACACCATGGTGTGGCCCATCTAGACAGATGAAGGGAGTGGATGGGTCCCATGAACCCCACGGTCAGTCCACACCCACATCAGTACACTCATGCCAGTACACTCCATGTTAGCCGCCACCACAGGGATCGATACCAAGACCTCAGTGTTGAAACGAGGCATCTTTTGCTCGATCTGCCACCTGAGCTATGGAGTTGGGTGGGCCCACGTTGGATCACACTTCACTTGCAGCCACCCCCACCGTTATCCACCTCAAGGTGGGCTCCCCCTATGGATGGTTGGGATGGCATATAAACATCATGGTGTGTCCCATATAGATGGGGTCCATCGGTAGATGGCATGGATGATATACACTCATTAGGTGGACCATAATCATAGAAAGAGAAGAAAAAAGAGAGAAAGAGAGATCGGAGACAACGGAGGTGATGGAGGGGCCCTGCCACTATGGGCCCCTCTTTGATACAAAATATACATCAAGGTGGGTCCCACTAAATATGGACCCTTAAATCACAAAACAAATACATAATAAAAGGAGAGAGATGTGGGTCCAAGATCACCCACCAGTCTCTTCTTGCTCCTTAGGCTTCCTTAGCTCCTTAGCTTTGATTCCAACGGAGGAGATGAGGTTTGGATGGTTGAGATGGGAGATGAAAGGGTAGGAAAGGTGGGCCACACTTGTAGCTTGGAAGATATGGGGAGAGGCTTGGACGTTTGGTGGTTTCTTGCTTGAGAAAGAGAGTTTTTGAGAAATGAAAATGAGAGAGAGGGTTGTAAAGAGAGAGAAGGAGTGATGGGTGATAGATGTGGTGAGTGATGGGTGTGTAAGAGTCTTTTTTAACTTTTGTGGCAAATGGTGTAAGAAAAGCATGGATATGTAAGAGACTTTTTGACTTTAGGGGTTGCTTGGGAATGAGTGAAAGGTGATTGTACTTGACATGATGGGATTGATTGATTGATGTGACAAGTCGTAGAGATTCTCTCAGAATTCGCATGCACGACATTTTCCACTCGTCGAACACTAGCCCACTTCTCCTGATAAGGGTATCTCCTTGGTACGTAAGTCGCGGCATCAGAACCATGGCGACTTCGGGGTTGTTAGGGTACGAGTCTCGGGTTGACGGCGTGTGACTCAGGGTCACGCACAAATACCGGTTAAGGGTCGAAAGTTGCCAAAATTCGAGCGGAGAGATCGCGGAATCCTATGGAACGGTACGATCTAAGATACGGGGCATACAGTATCCGAGTTCGGGGCATGTTAAAAAATATAAACCAACTGATGCATGATGAGGGTAGGCAGACAAATCTTGATCCTAGTAGTGACCAAATAAATTATCATAGTCATGAAGCCCGTGAGATCTGTCCTGGTGGAACCCCTAGAGTAGATGTTTGAAGCAAGAATACCATGTAAGACCCGATAGCGTGGTTCCATGAATCTGACTTTTAGGGCATTCCCTTGGTGCCACTGGACGTCATGATCATTGCAGAGGAATTTGGTGACCTTAGATCGAACCTCAATATTTTCCATGTTCATATCAGGGAGTCTTTCAGGAGATAAGATAAGATTAAATATCCCTGCGACAGACTCCGGAGTGATCAGCACATCATCACCATCGACGGATACGGTGATGGATGGTGGTTCAGATATCGAAGAATGACAGGTGGAAAAGAAATTATAGGTCCATTCAAGTTGATACGGCCGCCCAAAGTCGAGAACTAGTAACCAATCTATGGCGACAAATAGTGGTTCCAGATTATATGGAATCAGACAACTTCTATCGAATTTTCTCTCGGGAATAACCTTTCTCCCAGTGAACTTCGCCAAGACCGGATTAACTTGCACTGGTGGAGGTGCCTACGCTTCAAACTGGGACCCACTGTGTCTCGTGCGTTGCCTTGTGGGGTCCCACGTTCCAGGGCCCTTGCCCTTTCTTTTGGAGCAAGCACTTTTGTCGAGCGGATCTCAAAGACTCACCTAGATCGGATACTTTTCCTTTGTCTTTTTCCATGTGGATAAAAAGAGGATTTGAAGGATTTGGGAAAAAGGACACAACCCAATAGAACCGAAAATACCAAAAAAAAAACTCTTAATGTTTAGAAAGGTATTACCGAATTTGTGGAATGGTTAGGGCTGCCTAAAAAAGGTCTGAGCGGTCCAGTTAAGAGGAGTGAGCAGGGAAGAGAGAAGGAAACCCTGGAACAAAAAAATCCCTTTTTTGCACTCCACCTGTTTATATCGGGCAACATCTATCGATGTCATTTATCCTCATCTTGATGATATCGAGGGACCATAATCAATTTCATTAATCCTGTCTTCGATATCATTCTCGATCACACGACTTTTCTTAGTCTAAGAAGGCATCGATGATATCGACCCGTGATCGATTAATCGGGAATGACACATCAATAGACATATCGAAGATGAATATTTTCAATTTTTAACAATCAGACGCCCCTTCATGTATACTTTTAATATTTCGATGAATCAATAGTATACACAGCAAAATTATGTACAATCACTGTACATATCAAAATTATAAACATTAGAGTGTTTATATACAAAAGATTGAGGTGAGGAACCTCAGATATATCATTTAGAGCTTAGCAAAAATTGCATCATTTCAGAAAATATCCAGATCTAGATGCATGACCTGGATTTATTCTTTTCATGCTTTAATATTTTAGGGTATATGGATAGAGTTAGTTATCAGACAATTTAGTTTTTCTTTTACTATCCATTTTGAGACAGAATTCTTTACTGTGGTGGATTTAGTTTTTATGTTTATCTCACCCACTTGATCCAATGATTTCATTTCAGGTGATAATGGGTGAGTGTTTCTCCTAGGTGGACTTTTGACATTTTGTATTTCTCTGGCTAGTTTGAATTTACCAATGTGATTTTGACCGGAGTTATGTGAAGTCTTTTATGGGTCAAGCATTTAAACTTATAATGACCCATATCGCCACATAAATGACAAACTGGAGAAGTTCTCATATTGCTACTTGAAGTAGTTGATTTTTCAGTTGTTGGGGCTGCATTTACAGTTTTTCTTTTAGTTTTATCATACCCTAGGCCACTCTTGTCTTTTCCTCGTCTTCCCATCCTTAACAACTTTTCTAGCTTTTCACCACTCTGAGAAAATTTATAGTTTATTTCAACAAATTTTCTAGATTTCTCTAAGTCAAAATAGAGTGTGTGATTCTCATTCTTGAGTTGCTCATTTTCATGTTTTAATAATTCAACTTGTTTAGTAAGCTTTGATGATTTCATTTTTAGGGATAGATTGACTCTTTCCAACTTATCATTATCTGAATGATATTGTTGTAGATCATTGATTAGATGTGTATTAATTTCCAAGGTTTTGTCTAGATCTTTTTACAGCAATTTCTTTTTATTTTCAGACATTCCAAGTCTTTTCAGGATGTGGATGCTATGAATATAGAGTTGATTGTAAGCATCCTGTAGTTTATCCTCTTTCTCTGCTTCTTTCTCTGTTTTCTCATTATCAAACAGAAATGATTCAGTGGTTTGTTGTTCTTCCTTACTTTCAAATTCTATGGGAATGATTGGAACAGTGGAGGCCACAAGCATTTTTAGGGATTTCTGGTCTTCATCGCTTTCTGAGTCACTATATTCTGAGTTTAACCCCTCTGTATCATCCCATGTAGCGGCCATTTCCTTGCCCTTCATTTTTCTATTTGGGCATTCGGTAGATAGGTATCTATACTTCTGATAGGCATAGTATAACGGTTCTTTGGTCTTTTTACCAAATTTATCTGTAGAAGGTCTGTTGTCCACCTTTCTTCCTCTGGAAGGATGGCCACGATTCTTCAGAAAGAACTTCCTGAATCGTTGTGCCAGCAAAGCCATTTCCTCATCTTCATCTTCTTTTTCACTTCCACTGTCCTCATATGTTGTTTTTTTGAAGTTTTTAGGACAGTATTTTTGGATTTTTGGGATTGTTTGAAGTGTAGTTTAAAAGTTTGTATGGAACCTACCAGTTCTTCTACTTTCATTTCATCAATATTCCTACACTTCAATTTTTGTTACTTTGGAATTAAATCGTTCCGGTAGGGATCTTAGAATTTTTCTACAAATTTTCAGTACCAAAAATTTTTCTCCCAATCCACTCATGGAGTTACAAATGATATTCAACTTTGTGAAGAACTCCATGAAAGTCTCATGCTCTTCCATTCTGAGATTTTTGAACTGTGAGGTTAGCAGTTGTAGTTTGGACCTCTTCACAGTGCTTGTGCCTTCATGGGTTGTTTTCAATAGATTTCATGCTTCTTTGGATGTCCTACATACACTTATTTGATTGAAGATGTCTTGGGACAGGCACAGTTGATGGTGTTCATAGCTTTTGCTTCAGCAGTCTGTTTTTCCTTATCGAACGTCATCCACTTTTCTTTGGATTTGGGTTTTGTGATGGTTATTCCATTATCAAGTACAATTTGTTCAGATGGTGGCACATATCCACTTTAACTATATCCCAAACATCATGATCCAAAGATCTCAGAAAGTAGTGCATTCTAGCATTCTGGTATGTATAATTTGAGCCATCAAATACTGGAGGCCTAGTGACTGATGAGCCCTCTCCTTTGGCCATAATCCTAACTTCAGTCAAGATCACTCTCTATGTGATGAAGCCCTTAAAGAGAAACCTGCTCTGATATTAATTGAAATAGCGGTGAAGACCGCTTTAGTTGAAGTAAGAATATGCCAATATGTCTTAGAGGGGGGTGAATAGAAATTTTTAAAGTTTTTATGATTTATTAAAAATCCTATTACACTAATCCTAACAATAGGCACTTTTCAGGATTACTCAAAAGTAACTCTACTGGCTTCCAAGCCCGGTAGAGGATCCAATCATAAACTATTTAAGAAGTGAACAATATGCAAACTAGTTTATGATGGATATGAATGTGTATGTGTGTGAGGTGTGATCTTAGATATTCAGATATAAAAATATTAAAATAAATCACACAAACAAGAGAATAGCAATCTCAAACATAGTCATTTTTATAGTGGTTCGACTACTTGTCTACTTCACTCCCGGTAACCGCACTCAACCCTTGAGTGTACCGGATTTCACTAAGGAGGTTTCACAGCTGTTCACCTCAAACTTAAGGTTTTAAATCAAGTTCACCTTCAACCTTTACAACCTACACCTAGGCTGACTGTTTATGCTCCCTGAGCAAGTGTCAACACATAACACCTGGTTTTAGGCACACTGGCCAAGGATCCACACAAGGAACCTCAGTGTTTACGCTCTCACGAGCAAGGGTCAACATAACGCACCTACTTTTAGGCACACTGGCTAAGGATCTTCTACAAGACCTTAACTATTTATGCTCTCCATAGAGCAAGGACCAACACAACGCACCCACTACGTACACTCCCGCCTGAGGCCTCCTTAAGGACTTGCAAGGGTGAGAAACACCTTAGACCCAATCCTACAAAGGAATGATCAAAGGGTTCTCTGGACTCTAGATACTTATAGATAAGTGGATGAGTCTCATTCAGCATGTTGTCAAAGATCTCCTTCTTGGTTGATGAAGAATCTTCTACTTCCTCGATCCACAACACAGATGATGTACCAATATACGGCATCAGGTTGGGTCAAGGTTATGATGGAATCCTACTCTCAAATATTTTTTTATAAAGGAGATAGAGCGATTCCAATCATTTATGCATTCAAGGCATCCCAGCTTAATGATTTACCATTAAGGTAGTAGCTGGAGGATCCTTGAATGAGGAAGTTCATTCCCTAATCCAGTCTATTGAATATAAATAATGAGGGTGAATTGGAGGATGAAATCCCTTAAGAAAAGGGGCTTTAGATATATGATCTAAGGTAAAACACTCAAAAGCACTCTCTTCTTTCTCCACCAACAATAATAGACAAGTCCTCTTTATATAGGCAAAAGGTTCCAATGGATATAAAGCGGTCACATTTATGACAGAGTTCGATATCATTGAGTGGGTTAGATATCATCGAGCGTATACTCTCGATTGCATCGACGGTCCGCTCGATGACACAAACTCAAATGTCATACGCTTTTGAAACCTCTTACCAACTAGTCGATGAAGTGAAACATGTGTTGATGTCATGGAATTTCGAACTCCGATTTCATCGATGTGAGATTCGATTCCTCGACATTTGAAAATGAGAGAGACTTACTTTAAAATATTTCAGGTGTACAAGAATGATCGAGGAACCTTCGATATCATCGAAATTTGAATGTCGATGATATCGATAGCTGTGTCGAGGCATTAAAAAATCTAAAGAATTTTCGTTTAAGCTTGCGGGACAATTTCTGTCCCAGTTAGAGCCATCGTGACCGTACAGATATCATTGCTATTTGAATATCGATTCTATGGAGTGACCCTCGAACATAGATAAATTATCCTGAAATATATTATTGAAAATCTTTGTGCCCATGACTGATATAATTGAGAGCCTTCAGATGTCATTGAGATTTGAACTTCGATGGTATCGAGGAGGGCTTTGATATATCGATGCACATATGATATTCTTAAATGAAAACAGAGGCGCCGGAGATCTGCCTGTCGATATTATTGAATCACCTTCGTTGGACTCGTGATTCAAATATCAATGGTATCAATAGGTATATCAATACATCGATAATTCCGTCCAGATATATATGTGGTTGGTAGACACTTTTGTCCTCATTCCGATGAAATCGATTTGTCATTGAGGAGATCGACAGCGCAGGTCGATCATATCAAGACGTGTTTCGATAAAATCGACAAAGCAAGAAAACTTAGATGTCACGCCCCAAACTCAGAAATCGGGCTCACAAAATTTTCGATCGTCGAATCCAGCGCCGACAGCCTCCGTAGAACCCCATTCTCGGCTCCTAGCACCCATTCGCCAGGTTCCGATCCTGGGATGCTATGAGGAGGATTTTTAACGTCAGTTCGATTCGTAATAAGCATAACCAAAGGCATAACTCACAAACAACAACCAAAAACTCCATTACATTTTCACTATGATCAAAAACTTTACAAGTACAATGAGCATAAAGGGGAAATACAATGATGATGAACAAAAACTCTAAAACAATCTTCTAAGTGCTCCTTCCTCAACGCTGTTGTGCCCCAACGTCACCTGTATGCAATGGTCATGCATTAGCTTATAGAAAGCTTAGAGGGTGGTGAAAGTGTGTGCGCAAGGTAGTAATATGAACATGCAATATCAGACTAATGCGGAATATGCAGATAGATCCATGAAAATCATTAGCCATACCAAAGCTATGCGATGCAAGACATGAATGATATCGGCCATCCCAAGGCCATGAGATGTGAAACGTAACTTAAGCATACAAATCCTCATCTATGTCCACACATCAATACAGCTTAAATCTGAGATATCACTGGGGTCTAGTACACTCTAAACCAGATCGCCACCTCATCGCGCACAATAAGGTAAGTAGAAGAGACCTCACTATCCGTCTGCCAATATCGGTCTCGACTTGTCGATAGCGGACCCATTCCTCGAGCTGGTCAGACTCAGCTTAGCATTGCCCCCTACACTCGGGCGGTTAAGGCCGCACCCCCTTCCAACCGACCATGACACAGTGGAGAGCGCAACCATCTGGTAATCGGCACTCAACGCTCATCTACCCACTCGGTCTAGACGTTGGAGCAACCTCTTAGTACCATAAGGGTTTAGGGACTTTCACCCAGGGATATCTATAGCACCCCATGTAAAACAAGATTTTCAGTATCCAATCCTGCCAACCACGATATGTCTGTGGAATCTATGGCCCCGATGTCGCTAGGGCGTAGAATAACCATGTCACACAATGCGAAATGCATGGATCACACTATCGAATCATGCAGCAAATCCTGCACGTATCGTGCGTTCATGCAGGGTAACACCGCCTAATCGGGGTCCCAAAAACAATCTGCCCGAAGGCATATGCTATGATCAGTCTTGTCTCATATCAAGCATGCATATGATGCATATGATCATGAGTCATGGAACTATACTAAACATATAATAAAGTAATGAAATATCCTTACAACGCAGGTGGCTTAGACGGTCGACACACAATAAGTACTGCCTATCAATGGGCCCTAGGGAGAGTCGTAATGTGGACATCCAACCAACATTATACTCGCAAGGTGGACGTCAAACCAACATTACTCCCAAGACACGATCGTCGTAAACATCATTACATAATCCGTATTGGGATCACACATTGCAATGGACTTTAGGTACGTCCCATTGGGCCTTAAATGCATCAAATGGGCCATATCATATGGGCCTTTTATTCATCAAATGGGCCACATAAATGGGCAACACCAATGGACCTTATGTGTATTGCAATGGGTCATAACCCGTAGACCTTAGATTGTATCACAATGGTTCTCAACCCATGTATATATATATATATATATATATATATATATATATATATATATATATATATATATATATATATATCAAATGGGCCACACCGACTGAGCCTTACGTATCAAATGGGCCTAATCCCATAGGCTTTGGAATACGTCAAAGTGGGTCCAGTCCCATGGGTTTTATACATATCAAATGGGCCTAATCCTATAGGCCTTATATAAATCAAATGAACCTAAACCCATAGGCCTTGAAATGTATCAAATGGGCCTCATCCCATGGACCCTATAACATGCTAAGATGGGGTCCACTCGGACTATGGATCTGGCCCATTCTTTAACTCATTTCATAAAATGAGCTTTTAAAATGGATGGACGGATTGGATGCAGCACTTGCACCAAGGGTGGGGGCCCACAAGAAGGCCCACCATCAAGAATATAATATACAAATTATATATATAATATATACAGTATTATGTATAATATAATATTATACATAATATATATATATATACACACACACACACACACACATACACACACACGCTGCACACATGCATACAGCACACACACTGCCACACTCACACACGCACGCACGCATGCACACACACCACCGTGGGCTCCAGCTCCACCGTCCGCTGGATGGTGAGAGTAACACAAATATCATGGTGGGTTTCCATCGTCCGCCTGGATAGTGGATATAAGATACGTACATCACTGTGGGTTCCCATGTGGGGCCCACTGTAATGTTTACTTGTCATCCAATCCGTTCATAAGGTCACTCAGACATGGATGAAGGGAAAACACAAATTTCAGATTGATTCAAAACTTATGTGGGCCCAAAAATGGGTTTCAATGGTAGAGGTTCAATCCCACTGTTTCCTACAGTGTGGGCCACTCGAGTCTTGGATCGACCTCATTTTTGGAGGGGACCCGCTTTAGGGAGCGGCCCACCAAATGAACGACGTGGATGTTACATATACATCATGGTGGGGCCCACGACAGCAGCCATGGGTGGCTAGTCACCCCCCCGCTGCACGCGGCAGCGTGCTGCTGCTGCAGCATGTCAGAGAGGCAGAGCCTCTCATGTATATATATTTTTTTAAAATTCTGGGGTTTTTCGTATATAGGGCCCGCAACAAGTAGATCCACCCTGTCCATTGGCTTCTACAGGCTATGACAAGTCCATCAAGTCCAATGTTGAATATTTTTGGCCTGAAGAAAAATTTAAAATGATTTATAAACGGTGAGAACCACTGTTTTGAAAAGTATGGCCTACCCAATGAACGGATTAACTTCATTCCTTGGCTCAACGCCTAAAATGATAGGGGGAAGAGGATGGACGGCCTGGATTGTACTCTTACGTCAAGGTGGGGCCTATACAAGAGGCCCACCCCAAAAGGCCTCTTTTCTTCTTCTTTCTTTTTTTTAAAATTTTTAACCAGCGTCCAGGGAACCTCCAACGTTCCCTGGACCATAATACGTACGTTGAGGTGGGCCCCACCTATAGATGTGGGCCACAAAAAAGTTGGAGAGCATGGGGAAATACTTACATCAAGTGGGGTCCATCCAAGTGGGCCATTAGGCTACATCATCACAAAAGAAAGAAAAGGAAAAGAAGAGAGAGAGAGAGAGAGAGAGAGAGAGAGAGAGAGAGAGAGAGTGGGACACGCTTGTGATGGAGGGCTTGCCACTATGAGCCCTCCCTTGAAGAAATCATACAATCAAATGGGTCCCTTTACACATGGGACCACATAAATAGAAAATCAACGGTGGAGATCCTTTCCCCACCAATATGAACGGTCTAGATGACCTTCCTAATGCAATAAATTAAACATCATGATGGGGTCCATGGAGAATGGCCCCATCATGGAATGATCATGATGATTAAGTGGGCCATCGACCACATCCTAGGGTCCCAAGTAAGATCCAAACCATTGATCGGTTGGCCTCACTTGGCCCATCTCAAAAATATGAAAAAACTAATATTATCAAGCACCCACCGTTCGATCTTCTTGCTCCATTGGGTTCCTTAGCACCTTAGCTTTGATTTCAATGGGTGAGATGAGGAATGGATGGCTAGGATGGGCGATGATGGGGTAGGAAAGTGGGCCACCTTTGGAGTTTGAAAAACTTGGAGAATTCTCATACGTGGGATTTTTGGTTGCTTGAGAAAATGAGATGAGAAATGAGAGAGAGAGAGAGTTGTAAGGAGATGTGAGGTGATGGGGTGTGTAACATCCCGAAAATCGGGGGTCGAGCAAAAACCCAACTCCCGAGTTTCAAAATGTTATTTATGCAACATAAATATGTATGATTGAATGTTGTCTGTGATAATGTATTAAACATGAGTGAGATTAAGCTAAAACAGCATATCACGCTCCAGAGACGGTTAAATTTACAAGCGGAAGACTGTGATAGTATGTATAACATATATAAACTGTTGTATGTCTCCAGAGTGTGAATATGTTACCAGGTTATATACATACATGTATACTCCAAAAGTAAACCAAAAGGATATACATGAGTGTTCTAAAAATATAAAATGACAAGTTTCAAGGTATCTAATCAACCTCCCTGTAATCCCGTCAATCAGATCATGCATAAAGGAGAGATCCTCCTCATCATCATCAAGTCCAGCTCTGCCTCGCAGGCCGCGCCATCATCTGCAATCACAATAGGGACTGGTGGGTGTCCGCAAACACCATCCCGTAACGTGGGAGTGAGTGATCAACTCAGTGGGATAAGAGAGCAGAGATTAGCATGTTATCAAATCAATCATGCGATAATAGTAAAGCAGTAATTCAAAAAATCCTAACTGTTGTTAATGCAATATGACATGACGTGATGTATGCCCTCACCGACGATCTCCCTCATACGGCACCATCTTACGACCGCGGCATGCAATCGACCCTCAAGTGCTCCACATCTTTCAGGAACATGCAATGGTATGGTGATATGATTTTTGAGTTATTATTAATTCATTCAAACAGCAGGATTGGGAAACTAAGGTACCTCCCTTATATCAATCCCAACACAGATCCTGTCTAGGGTCGTCACTCCTAGTAATCTCATACGATGTATATTTTTGTAGGTCTCTGCAAGGGCTGCCAGGGCTGTTGCTCGCACTCGTTGCACCGCTTCCCCATCACCTTATCAATACAGGCCTACTGTACTCTACTGCTACGGAAGGGTCGTCGCCTCTCGTAGACTCAGAATACGCTCGCGGTCACTACAAAGGGCTGCCAGGGCTGTTGCACGCACTCATTGCTCCACTCCCCCATCACCTTATCAATGTAGGCCAACAGCAAAAATATAGTGTCTCATACCACCATAATCTACTCACGAGTCTAGGTGCTCACTGGTCACTACGGGGAGGTTTGTGGCCCCAGCGTAGGCCGACAACTCGACCACGGTGTCCCATACCACCATAATCTGCTCATGAGTCTTCATGGATCAAGGTACCATGGTTAACAGGGTTTACAACGGTAAGTTCAGTACCCTAGGTTCAAGCAGTTATGACTCATGCAGGGTGAACATACAATGGCCAGTCGGGTTACTTGATGGGCTCGACTAGCACGATCGCATCTCAAGTTGAACGACATGAAGTGCGTAAAACACTTCGTATGGCCTAACCACTGTCTCCAACTCCAAAACACGACTCGCATTCATCGACAAGTCGTTCTTGGCAAATACAAGCTAGCCACGAATTTTCTCTGTTACCGACTGCCTGGACTAAGTATAGTCTCAAACAATTATGAATCCAATCAGCAATTCATGTAAGAGTATTGGAATTGAAATACAACCATGTGAGCATGTTAACACATGTTATATCGTACAACTTAAGTAAATCATTTGACACATGCCTTTCATACATATAGTGAAATTATGCATATCGCCAACATATAGAAAATCATTTCCATCAGCATATTAATTAAGAATTCAATCTCAAACTAAATCATAATGAAATCATCAAGCACATGTTATAACATACAACTTAAGCGAATCATCAAGCACATGCATTTCATTCATATAATGAAATCATGCATATGGCTAACATGTAGAAAACCATTTACACCAGCATATTAATTGAGAAATCAATCTCAAACTAATTCATGACACCATTTAATTCAATACATACTAATACAAGCATTTATACAAACACTTACACTACACACTTAAGTCTACATATAGTATGTCGACCCGAAGTACGCATTTAGGCGAATCTCTTCGCCAAACTAATTATGCACGTACTCCTAACATTCTAATGCGACAAGAAACCATGTCAATCACGTCAGTAAAATATGCATGAAAACAGTACTTCCTACAAATGACTAAAATGCCCTAAATCTCATATTCTTCACCGGTTTACGAAACAGGAAACGGACAGCATGTTGTACATGTCAAACGGCGTTGCCGTCGATAATCTACTATTAAACGACATTGAAAGCTTTGGAAACAGTCAATCAAAGCGTCTAAAATCCGCACCTTATCTCTTATAGGCGTGTCGTTTCTAACGGAGCGTATACGCTTCGTCTACGGCGATAAGAGAACCTAATTTACAAGATAAGTCAGCTAACATGCTAGGAATACTAGTGAACCTCAAATCAGCAACTTATTAGGGTTATTTCTTACCTGAAAACGCGGAGAAATCACCGGCAAAGTGATTAGAGCGCGTGGCTTAATCACTTGCAGCACGTGGCACAAGCAGCGGAGAATTCTCTTCCACCTTCTCTCACAAACTCTCACCTTTTCTCTCTCCCAATCTAGAGATTTTTGCAAATTTGGATGGGAGAGAGGAGTGAGGGTTTCAACCCTTTTTATAAGCCCAAACTTGTCCGAAATAGGCTCGGGAACGAGTTTCACTTGAGGGGTAACCAAATCGGGGCTGTTTCAGTCCAAAAGGACATTTCTAGTGGTCCCCTGGCCGCACGCGATCGGACTTAAGCTCATGCATAGTGGATCTAGCATACATCAAGTTTTCAGTCAGGCAGGGTTCGCAGATCGCACGTGGTGGTCCAGTTTCAGTTCAGCAGTCACCGCACGTAAATCAGGCCTGCAAGTCTCATGATATAAAATAGAAATTTTTCCTGATCCGAGGGTGTAATTTGGCTGAATTCTGACGGTCAGAACGCTTAATACTGACACGTCAAGTCGTGTGCCAGATTTGAATTTTAAATTCCAATTGTCCCTATTCGCACTCTCTTCAGTCCGGGCTCAATGAAATAGCCTGTGATTATCGGTTGGACTTGATTTTCGAAATGATTGTCAGGTCCAGCTAGGCGGTCCTAACGGTCTAAGATAGTAGGCATCGGACTTTCAACGTGCGGTCTAGATCCAATACAAAATTTCAAGGTGGTCCAAAGAACAAACCTGCTTAGAGTTTGATCCGAGGTTATAGAGTATTATAGAGTCATACGTTCTACTCGATTTGGGTCTTGTAGAACGTATTTAAAGTGATCAGGGACTGTTTCCCAGCTACTCTAACGTTGCGCTAGCTAACTTACGCTTAATTTCTAAAGGAATTAATCCTAAGTGGTTTCTTTGGCTATGGAATTGGGTTCTGAATGATTTTTCAGGTGTTTTAATTGACCCACTGCCTAAGGACGTCAAATTCCAGATTGGCCAAAATTCGGGGTGTTACAGGGTGATGGAGTGATAGATGGGAGAGAGATGGGTGTGTAAGGCTTTGTTGACTTTAGTGGCCTTTTGTGTAAGAAAAGCATGGGCTTGTAAGACCTTTTTTGACTTTTATGGTTGCTTGGGTATGGGTGAATGGTGATGTGTATTTAACATGTACTTGACATGTGATGTGATAAGATTTGATTGATTGATGGGATTGATGTGACATCTCTTAGAGATTCTCTTGGGTTTTGCAACGCGCGGCGTTTTTCTCGCACAGAACATTGGCCCACATCTCCTGACCAGGGTATCGCCTTTACGCGCAAGTCGCGGCATCGGAACCGCAGCGATGACATAGTCGCTATGGTAAAGGTCTTAGGTTGAGTCGATACGGGTTGACGATATATGAATCAGGGTCGCACGTAAATATCGGTTAAGGGTCGAAGGTTGCCGAAATTCGACCGGTAAGACCGCGGAAGTCAACGAAACGGTACATACTAAGATACGGGTCTTACATAGAGATTTTCTAATTTTGAAAAAGTTCTTAACTCAAAAATCCTATAATGTTCTTACTTGTTTTAAGGATTTTAAATACCTGGTGTTTTGAGACATGGGATGTGAGGATTAGATTTACCTATGGCGAGCTTGCACACATCCGATTGAGGCAGACGCTTTGAATTGATCTTCCTATGAGGCTCTACAGTCTATCTGACTCAACACTCACACTAATTGACAAATCAGGGCACTTTCAGGTCGTTCATACACTAATTTTAAAGATGGACCACTACATCATCAAGTAACTCTGTTTTTAGGATTTTAACCACCTTAATAGACCAACCGCTTTAATAGACATATCAAACCGTCCATTGTCAACATTAAACCTTGAATCCTTAGATCCACCATTTATTAGGTCATGCCACTCAATGTTGGAATCCATTACTTGACCACTACAACCAAGTTATTCATTAGCAACATCAGGTAGACTATACATTTACATTAGGACTCCTCAGATAAACTATGAATCAATCACAACGTTCCATTGATTAATCTAACAATCAATTTCCATAACTCGACCATTGGGTTGTAAAACTAACCATAAACTGACCAAGTAGTAGCCATGCCCAAGATTTGGACACATGACTTAACAAGACATGATTCAAACCATTGATGACTCTAATCAAAGATGGTTCCTACGTAAAATACTACTACTAATGAAAATAAATGAATAAGTAAATAAATAAGTAAATTCTTAGGTATACACATATAATAATAATGTACAAAGATAAAATGAGTAATAACATTAAAATAATGCAAATAATTTTATTATAGACTTTAATAGTAGTAAGGGTATTATCAACACATGAAACAGATGGTCCCGAATCCACAGATGATCCTTAAGGGTCTTTTGACCGTTGATGTTCAAATTTGGGATGACCCGATCGTCGGATCAACGTGAATCCATAAATAAGACCCAAATCAATCTGTGGGGCCCCACCTGAACTTTAAATCTACCTAATCTTTAGTCGGAGGCTCTAGTTGGGACCTCCAAAGAGAATAAACGGGGTAAATCCATTAAAAGCATCATGGTGGACCCACATCGATGTGTGAGTGCACAAAAGGGGTGTGCACCCACAGTGCACTAGACTAAAGAGACTCAGTCAAACTGGGTTTGACCATGGCTGCCCGAAAGGGGAGGATTTCTTCCTCTCCTTTTTCCTGTTGCTATGATTTTTAAAGGGATCGAGCCCCCTTTTGGCCATGAGATGGCCCACCATTGGCCATTGGTTGGATGATATGAACTGTAAGGCCCATATCCTAGCCCGTACTGTTCCATATGCCTTCGCGGTCCACCCGGTCGAATTTCAACAACCTGTGATCTATTATCGGTGTTTGTGTGTGATCCTGAATTGTGTCCTGTATATTAGAATCGGATCGACCTGATACTTGTACCTTTACGACCGCGTTGTCGCCGCGGTTCCGATGCCGCGTCTCGTGTACTAATCCGATACCCGAGCCAGGAGATGTGGGCCCGCATTCAGTTCGAGTAAAACACCGCGTGTTGCAATCTTGAGAGAATCCATCACATCAATCTCATCAATCAAATTACACATCAACTCCATCACTCACCCATCCCCAAGTACAACCACCCCTCCCCTTAAAGTCAAATCTTTATTACACAAGTACACATCACACCCATCACACCCATATCCCTCTCTTACACCTCTCTCTCATCCCTCTCATTCTCTAAGCAAGTATCCCACGTCCAAGCAAGCTTCCATGGGATAGCTTGTGTGGCCCACCTTCCTACCATCAAATCCAGCCCTTGGATCATCATCTCAACCGTTGAAAATGTCCTCTTAGAGCTCTAGAGTGCATTGGCGGAAGAAGGAATAGGCGATCAAAGATGGGTGCTTCTCTCTCTCTCTATCTCTCTGTCTCTCTCCCTCTCTCTCCCTCCTTTTTCTCTCCCTTGAAAGTAGTGGGCCCCAATGAATTGTGTTAAATCTACTCCATCCATCAGACGGAGTGGCCCACCACATTTCAAGGAGATCCCATCCGTTAGACTAAATATATGTAATATATTTATATATGTGCATGCATCGTGAGCACGTCCGTGTGGGACCACCATGGTGCCTGTGTTATATCCATGTCGTCCAGCGTCCCTGGACGCTGGACGTGAGGTAGCAGGGGTGGCTAACATGGAGTGCGTGTACTGACATGGGTACGTAATAACCGGCTAACAAAAAAAAAATATAATATATGTAAATGAGCTTTTGGGGTGGGCTGCTTATGCAGGCCCCACCTCGATGTATGCACTTAATCCGAGCCGTCCATCCTTTTCCTCAAAACATTTCAGGCGTTGAGCCAAAATTTGTAACTATCCGATTCTTGGGCGGACCATACCATAGGAAATAGCGGTATCACCATTAAAACCCACTTAGATTCTTCTATTTGCCAAAAATATATCGCATATTGGTTTCATTTGGTCGATCAAGGGCCATAGAATCCAATGATCGGATTGAATTTTTCGAATACGAGCCTCACATAGGAAAAACCATAACAAAACAAAAAATAAATAAATATTAGAGGCAGCAGGCGATGCCACCGCCTGACGCGCAGCAGGCCTGCTGCGCTGGACAAGAGGCGGCCAGGGTCCGTTGGCCCCATCTCAGGCCCCACCATGATGTGTGAGGAACATCATCACCGTGCATTTGATAAGCCCCTCCTGGGACCGTGGGCCACCCCAGAAACCAGCCATATACTTGATTCAAGTGGCCCACAACATAAGAAACAGTGAGGCTTGGGCGTCTGCCATTAAAACCCTTTTTGGTTCAATGAAGTTTTGAATTATTACGAAATTTGTTTTGCCACTTCATCTGGGTCCACGTGACCTTATCAATGGATTGGATGGCATATAAACATTATGGTGGACCCTACGTGGGACCCACCTTTAATTTACTTTATTTGCACCGTCCATATATGTCTGGACGATGGATCTGGAGTATATATAAATATAATATATTATATTATATTTTAGTATATAATATATATAATACACTAATATTATATTAATGTATATATTATGATTGGCCACTCCTACGTGGGACCCACCTTTAACATAGGTGATCTGCACCGTTCAGATGGATCTGGACGGTGGGCTGCCACATCCACTCTGTGTATGAAAGGTATATTCATATATATTATATATTATATTATATTTAACTATATAATATATAATATATATTATACTAAAGGTGGGCCACTACGTGGACCGCATCATGATGTATGATTTTACTTGCACCGTCTAGTTGTTAGACGGTGCAACAAGTATGTAATCCTGACCATCTATCCAATGGACATGGTCTTGAATCCTCATCGTGATGCGTGAGTTGTATCTCTACTGTCCATCTATTATGTAGGCCACCGTGATGTATGTGTTTTGCCACGTCTGTCCAGCATGTTGGACACGTGGGACCCACTGCTGGAGGGATGTGCTACACCCAGCCGTCCATTCATTTGGCTAATTCGTCTCTAGCTTGAGACCGAAAATGAGACAGATCCAGGTAGATGGACCACACTGCAGAAAACAGTGGAGAGATGAATGCCTACCCTTAAAACCCTTTTGGGTACACAGAAGTTTTGGATCAAAATGATATTTATTTTTCCACTCAACCAAGTCTGTGTCCATATGAACAGATTGGATGGAAAATAAACGTTATGGTGGGACCCCACGTGGGACCCACTGATGTGTGTTATATGTTCCACACCGTCCACGACAGTAGATGGTGGAGGCCACAATGATGCATGTGTATCACCCATGTTGTGGGGCCAACCGTGATGTTACTTTTGATCCACACCGTCCACCCTTATAAATGAGGCAGATTCAAATATCATGTGGGACCCAGTTGATGCACGTGTCTTATATCCATGATGTCCATCTGTGTGGGATGCACATGATGTATGTATTCCATTCTGTCCACCTGCTTTCCATGTCCATCATGATGTGTCTAGTCCACGCTGCCAGTAGCTATGGAGCATACCTGATGTATATGTTCTAGCTCACCATCCATTCACCTAGATGGTGAGATCCACCTTGTTGTATGTGTCTTATTTGTACCGTTCAAAGCTTGGATAGTGCTGATTTGTTGGACTATGTTTGGGCGGTGTTGTAGACTGCACCATGTTGTATATAATTCATCCACACCATCCCCCATATTTAGACGATGCAGGACAATATTTATACGGTGCGGATAAGCTGGATAGCGTCAAGATGGTGCCGATTTACTCGGTCAATGTTTGGACAATGTTGGTTTACATAGGCAATGTTTGGGCGGTGCTAATCATCATTTGAGAACCATGTACCCCATAGAATGATAAGTGTATTGTGATACATATGTTACACCTATAACTATTGAAATGATTTATGGTGTGGTCTAAGCCCACTTGAGACCCATGGTGATGTATTAGGGCCTATGGGTTGAGGCTCATTGCGATGTATTTGGGGCCCATGGTTTGAGACCCAATGTGATGTATATAGGGCCCATGGGTTGGGGCCCATATTGATGTATTTATGGCCCGTTGTTGAGGCCCACCTTGGCATTTATAAGGCCCATTTGATGTATATGAGACCCATGTGTAGGGTCGCATGTTGTGTATTGAGGCCCATGTGCAGAGCCCACCCGTCGTGTATATGAGGCCCTAAGAAGTGGCCTAATGTGATGCACATGTAGCCCTTGTATGAGGCTCATTGCAATGTATATTAGGCCTTTGTGTGAGGCCATGGGCCCACCGTATGTTCGGCCCCATGTGGGCCACTCCTTGGTAGCAATGTTGGTTAAATGTCCACATTGATGAGCTGTGATGGTTAAATGTCCATATTGTGACTTCCTTCAGGCCTGGATAGGCTCATTTTCATCATCCTCTAGTAGATTACCCCAAACGAATGGGCCCCATTGGTATTGCTTGAACTATCATCGTCCATCCATCTATAAACCTCGTCTTGAGACCGATTACCGATTATGAGTGTTGTGATCGATTGACTGATTATCGATCGACGCCGATTATCGTTGTCGATTACCGATTCTGACTGTCGTGGCCGATTACCGATTATGATGGTTGTGGTCGATTGACCAATTATCGATCGAGGTCGATTATCGTGGCCGATTACCAATTATGATTGTCGTGGCCGATTACCGATTCTTATTTGTCGTGGCCGATTGCCGAATATCGATTATCGACGCTGATTACCGATTCTTATTTGTCGCAGCCGATTGTCGATTATCGATCGAGGCCGATTACCGATTCTGACTTGTCGTGGTTGATTGTCGATTCTGATTGTCAGAGCCTAATGTGATGTGTATGTGACCCGCATTTGAGGCCCACCGTGATGTGTATTCAGCCCGTGTCTAAGGCCTAATATGATGTGTGTTAGGCCCTTATGAAAGGCCCATGTATTCGTGGCCTATGGGCAAGGCCCATTGTGATATGTATTAGGCCTATGATGCATGGCCCACTTGATGTATTCGAGGCCTATGCGTAGGGCCCACATGTTATGTATTTGAGGCACTTGAGTAAGGCCCATTGTATTGTATATCAGGCCTTTGTGTGAGGTTGTGGGCCCATTATATGTTTGGTTCCATGAGGGCTAACCCGTCGGGGCAATGTTGGTTAAATGTCCACATTGTCAAGGTCACTATACGCCCTAGTGACATCAGGGTCGTAGCCTCCACAGGCATATCATGGATGGTCAAATGGGACACCGAAAATATTTGGTTCTAGCATACGGGCACCATAGATGTCTCTGGGTGAAAATTCCTAAACCTCCGTGGCCAGGAGACGTCCTAACGTCGAGACCGAGTGGATATATGAGCGCATGAGTGCCGTATACCAGCAGGCCGCGTCTCCCACTGTGTCATGATCGGTTGGGAGAGGGTGTGACCTTACCGGCCTGAGTGAGGGGGCAATGTCTAGGTTGAGTTTGACCAGCTTGAGGAATGAGTCCACTATCGACAAGCCGGGCCCGATATTGACAGGCGGATAGTGAGGTCTCTTCCACTTACCCAGTAGTGTCCTTGGATAGGGGCGGCAAGCTGACGTAGAGTGTAATAAACTCCGGTGATGATCCCAGAGCATAACCGTACTGATATGTGGACTTATTGAGTAGGAATTGCATATCCATTCATTCATTCATTCACTATCCACTCGGGCTAGTGGTGCGTAGCTATTATTACGTGTACCTTCGTATGATCAGGATTTCAGTTGGGTGGGCGACTAACCTGAGATCAGGAGTTTACCACATTGTGTCTGACTATCCAAATTTAGGTATGAGACGGATTTGGATGGAAGTCTCTTGTGATGGACCCCATAGCCTGTGATACTTCGTACTATCATCCCGACTTCACATTCCAGTATGGTCATTCCATTCGCACCGCATATCACATTGCATCCATAGTACTTAACATTTTGGGTTACTATGTTTTTGCACTTATATGGCCTAGATGAGCTTGATGGTATTCGTGGCTCGTCAGGATTTGCATATTGCATTGCATCCTCAGCATCTGTTATTGTCTTATTATGTTTTGCATCGCATAGCCTTGGTACGGCTAATAGAACTCATAGACTTACCAGTATATTTCTGCTTATCCTAATATCATATGATTTATGATCTTACTAGTATTTTTGATATTGTACTCTGACATTGTATAATTTATGGGCTTATCAGTATTTTCTGCTTACTCTGATGTTGCTTAATTGTCACTTACCTTGTGCACACACTTTCACCACCCACTAAGCTTTCTATAATCTTATGCATGATAGATGCGTGCAGATGGCGTTAGGTTGTAGCAGTGTTGAGCATGGAGCAAGTAGCGGTTATTTGGAGCTTTGATTTTTTAACATATGTATTTCACTTTCAGCATTGTATTCAAATGTTTATATTAGTGGATATGTGATGATAATGTTGTCTTTGTGATTTGGGTATACTTGTGGTTATGCTTATTATGAGTTAAATGAACATGCGAAAATCCTCCTTGTAGGATCCCAGGATCCAAATCTGGCGTATGGACGCTAGGAGCCGAGAATGGGGTACTACGGAGGCTGTCGGCACTGGATTCGGCGATCGGGATTCCTGTGAATCCGATTTTCAGATTTGGGACGTGACATGAACCATTAGATGATCTGTACCGTCCATCATGTTAAGAAGGTGGGTTCGACCAAAACCCAATGGACGGAAGATGATATAGTGCACATGTGTGCACACAGGCTCGAGTGTAATCCAAGTTGCGTATGGTACGTTTCTGAAAACGGAAACTGTTGCTGCTACCAAGTTGGCAGTCTGTATGCGCACATCTCCTTCGATCTTATCCATCCAGCTGTGGTAAAAATCTTAGCCCTTCACCCCTAGCTACGTGGTTTAGGGTTCCCTTTATACCAGAAAAAAAAAAACAACGGTCAGTTTTAACCCTATCCACCGTTTTGGAGGTGATTTCTACTAGATCAAATCTGCAACGTTTGCTATCAATCTGACGGTTCTGGGAGGTCTAGGGTTTCGAAAAAAGAGAGCCTATACAACAAAAGGATTTACTCTCCATTCCTTGCAACCACACTTGAGAAAAACGGTCGTTTCTTCCTTCCTTTGAACTCACCACCCAAATGAACTTGGAGCTTCATTTTCCTGCTCCTACAAGCACCACATAGAAGGTCTAGACCCTCCAGCAGACTTGTTTCGAAGAAAGGAGGCCTGCATTCGAATCCACCATTGCCGCCTAACCTTCTTCCTCGTTCAAGCTACACCAAACTGAGTCAGACTCGACTCGAGTTGGGTCGAATCGAGTCGTCCAGTGGTGTTGGAACTCCAGCAGATGGGAAATAAAGAAGGAGATAAAGAAGGAAGAAAGCAGATCGCTGCCACACTCTTTCTAGGGTCTAGCCAAGTCCCTGCTCGAGTCCGATGGGTCTGGTCAAGACTAGACGTTGTCTGGTTGTGGGAAGACAGAGAAGAAGGAAGGAAAGAATGGAGTAGAACGAAGGAGAAGTCGTAGTGGGAGAGGGAGAAAGGGAGTAGTGTGGTGCAATGTCCATGTCAACTCAGCTCAACCCAGTTTGAAACAAGTTAAGTTTAGATTTGGGTTGAGTTATGGGCTGGGATGCATCACACTGAATTGGACCGAGTCCAGACTCAGTTGAGTGCGGGCCTTGCGTAGTCTAGCAGGAGGAGAGAAAGAAGAGAAGAAGAGAATAGGGTGAGGGATGTTTACTAATGACTCGGTCCAACGAGTTGATGAGTTGGAACGAGTTAGGTCTGTTCCAGTTAGGTCAGGTCTGGTTTATCCCAGCAACTTGTTGGCGTATGGTTCTAATAGAAGAGAGAGAGAGAGAGAGAGAGAGAGAGAGAGAGAGAGAGAGAGATAGAGAGAGAGAGAGAGAGAGAGAGAGAGAGAGAGAGTTAAGAAGAAGTAGAGGGAGAGGTCGATTTACATCGACTCATTGCCGAGTTAAGTCAGTGAGTCGACTCGGTCCAAATCCATGTTGGGCTGTTTCGGTGCGATCTCAACCAATAATCCAAGTTTGGATTGAATTCTGGCTCCATAAAATCTATTGCATCATCATTTGGTGGCGAGTGGACCTAGTTAACTCAATTTTGAACGATTCCACTCGCTATCGAGTGACTCAGTAATTTATATTGAATTTAACATCATAAGGGTCCAGAGTTGGGGGATTTTGGTTGCTAGCTTAGGTTAAGTTGGTTACATTCAAATTCGATATGAGTTGGGTCTGAGTTGTCGAAGGATTGGACTTTAATGGCTCATGCACTTTCTACCAACATCAGTGTATGTAACGCCCTATACTTTTCAGTACGCGGGTATTACCACTTAAACCAACGTCAGTAGAATCTAGAAATTAGCTAAACCAATGTTAGTAGAATCTAGAAATTAGCAAATCAAACACCTTAAACTCAACGTATGCAGGGTAAGATTTCTAACCATCGTTGAGGCCATCCATCAAGGCACTGGGAACTGAGTCAAAGCCAACAGTAACCATTAGGGTGAGTTGGGCCAACTCCTTAAATTTAAGCAGCAAGCAAACCTTCAAGTCAAGGGGTACGGGTGCAACATATTGATGATTGACCGTAGAAAGCTAATAAGTAGCTAACCAAGCATTCACTGCACTTCAGATTTCCATTTAACCATTGAAACAAGACCTCATACCCATCTGACCATTGGATCACGATATATGGGCAAAATAAAACCCCAAATGGTATGATATGGCCCACCTGGGCATTGGCCCTGCCCCAAACCAGGTTGGGACCCTTATATCTGGTCCCCAAGACATTTTGGGCCCCAAACCTAGGTGCACGTACACCCCAACCATTAGTGTACGAAGTGCACTGGTGGTGCAACAGTGCTTGACCGAAACTCAAAAACAAATTCTTAAACAAACACTTTTCTGCCAACACCCTGTTTAAAAACATTGGCCTTTGAGCTTTAAAGCGGTCCACCATAGCTATTTTTCGGACGATCCAAGCCATCCATTCTCCTCGTGGGGTCCGCTCGACCCAAACGGTATAGGGATTCGACCCCACGCATAGGGACTTGAGATTTGGAACCCAACCATCCATTCCCTTCACTAGCGGCTGAGATCCAGAGAGA
The DNA here is from genome assembly GCA_037074715.1 of Magnolia kwangsiensis. Classification (NCBI taxonomy): domain Eukaryota; kingdom Viridiplantae; phylum Streptophyta; class Magnoliopsida; order Magnoliales; family Magnoliaceae; genus Magnolia; species Magnolia kwangsiensis. Next base: position 111,725,898 of record CM073573.1, on the reverse strand, counting down.
AGAACCATCCGATGGCTTGAGAGGCAAGCCACCACCCTCTTTGTCCAGAGGACTAAGGCCTCAAGCATGCCAGCAGGAGGAGGTCCTCTCATGGCGAAAAATGGCTAGGCAAGGCCATGAAAGATGCAACAGAGGCTTTCCTCTTTTGGGTTGAGGACGCTGGCGACGCAACCGCCATCCACTGAGGCCGCATTAGACCCAATCGTCGGCCTCTCCTCTCCCTGCCTACAAAAGGGAAGGTTCAGCTCTCTCAGATTCTACACAGAGAGAGAGGAAAAGAAAGGAGAAGAGGGAGAAAACAGAGAGAAAGTGTGGGCATTTGCTGAGCTTGGCACGCACTGCCCCAACTAAGTCTGAGAAAACTGGACCGAGCCGAGCCAGTGTGGGACCATAGCAGCACCACTTGAGTGAGGAAGAAAGAGAACAGAGAGAAAAGGGAGAGAAAAGAGAGAAAGAAGAAGGGAAGAGTGGGTGTGCGGATGTCGGGTCGGCCGGGTAATCAGCCTGTAAACTCCAGTCTTTTTTCTTTCCTTCCTATCTGTTAACTCCATTCCGTATAGCTATAGAACCCTCAACACGCCACATTTGGGGCCGAAAAAACCCAGCTGTTTTGAAGCTAAACACGGACTGAGTTCAGCCCCTGTTTTGGAGCTGAACGTGACCTGAATTCAGGCTCTACTTGGGGGCTAAATGTGGACCGAGATCAGGCCCCGCTTGGGGCCAAACAGTGGTATGTGAGTGGCCCCAGCTAGGGGCTGAAACCCCGTCCAGAACCAGCTCTCAAACGGTGTTACTTGAGCAGCAACGAGTCACAGGTAGCGGACTGATATGAGTCCAGAAATCCGAGTGAAAACGCCCCGCTTCGGGCTGATCTTTGGCTGGGAAAAATGGCAGCCGCCGTGCCACCGTTGAGCACTGATATGTGCCCAAAGAAACGGCCAGGGATGGGCCATGATCGAGCTAAAAATCGAGGCCGGAAGGAGGCTACAAACGGCATGCAGCAAAGGGCCGTTTTCACGTTGGCAGTAGGTGGGCTGCCGTGGACGTGGACCCTGCACAAATGCAGGTGGGCTGCACTATGTTGGGCCTCACCAAATGACATGTGGACCTCGTAAAAAAGGATGAAAAAAAACCCGGTGGACTGCACTAACGATGGGCCGCACCAAAATCAGACCGTCCAGCAATGGACGTAGTGCCCAGGCCGTCCATCAACGGACGTCCAGTGCTGGACGATTAGCTACACCTTTTCTTTTTTTTTAAGAAAAAAAAAAAGAAAGGAGAGAGAATGTATATAATAAAATAATAATCAAGTGCTCTATGAGACTACATATATAAAATGCTATACATATTATATGTGGGCCCCACACTCACGTGGGACCCACCAGGCGTATATATATATATATATATATATATATATATATATATATATATATATATATATATATATATATATATCCTATGTAGGCTACACCAAGTGGGAGAGCACCACCGATGGACGTGCTCCATCCAAGCCGTCTATCCATTTGACGAGCTCGTCCATATGACGGTGGGCCACGAGTGGACCCCACCCTGATATATGTGATTTATCTGCACGGTCTGTGCAGTGAATCTCACCATTGCATGAGTGTTTTATCTGCACCATTTGTGCAATGGACCCCAACCTGATGTAAGTATTTTAGAGACACCGTCCATATGACGGTGGGCCCTATCATTGATATATGTGTTCTTCATCCACACCGTCCAGCCCTCTGGACGGGTAGAGCCCACCTTGTGATGTGTTGCATATCCGCACCACCCATGGGACTCCACTGTGATGCATATACTTTATGCTCACCGTTCATCCTAGAACAGTGGTGCGTGGGCCACTGCACTGCAAGTATTTCATCCACATCATCCAGTCCAGCTGGACGTGGGCCCCATCAACCCGGACCACCAGGATTTATGTATACCCCCACTGTCCTGGATCTACCATTATGTGTGTGTTTTCTACACTCCATCTAGGAATTGTCTTTACATGATTTCTAATGAGATCATCAAATAAGGAGATTGGAAGGAATTCACCCGAATGATTTAAACGGAGTTCCCCGGATAATGACCTCCGGGAAGGTAGAGTATAAATTAATATGATGAGATAAGTAGTAGGAATGAACAAACACGTTTCAAAAAAAAAAAAAAAAACAGATTTCTTCTTCTCCCATTCTTGCTCACCCTCGCGGGATCGCGACCCTTTGTCCCGGCCATTATAGTACGTGTGTCGCCTGGGGCATAAGGGACATGATGACTTGACGTCATCCTCACCTTCCTCCGACTAATCACCGACAGTCTGTTCAAGGTTCCAAACTCAATGGTGGCAGTCGGGATAATGTTGACCCACCCTGATATATGTTTTGTACACCACCATGATGTACTTATTTCATCCGCACCATCCAGATTGTGCTGGACAATGTTTGGGACAGTGTTGAACTGTACTTGGACAACACTAGATTATCTGAACGGCATTTGGATGGTGCCGATTTACATAAACTATATTTGAACAGTGTCGATTTACGTAAACTATATTTGACCAGTGCCAATCTACACAAATCACATTTGGATGGTGCCGACTTACATGAACTATATTTGAACAACACAAATTTACATGAGTTATGTTGGAAAATGCTAATAATGTACAATAACACACGCGTTACACTTACAACTATTAAAATGACTTCTTTTTTTGTGTAACCCAAACTCGCACATTAGTCGGACAAACCCGTGGGCCACCTGATATGTATAGGGTCCCTGTGCGAGGCCCAGTTTAACCCATAGTAAGGATGAGCTTGAGCCAGTAGGGCCACCTTGTTTGAATAAGTATATGTTGGGCTTAACACAAGCCTAAAAGGCCTTGTTGTTGCATTCCTTTGAACTTTCTTGTTAGTTGGACAAAGCTGCAGAAATGCCTAACAGATATAAACTGTAATTTAAGTGACCTTAGGACGCAAAAAGACTTGGACCAAGTTCGCGAACACAACCCTACAGGTGATGATTCTTCCCCTTGAGCTTTTCAATTTTCCATTAGCTTAAGTAATAGTTTTTATTTTAATTTATAGTTAATATCTCCATTTCATAGTCACATGTGTTAATTGTTGGAATTAAATTACTACATTACATGCTTAATGTTTATCCTACATATTTATTCATGCTTGTGGATTATCTGTGGATTGCTTATGAAACTTAAACTAGTACATCAGTAAGAAACCCCCACTTATACATGTACACTAACCCGACTGGTTGTAACTGAAATGGACCTTCTGCTTAGTGGTTATTGAATGGTAGTTTAAATTGAACATTGATGTGGGCCTACCATCCATTATTGTTGTGTCTAAGTAACTTTCAAGAACGGTCTTTTATCCCATGATTTTGATACTCACCCTATGTGGCCTATTTTGATAATTTCCCTACGTGGCTTGTTTTAGTATCGCCCTATGAGGCTTTGTTCTGATATTTTTCCTATATAGGTTCAATGGTTTTATCGTGCAACCCTACAATGGTAAGCCCCATATAATGTAATATGATTGGCCACTAGTTGACGGGTTCCATTAAACATCCTAAGATGGTAACCTCATGAGCCGGGGATGTTTGTATGGGACTTATGCCCGAGTTGTCAGCCTACGCTGGTGACGAGCCCCCGTAGTGACCTTGAATTTATTTAAATTGGCTGATTGTAACTAAAATAATAATGGTTTGGCTAATCATGCATCCATGGCATATTGGCGATGACAGGTAGCTAATTCTAGATGTTGTAGCACATGCCCTTAGGATCATCAGGGTATCGTTTCGCTAGCTCCCAGACCACCGACTATCAATCTATTGTTCCGATTAGATGACTTTCCCAGGTCGATGATTGCATGGGTGACGAGCCCAACTTCGGCACGGATGTGCATCCCCGGGAAGATGTGCATTCACGCATCCATACATTTAAAAAGACTGCATCATGTGTTGTTTTGATTGCCTTGTTGTTTTATAATTATGCTTACCTAATGTAGCGGTATGTAATCTTGAGGGGAATTCACACTGAGTTGGCCACTCATCCATCAAAAATATAACCGTACAGGTAGCACAAGTGGCTTAAGTGATATGCAGGTTTAGACTGATGGGAGCCGTTATGGTGGTCAAGGACACGTGGTTGTACCTGTTAAGAAAGTTGTGCGATCTTGCGACTTTCGTTTGTGTTCCATGTGCTTTTAAATTTTTCATGTGTGTAATTTTGTATTTGTTATTGTAGAGACATTGGTTTGTATAAGTCATTATGGGTAACCTCTGTATGTTCTAAATGTAGTTACAATTTTTCATTTATGCTTACTTTTCCATTCTACGCTCATATGCTTACTCTAATAAATGGAAAAAAAAAATGTATACTCGAATTTGACCATCCTTTAAGGTTAACACTCAGGTTTTGGGAAACAGGTCATATACTCGGGTCTTGAAAACACGGGGCTTTACAGTGTAGGCGATTCAACACTTGAGGTGATGATTTCTTCCTCTTAAGTTTTCCATCTCCAAATTAGTTTAAGGAATACGTTTTAGAATTACAAATGTCATCTTACAGCATGTAGACATACATTAGTTATCAACTCTTAAGGCATAACTTACATTTGAAATACAGTTGATAGTTGTGAATCATAAATCACATGCTATAGTTACTTACATGATAGCTTCCATCTAAATTTTAATTCATAGTTTACATATTTGATTTATGATTTATCGTGATAGTTATGAACTTAATGTTTAACATATATCTTGCATGTTGTAACCATACATTTTCATATGTCAATGAATTGTTGTAAGTTGCTTGAAACACTTTTCACTACACCTACTAGTGGAAAAATTCCACATGTGTTTGTGAGCCCACACTTAGGGTGTAACGAGACAGATTGTGTTAAAATAAATCCTCAACTTGGAGGTTGCTTTGGCGGTGGGTTATTGATGTGGATTTACCATTCATGTGATGTTTTCACCTACGCGGCTTTGGGATGAACTCTTTACCTCCCTGATTTAATGATACCCTACCATCTCAATTGAGTGTATATATCATATGCCCTTTTTACCACACCGACTTATTTTACCCCAAGATTTGGTATTTGCCCTTATAGCTTCGATGATTCATTTCCATACAACCATGCGATGGTAATTTCTTCTATATTGAATTTAATTAACCACTTATTGATGGGTTCTAGTAAACATCCTAAGGTGGAAGATCTCATGAGTCAGGGATGGTGGTCATGGGACACTATACCTGAGCTGTCATCCTACGCTGGGTAATGTTGCGCAGTATGCCAACAACGCAGTGGACCGAGATCCAATCTCAGGCCTCACCCACAAACGATAAACAGAAAGGAATATAAACTAGAAACAAATCAAAGAAATCCAAACAAACCACAAGACAAGATATACGTGGAAAAATCCCAAACTAGGGTAAAAAACTACGGATGCAAACTTCCACTATGAAGAAACAAAGATTATAAGGCAAAATACTAACCTCTCCCTTGAAAGAATATAAAAAACCCTTATCCCACACCTTTGGAATTACTTCCCAATATTCCTCATCTACCTAGAAAAGCCCTAGGAACCCCTATTTATAGTTTAAGTAACTTCCCTTCCGCACCCTTGTGAAAGGCGACACCAAAATCCACAATCCGTATCAGTTTCGGAAACAATCTGCGTAACCTATGACCGATCCTAGCTCCCCTACGACCAGTCGTAGACCCCTACGATCGGTCTTACAGTCCCTACGACCAGTCCTAGGGCCCAAAACAGTAAAAACAACATCGATGGACTTTGAGTCGAGCCGGTCCACGACCGGTCGAGCAGGCCCCTACGACCAGTTGAAGACGTTCTACGACTTGTCAAAGGCGGCCCAATGTGGCTCACATTCTCAACAATCTTTCACTTGGAGACACATTGCCATAAACCTTCGTCTTCTTCATCCGGAGTGCACCACCTCCCCGTCTTCAAGCTTAAAGACCAATCAAAGCTGAACAGAGCTTCAGCTTCTCCCTTATGACCGCCTTCGTCTACATATCTGCAGGATTCTCACTTGTATGAATCTTCTCCAAAACAATCGATCCATCTTCCAGTAATGAACGTATGAAGTGATATCTAATGGCAATATGCTTGGTTCTTGAATGAAAGGCTGAATTCTTAGCCAAGTGTATTGCACTCTGACTGTCACTGTACAGCTTGCAATCTACTTGCTTCTTACCCAACTCTTCCATAAAACCTTGCATCCACACTATCTCCTTGCATGCTTCTGTAGCCGCAACATATTCTGCTTCTGTCGTACTGATAGATACTATCTTCTGTAACTGAGAGACCCAACTGACTGCAGCACTGCCCAGAGTAAAGAAATAACCCGTAGTGCTTCTTCTGCTGTCGATATCTCCTGCCAAATCTGAATCCACGTAGCCTTGCAGCTTGATTTTCGATCCACCATAACACAGCCCTACATCCTTAGTACTCACCAGTTATCTGAGGATCCACTTCACAACTTCCCAATGTTCCTTCTCGGGGTTGTTCATGAACCTGCTAACAACTCCCACTGCTTGAGCAATGTCTGGCCTCGTGCTCACCAAAGCATACATGAGACTCCCAATAGCTGACGCGTATGGGACTTTAGCCATGTAGTCCTGTTCCTCCTGCGTCTTTCCTCCTTGCGCTTGAAGTGGTTGGCTAATGGAGTGCTAACCAGCTTAGCACCTCCCATATTGAATCGATCAAGTACCTTGGCTATGTACTCTGCCTGTGACAAAACCAGTTTCTTATTTTTCCTGTCACGCTTTATCCTCATGCCTAGGATTTATTTTGCAGCTCCTAAATCCTTCATAGCAAATTCTCTAGACAATTGTCTTTTGAGATCTGAGATGTCCTTCATGCTTGAACCGGCCACAAGCATATCATCAACATACAGAAGAAGAATAATATACGACGTATTAAACTTCTTCAAATAACAATAGTGGTCTGCATGACATCTCCTAAAACCGTTTTCCGACATGAAACTATCGAACTTCTTGTACCACTGCCTCGGGGCCTACTTCTGTCCATATAGACTTTTCTTCAGTCTGCACACCTTGTTCTCATTACCTGCTGCCACGTATCCTGTCAGCTGATGCATATATATTTCTTCTTCAAGATTTCCATGAAGAAAGGCTGCTTAACATCTAGCTGCTCTAGATATAAGTTCTCTGTAGCACTATACTCAAGACCATGCGAATCGTAGATATTTTCACTACCGGTGAAAATATTTCAGTGAAATCGATACCTTCCTTCTGTTGAAAACCTTTTACAATCAGTCTCGCCTTGTACCGTTTCGAACCATCATGCTCCTCCTTCTGTCTGTAAATCCACTTGTTATGAAGAGCTTTCTTACCCTTGGATAGAGTGACTAGCTCCCATGTACGATTAGACTCAAGAGAGTCCATCTCCTCATCCATGGCTTGCTCCCACTTAACCCATGTATCTGACTGTAATGCCTCTTCAAAACACTTTAGCTCACCATTATTTATCAGCAGTAGATAATGTAAGGAGGGTGAGTATCGGACCGTGGGTCTCCTCTTCCGAGTAGACCTCCTCATAACCGGTGTCTGTGGCTCTGCCTCATGATGCTTATGTACATGATCATCTTGTGGCGCTATAACACCCATGTCCAGTAACTCTTCCAACTCTACGAATTCCTTTTTCTCGACCTTATTTTCTTGCACACTGTTTTTATACATCACTTTTATACGTCCTTGCTCCTGATGATTTTCTTATTTTCTGCATCCCAAAACCTGTAGCCAAAATCATTCTGCCCGTAGCCTATAAACATGCACCTCCTGAACATCGCATCCAGCTTATTTTTGTGCTCTACATCAATGTGAACATATGAAGTGCAACCGAACACTCTGAGATGTGTAAGGTTCACTTCTTTTTCAGTCCATATTTCTTCTGGTAGCCCACCATCCAATGGTGCTGAGGGACTTCTATTGATAAGATATACGGCAGTATTTATAGCATCTGCCCAAAAGGTCTTGGACAACCCTGTATGTAACCTCATGCTCCTGGTGCGCTCAAGGATGGTCCTGTTAATGCCCTCAGCCACAACATTCTGTTGTGGTGTCCCTGAAATCATTTTCTGATGTTTGATTCCACTTGCTGCACAATACTCCTTAAATCTCTTATCACAATACTCTTCCTCATTATCAGATCTGAGACACTTTACTGTTTTATCTGTCTTGTTTTCTACCATAACTTTCCACTTCTTAAACGCATCAAATACTTCAGATTTATGCTTTAAGAAATAAACCCACAGTTTTCTACTAGCATCATCAATAAATGAAACAAAATAACGTGAGCCACCAAGAGATGATACCTGTGCCGGTCCCCACACGTCAGTGTGTACAAGCTCCAATAGATGCGTCTTTGGAGCGCGTCTTGTCTTCTTGAAGCTTACCCTCTTCTTCTTGCCATATATGTAGTCCTCGCAGAATTCCAAGTCAAGAGACTTCAGCCCTGGTAGCTTCCCTTTTGACAACAACACTTTCATCCTTTTCTCACTCATATGTCCCAAACTCTGATGCCATAACTGCCCATTCACTCCAGTTGATGCGACTGAGAGTGAACCATACGATCCTGAAGTCACGTACAAAGTGCCTTCCTTTTTGCCTCTAGATATCACCAAGGCACCTTTTGTGATCTTCCAGAAATCACTGGTGAATGTCGTCACATAACCGGTATCGGCCAACTGCCCCACTGAGATCAGATTCCTTCTCAAACTCGGTACATGTCTGACATCCTTTAGTTTCAAAACCGTTCCGTCTTTCTGATTGACCTGAACGTCCCCCTTTCCAACAATACTACACGGCCCATCATCACCCAGGTAGACTCTCCCAAAGTCACCTGACACATAATCACGCAGAACTTTCTTACATGAAGTGGCATGAAACGAAGCACCCGAGTCTATAACCCATGACTCATTCCTTGCATCAAGAGACAAGATCAGCGCCTCTGTGTTGCTCTCCTTAGACAGATTCACTGAATCCTTCCTGCCTTGAGAGCTTCCTTCTTGTTTCTTAAGCGCCTTGCAATTACGTTTCATGTGCCCCTTCTTGCCGCAATGCCAACACCCATCTTTGTCTTTTGGTCCCTTGGACTTCTTCCTCGATTTAGAACGCCCGTGTTTATTGCTTCCTCTGTTATGCGATGTTCCTCTTCCTTCAACGTTTAGAGCATTCCCTGAATCCCCTAAAACTCCTGATGCCTTTCTTCTAGATTCTTCTCTGAGAATTAGACCGGCCACGTCATCAAATTTCAGCTTTGTCGACCCTGAAGAATTGCTCACAACAATCACCAAACCATCCTAACTGTCTGGCAGACTAGATAAGATCAATAGTGCCCTGACCTCATCCTCAAAAACGATGCCAACGGATTCCAACTGGCTCATGACTGTATTGAACTCGTTTAGATATTCAACCACGCTCCCACCATCTGACATCTTCATGTTGAATAGCTGTTTCATAAGATGAACCTTGTTGGATGCTGAGGGCTTTTCATACATGGTGGCTAGGATTTCCATTAATTCTTTTGTCGTTTTCATCTTGGATATATTAAAGGCGATGCTTTTAGACAAAGAGAGTGGGATCGTTCCTAAAGCCTTCCTATCCAGTAAAAATCATTCATCATCTGTCATCTTTTCTCGTTTATTCTCTTTTCCTTCTATAGGAATGTAGAGGTCCTTCTGATATAGATAATCCTCCATCTGCATCTTCCAGAAGGTAAAGTTTGAACCATCAAACTTCTCAATTCTAGTTTTTCCATCTTCCGCCATCGCTCCTAATAGAACTAAACTAATAGCTCTGATACTAGTTGTTGCGCAGCACGCCAACAACGCAGTGGGTCGAGATCCAATTTCAGGCCTCACCCACAAACAATAAACAGAAAGGAATATAAACTAGAAACAGATCAAAGAAATCCAAACAAACCACAAGATAAGATATACGTGAAAAAATCTCAAACTAGGGTAAAAAACCACGAATGCAAACTTCCACTATGAAGAAACAAAGATTACAAGGCAAAATACTAACCTCTCCCTTGAAAGAATATAGAAAACCCTTAGCCCACACCTTTGGAATTACTTCCCAATATTCCTCATCTACCTAGGAACCCCTATTTATAGTTTAGATCACTTTCCTTCCGCACCCTTGCAAAAGGTGACACCAAAATCCACAATCCGTATCAGTTTTGGAAATAATCTGCGTAACCTACGATCGGTCCTAGCTCCCCTACGACCGGTCTTACAGTCCCTACGACCAGTCCTAGGGTCCAAAACAGCAAAAACAGCATCCCTGGACTTTGAGTCGAGCCGGTCCACGACCGGTCGAGCAGGCCCCTACGACCGGTCGAAGACGTTCTACGACCGGTTGAAGGCGGCCCAATGTGGTTCCACATTCTCAACAGGTAATAAGCCCCCTGTAGGGACCCTTGAGTTACTTAAATTGACTGGTTGTAATTGGAATAATAATCGTTTGGCTAATCATGCATTCATAGCATACTGGCATGATGTGTGGCTAATTCTGGATGCTGTAGCACAAGCCTTTAGGCTTAATGGGGTATCATTTTCTAGCTCCCAAACCATCGACCATCGATTATCGACCTATGTACATAATGTATGATAACTTAGTCATTACGTTGTACGTGATGTATGCACGTGATGTGCTACACTGGTGACCAGTCATATGCATGGGTGATAAGCCCAAGTCCAACTGGATGAGCATCCCAGGTCAATGTGCATTCACACAACCATGCATTTAAACAAGACTACATCATGTATTGTTTTGAATGCCTTGTTATTTTTAACTATACTTAGTTAAGGTGGCGGTGTGTAATCTTGAGGGGAATTCACACTGAGTTGGGCAGTCATCCATTGAATATATAACCGTACAGGTAGTACAGGTGGCTTAAAAGACATTCATGTTTAGATTGATAAAGAACATAGTACAATTATCAAGGATGCATGGTTGTACCTGCTAAGAGAAGCTACGTGATCTTACAACTTAAGTCTATATGCATTTTATTATTTCTCATGTGTAAATTGTGTAATTCTTATATTTGTTAATAGAGAGACATTAGTTTTTATAAGTCATTATGGGCAGCCATTCGTATATTCTAGATGTTAATGTAAATTTTCTTTTATGTTGATTTGTCTATCTTTCGCTAAACTGCTAACTTTGAAAGGATACACACACACACACACACACACACACACACACACACACACCTAAATTTGACTATCTTTAAAGGTTAACACTCGAATTTTTGGAGAACGAGTCATGTACTCGGGTTTTGAAAACTTGGGGTGTTACAAGACGTGCGTACAATTATAAATCATGTTACTTTTAGTAGGCCACATATCACCGAAGGATGTGGATTAGAGATTTCTTAAGGTATGAGTGCAATTTGCCTCCCATCATTCGTATGATGTGTCGACATGTGGCGGCATCTCAATGGACAATGTAGACCGCATCAAGACAGGTATAAATAGTCACATCTTACATTTTTAACTCAATAATATTAAAATGTCATAAGACAAAAAAAAAATGGGCATTTAATTTGGTTTCAAGCATTACAAGAGGGTAAAAAATTTAATTAAGGAAATGACGATGTCAAAAAGTCCTAAAATGAAAATTTTGAGTTTGATAATTTTTAAATAAAAAATAAAGCATAATAAATGGCTACTATTGTACTTCATTTAAACACAAGACCACACATGTTAATGAATAACCCGTATTTAGTCAAACGTGTATAATTAGGATAGTTCATGATTAAGATAGTTCCGAGCATCAAGAGCCGTACTCAACTCAAGTTTAATTGAACACTGCAACCCCATGAGTGAAATCAGCTAGAGGATTAGACTTGTGACGGTTGATATGACTGTCTCGTCACCAATGTGCAGCGAACATACAATTTAAAAGGAGAGGGTTTGTAACGTCTCGAAAAAATCCGTACAAAGGCCCAAGTACCACCTCAGGCAGAAATCCCTAAGGATCTTATCCTATAGAAATTTAGGCAAAATTTAGTTAAATACTAAACTAAATAAGCAGTGGATTTAGCTTGAACCAATTTCTATACAAATGGCAAGACCCAAAACTATCAAAAGCAATGAATCAACACTACTTAATAACCTAGGAGAAATCTCAAAAGCCAATTGCTCTAGGTAGCGCATTGAAACTCCGAATTGGACTTGGACCACACGAAGAAAGTCCGATGACCTCAAAACTATAGGGTTATCTCTGCCTTACTGGACTTGATGACCATTGCCGGAATCGAGTACAAATAGTGTCAAGAAACGCACAACTTGAGCCCTAAGCAAAGTGTGTGAGAAATGCAAATATCCTTAAAAAAGGTATTGAAACTTAAGTGAATTGGGTCATTCTCTTACAGGCGAAATTAAAGACTTCAGACCATCAGATTCTGACCGAACTTCACCCATGGATCAGGGAAATTTCCCTACACCTATCGGTATACCTATGGCCCTGATCGAGGGACGACGACCGTTAATCTGAAATAAGTCCCTCACAGTTAATCCGTTAACCCGATCGTACCGAACACACAACTTGGCTTAGATCCATAGTCAAGGAACTTGCCATATGACGTAGGTGAGTAATGGAACTTCCTAAGGGCCTTGTTTGTCAAAAACAGGCACCTTTTGGTTATAACCAAAGTATACCATGGCCCTGGGGCCATTGACATCAATTCTGGCCCTATTTAAAGGCTTTAAATCACCCCATTCCTCTCTCATACGAATTTTCTTAAAACCCTAGGAGAGAGAGAGAGAGAGAGAGAGAGAGAGAGAAAGAGAGAGAGAAAAGAAGAGAAAAGAGGAGCGAGAGAAGTGAGATTCAGGGAGATTGTCACAGGAATCTTCCCACACGACTCTACGTGTTAGATCGCCACTTCCTTTCGCTATTCGACCTGTTTCGGCTACAGATTTGGGTAAGAAACCCTAACCCTAATCTCGTTGTAGAAATCTGGGTTGGTAGTTTGTCGACCTAGCTAACTTAATACATCATGTAGGAGTTTGTCATCTCATTTTCAGAAACGTACAGTTTGAACTAGGTCCAAATTGAGCTTTTCGATGAAAGGTGCGGACTATAAAGTTTAGGTTATGGTTTTCAAGGCTCTCAATGTCAGTAATGATTTATATCTGACTTGATTGCTGCCATATGATCTTAGTTATAACGTTTTCGATAAATTATAAATGTGTGAACTATGTTGAATATATGATGCATTCCATGTGTTGGTTGAAATGTTTGAATGAATATGAAATTGTGATTTGTGCTTACCATGCTTTCTAATCTAAGATCCGTATTTGTTATGTGCTTCATAATCTAAGTTGTGTAATGAATTGCTATAATTCATACCGTAACTAATTTAGTGTATGTATTTAGTAAGGTGTAGTTCAAGTGTTTGATAAATGTCTGAATGAGAAAATGTTGATGGTTGGTATTTATAAAGTGTAATGAGATAGGATTCTTAATTTCCTTAATCATATGTATGGACATCGATACACTCAGTGAATCCAGGTTGTACGACGATTGTCGACAGTGGTTAGGCCACGGAGAGTGCTTACGTGCTCCATGTCGATTAATTCGGCATACGCTCGTACCAATCAAAATTGTCTAATAAATCGACTGGCCTATTGTGTGTTTACCATGTATGGACATCACTGCTTGAATTTAAGGTACCACTTACCAATGTAAAGACCCGTTTCAACTATGGTACTACGATCGCTAAGACTCATAAGCCAGGCATGGTGGTATGGGACACTGTAGTTGAGCTGTGGGCCTACGCTTGGGTGACGAGCTTCCCTATAGTGAACAGTGAGCAACCCAAACTCATGGGCCGAATATAGTGGTATGGGACACTATTCGAGCTGTCAGCCTGCGCTGAGGTGATGAGCCTCCCAGTAGTGACCTCGAGTATAAACTCTCGAACTTACCTATCCACTACTTCTCATCAGGAGTGATGCCCTACAACTTTCCTATCGTATGTGATTAACCAGGATTGACGACCCTAGATGGATCTTTTGGTTGGGTAAATGATATAAAGGGAACTACCTTAACTTCTCGAATCTGTTGTATGAATAAGCCTAATTAAGTACTTGGCTAACACGACCATGCACCACGTTGCATATGCTTTGGCGAGGAAGTGCACTCTAGGGAGTTTTCTATGTGTGAATGTTTAAAGTAGTCACTTGAGGGAGTGTCGTACGAGCGCATGCATCATTACTGCATACCATCCTTACATTGATAAGAGTAGTTAGGGAATGATTGTTGTATTGTTTTATCATTACTGCTTGATTGAATTGATAACATGTTAACCTTTGCCTTATAGTACCACCGAGTTAATCACTCACTCCCACTCTGGGATGGTGTTTTAAAACACCAACCAGACTCTGTTATAAATGCAGGTGATGAGGATATATATACAACAGAGTTGGACTTCATAGATGAGGAGGAGTTCTCCTATGTTTAGCTCTCTGGCAGGTCTATATAGACCTCGTGCTGCTTCGATGGGATTACAAGAATACATGGATTAGTCGGACTTTTACATTTTGACATCTTGTATATTTTTGAGATAAAACATGTATATATTCTGCCCGGTAATATACTCATACTCTGGAGGTTGTGAAACATGTATATATTTTATATATCTATCTCAATCTTTTGCTTACTTAATTACATTAATTCTAGAGTATGATATACTGATTTAGTGTAATCCCTCTCATGTTTAATGCACTAATATGGATAACATTTAAATATCATTATCTATGTTGCATAAGTGATGTGTTAGATTTCGGGAGTTGAGCTTTGCTCGACCCTCGAAATTTAGGGCATTACAAGTTAGTATCAGACCATGATTTAGATTAAACTGGACCTGGATTATAGGTAACACGATGCACTCTAACACATTTTGACTTAGGAAGGGGGTGATGGAATCTAGAAACGATTGTAGGATCCTAAAGTTTCACCGACGGGTGAAACAGAATGCTATAGTTTAGTTTCCAATGAATACATGAGGGACTTGGATCACGCGCAGTGATCCAAATAACCTCTAAGCTGTCAATCGACAGGTTTGAAAAAGAATTCGGCGAATCCCACACTTGAAATAATCCAAAAAGCATGAATATACACTTGTTGGCCTAAGAAAACACCTCACGCAGGCATGGGGGCCCAAATCCATTTTTTTGGTGAGACCTAGGTAGTCCCCTGCACATGTTTAACACCCTAGGAGGGGGTGGCCACCGCCCCAGAGCTGAGCCACAAACGGCAACCTAGGGAGGACACGGCGGCACCGCCTGCCTTCATAGCGGGTGTGCAGTGCACCGCTGTCCAACTGGCCATGTGGGTCGTTGCTCATGTGTGGGACCACGTCACCACCCCTCTAAAGCCCCTTTTAGGTTGGTTAAACCCATTTCACACCCCTTCAACTCTATTTTCACTCCCAAACCCTCCATAACTTTCATTCCCTCTCAAATCCCTTCTTCCATAAATTGACAACCTTCAAATCTTCTATCTTATTCATCCTTACCACTCTATTCCTCATTTTCATCCCTCTACCTTCCCTATTTCCATCTATTTGCACACAAAAGCCCTCTTTTGTGTCTCATAACCTTCCAAACCCACAAGCGTATCTCACCCTTCAAGCTTTTTCAACCCAATGACTCTTTTTGAGCTAGTCACTGTAATCTTCTCCCTCTCCACCTCCTTTCCCTTATAGAAAAGAAAAGAACGGCCCCGGATGAGGCCAGGTCGAACCAACCACGCCGCACTACGAAGAAGGCGAGTGCCAAAGCTAGTAAAAGTGTCGAGCGAGAACGAAGATCTAAGCGGGACCTCGATCCTCAAATCCTGTTGGAAAGCGAGAGCCAATCTCGGTAAGTTCTGTAACCGCAAGGTGGTGTTTGAAGCACATGTCGATGAGAAGATGTTTGGACTGTATCCAGCCATCGACTTTCTCCTAGAAAATGGGTGGGGTCCCATATTCGAGAGAAACATTCATGCAAGTGAAGGCATTGTGTGAGCCTTCTACGCCCACATACGGAACCCACTTTTGGAGCATCTCCAGTTTACTATCTCTTTAGGAAGGTAAGAAGTCGTAGTCAATGTGGACATGGTGGCCCATATTATGGGGGTAGAACGTGGAATAGTACATGCAAGTGAGAAGAATCTCACTAGTGAGCTAGAGAGAAATTGCAACACACGTTTCCTATGCGGCCAACTCAAGCATTGGAGGTGAGGAAATAGCCTCACTTCGACTAAGATGACAAACGACTTTCGCCTACTATGAGACCCGACCGTAGTTCCTATGTGTGTGTGTGAGTATGCATCTCGTTCATCTTGGTCCCGCGGTCCTACTGGGCAAATTTCAGCGACCCGCGACCTGTAGATTTTATTTGTAGTCATCCTTAAATCTAATCATGCTAACTTGACCCAGATCGACTCGAAACCTATGCCATTGCGACTGCATTAATGCTGCGGTTCCAACGCCGCATCTTATGCATGAATCCGACGTGTACATCTTGATATATTAGCTGCACAATTCTTGGCCATTCATCACGCATGTGGGGTCCATGTAGACCCATGAGCATGTTTCCCAATGTGAGGGCCCCACCTAGTGTTCTCTTTTCTATGATAGTTACTCCTAGTTTAGCCATCATTACTCATCTTTTCAAAACTCATCATGGACTACTTTTTCTCTTTTCTAGAGAGCAATCATGAGATTTTCTCTCTATCCCAAACAAATCCTTCTTCCCTAAGCTACCTATTCTCCTAAACTAATTATCACTTTGCTAGAAACCCTTCCATCTCTCTCTCTTTTCTCTCATTTTCTCTCCTTCTCCCCTCTTGCATGGTGGAAACGTCCACCACTCCATTTTTTTAGCAACTTCTCCTCCATCTCTCTCAATCCCACCATCTTCACACCATCTCCTACATTAGAACACCACCTTTGGAGCTTTGGAGCTAGTACCTTAAAGGAGAGGGTGGATCTTGAAGGTGGGTGTTACCTATTGAAGCTTCCCTCTTTTTTCCTTTTACATCTCTTTTCCATCATACTTGGGAGTATGTAGGATCCACCAATCAATGGTGGAGGTCCTACATGGTTTCATGAAGTGAGGCCAAAAGCCTACTACATGCATGTACATTTCTATGTTAGGCCATTCTCCATGGACCCACCATAATGGATTTTCTCTTTGAATCTAGATTATTTGGGTTACTTAAGACTTAAGATGCATGGTGGGGATGGCATCCCCACCTCAGAATTTCTTGAAATTGTATAGATTACATGCATGCATGATCTATGTAAATGTGTGGTGTGGATGTATTGGTGGAGGGTTCATAGTATCGAAACTCTCCCCTTTGGCCGTGATCTCTCTCGCTCCCTATTTTTTTCTTTATTTATTCCTCTTCTACTACTGATGTTGGTGGCCCACTGATGTGATCAGAAAATCCTAGATCCACCAGAATTTTAGGGACGTCCAGGCTCACTTGATGGACATCCTGGCCCACCCTGACATGCATGGGTTGGATGGCCCTTAAACCTTTAATTTCTTAGAGATCTTTGCAAGGTGATGGGTATAGAATTTTTATGGTCCATATAGGTGGACCTCACTTGTATTATTTGGGCATAAATCCCTCTGGATATTTTTCTATGGGCTGAAAATGGACAGCATATGTTGCTGTCTATATTTTAGGTCCATTCACTACATAGTTTTTGGGCATTGTTTTAGGCCAGCTTGTGAAGCTTTTCTCCCTGATTTCATTGGAGGTTTTCTGAGGTGTGGACCCCACCATGATGCGGGAAGGAGCCCACACCCTCTATCCCCTGATTGAGACCTATGGGATGGGCCAAGGAGGGCTGGACATCCAGATATTTTTGGATAGTCCAACAGGTTTGCATGTTAGAAATGGACCTATTACACCTTGATTTTGGGAAAAGTGGGCCACTCCAGTGGACTCCACTTGCTGTCCATACATGGGAGCATCAAATCCACCTATTTCCTCCTTGATTTGGCAGGCCTAAGCCCACCCCATGAGGTACCAAAGATGGAGAGAACAACAATTTCAGCAGCAGATTTTTCAGAAACACCTTACTGTCCATAAATTGCATGAGTTAAATAAAATACTTTTTAGGTGTCCCAAAAATTATAAAATTTTGCAATTAGGTGTCCCACCCATGCTATGACCTACTTGCACAATTTCAGGGCCAATGGATCCCATTTGGGCATCCAAAAGGGTGGGCTAACATAGTTGACTGCCAGAAAATTCTGTTGTGCAGTCCAGCAACATAGTCCCATAAACACAAAATTTTAAAAACATTTTCTCAGAATGTCATATTTCTAGGTCTCACCTTGTTTTAGGCTTGATGAGGGACCTTGGGTCCAAATTCCAAGAATTTTGGAGGCCCAAAACCCACCCATTTGGATGGCCCAAATTAAGGACAGTTATATTTTCAACAACATTTCACCCTGGACAGATTGTAGTTTCAAAATTTATTAAAATACTTTTGAGTATCTAAAAATTATGAAAATTTACAAGGAGGTGGCCCACCAAGACCTACCTATAAATTTTTGGGGCTAATGGACCCCTGTGCACACCGTGGTAAGGGCCAAACTGGCCCACCATGTTGGGATGTTTAGGAAGATCAGAATTTTTGGGCAGACTGTTTTCCGTAAATAAATTAAAATCTTCTAATTGTCTAAAAATTCTAAAATTTTATGAAGGTGTGGCCCACCCATGGAAGTATCACCTGTAAAATTTCAGAGCCATCGGGTCCTTGTACTGCCCGCGGTGCAGCCTAGAGTGGCCCACTAGGCAAGGACGCCCAAGCTAGGGCATCTAGCCTTGGCCGACCGTCTAGCCTGCTTTGTGGGCCCACCTAGATGTGTTATATATCCCATAATCCATCCATATGGAGTCCTTAGTAGACTTAATTATCTTCCCCTTAGTGGATAAGAATTTAGGTTAAATACACGGGCCCATAGGGCTGCCTGCACATGAGGCATCCCTGTTTTGGACTGCTGCTGGGCTTGCACTCCAACGACACGTCCTACTTGAATTATGAGTTGTTTGTCCCACTTTCATTTAGTGGGACCTACCGTTATGCATGTGGGCCATCAGAAATTTCATATACTTAAAAATAATTTTTGTTGTTGGATTCCAACCAACTCTGAAAATGGGTGGGTTGGAATTTGGCAATGAGCCCAATAATTGTTGCCTATAAATATTTGTTTTGGGGCAGTATGGCCCACTAGATTTGAGGAGGATTTAAGTTAGTTATCTTACCATTTTAATTTTATTTTTGGGCTTAATTAGTGCATGATTAAGAGCCCATTCTAATTGGATTCTTCTCGGACTAGTCTTCTAGTTAATTAATGGGCCTTATAGCATTGGTTGGACTGGGACTTTTGATAGGCCCGTTGGACCCTTGGGCCCTCTATTATCATGCCATTGTGATGGGTATTATGGGGTAAATACTCAAGTAGTTGGGCCCTTGCTTACCCACTATAATAAATCCATACTTGGGCTAAGATGTGAGGCCCAATTTAATTATGTTAAATAGAAGGATTTCTCATATGTTGGGATAATGGGGTGCCCATTAGGCCCACCACAATGAGTGAACCCATGACCCTTATGGTTGGGCCCTAACCTTGCTTAAGGGCCCACCAGGTTGCCTATGTATTAGGCTTTGTGTATGGCCCACTAGGCCATGGATTGATTGAGCCTTGGACTTTTCTTTGTATACGTAGCAGGATACCTTACGGGACCCAGTTAAGGTTAGATGTCCTCCTTGGTGGCCCTAAGGTATGCCCATAAGGACTTTATAAGTGTTTGAAGGCCCACCTTAGACCTTGTTAGGCCCGTTTCCTTTTTAAGGCCTTAAGACTCCCCTAGCTTGTGGGTCATTCCAAACTGTTGGGCCCCCACTAAGATAACTTCATTCTCCTTAGAGTACTTGTCTATATATATATATATATATATATATATATATATATATATATATATATATATATATATATATATATATATATCCTGTCATTATCCCTCCTTGGGAAGGAGGAATACATATTCTACAGGTAGCGCACTTATGTCATTGGTCACCATACGCATCATTTGTGTGAATTGATTGCATTGTATGGTGGTCATAGAGGGACGAAGTTTCTCCCCTTATGCACGTCGAATGTCTGAAGCTTGTGCATGATTTATATATATGACTCATGCATTAACATCACATTTCATGATGATACCGCCCTTACTTCATTAGGGCCCTGCCTCCACAGGGATGTTCGTGGATAGTGGTATGTGTGGACATGAAAAATATTACTTGAATATACCGGGTGCATAAGATGCCCATGGGTGAAATTCCTAAAACTTCCATGGTACCAAGGATCTGCCCCAATGTCATGACTGAGTGAAAACTATGAGTGCATGAGGGCCTTATACCATTAGGTCGTGACTTCCACTATCGTGTAGTCGGTTAGGTAGGGGTGTCTCCTTACCTGCCTGGTGTGAGAAGGCATTACTAGGCTGAGTCTGACCAGCTTGTGAGTGGGTCAACTATCATCAGACCTTGTTAGTGATTGGCTGTCCACAGAGGGTAGTGAGGTCTCTTATGCTCATTTAACTATGCGGGATCTGTAGAGTGATAGTCATTCAGTAGTGTAATGGACCCCGGTGATTTCCTTATGATTAGAAATATACTTGGCATGTGATTTGGATATGCACACTGACATTACTTGCATCGCAATAGCATTGACTGCATAAGCCTCTTCATGCATCGCTTTGGTATGGCGCCCAGTACTCATTGCATCGTATTCATGATAAGCCTCGGTAAGGCTAGTGATATTGTCATTGAGCATGTTCCTCTTCCTGTTCTTCTATGCACCATTATCACACACTTTCACCACCCTCTAAGCTTCTATAAGTTTATGCAAGATCGATGCGTGTAGGTGATCCTAGGCGGGTGTCGTAGCAGCAGGGCTTGGAGTAGAGTTGAGCTTAAGGACTCCAGTGTTACTGACCTTTCTCTCCTTTTCTATTATCTTCTATATGTCCTTTTGAACTTGATGTAAACTTGTAAAAGTTCAAATTCTTAGTGAATTTTGTGATGTGTGCCTTATTATTCTCAGATATACTTGTAGTGATCTTGGGTATGCTCGTATTTGAAAATGATTATATTGTTATGAAAATCCTTCTTGTAGGATCCAGGGATCGGAACCTGCCTCAGGAGCCAAGAATGGGGTATTACGGAGGCTGTTGCGGCCAGAACCGGCCATCAGGTTCCTTGTGAGTCTGGTTACCGAGTCTGGGGCGTGATACCTACTCCACTACATATACACGTAGAACATGTATCCTAGGTAGAACAATCGCACTGAATGCATAAAGTTTATGGTAGACTTTCTGTATAGAGTTGGACAAGGAGAGAAGGTATGCCTGCCTACTCTCGTCCTGTATCAGAAAATCAGCATTGCACGGTCTACTAGAGAAGACTCCTCACTACCTTTCAGCCGACTTATTTACAAGATCGCCCGACACTTCAGCTTCAGACTCCATATGGATAATGTTGTCCCGATCCACATTATCAATGAGAACACACTCAACAACATGGGCATTGGCCCTAGGCAATGCCAAGCCCGACTCGATGAGGATAGCAATGAAATAGAAAAAGAAAGCGAAGAGGAAGATGGAAGTGAGGGTAAAGAATGTGGTGATGAAGAAGGCAGTGAGGGAGAAGGAAGTGAGGAAGGAGAGGAGCCCCGAGACTCAAATAGGGGACCTCCTACTATAGATGAAGATCACCATGATCGAGCCACCCAGGAAGCCCGCATGGCCAAGATTGAAGAGAGCTAGGCCACCCTGAAACAGGAGATCAAGGACAATCAGGCCTATCTAAAACAAAAAATCAAGAAGATGTCTCACACCTTAAAGACCCTCCTGTGTTGTGTGTAGGATAAGGATGCTCCTCCACCTTCGCCAGAGTCAGAGGACTTGGCGTGTGCTACAGTTGTCTTCTGGTTCTCTCTGTTTCTTGCTTTTCTATGTAATAGCCTTAGTTGTCTTAGTTTTGTGTTAGAATAGTCAGTGTTAAAACTTTTCTTAAGCTTAACTCACATGCATTCTTAGTCATGATTCATGTAATGCTACATCATATGTATCGTGACAATTTTGGTTAAATGAAATGCATGAAGCTTCTTTGATTTGAAATGTGTTGAGTGTTTGGAAAAGTGAGTAATTATTTTAAATCTTACACACGTTGCATCCTGTGTTGTATATAGGAAATGCCTCCTAAAAACACTCGAAATATAACATGTCTCACACTTGGCGGATCAATTGACGGGGCACCTCCCCTAAACGATAGCCAAAAGGACCCTAGCTTGGGTCTAAATTTTGAGACAATGCCGGATTCACAGCCCACCACTGGCACCACCAATGGGCCAACACCTTGTGTACCATCGGTTCCAGAATAGAATCGTGCGTCTACATCGATGCCACACATGCCTCAGGTGGCTTCTCCTCCTGATAGGTTGGAGTAGATGATGCTCCTGATGTAGCAACAATAATACTTTTTTTTACCACGATAGCAGGGGCCATTGCCCAGAACATGAACCCGGTCCTACCTACACCCACAGTATAGCCCACTGGAACTATAAACATGAGTGGTGTGTTCGAGCGCTTTCAGTGCCTTCGCCCTCTTACTTTTTCGGGTACCTACTGACCTGAGGAGGCAGAGTATTGGTTTGGATCATATATCCAAGATGCTGAAGCCGCTGCACTGTACTGAGGTAGAGCAGGGGGAGCTAGTTACGTATATGTTTGAGAAGGAGGCTAGTCTTTGGTGGGACAGCATCTTACGAACCGTTCCCACAAGATATGTGTGGAAGTGGGACGCGTTTAAAACTTGCTTCCGTGGAAAGTATTTTCCCCTCACATACCATAATGAGAAGGAGGGTGAATTCCTCTGCCTTTAATGGGGGAAATGACCGTAACTAAATACGAGAACCGTTTTACAGAGCTGGCCAGATATGCTCCCTTGATCCTAGCTGACGAGCCAATGAGAATGCGACGATTTTCAGAGGGTCTGCGGCCTGACATCCGCATAAAGATGTGTTGCGCTAGCATTACCAACTATGTTGAGCTAGTGAACATGTCCCTGCGAGCTGAGCAGGATAGAGATAGGGTGTCACAGACACGTATGCCGATGGGCACAAGGCCTCGACCTGAGTTATCAAATCGACCATTCCTTGACAAGAGGCCGCGTGTAGATTTGCCTCCTAGGCTAATGGCTCCAAATACCCAACTGAGGTGATCAGATCTTTAGTGCGCCTACTGTAAGAGGACGGGCCATACAGACACCTACTGTTTTACCAAGATGAAGGACAATGGCTTTATGCCACCTCAGAAGATCAACTGCCAGCTACCCCAGGCTATTTCAACTCCACCTCTATGATCGTCCACTAGCACAGCCATTCTACAAACCACCTGTACCTCAAAATAGGCTGCCTCAACGACCTATGGCAGTATAACCCAATCATTCTCAACAAGCACGTGTACATGCACTTGCAGCTAAAGCATCTGAGTCAACAACTGCGGTGCCTTTAGCCTTCAAAGTCACTGCCTACATTTAAGGTACACCTATATTTCTATTGGTGGACACCGGGTCCACTATTTGATAATATCGTACTCTACAGTCAAGCGCTTAAGGCTGAATACTATCCCTATGGTTGGGGTGAGAGTCCTTACCACAACAAGGACCTTCTCCGACCTACTTAGTTTTGTAAAGGTTGCCCAATAAACTTAGGAAGCAGAACGGTGTGCATTGACCTGATCGTCGCCCCGCTGTATCATTACGACGTCATCCTCGGCATGGATTGACTTATTGAAATGAAGGCAGAGATCGACTACGAAACCCGACTGATGACAGCATAGGGACTTGAGGGCACGGCCTTTACTTTCCCAATTCAGGTCAGTTAACCCTACCGCATAAGTTGTTATGCTCCCTTATTGAAAAATGTTGATGGTCTGACACTTGGGGACATGCCTGTAGTCCAAGATTTTATAGACGTGTTAAGAACAATACCTGGACTACCTCCTCGGTGTAAGATCAACTTTACTATCGACCTGGTGCCTGGTGTGACACCTATTTCCTTGCCAACATACCGCATGCCTCTATATGAAATGGAAGAATTGAGGAGGCAGATAGATGATTTGCTGGAATCAGGTTTTATACGACCTAGTGTATCCCCTTAGGGAGCACCGGTATTATTTGTAAAGAAGAAGGACGGGTCGCTGTAGTTGTGTATTGATTATTGCAGGTTGAATCACGTCATGGTGAAGAAAAAGTACCCTCTACCCAGGATAGATGACCTATTTAACCAGTTGAAAAGGGCACGATATTTCTCTAAGATTAACCTGCAGTCAGGGTATCATCAATTACGCGTCAAGGATGAAGACATGCAGAAAATAGCATTCAGAACCTGTTTTGGGCACTATGAGTTTCTAGTGATGTTGTTCGGACTTACGAATGCACCGACTGTGTTCATGGATCTCATGAACCGGGTGTTTTGGCTATATCTGTACCGATTCGTTATCATTATTATAGAGGACATTTTTATATACTCCAAGAGTTGGAAAGATCACGAAGAACACCTGCAAGCAGTCTTCGATACTCTCAGGAAGAATGAGTTGTTTGCACAATACTGGAAATGCGACTTTTAGAAAGAGGAAGTCAAGTTTCTAGGACACGTGGTGTCTAAGGAAGTAATTGTCATGGACCTTGCCAAGGTGACCCCAGTGTAAGACTAGGAGCAACTCGGTTCCATTACAAAAGTGAGGAGTTTCCTCGAACTTGCTTGTTACTATCACCGTTTCATTAAAGATTTGTCCAAGATAGCCAGACCATTATCACAACTCACTTGAAAGGATCTTAAGTTTGCATGGAACGAGAAAGCAGAAGCAGTCTTTCAGGAATTAAAGGACAAGCTGACGTCCGCACCAGTGCTAGTATTACCAGAGCAAGGAGTCAAATATACTATATACACTGACGCGTCTCGCATTGGTTTGGGATGCGTCCTTATGCAAAAGGATAGAGTGATTGCCTATTCCTCGAGACAGTTGAGGAAACATGAGAAAAACTACCCCATGCATAACCCAGAATTAGCAACGGTCATCTTCGCATTAAAGCTCTGGAGACATTACCTCTACGGAGAGGAGTTCGAGCTCTTTTGCGACCACAAGATCCTCAAGTACATCTTCATGCAGAGAGACCTGAATATGAGACAGTGTCGTTGGATGGAGACCTTGAAGACGTCAAGTTTGAGGTCTCCTACCATCCTGGCAAAGCCAATTGTGGCTGATGCATTAAGCCACAAGAAGACAATAGAGTTTGTAGCTCCGTTGATGATAGAAGAATGAAATATGGTAGAGTTTGTGCGAGACTTTGAACAGAAGCTTACAACAGAGGAGCTTTTTAAGAGCGTCACACACATCCATGTATAGCCACTTATTAATGACCGAATCATTGTGGCTCAGAAAGAAGACGAACTGTTGATGAAGATGAGAGAACATGCAAGTGACAACGAAAAATTCGAATGGAGGATTGGCTTAGATGGAGGTTTATGATATCATGGCCGCCTATGGGTCTCAAATCTCCATGACTTGAAGAGAGAAGTTTTAGAGGCCACTCACAATTCAAAGTTAGCAATGCATCTAGGTAGTATGAAGTTGTATAGAGACATGCAGCGTTTGTACTGGTGGGACAACATGAAGGCCCAGATAGCAGACTTCGTGTCCCATTATCTCACGTGTAAGCAGGTCAAGGCCGAGCATCGCCGACCTCTGGGTTTACTTCATCCCATGCCCATAACTGAATGGAAATGGGATTTCATATCTATGAGTTTCATTTCTGGGTTACCGAAGACAAGAAAGGGATATGACTCTATTTGGGTGATTGTGGACCAATTGAAGAAATTAGCTCATTTCCTCCCGATTAGAGTTTCAAACTCAGCAGATGATTGAGTCAAGCTGTATATCAAGGAGATTGTACGACTGCATGGAGTTCTTATAGAGATTGTGTCAGATCGAGACACGCAATTCACATCTATTTTCTGGACTTAAATCCAAGAAGCAATGGGAGTGAAACTGAAGTTTAGTACCCTAATCCACCCAAAGACCAATGGGTAGACAAAACGGGTAAACCAGATTTAGAAGATATGCTGCGAGCATGTGTGCTTGATTTCAAGGATAGTTAGGATAACTGTCTTCCCTATGCCGAGTTTTCTTATAACAACAGCTTCTAAGAAAGCATTGGCATGACTCCCTACAAAGCATTGTATGGGCGCCTATGTCAAGCACCACATTATTGGGCAGAAGTTGGCGAGAAGAGCTTGGTTGGCTCGGATCTAGTACAGGAAACCTTAGAGAAGATCGACATTATCAGGCGTTGACTTCTTACAGCCAAGAGCAGACAGAAGAGTTACACCAATACCCGATGGTGACAGTTGGAATTTGAAGTTGGGGACCACATATTCCTGAAAGTTTTCCCAATGAAGGGAGTACTTCATTTTGGTAAGAAAGGGAAGCTTACGCCGAGGTTCAGTGGCCCATTCCAGATTCTAGACCGAGTGGATGTGGTAGCATACCGCCTTACTTTGCCCACACCACTCGCAAGCATACATAACGTATTTCACGTACCGATGCTAAAAAAATACGTTCCCGATCCTACTAACATTATCAAGTGGGAGCAAGTACAGCTGAGTGAAGATGCTACCTATGTACTTCGACCAACACATATTCTTAATAGGAAGGAACAAGTGTTGAGCAGCAAAGTTATCTCGCTTGTGAAAGTATTGTGGACTCACCACACTGAGGAAGAGGTTACTTGGGAAACGGAAGCTGAAGTCCATAAGAACTACCCTCAAATCCTCGAGGAGTACGAGAAGGTACTAATTTTGGAAAAAAAAAAATTCTCTAAGGAGGGTAAATTATAACATCTCGAAAAAATCCGTACAAAGACTGGAGTACCACCTCAAGCAAAAATCCTTAAGGATCTTATCCTGTAGAAATTTAGGCAAAATTTAGTTAAATACTAAACTAAATAAACTGTGGATTTAGCTTGAACCACTATCTATACAAATGGCAAGACCCAAAACAATCAAAAGCAATGACTCAACACTACTTAATAACCTAAGAGAAATCCCAAAAGCCAATTGCTCTCGTGAGCACATTGAAACTCCGAATTGGACCTGGACTGCACGTCGAAAGTCCAATGACCACGAAACTATAGGGTTATGTTCGTATTACTGGACTTGACAACCGTCGCAGGAATTGAGCCCAAATAGTATCTAAAAACGCATAACTTGAGCCTTGAGTGAAGTGTGTGAGAAACGTGAATATCCTTAAAAAAGGTATTGAAACTTAAGTGAATTGGGTCATTCGCTTACAGGTGAAATTGAAGACTTTGAACTGTCAGATTCTGACCGAACTCCACCCATAGATCAGGGAAACTTCCCTGCACCTATCGATATACCTGTGGCCCTGATCGAGGGACAACGACCGTTGATCTGATACATGTCCCTCACGGTCGATCCGCTAACCCGATCGCACCGAAAACATAACATAGCTTAGATCCATGGTCAGGGAACATGCACTATGATGTAGGTGAGTAATGGAACTTCCTAAGGGCCCTGTTTGTCAAAAACAGGCACCCTTCAGTTATAACCTAAGTATATCATGGCCCTGGGACCATTGACATCAGTTCTGGGCCTATTTAAAGGCTTTAAACTACCTCATTCCTCTCCCATACGAATTTTCTCAAAACCCTAGGGGAGAGAGAGAGAAAGAGAGAGAGAGAGAGAGAGAGAGAGAGAGAGAGAGAGAGACAGAGAGAGAGAGAGAAGAAGAAGAAGAAGAAGAGAAAAGAGGAGGGAGAGAAGTGAGGTTCAGGAGATTGTTGCAGAAATCTTCTCACACGACTCTACGTGCTAGATCGCTGCTTCCTTTCACTATCCGACCTGTTTTGGCTACAGATTTGGGTAACAAACCCTAACCCTAATCACGTTGTAGAAATTCAGGTTGGTAGTTTATCGAGCTAGCTAACCTATTACGTTGTGTAGGTGTTTGTCGTCTTGTTTTCGAAAACGTACAGTCTGAATTGGGCCCGAATCGTGCTTTCTGACGAAAGGTACAGACTATAAATATTTAGGTTATAGTTTTTAAGGCTCTCAATGTCAGCAATAATTTATGTCTAACTTGATTGTTGCCATATGATCTTAGTTATGACATTTTCGACAAATTATACATGTGTGAACTAAGTTGAATATATGATGCATTCTATGTGTTGGTTGAAATGTTTGAATGAATATGAAATTGTGATTTGTGCTTACGATGCTTTCTAATCTAAGATCCATGTTTGTTATGTGCTTCATAACCGATGTTGTGTAATTTATCGGTATAATTCATGTCATAACTAATTTAGTGTATGTATTTAGTAAGGTGTAGTTCAAGTGTTTGATAAAATGTCTGAATGAGAAAATGTTAATGGTTGGTATTTATTAAGTGTAACGACATAGGATTCTTAATTTCCTTAATCATATGTATAGCTTCTTTCATGAAATCATATCGCCGCTACTCGACTTATGGACTTAATGCAAGTGCTTGGCGACATGTTTCATGTGTTTGATAAAAAAATGTTCAAATGAGTGTTGTATTTGGATTATTCGATTAAATCCTTATATGATTATCACATGTACCCACATGCTATGTCTGAGCAAGATTGTGACTATAACGTAGTCCAAGCAGTCGGAAACAATTCCAGTTTGAGTGGCCGAACTAGTCTCGCCACATCGATACGCTCGGTGAATCCGGGTCGTACGACGATTGTCGACAGTGGTTAGGGCACAGGGAGTGCTTACACGCTCCATGTCGATTAATTCAGTGTGCGCTCCTACCAATCGAACTTGTCTGAAAAACTGACTGGCCTATTGTGTGTTAACCATGTATAGACATCACTGCTTGAATCTAAGGTACCACTTACCAATGTAAAGACCCGTTTCAACTGTGGTACTACGATCCGCTAAGACTCATGGGTCGGGCATGGTGGTATGGGACACCGTGGTCGAGATATTTGCCTACGCTGGGGTGACGAGTCTCCTCGTAGTGACCAGTGAGCAACCCAAACTCGTGAGTCGAATACGGTGGTATGTGACACTGTATTCGAGCTGTCAGCCTGCGCTGAGGTGACGAGCCTCCCTGTAGTAACCCCGAGTATAAACTCTCGAACTTACCTATCCACTACTTCTCATCAGAAGTGATGCCCTATAACTTACCTATCGTATGTGATTAACTAGGATTGACGACCCTATATGGATCTTTTGATTGGGTAAATGATATAAAGCGAGGTACCTTATCTTCTTGAATCTACTGTATGAATAACCCTAATTAAGTACTTGGTTAACCCGACCATGCACCGCATTGCATGTACTTTGGTGAGGAAGTGCACTTTAGGGAGTTTGTCATGCGTGAATGTTTGATGTAGTCGCTTGAGGGAGTGTCGTACGAGAGCATGCATCATTATTGCATACCATCCTTGCATTAATAAGAGTAGTTAGGGAATGATTGTTGTACTGCTTTATCATTACTATTTGATTGAATTGATAATATGTTAACCTTTGCCTTATAATACCACTGAGTTGATCACTTACTCCCACTCTGGGATGATATTTTAAAACACCAATCAGACTCTGTTATAGATGTACGTGACGAGGATGTATATGAAGCAGAGTTGGACTTCGCAGATGAGGAGGAAGAGTTCTCCTATGTTCAGCTCTCTAGTAGGTCTATATAGACCCCGTGCTGCTTCGATGGGATTATAGGGATACATGGATTAGTCAGACTTTTATATTTTGACATTTTGTATATTTTTTTGAGATAAAACATGTATATATTCATCCCGGTAATATGCTCATACTCTGGAGGTTGTAAAACACGTATATACTTTATATATCTATCTCAGTCTTCTGCTTGCTTAATTATATTAACTCTGGAGTATGATATGCTAATTTAGTGTAATCCTTCTCATGTTTAATGCACTAATATGGACAACATTTAAATATCATTATCTATGTTGCATAAGTGATGTGTTGGATCTCGAGAGTTGAACTTTGCTCGACCCTCAAAATCCGGGGCGTGACAGGGTTAGTCCTTCTGAATGGGATCTTTTTACCTTAAGCTAAGGACATTTCTTTTATTGATGACTACTGTCCTCAAATTTCTCAGTAATGCAATAATGGATTAAAAGAATTAAAAATAAAGGTCAATCATTTATTTATAATGAAAATCAGTACAATCAACGAGAAAATAAAAATAAGCAAAGGAAAATAAAAGTTAAATACCCATGATTTCCTATGTGGACAAACAATTGAGGTGGATGGTCAATAGGATGTGACTGGTGTGATCTTTCAAGTATGGACTCAGTTGATCAGGATCTGATGATAGTAGATCATTGATATTTACACTACTACTAGGCATACTATAATGATAGCACTGGACAACATAATATAAGTTATGCTAAATTTCAGACTTTCTGCAAAAAGCCTAGATAGAAGTGGAGGAACTAAAGATAAAACTAATATAACATAGTGTTGCGCTGTGAGAGGGGTTGTGGGATAGCTCAGTTGGTGTCTTAATCTCTTTGTCGGGTGCTCCTTATATAGACTAAAAGGTGATAGTTTGTAAAGAGCCTTCCTTATCGATTTAGTTTTTATTTTCCAATGCGCAGATACTTGAAGGTTATGGGACTAGACTGTCTTCCAGTTGGACTTAGATTCCTCATTGCATCCCTTGATTTCCTTTTAATTTGGGAAGAATCCACTTCTTGAAACTTCATAGTCATCATGAAAGCACTGATTGTCTTTGGAAAATTTCTCATTTTAACATGATAGTGTGAGACAACCTTTCCGAGTGTATCTAGATTACAATATATTTCCAATCTTGACAAGTCTGTATAAGCTTATGGAGCACACTGCTCAACCACACGTATCACCCGTGTGAGGGCTATGTGTATTTCTCATAATGTCTTACTTTTCTAAACCACACATGTCACCCGTGTGAGGGTTGTCAAGCCTATATCCTAGACCGTACCGTTCTGTAGACTTCTGCGGTCCTCCCGGTCAAATTTCGGTGACCCGTGATCTATTATTGGCGTTTGTACGTGATCCTGAGTTGTATCCCGTATTTCAAAGTTGACTCAACCCGAGAGTTGTACCTTTACGACCGCGCTGAGGCGATACCCAGCTCAGGAGATGTGGTCCTATGTTCAGTTCGAGGAAAACGCCACGCGTTGCAAATCCTAAGAGAATCTATCACATCAAATGTCAAGTACATATATCATTACTCCCATTACTCACACCCATCCCCAAGTACAACACCCATCCCTAAAGTCAATTCTCTCTCTTACAACCAAGTACACCCATCACTCACCCATCTCTCTCTCTCTCTTACAACCTCTCTCTCTCATCTCTCTCTCCCTCATTTTCCAAGCAACCCATGTCCAAGCTTCCATGAAAGAAGCTAATGTGGTCCACCTTCCTACCTCCCATCTCTACCATCCAAAGATCATCTCGACCGTTAAAATCGTTCCCTTGGAGCTTTAGAGACTATAGGCGGAAGAAGGAAGAGGAGATCAAAGGTGGGTGATTCTATAATTTTTACCGTTGATTTGATGATTTGAGGGCCCACTTTTGGTGGGACCCATATTAATGTATACGTTGTTTAAAGAGGGACCCATAGTGGCAAGGTGTCACGCCCCAAAACCCGAAAATCAAATTCATAGGAATTCCGATCGCCGAATCCGGTGCCGACAGCCTCCGTAGTACCCCATTCTCGGCTCCTACCATTCATATGCCAGATTTTCGATCCTGGGATCCTACAAGGAGGATTTTTTCAATGTACATTTATCTCGTAATAAGCATAACTACAAGTTTACCCAAATTATAAAGGCAACATCATCATCACATATCCACTAATATAATCATTTGAATACAATGCTGAAAGGAAAAAAATATATGCCAAAGTCAAAGCTCCAGAAAATAGCTGCACGCTCTAAGCTCAAAGCTGCTGCAAGCATAAGCTTATAGAAAGCTTAGAGGGTGGTGTAAGTGTGTGCACGAGATAAGTGCCAAGTATTCAATACAATATCATAATCATACAATACTGGAAAGCTATTAATCCATAACCCATACAATGACTGAATAAGCAGAAACACTGATAAGAGCAGGAATTATAAGCGTAAACAGAAATACTGTCAAGATTATAATCATGCGATAACAGAATAAGCGAAAGTATGAACAAGTCCATAAGTTAATCAATATCAGAATACGCAATATAGGACAGCTATGCAAATGATGAGTCATAGATAATCAAATGTCAAATGACAAGGATATA
Organism: Magnolia kwangsiensis; assembly: GCA_037074715.1. Classification (NCBI taxonomy): domain Eukaryota; kingdom Viridiplantae; phylum Streptophyta; class Magnoliopsida; order Magnoliales; family Magnoliaceae; genus Magnolia; species Magnolia kwangsiensis. Next base: position 111,693,388 of record CM073573.1, on the reverse strand, counting down.
ATGTAATACACAATTCGAAAGAGCTAACAAATATCATCACTCTCATCTAAGTCATAGGAATACAGAAACATAACAACCCACAATGCCACACGCCAAGGATGTGATGGAATATGCAGTATATAGTGCTAATGGAATGACCATACTGGAGTGTGATGTCGGGATGATAGTACGTAGTATCGCAGGCTACGGGGTCCACTACAAGGAACCTCTATCCAAACCAGTCCCATACCTAAATTTAGATAGTCTGACTCAATGTGGTAAACTCCTGATCTCAGGTTAGTCGCGCGCCCAACCGAAATTCTTGCCATAACGAAAATACATGATAATTAGTTGCGCACCACCAGCCCGAGTGGATAGTGAATGGATGAATGAATGAATATGCAACTCCTACTCAGCAGCCTGTCAGCACAGTAGCCTGCCAACCGCTGGTAGCTCGCCCAGTGTATTAGCTCACCCAGGCCTCAGCCCTGCCCACATCAGCGTCCACCCACGTGCGCCTGCCCACATGCACAACAGTGATGGGGTGTCATAATATGATGTCAGTCCTCATATTAGTACGGTTCCTCTCTGGAGAAATCACCGGGGTCTATTACACTTCACACCACTTGCCGGCCCAATCAAGTGCACAACTGGGTAAGTGAAAGAGTCCTCACTATCCGCCTGTCAGTAGTCTACCAATACCTACCCGGCTCGCCGATAGTGGACCTATTCCTCGAGCTGGTCAAACTCAGCCTAGCCATGCCTACTCCCTCAAGCGGATAAGGCCACACCCCCTTCCAATCGATCACGACACATTGGATAGCGCAACCATCTAGTAATCGGCACTCAACGCTCATCTACCTACTCGGTCTAGACGTTGGAGCATCCTCTGGAACCAAGAGGGTGTTTAGGGATTTTCACTCAGGGTCATCTATAGCAGCCCGATGCTCGAACCAAACATTTTCGGTGTCTCATCTGGCCATCCACGATATGCCTGTGGAGGCTACAACCCTAATGTCGCTAGGGCATTCAGTAATCACAACACACAATGCAAGATGCATGAGTCATACAATCCAGTCATACACCAATCCTGCGCATATCGTGCGCTCATGTGAGATAACCTCCGCCTATCAGGGAGTCTCATATCATCCTGCCCAATGACATATGCAATGGTCAATCACATCTCATAACAAACATGCAAATGATGCGTATGGGCATGTATCATGATGCTATGCTGTCACATACTCATAGTCGGTATCAAAAATTGACCTCAACAATGTGGACATTTAACCAACATTGCCCCAAGGAATGACCCACATAGATCTAAACATATAATGGGCCCACGGCCTCACACAAGGGCCAATATACAACACAATGGGCCTTACTCAAGGGTTACATGTACACAACAGGTGGGCCCTGCTCATTGGCCCTGAATCCATGGCATGTGGACCCTACACATAGGTCTTAAATACATCAAATGGGCCATGCATCATGACCTAATACATATCACAATGGGCCTTGCCCATAGGCTATAAACATATCACAATGGGCCTCAAACGTGGGCAGAATGTACATCACAATCGGGATCCATAATCAGCCACGATGATTGGCCTCGATCTATAATCGGCCACAATAATCAGCTCCGGTAATCAATATTGATAGTCGGCACCGACCACCCACATATATACAAAGCGGGGTCCATAAATGGATAATAATCAACCACAATGTAAAGATCGGCACTTGGCCGTGGTTACACCAAATCCAATAGCATGGAGTCATCCGTCTGTGGTGAATGGGGCCCATTTATTTGGGTTAACCTACGAAGAGAATGGGCCTAACAAGGTCTAAGGGAAGATCACAATGAGGACCTCTAACCGTCATTGCCCATCAGTGTGGACATTCAACTAACATTGCTCCCATGGAGCAAAACATATAGCGGCCCACGGCCTCACATAAGGCCTAATATACATATCATATTGAGTCTCATATCTGGATTTCGAATACATCACAATGGGTCATGTCCCATGGGCATCGAATACATCACAATGGGCCTCGCCCATGAGCTCCAAATACACAATAGGTGAGCCCTATACATGGGCCTTATTCACATCAAGTGGCTGCATCACTGAGCCGCATAAATGAGCCTCATCTCTGGGCCGCATATACATCACTATGGGCCCCATACACGGGCAACATATACATTACAATGGGCCTTAGACATGGGTCTTAAACATGGGCCTGACAATACAAACGGGTGGGCCCCGCCCATGGGCCGCACCAATGGACTTCATTTATATCAACTGGGCTACATCAATGGCCTCACTAATGGGCCTCATATTCATCAAGTGGATGGATTTTATATATACCAAGGTGGGCCTCAATGACGGCCACAAATAAATCAAAGTGGCCTAACAGATGGGCCACAGGGTACATCAAGGTAGGCCTACTCACATGGGCCTCATGTATATATCTAACAGACCACGCCAATTGGGCCTTACATACATTGTAATGGGCCATAACCCAGGGCCTTGAATACATCATAATGGGTTGAGCCCTATTTATTCCAAAGGGGCCCATTACTGGACAACTTAGATAAAACACGTACATCACGTCGGGGCCACGTGAATGAATGGTGCGAGCAACACACTTCAAGGTGGGCCCTATCACATGGGCCAAAATATATACAGATGGGCCCTGATCATAATGAAGATGAGCCTAGATGGCCTACATACTACAAGTATGGCCTATTAGTGGGCCTTAGGGAGAGTGACACTGCGGACATTCAACCAGCATTACACTCGCAATGTGGACGTCAAACCAACATTGCTCCCAAGGCATAGTCCATAGAGAATATCCATATATAAATCAGGTTGGGATCACACATTGCAATGGACCTTAGGTACATCCCATTAGGTCTTAAATATATCAAATGGGCCATATCCTATGGGCCTTATATTCATTAAGTGGGCCACATCCATGGGCCGCATTAATGGGCCTTAAGTGCATTGCAATGGGTCATAACCCGTGGGCCTTAGAATGCATCAATGGTTCTCGACCCAAGGGCCTTATACATATCAAATGGGCCTACTCCCATGGGCTTTAAAATACATCAAATGGACCTAATCCCATGGGCCCTTCTTATAAGTCAAATGGGCCTAATCCCATGGGCCCTTTTTATAAATCAAATGGGCCTAACCCAATCATAGGCGGCCCACCCAAACTTTAACTCATGCCTTAAATGATCTCACCAAGTGGATGGACGGTCTGGATGCATCACATACATCATGGCGGGGTCCACTGTAATATCTATTTGCCATCCAATCTTTTCATAAGGTCACGTGGACCTTGGGCACACTGAAATGTTTATTTATCATCCGGCGAGTGGGCCAAGGGAAGGCCCACTGAGATATTTATTTGTAGTTCAGCCAGGGGAGGGGGGGTGGCGTGATCAACATGTGCGCAAGGTGGGCTAGGTAAAACACAAACATCACGTTGGGCTTCCACCGTCCGCCTGGACGGTGGCTAAGACACATACATCACTGTGGGTCCCATGTGGGGGCCACCATAATGCTTATTTACCATCTAACCTGTTGATAAGGTCACAAAGACCTAGATGAACAGGAAAAACAAATATCAGATTGATTCAAAACTTCCGTGGGCCCCAAAGGAGGTTTCAATGGTAGAGTTCAATCGCTGTTGTTTCCTACGGTGTGGGCCACCTAAGCATTGGATAGGGCCGAAATTTGGAAGGGGCCCACCTGACGAGGGGGCCCACCACATAAATGGCGTGGATCTAACATATACATCATGGTGGGGCCCACAGCAGGGGCCGTGGGTGGCTGTCCGCCCGCCCGCCTAACGCTGCACGCAGCAGCGTGTAGCGGCTGCCGCTGTCAGAGGGAGGCAGAGGCTCTGCCTCTTGCAAATTTTGGGAAAACCCATTTTTCTGGAGTTTTTCGCACGTGGGGCCCGCTTTACAAAAATTCGCCCCGGCCATTGCGTTCAGTGGCTCGCAATAGGCGAAATGAGTCTGGAGTTCAAAATTTTTGGATGATTAAAAACACCAGGAAATACATTTAACGGTAACCACCAAAGTTTCTATGTTATGGCCCACCAGTTGATCACGTCAGCCTCATTCTTCTGCTCAACGGTTAAAATGATACAAGGAATAGGATGGACGGCTTGGATTGTTCCCGTACATCAAGGTGGAGCCTATGCAGGTGGGCCACTCTAAAAACTCCATTTCTTCTTCTTTTTTTTGTACAGGGACGCCCAGCGTCCCAGACGCTGGACAGTTTGGTAAAAAAAAAACATTGTGGTGGGCCTTGTTTAGGTGGGCCACCACTGATGGATGGTGTGGGTGCAACATATAAGGTGGACTGTAACATCCCGAAAATCGGGGGGTCGAGCAAAAACCCAACTCCCGAGTTCCAAAATGTTATTTATGCAACATAGATATGTATGATTGAATGTTGTCTGTGATAACGCATTAAACATGAGTGAGATTAGGCTAGAACAGCATATCATACTCCAGAGACGGTTAAATTAACAAGCGGAAGACTGTGATAGTATGTATAACATATATAAACTGTTGTATGCCTCCAGAGTGTGGATATGTTACCAGGTTATATACATACATGTATACTCCAAAAGTAGACAAAACGAATATACATGAGTGCGCTAAAAATATAAAATGACAAGTGTCAAAGTATCTAATCAACCTCCCTGTAATCCCGTCAATCAGAACACGCATAAAGGAGGGATCCTCCTCATCATCATCAAGTCCAGCTCCGCCTCATAGGCCGCGCCGTCATCTGCAATCACAAAAGGTCTGGTGGGTGTCCAGGAACACCGTCCCGTAACGTGGGAGTGAGTAGCTAACTCAGTGGAATAATAGAGCAAGGATTAACATGTTCTCAAATCAATCATGCGATGATAGTAACGCAGTAAATCAAACAATCCTAATACTGTTATTAATGCAATTATGACATGACGTGATGTATGCCCTCACCGACGATCACCCTCATGCGGCAACATCTTACGACCGCGGCATGCCACACTCCCTAGAGTGCTCCACATCTTCCAGGCACATGCAATGCTATGGTGATATGATTTCCAAGTTGTTATTAGTCCATTCAAACAGCAGGATTGGGAAACTAAGGTACTTCCCTTGTATCAATCCCAACACAGATCCTGTCTAGGGTCGTCACTCCTAGTAATCTCATACGATGTATATTTCGTAGGTCGCTGCAAGGGCTGTCAGGGCTGTTGCACGCACTCGTTGCTCCGCTCCCCCATCACCTTATCAATACAGGCCTACTGTACTCTGCTGCAACGGAAGGGTCGTCGCCTCCCGTGGACTCAGAATACGCTCGCGGTCACTACAAAGGGCTCGTCGCCTGATCAGTGTAGGCCGACAGCTAGAATATAGTGTCCCATACCACCATAATCTGCTCACGAGTCTAGGTGCTCACTGGTCACTACGGGGAGGTTTGTGGCCCCAGCGTAGGCCGACAGCTCGACCACGGTGTCCCATACCACCATGCCCGGCTCATGAGTCTTTATGGATCAAGGTACCATGGTTAACAGGGTTTACAATGGTAAGTTCAGTACCCTAGGTTCAAGCAGTTATGACTCATATAAGGTGAACATATAACGGCCAGTCGGGTTACTTGACGAGCTCGACTGGCACGAGCGCATCGCAAGTCGAACGACATGAAGTGCGTAAAACACTTCGCGTGGCCTAACCACTGCCGCCAACTCCAACACGACTCGCGTTCATCGACACGTCCTTCGTGGCCAAGATAAGCTAACCACGAATTCTTTCGGTTACCGACTGCCTGGACTAGGCATAGTCCCAAACAATCATAGAATCACATCAGTAGTTGTGTAAGGGTAATGGAAATGAAATGGAACCATGTGAGCATGTTAACACATGTCATTACATACAACTTAAGCAAGTCTTCAAACACATGCCTTTCATACATATAATGAAATCATACATATCGCCAACATATAGGAAATCATCACCATCAGCGTATTAATTGAGAATTCAATCTCCAACTAAGTCATAAGAAACTCATCAAGCACATGTTATAACATACCACTTAAATGAATCATTAAGCACATGCATTTCATACATATAATGAAATCGTACATATGGCTAACATGTAGGAAATCATTCACATCAACATATTCATTGAGAAATCAATCTCACACTAATCCATAACACCATTTAAGCCAATACATACTAATACAAGCATTTATACAAACACTTATACTACACACTTAAGTTTACATATAGTATGTCGACCCGAAGTGCGCATTTAGGCGAATCTCTTCGCCAAACTAATTATGCACGCATTCCTAACTTCCTAATGCGACAACAAACCATGTCAATCACATCAGCAAAATATGAATGTAAACTGTACTTCCTACAAATGACTAAAATGCCCTAAATCTCATATTCTTCGTTAATTTACGAAACAGGAAACGGAGAGCATGTTGTACATGTCAAACGGCGTTGCCGTCAAGAATCAACTATTAAACGACATTGAAAGCTTTGAAAACAGTCAATCAAAGCGTCTAATATCCACACCTTTTTCCTTTTTTGGGGGTGTGAGTTCGAACGGAGCGTATACGCTTCGTCTACGGCGATTAGAGAACCTAATACACAAGTTCTATTAGTTACTTCGCTAGGAAATGAAAGGAACCTCAAATCAGCAACTTCTAGGGTATTTTCTTACATGAGAAAGCGGAGGAGTCGCCGAGAAAGCGATAGAGGTGCGTTGCTTTAACACGTGCAACACGTAGCATAAGTGGCAGGAAGAACTCTCCCACCTTCTCTCACAAACTCTCACCTTTTCTCTCTCCCAATCTAGGGATTTTGCAAATTCGGATGGGAGAGAGGAGTGAGGGTTTCAACCCCTTTTATAAGCTCAAAAATGCCCAAAATAGGCTCAAGAACAAAGTTCACTTGAGGGGTAACCAAATCGGGGTTGTTTCGGTCCAAAAGAGCATTTCTGGAGGTCCCCTGGCCAGATGCGGTCGGACTTAAGCTCATGCATACTGGATCTAGCACGCATCAAGTTTTCAGACCGATACGGTTCCCAGATCGCACGTGGCGGTCCAATTTCAGTTCAACGGTCATCGCACCTAGATCAGGTCTACAAATCTCGTGATATGAAATAGAAATTTTTCCTGATCCGAGGGTACAATTTGGATGAATTCTGACGGTCAGAACGCTCAATACTGATGCGTCAAGTTGTGTGCCAGATTTGAATTTTAAAATTACAACTCTACCCTATTCTCACTCTCTTCACTCCAGGCTCAATGAAATAGCCTCAGAATGTCAGTTGGACTTGATTTTCGAAACGATTGCCAAGCCCAGCTAAGTGGTCATAACGGTCTAAGATGGTAGGTATCGGACTTTCGACGCGCGGTCTAGATCCAATACAAAGTTTCAAAGAGGTCCCGAGAACAAACCGGTTTAGAGTTTGATCCGAGGCTTTAGAGCATTATAGCACCATTGGTTCCACTCGCTTTGGGCCTTGTAGAACGTATTTAAAGTGATCAGGGACTATTTCCCAGCTACTCCAGCGTTGCGCTAGCTAACTTATGCTTAGTTTCTAAAGGAATTAACCCTAAGTGATTTCTTTGGCTATGGAATCGAGTTCTAAGTGATTTTTTAGGTGTTTTAATTGACCCACTGTCTAAGGACGTCAAATCCCAGATTGGCCAAAATCCGGGGTGTTACATGGACCCCACTTAAAGATGGCATGGATAGAGTACATGCCTCATGGTGAGGTCTATTCAAGTGGGCCACACAACCATATAAAGAAAAAAAGGACATGAAAGAGAGAGAGAGAGAGAGATAGAGAATGGGACCCGCTTGTGATGGAGGGACCCCGATACTATGGGCCCTCCTTTGCAATGAATCACACAATCAAATGGGTCCTAAAGCATGTGGGACCACCAAAATCTACAATCAATGGTGGAGATCCTTTCTTCACCAAAATGGACGGTCTAGATGACCTTTCTAAGAAATAAACATCATGATGGGGTCCATGGAGAATGGCCCCATCATGGAACGATCATGATGATCCTAGTGGGCCATCAGCCACACCTTAGGGTCCCAAGTGAGATCCAAACCATTGATCGGTTGGCCTCACTTGGCCCATCTCAAAAACAGGAAAAACTAGTATGATTAAACACTCACTGTCTGATCTTCTTGCTCCTAGGGGTCCCTTAACACCTTAGCTTCAACTTCAGTGGACGAAATGAGGAATGGATGGCTAGGATGAGAGATCAAGGGGTGGAAAGGTGGGCCACACTTGTGGTTTGGAAGACTTGGAGAAATCCCATACGTGGGATATTTTTGTTGCTTAGAGAAGTAATTTGAGAAATGAGAAAGAGAAACTTGTAAAGGGAGAGAGAGTGTGATGGGTGATGGAGTGATGGATGGGAGAGGGATGGGTGTGTAAGATTTTATTGACTTTGGTGACATTTGTATAAGAAAAGTATGGGCATGGAAGACTTTTGTAGCTTTCTTAGGAAAGGGTGAACGTGATGTGTACTTGACATGTGATGGATTGATTGATGGGATTGATGTGACATCTTGTAGAGATTCTCTTGGGTTTCACAACGCGCGGCGTTTTCCTCGCACCGAACGTTGGCCCACATCTCTTGACCAGGGTATCGCCTCGGCGCGCAAGTCGCGGCATCAGAACTGCAGCAATGGCGCGGTCGCTATGGTATTGGTCTTGGGTTGAGTCGATACAGGTTGACGACATATGAATCAGGGTCGGGCGTCAATATCGGTTAAGGGTCGAAGGTTGCCGGAATTCAACCGGTAAGACCGCGGAAGTCTACGGAACAGTACGGACTAAAATACGGGTCTTACACAGGGTCCCTTCGCTATTCCGATCTCTCTCCCTCTCTCTCTCTCTATTTTTTTGTGATGGAGTGTGTCCCACTTGATCCTTGCCATCCAGCTATGTGGGACCCACCTGATGGATGTGTTGGGTCTGCACTATCCAACATGTCACCAGGTCTGGATGGAAAGGCAAATGCAAATATTAGCTTGATACAAAGCAGGTGGGCCACACGTGTGGACCCACCAGATGTATGCGATCTATCCATGCCATCCAACCCTCACGTGGGACCCACCATTGATGTATATGTTTTATACCCACACCATTCATCTTTTTATCCAAACCGTCCATCTGCTGGATGTTGGGCCAGCAACCACTGCTACAGTGGGGCCTTGATGTATATGTTTCTCCATGTTGTCCATCTGTTTTGGCAGCTATGGGCCACATGCCATGTGAGACCCACCTTGATGTATTTATTCTATCATCCACACCGTCTGTCCAAATTGAATGTTGGACGGTGGATTATAATATGTGTGTGTGTGTGTGTCTGTGTGTGTGTGGTATATATATGTATATGTGGTGGGCCTCATGTGGGACACCACCATAATGTATTTATTCCATCCACACCGTCTAAATAGTGCTGGATGGTGTTGGACAATGTTCGGACAGTGTTGGACAATGTTTGGACAGTGCTGTCTAATGTTTGGACGTGCTGGATAATGTTTGGATGGTGTTGATTTGCATGGATAATGGTTAGACGGAGCTGATTTGCATATCTAATGTTGGATAGTGCTGATCATCATTAGTGGCCATGCGCCCCATAGAATGATAGTGTACAGTGATACACATGTTATACCTGCAACTAGTGAAATGATTTTTGGTGTGATCCAAGCCCATTTGAGGCCCATTGGTGCGGCCCATCATGATGTATTTTTGGCCCATGTGCAGGGCCCACCTGTTTGTATTTTTGGCCCATGTGATGGGGCCCACCTATTTTGTATTTGAATCCCATATGATGAGGCCCGACTTGATGTACACGAGGCTCATCGTGATGTGTGTTAGGCCCATATCGTGCGGCCCATTGTGATATGTATTAAGCCCATGTGAGTGGCCCTTAGTGATGTATATTAGGCCCATGTGAGCGGCCCTTAGTGATGTGTTAGGCCTATGTGATGTGGCCCATAGTGATGTATTAGGCCCGTGCGAGTGGCCAATAGTGATGTGTGTTAGGCCCGTGTAAGCGGTCCATAGTGATGCGTGTTAGGCCCATGTGATGTGGCCCATAGTGATGTGTATTAGGCCCACGTGAAGCGGCCCATAGTGATGTGTGTTAAGCCCGTGTGAGCATCCCATAATGATGTGTTAAGCCCACGTGAGCGGCCCATATTAATGTGTATTAGGCCTTTATGATTCAGGTAAACATGTGGTTATGTTTATTACAAGTTAAATGTACGTTGAAAAATCCTCCTTGTAGGATCCTAGGATCGAAATCTGGCGTGTGTGCGCTGGAAGCTGAGAATGAGGTATTACGAAGGCTGTCGACACCGGATTTAGTGATTGGGAATTTTGTGAACCCGATTTTCGGGTTTGGGGCGTGACGAGGGTTATGTGTCTTTCTCAAAGTATCTTACTTTTCTTGACCACAGATGTGCACACAGCTCTGAGCCATTTTACTTTTGGTAGGTGACGTGTCGTTAAACGAAGTGGAGTCAGAAGATATTCTCGAGACTTGAGTAAGATGTCACATGTCATTTATATGTAGTGTCATCATATGGCAGCATATCATTGGTTTGCATGAATGCGCTAGGATAGGTGTAAACATGCCCCCCACGATACTTCACATTCAAAGGATGTGAAGTGACATTTAACATTTCAACTTCAATAGTCACTTCGAAGTCCAACACCTGGTAGCACAGGGTTCGTGCTTGGTTGTTGTGTGCAGTAGTGTTACATCAAAAATCATCTATAATTAATAGCTAGTGAAGGCTTTGACAGTCATGACCATTTATAAATAAAGCTCTTTAATATACTTGCTCGTCAATCAACTTCTCTATCTACTCCAATTCCTTACCATAATATACTTTACTCTCTCGTATTCAGTGGTGGCAGTCTTTTGAAAAAATAATGCGTTTTATGGATGATGGCCTAAGTTCAAAGACTCGGCTACCATTTTCTTAAATAATGGACTTCTTCTCGCAGGAAAATTGGCCAAAGACTTTATTTTTTACAATTTTATTTTATTTTACTTTATTTGATAGATTTTTATAAGGAGAGAATTTTTGTAATAATCGATTCAAGGAAAATAAAATAATTTTTTTTACACACTACCTTGCTTTTTGCACTTATTTTTTAATCTTCTTCATTGTTAGCCTATCCTTCGATTGATTCGGCTTCTCTTTGCATGGATTCTCACAAAGTAGAGTAGAACTTCTTCATATAATGGCCATTTATAGGATTTATGCTTACTTGGTCGTTCAAGTCTTGCAATAAGTATGCTCCTCCATTTAGCACACTTTCCCTTGTTGGAGACCACTTGTCAAATGTACGATATTTAATGCCAATTGGGAGAATGGTTTTTCAGATTATCTCTCCTTCATCAAAAGACTTTCTTTTTACCTTTTTGTTGTGGGCTCTAACAACCTTAATTTATGCATTTTTTGCATGCCAAGAGCCTACAATCTAACATAATCAACCTCATTGAGCTCCATTAACATTGCCTTGATGAACCCTTGAGGAGTTAAATGGTAACGGAAGTTTACCCTTAGTGATACATATTTGTTTCCATAGGCAGCACAGGGTCATGTCCATACGTTAAGGCAAACGGTGTTACTCCAGTACCATCCTCTAAGATGTCCAATAAGCCCACAATACCTCTGACAATGTCATATGTCACGATCAAGAATGGTTTCTATCATGTAACACTCCAAAACCCGACACCCCGAGTACGAAGACTCAGATCCTGAATTCGGGGGTGTTAACTAAATAAAACTTCATGTGGGTATGACCCCCATGTGTTCATATAATTAAATTACACTTGTTAATTCTTAATTAGAGTATAAAGCAATGAGTGACATTTAAAAGCAAGTACAGATAGCCATAGTTGAATATTAAGGCTAATGTAATGTCTATAAATCTAAGATGGTACCCACAATGGAAAAATATGCAAACCCACAATAAGCCAAATGTGCAAGAGAAAACACTAAAAGAAGGAAAATCTAATAAACTACTTAGGGAGCTCATATAGCTCTGCCATGCTCTCAAAAAGTCTCCTCAACTCTTGATCCTCCCTAGAACAAAAACAAGTCCCCGAACACTCCAACGTCAAGTGCTACCATACATCACCTGATTGGTGCAATTGCACATAGAAAACGATGTGAGTGGCCAACTCTGTGAAAAATTCTCTTAAGACTACATGCACTACATATTAGCCGACTATAGTTTTACAATGAAGAAAATAGTTATACAATAAGCAATCCATAATTGAAATATTGTTTAAATACCTGAATGCATATTATCTTGGGGATGCTCATCCAACTGGATTTGCGTAGTCTAATCATCAGTGAAAATACTCAAATGTACGTACATTATTTTCAATGATTAGGCCCTGATGCAATCACAGATTGCACTAGCCACTATAAAAATATACAAAGGTACGTACATCATTTTTAATGGCTAGCACACAAGCGACATGGGCATGTATGCCATGCACTAGCCACCATCAAAAATACTTAAAGGTATGCACATTGTTTTCAATAACCAGTGCACTCCTGTGGCATTATTACAATGGGCTAGACACCCATGAAAATACTCAAAGGAATGTGCATTGTTTTCAATGTACAGACCCGATAACATTTGCATGCTATATATGCATGATTAGTGCAACCGTTATTAATCCAATTCACAAACAATCTAATTATGATAAATGCCTTCAACTAGTGGCCCTTTTTAAATCAATAATATCAACTTTGAATTATCTTTCCCATCACAAGTTCAGATAGGGACACAAAAGGGTTTAACCTAACAATGGGCTAAACCCAATCTAATAAGCCACTCAAGCATCAATCCTTTCAAGGCATAAATTAGGGATTCATCCAACAAACCACTTAGGCATCAGATGTACAAAAGATGGAATTCATAATTTCAATGCGAGTAATTCCCACATATCAAAGTCACTAATCTAAAGCATGCTTCTTATGATTCATAACAGTGACAATTCAACTCACTTAAGCAATTCATATATTTGTTTTAATCTAAATCACATGAACAACTCATAACTTTCACATTTTTAAGCATGTTAAAGATCTAGAACATAGGGCTTGTAAGATAGCATGTTACAATTCATATTCGAGTGAGGTGTACAAGATTAGACTTAGAAGCATATGATCTTGTGTAATGAAAAGTGCTTATACATATGAATCAATCTACCAAGACTTGAGCATATAGTTAAGGATTCCACACTTACCAATACACATACAACATGGATTCCAAGGATTTTCACATTATTCAACAATTAATTAACATGTCAATCTTATCAATAAAAAATCATTAACTAAATATGAAGGGGGAAAGCTTGAGGGGATCTATCATTACCTTTACATTGGGATTCACCTACGATGGAGTTTGAGAAACTAAGTTTTCTTAAATCAACCCCGATCTTACGAAATGAAAATTTTTCCAATTGGCCTAATTTGAAATTAAATTTTAATTAGGTTAGTTCTACATAGGGAATTTGGGGAAAAAAAAAATCAATTTCCCAACCAAATCAATTAGACTTTACCCTGTAGAACCCGGATAACGCACTAATGAGACTTTACATAGATTGCCTAAGAGATCTTACCATCTAGGTCCAATTTGACTTGATCATAGACCGAACCCTAACAAATTTAAGTTCAAAGGGGCTTACAATAGGATCTATGCTCTTTCAAACCCGTTGAACTCCGGTTCGAGGCACCCCATAGCAGTAAGATTCGCTTCCGATCTCCTACGTCGAACTTTCCTCTCTCGTACACTCTGTATTTCCCTCCTAGGGTTTGAAAAAAGGGTTTTCAGATAGTTTTGAGGGGCTTGAAACAAATGAAACAAAAGGGCTTTTATAGCCTTCAACTCTCTAATTTAGTGGTCCACATCTACATTAGTTGTGGGAGCTTGTCGGTCGGACCAACAAAGAATTGTCTCTACTTGTTGGTTGTTCCTACTCTATCGATCAAACCACCCCAGGTGTAGATCGAACCGACAAAACCCAACTTGCCTGATGATAATTGTCTTTCATTGTTTTAGGGTCCCAAGGTCTAATCATATATATTCTATTGTCTAACCCTCGAACCTAATACCCAATTTGCCGTACTTTAATGCAAATTCGCCCGTGTGCAAAGTTTCTTTTTGAATTGGATTTTCCTAACTTCTAGATTCTCCTAAAATTCTAAGTCTTTCAAGTTCAAGCACATGCACGCACGTGCCAACATATGATCGGTCAAAAAAATTTAAGTGACGCTCGAGGACTTCTAATACCCGAGTATTAGAGGGCTAGGGTGTCACGGTCTACCTCCCTTAAATTAATTTCATCCTTGAAATTTCTTAACAATTCTATTATATATCCAAGTAGGGATATCTCAATTTTCAACGCCTAAGTTTTCACTAGGTTCGACTAGGTAGGTTTATGCGTGGGGGACGTGTATTATAAAGTTATGTAACTTAGTCTATTATGACCTACTCCTATTTGTTAGTAATTGATAAGGATCCTACACATGAAACGTTGAGTTTCACAAGGTACAATAATACCCATAAGTACATACATATTGATGTAGAGCGGGTCGCGGACAATTTCATGGCTAAGATGGATCAGAAAAGGCACGGTCGGCGACAGAAGTGATCCGGACCATCGGACCTTAGATCGGGCGTATCTCACAATCCGAAATGAGTTATCCGACGTAAAATATATGATTTTGGGGTAGAACGAGCTACTTTAGCCAACCAACCCCGCTACGCCGGGTTGCGCAGCCCAAATTTGCGAAAAACCCCATGATCGACGGTCGTTTCCTCATTTTAATTTTGTTTTTACTATAAATAGTAAGTTTTAGTTTGAGTATAACTTTTCATCCGTTGGGCTTTAGGAGTTGTGTCCAACATGAAAAGTTCTTAGGATAATTAGGAGAACGGTTTGTTGAAGCCAAATAGGACACTTACTATTTTTGGCCGAAAACCTTGCGCACTAGTAGACATCGTGACCGTCTATAAATAGTAAGTTTACTATTTATAGTAAGTTGCGAATTCTAGGAGTTTTAGTTGTAGTATGAGTCTGATTTCTTTCATGTTGCTTGGTTCCCTTATTTAAAGGGGTGTAAACTCGTTTTTAATTATTCATCAATCAATTTCGAATTTATTAGAATTATTTCTATTTTCCTGCTTTCTTTCCTCGTGGATTCGAGAAGTCTCTGTGAGGAGTCCAGAGAAGCTCCGTGGATTCGGAGTAGTTATCCTTGAGGAAGACGGTGATCGACCTCATCACGTTCATCCCTGCGTCAATTTGGTATCAGAGCGAGGTTTTCCCTCGGGCCGATGGCAAACAACGAAGGTATGAATCAAAATCCTGTGGACGATGATCCAGGGATTCGTTATCTTTCGGAAAGAATGGAAGCTTTCCATCGGGAGAGTCAGTTGACCATGCAAGGGCTGCAGGCAACCCTCGACCGTCTTGCGGATGCGCTACTTCCGCCCCGAGCCCTAGGCGGTGCTCCACCACCTATGGTCGCGCCACCACCCGTGGTTGCTGTACAACGTGACCCTGATTATCGCAGAGCACTACCAGCGGTAAATCGTAGGGCTACACCAGATGATTCTAGTTCCAGCGACGAGGACATTAATGAGGGTTTTGATCGACGACTAGTCCATGGACGCGATCGTCTAGATCGTGCTGAAAGAGACTATCGAGGTAAGGCTGAACTTCCTAGTTTTAACGGTTTATTACGTATCGAAGATTTTCTCGATTGGCTAGCCGAAGTAGAGAGATATTTCGATTATATGGATGTGTCAGATCATAAAAGGGTGAAGTTGGTAGCGTTTAAATTAAAATCTGGTGCTTCTGCATGGTGGGAACAATTGCAACTCTCACGAGCCCGCCAGAATAAGGCTCCCATCGCATCATGGCCTCGGATGAGACGTCTTCTTCGTTCACTATTTCTCCCCAGTGATTATGAGCAGATATTATTCCAGCAATACCAGAATTGCCGACAAGAAAATCGAACTGTTACAGATTACACTGAAGAATTCCAGCGGTTGGCTACACGAAACGACTTGTCAGAATCTGAGTCACAGAAAGTGGCACGATTTATAGGTGGGTTGCGACCGGTAATTCAGGATCGACTTCAGATGTACCCAGTCGAGACCGTAGATGAAGCAGTTCAATTGGCAGGAAGGGCAGAAACACAGCTTGCAAGAGCTCCTGCTCGTCCCTATCCTTCAAATCGACCCCCTATGACAGGTCCTACACAGGATCCAGTGCTGGCTCAAGGAAAAGATTCGGTAGGAGAACGTCCTCAACCTCCTCCACCCGCGAACCGTGATATGGGGAGCGGACCATCCAGACCTCAACGGGCAGCACCCACAACAGCGGGCCCGAGTAGGATTCCGAATCCTTATACTCGGCCAAGGCCAAATAATTGTTACCGCTGTGGCCAACCTGGCCACTTATCAAACACTTGTCCTCAACGTCCGGCAGCACACTTGACTATAAACGAAGGGGGCACTGAATATGAGGCCGCAGAAGAGGATCATGGCTTTGATGAATATGAACAAACCACTGAAGAAATAGCAGGTGGCGATGAAGTGACAGGCGAAGATCATGGTGAATCTCTCGTTGTGAGGCGACTACTGTATACCCCACGAAAGGAATTACATCCACAGCGGCACAATATATTTCGTACTCGGTGCACTGTCAGCGGAAAGGTCTGTGATGTGATCATAGACAGTGGTAGCAGCGAGAACATCGTCTCAAGAGTGATGGTGGATAAGCTGCAGCTACCAACGACGAAACATCCTTCCCCGTACTCAATAGGCTGGATAAAAAAAGTGAACGAGACCAAGGTAACTGAACAATGCACTATCTCGTTTTCAATTGGTAAACATTATAAGGATCAGATACTTTGTGACGTGGTTGACATGGAAGCCTGCCATATGCTACTCGGTCAACCCTGGCAGTCGGACCGTGATGCGACCCATCGGGGGCGAGACAATGTCTACATATTCGTCAAGGATAGTCGAAAAATAATCCTTGCCCCTATGGCACCAGAGAACCACCCTGAAGCCTCTAAAGTGGAGGGGAGTTCTCTCTTGACCATTCGGGATTTCATAGAGGAGTCCAAGGAAACCGGCGAGGTATATGCCGTAGTGGTGAAGGGCGAGAAGGAGGAACCCTCAAACATCCCTCCAAGCTTAAAACTGTTACTAAACGAATTCAAAGAAGTCTGGCCTGAAGATTTACCTGATGGATTGCCCCCCATGAGAGACATCCAACATCACATAGACCTCGTCCCTGGGGCTAGCCTGCCCAATCGCCCTCATTATCGGATGAGTCCGAAGGAGTGTGAGATACTTCAGGGGCAAGTGGAGGAATTGATCCGTAAGGGTCTATTGAGAGAGAGCATGAGCCCATGTGCTGTACCAGCATTATTAACGCCAAAAAAAGATGGAAGCTGGCGCATGTGTGTCGACAGCCGAGTAATTAACAAAATTACTATTAAATATCGATTTCCAATACCACGGTTGGACGACATGCTCGATATGTTAGAAGGGGCTAAAGTGTTCTCTAAACTCGATCTAAAGAGTGGGTACCATCAGATTCGTATTCGACCCGGCGATGAATGAAAAACGGCATTCAAGACAAAGGAAGGGTTATATGAGTGGCTAGTCATGCCTTTCGGCCTATCGAACGCACCAAGTACTTTTATGCATTTGATGAATCAAGTTCTAAAACCGTTCACTGGCCGATTTGTGGTAGTATATTTTGATGACATATTGATATATAGCCAGGATGAGGCGGAGCATAAGAAACATCTCAGGCAGGTGCTGCAGGTCCTACAAGATAACAAGTTGTACCTCAACTTGAAAAAGTGTAGTTTTTTAACTAACAGCCTGTTGTTTTTAGGATTTGTTGTAACGTCCACAGGAATTCGGGTGGACGATGAAAAGGTGCGAGCTATTAGGGAATGGCCGATCCCGACAAACATTCATGAGGTGAGGAGTTTTCACGGACTGGCGACTTTCTATCGTCGATTTGTGCGAGATTTTAGCACCATAGTCGCGCCAATAACGGACTGCATGAAAAAAGGGCTGTTCCAGTGGACCGATAAAGCTGATAAGAGCTTTCATGAGATCAAGCATCGTTTGTCTACAACACCGATCTTGGTGCTTCCTAATTTTGATAAATTATTTGAGGTGGAGTGTGACGCTTCATATGTCGGAATAGGAGGAGTATTATCACGGGAAGGCAGGCCGGTAGCCTTCTATAGCGAGAAGCTCAGTGAAGCCCGAAAGAAGTGGTCGACTTACGAGCTTGAGTTGTACGCAGTTGTTCAGGCGCTGCGACATTGGCGGCATTATCTGATTCAGAGGGAGTTTGTTCTGTACACCGACCATCAGGCATTAAAGTTTATTAATAGTCAGACTAACGTGAATCGTGTGCATGCTAGATGGGTTGCATTTTTACAGAAATTTACGTTTGTTCTGAAGCATAAGTCAGGTCAGCAGAATAAGGTGGCCGATGCACTTAGCCGTCGTGCGTCACTACTTGTTACGGTGAGCAATGAGGTGGTTGGCTTTGACTATCTCAAGGAGCTATATGCCGAGGATGAAGACTTCAAAGATTCCTGGTTGAAGTGCCAAGAAGGTCACCCCAGTGACTTTCATATACAGGATGGTTTTCTCTTCAAAGAGAATCGATTATGCATCCCCCAAAGTTCTCTAAGGGAGCAGATTATTCAGGAACTACATGGAGGTGGCCTCGGTGGACACCTTGGGCAAGACAAGACGCGAGCTCTTGTGGAAGAGCGGTATTACTGGCCGCAATTAGTACGTGATGTGGGAAGAGCCGTACAACGTTGTCATACTTGTCAGACCTCCAAGGGACAATCTCAGAATACGGGCCTCTACACCCCGTTACCTATGCCTGACGGTCCTTGGGAGGATTTATCAATGGACTTCGTACTTGGTCTTCCACGAACACAGCGCGGCATGGATTCGGTGTTCGTAGTGGTCGATCGTTTCTCCAAGATGGCGCACTTTATCCCATGCAAGAAGACCCTTGATGCAACACATGTGGCGAATTTATTCTTCAGGGAGGTCGTACGGCTACACGGGGTCCCTAAGACCATTACTTTTGATTGTGACACGAAGTTCATTAGCCACTTTTGGCGGACTTTGTGGACTCGATTCGATACACGACTTCAATTCAGCAGTGCTTACCACCCACAGACTGATGGGCAGACCGAAGTTGTGAATCGTACTTTGGGAAACCTCCTTCGATGTATTTCAGGAGAGAAACCGAAGCAGTGGGATTTGGCCTTGTCTCAAGCGGAGTTTGCATTCAACAACATGGTGAACCGCTCGACAGGAAAATCTCCGTTCCAGGTTATTTACGGACGAGTACCTCGCCACACACTAGACTTGGTCCCTCTACCCAAGCTCCCAGGCATGAGTATTGCAGCAGAACATATGGCAGACAGGATCATGGGTATTCATGCGGAGGTGCAGACTAAGCTACATGCCTCGAACGAAAAGTACAAGGAACAAGCGGACAAGCATCGTCGACAAAAGGTGTTCGAGGTGGGCGACCAGGTAATGGTCCATTTGCAAAAAGAAAGATTTCCTACCGGGATGTACAACAAGCTGAAGAATAAGAAGATTGGACCGGTACCGATCATCCGAAAGATCAATGACAATGCTTATGTTGTTGATCTTCCAGATGACATGGCAATCTCACGGACTTTCAACGTTGCGGACCTGACCGAGTATCATGAACCAGCGCAGGAGGAGAACTCGAGGACGAGTTCTTTTCAAGTGGAGGGGACTGATGTAGAGCGGGTCGCGGACAATTTCATGGCTAAGATGGATCAGAAAAGGCACGGTCGGCGACAGAAGTGATCCGGACCATCGGACCTTAGATCGGGCGTATCTCACAATCCGGAATGAGTTATCCGACGTAAAATATATGATTTTGGGGTAGAACGAGCTACTTTAGCCAACCAACCCCGCTATCCTGGGTTGCGCAGCCCGAATTTGCGAAAAACCCCCTGATCGACGGTCGTTTCCTCGTTTTAATTTTGTTTTTACTATAAATAGTAAGTTTTAGTTTGAGTATAACTTTTCATCCGTTGGGCTTTAGGAGTTGTGTCCAACATGAAAAGTTCTTAGGATAATTAGGAGAACGGTTTGTTGAAGCCAAATAGGACACTTACTATTTTTGGCCGAAAACCTTGCGCACTAGTAGACATCGTGACCGTCTATAAATAGTAAGTTTACTATTTATAGTAAGTTGCGAATTCTAGGAGTTTTAGTTGTAGTATGAGTCTGATTTCTTTCATGTTGCTTGGTTCCCTTATTTAAAGGGGTGTAAACTCGTTTTTAATTATTCATCAATCAATTTCGAATTTATTAGAATTATTTCTATTTTCCTGCTTTCTTTCCTCGTGGATTCGAGAAGTCTCTGTGAGGAGTCCAGAGAAGCTCCGTGGATTCGGAGTAGTTATCCTTGAGGAAGACGGTGATCGACCTCATCACGTTCATCCCTGCGTCACATATGCAGCATGCTATGTAATCAGAGCTACACTTATATGTGTAGGGATATCATATGAAAGATAAATACAACATTCGGGTGCCAAAAAAAAAAAAATAGAATCTAAAAAATAGAACCTAATAACCGCATAAACTAAATCTGTAATTACAATCCAAAATAGACTAAGAGTCTAACAAGCAAAAACTGATCATTTAAATACATACAAAAATAAAGTATTCTAGACAATCGGTAAAAGAGGCAACTATAAGTAAAGGTTATCCACAAGCCATACTAGTAACCAAGGTCGCCTAAAGTTACTGGGGGAGGGGATGACATGCCCCTGTTGACGAAAGTTGGATGCCAGGCTCTGTAGGTAATGATAGATCTTGTTTTGCTTTCACTCCACACGTGCATGTCTCTCTTCCATGTGTGCATGCCCCTCTTCTATATGGGACAAGCGTGCCTGAATTTTGAGCATAGGCTGGGTAGATGTCGCACCAGCATCAAGCGACAAGGAAGACTCATCCTTCAACAACCCATGGCAGAAAGGAGACAGTGTAGCAGCCTTCTGCGGTTGATTAGCTAGCTACTAAGGATGTATGCCCATCTTTTGGATACTATTTGCACTAAGCTTGATGGGGATGGGTCGGTTGGAGAGATTTTTAAACCCATATTGCCAAGCGTATGACCCGAGGTTAAGACAGACACAACTTGCCATAAGATCGGTGAAGGTGGACATAAGGGCTTATGCCGACCGATTCAGTACAGGGTCTCTACCATAGAAATAGTCAGGTCTTTGGGATTTCCTACGTGAGGGTACATGGAAGTGAATATGAGGTGCATGATACAAAATTGAAGGACCATCCTGGACACCCCGCAGAGTATTGCCCTGGTACTAGGCGATGTTTCGACCGCCGCTTGAGTACCTTGTCCACTACAACCTTCGAACTTCCATACTCAAGTTGGACTCGAGAAAAACATATTGGGACGGATGGACCTCGATCAACCTGCATATAGTGGTTAGGATCACCGAAGTCACTCTCCCGTTGACCTCAACATCGAACCCAGGGGAATCCATACAAGGTTCGAAGAATTTCAAGAAAAAGAGGCGAATCAGGGTCTCGTAAATGGGGCCGCTAAATGACAAGATGGGCACCCAACCGACTTGGACGAGCATTTCCATCACCGAAAATCTCCGTAAATAGTCGACTAGGACTTGACGTTCACACATAACTACATGGGACGAGAACTTTACCAAAGGGGTGCATGAGACTTCCTTCTCTTCTTCTAATGGAGAGTACGTAGAAGAGGAATACAAGGAAAAGGGCTCTGGGGATGGCTCGTGGGCCCGACCCCAACCTCATCCACCACGGCGACGGATTGACTTCGTGAGTGTAGTGTGAAATGGGCTGACAGTTGGTGATGGGCTAGTGTCATGCCGAGGCTTGGTTCATCAGTGATGAGGCATTTTAAAGGATTGAGCAAGGAAGAATCAAGAAAAGGGGAGAAAGGGAAAAAAGGATTCTAACTAGGGATGAGGTTTGAAGGGATTCAAAGAGAGAAATTTAAAGGTTTGAGGGTAATGGAGGGCAAAGGGGGAGGAACCGACACACCTTATGAAGAAACTAGATGGAAAATAAACCTCACAATGGACCATAGGAAGGTTTCAAGGGTAGTCGTTGCTTGGGATGTGCCTCGTTTTTTGGGCTCATGATCTAGAATGATTTAAAAATGTTGATGGACGATGTAGATCTAACACATAAATCATGATGAGGCCTATAGAAGTTCCACGCTTTAGGAGTTGAGTAGTGTATTAAGTAATTCATTCATGAAATAGAAAATCTTCATCCATATCTGAAAAATTTAGCAAAAATCACCTGGTGCTTTAGGGGTTACCATTAACAAAAAACACTTAACGTAAGGCTCGTATCCTAGCCCGTACTGTTCCCTAGACTTCCACGATCCTTCCCGTCAAATTTTGGTAACTCGTGACCTGTAGACAGCATTTGCGTTCAACCCTAAGTCTCATCCCTTAGATCTGGGTCGACTCGACCCGAGACCTGTACCCTAGCGACCGCGCCATCGTCGCGGTTCCAACACCGCGTCTTACACATTGATGCGAGACTCAGGCCAGGTGTAAGACTCGTATCCTAATCCATACCGTTTTATAGGCTTCCGTGATCCTCCTCATTAAATTCTTGCAATCCGCGACTTGTAATCGGTGTTTACGTATGACCCTAAGTCGCATCCTATAGATTTATGTCAACTTAACTCGAAACTGTACCCTAGCGACCGCGTCGTCGTCGTCACATATATCATTTTGAGTTGCTATGTTTCAACATTTATATGGCCTAGATGAGGTTGACGGTATTCGTGGACTCGTTAGGATTTGCTTATTGCATTACATCCTTAGTATATGATATTTGGCTTAATATGTCTCTGCATTACATAGCTAATCTGCATTGCTTTCTCAGTATATGATATTGACTTATTATGTTTTTGCATCACATAGCCTGGATAAGGCAGATGGTATTTATGGACTTACTGACATATTTCTGCATTTTCCTAATATTGCATATTTGGCACTTATCTTGCACACACACTTATACCACCCTTTAAGCTTTCTATAAGCTTATGCATGATAGATGCATGCAGCTGGCATTAGGTCACATCAGCACTGAGCTTGGAGCATGTAACTGTCTTCTGGAGCTTTGATTTTCGATCTATTTATTTTCTTTTTAGTATTGTATTCAAATATTTATATTAATGGATATGTGATGATGATATTGCCTTGTGATTTGGGTAAACTTGTGGTTATACTTCTTACGAGATAAATATACGTTGAAAAATCCTATTTATAGGATTCGAGGATCGAAATCTAGCGCATGGGTGGTATCAGAGCATAACCTGGGAATACCTGAGGATAACATCACATATCTACTAATAACTACCCTTCACTATATGATTGTTGAGAACTTAGAATGATTAGATTTCTGAGTTCGAATAACTTAGGGATTTTCTAATATAGCTGCTCATCGTGTGTATATTCGAAAGTGTTCAAGAATAATAAGCTCTTATTCAATACTGTAGGACATGGCGTCTGAGAGAGAAAGTCAAGTGGCTCCCCCGTCCGAGTCTAGCATAGTGCTGACCATGTCCGTGAGTGTGTACCAACTGCAGCAAATGTTACAAGCGATAACTGCCATTCTTCAGAGAGGAGACTGGAAGAGGAAGGCCCCCTCCGATAGCTCCCAGCAGCGGCAGCGTTGACAGCAGTAAAGGCGCCCGAACCGCCAAGCTCTAGTGGCACCATTAGCACCACCTCCGAGGCAGCTCCCCGATGTTTGTTATGGATGCAGTGGGATAGGACACCATAGGTGGGAGTGCCCCCATCCTTAGCAACCCTACCACCGAGATTGTTCTCAGGTGCTTGCTTTGGATGTGATGGGATAGGGCATCGTAGGAGCGAGTATCCCGTCCTCAGCAGCAGCAGCAGCGATGACAATATCTGCCGTCGAGGCTTCAACAGTGGCAGCAGCAGCCACATCAACCACCGAGGCACCCGCAACAGCATAGGCTGCTACAACAGTAGAAGTAGCAGCAATGACCACAGAGGGGACATACACATCCCTAACAGGACCCTCAGCCGCCAGGAGTCGTCAACGATTTTTACGACCAGGCTTTAGGACCGTCTTGATAGATTATTCATAGAGGAGACGTCTTAGAAGCAAGAGGCTGAGTGTAACACCCTGAAAATCGGGGGTCGAGCATAACTCAGCTCTCGAGTTCCAAAACATCACTTATGCAACATTTTTAATGATGGATGTATGTTATCTATATTAGTGCATAAAACATGAAGTAGATTAAGCCAAATCAACAAAACATAATCCAGTGATAGTTATAGTACGCAAGCAGAAGACTGAAATGAATATATAAACCAGTATAAGTCCCCAAAATATGTATGCTCTGTCAAGTCAATAGTTACAAGTATTATTTCAAGATATAAAAGGTCAAAAAAAGAATGTGATAGCCCACTATAAACATAATCCCTGAATCCCCGTAAATCAAGACACGGGTCACATGAACCCGCCTAAGAATTACATGTAGGAGAATGCCTCCTCATCATCCTCGTACTTCAGCTCTGCCTCATGGGTCGCATCATCATCTGCAACTAAGACAAAGTCTGGTTGGTGTTTAACATCGTCCCAGAACGTGGGAGTGAGTGATCAACTCAGTGGAACTATACAGCAAAGGTTAACATGTTATCAATTCAATCAAGCAGTAATGATAAAGTAATATAATTAAACATCCCTAAGTACTCTAGTTAATACAAGAATGTATGAAGAAATGATGCATGCCCTCACCTGCACTCCCTCTGCAATCTTCATCTCATGGTCACGCATGTCAGTCACTTCCTCAGTGCTCTGCCTAACGCCAAATAGCACATGCAGTGCGGTGCATGTATATGATTACCGAGTTCTTATTATTTCTTTTCATACAGCAGGATTAGAAAACTAAGGTACCTCCCTTATATTATTTTCTAAACAATGATCCATTCTAGGGTCATTAATCCTAGTAAATCTCATACGATGTTATAGTTTTAGGTCGCTGTAAAGGGCTCGTCACCAATCAATACAGGCCTAGTTATACCCTAGATGCTACAATAAGGCCCATCGCCTTAAAGCAGTTTCGGGGTATGCTCGAGGTCACTACAAAGGGCTCGTTACCAATCAGAGTAGGCCGACAACATGAATACAGTGTCCCATACCACCATATTCGGCTCACGAGTCTGGGTTTCTCACTGGTCAGTAGGGGAGGCTCATTGCCCCAACATAGGCTGACAGCTCGACCACGGTGTCCCAAACCACCATGCTTGACTCATGAGTCTTAGCGGATTGAGGTACCAAGGTTAACAGGGTTCCACTGGTGAGTTTGGTACCTTAGTTCAAGCAGTAGAGTCCAAACATAGTGAACATACATCAGGTCAATCGGGTTAATTGACGAGCTCGACTAGGATGAGTGCATGTTGAGTTAATCGATATGAAATGCATAAGCACTCCGTATGGCCTAACTACTGTCGACATCCCAAGTACGACTCAGATTCGTCGAACACATCCTGTGTGGTGAAAATAACCTCAGCCACCAGTTCGAGAACTGTTACCGATTACTTGAACTGTGATATAGTCCCAACCACGTACAATCACAATAATGAATATTTAAGTCAAATCCTACAATCATATGAACATGTTATGGAATATAACTTAAACATGAATACACAGTACATGGAGAAAATCATATACACTGTAAGACCCGTATCCTAATCCATACTGTTCCGTCAACTCCCGCGATCCTTCCTGTCCAATTCCGGTAACTTGCGACTGATAATCGACATTTTTGCACGACCGTAAGTCGTATCCTATACATTTGAGTCGGCTTAATCCGAGACTTGTATCATTGCGACCGCATAGTCACCGTGGTTCCAACGCCGCGACTCATGTACCGATCTAATACCCTGACTAAGAGGTGTGAGCCGGCGTTTATTTCAAGAAAATGTCGTGCGTTTGCAATCCCGAGAGAATCTCTGCGACATGTCCCATTAATCACCTCTCATGTCAAGTACAAAGCACGCATGCTTTCTTTTTTCACAAGTCAAGCAAACCCAAAGTCAACCAAGCTCTCACCTCACCTATCACTCACATCACACATCACTCACCCTTTCACCCATCATACCCATCCATCACCTCTCTTTTAACCATCCCATTTCTCTCTTTTTCTCTTCACTTTTTTCCAAGCAACACCAAGAGCAAGAGCCCACACGTCCAAGGTTTTTCCAAGAGAGAAGTGGCCTTGAGTGGCCCACTTTCCATCCCCAAAACTTTCATCCTAGCCATCTAATTTTCATCTTCCACCATCAAAGAGAAGCACAAGGAGATAGGATTTCCAACGGACTGAGAAGATCGATAGGTAGGTGCTTCTATAGGTGTAGATTTCTTGTTTCGATGATGGGCCAAGTGAGGCCTACCGATTGATGGTATGGATCTCATTTTGGACCTTAGGTGTGGCCGATAGCCCACCTTGATCCTCATGATCATTCCATGATGAGGCCATTCTCCATGGACCCCATCATGATGTTTATTTTTCATGTATGGATAAGGTCATCTAGACCTTACATTTGGTGGAGAAAGGATCTCCACCGTTAGTTTTCGATTTGATGGGCCCATGTGTAATGGGACTCACTCGATGTATGATTGCTTGTAAGGGAGGGCTCATAGTGGCGGAGCCCTCCATCACACGCGTCCCACTCTATTTCTCTCTCTCTCCATCTCTTTTTATTTATTTATTTATTTTGTGTGTGATGTAATGCCGTGTGGCCCACTTGGATGGACCCCACCATGAAGAAGGTATTTGATCCAAGCCACTTGTAGGTGGGGCCCACTTCATATATTTGTTGTATCCACACCATAAAGCCATGTGGTGGCCCACCTGAGCAGGGCCCACCTTAAGAGTTATATTGAAAACCGTCCAGCATCCCTGGACGCTGGACGTTACTGGTATGAAAGCAAAAATATCAGTTTCATTTGAAAATTTGGGGTGGGCCACTTGTGCAGGCCTCACCGTGATGTACAAATTCAATCCAAACCGTCCATCCCTTTTCCCAGACCATTTTAGGCGTTGAGCAGAAAAATGAAGCCAATCCGCTCATCGGGCGGGCCATACCTTAGCAAACAGTGATTTTCACTATTTAAATTCATTTAAAATTTTCTACATGCCAGGATATGTTGTACATTGGACTCGTTTGGTCCGTCTCGAGCCATAGAATTCAATGGGTGGAGTGGATTTACCTGACATGGACCCTACCTAGGAAATTCCTCAGAAAAATCATCTTTTTCAAAAAAAATAAAATGAGAGAAAGAGCAGCTGCTGCTGCTGACTCGTCAGAGGACGCCAGTAGTGTCCTTTGCGCTGGGACGGTCCCTGGCCGACCGTGGGTCCCCAAACATAGGCCCCACCGTGATGTGTGTGGACATCTACACCGTCCATTTGCTGGCTCATTTAGGGCAGAGGGCCCCTTCCAAAAATCAGTCGTATACTCACCTCAGGTGGCCCACACGGTAGGGAGTAGTGGGATTGAACGTCTACCATTGCACCCCTTTTGGGTGTCCCAAAAGATTTGGATCAGCATGAAATTTGGTTTCCCTCTCCATCTGGGTCTATGTGACCTATTCAACGGATTGGATGGTATATAAACGTTATGGTGGGCCCCACATGGCACCCACAATGATGTATCTGTTTCATTCACACCGTCCAGGCAGACGGTGGAACCCACCATGAAGTATGTGTTTTATCTGTGCAAGCCCACTGTGAGTGTTGCGTCCCTGTAGCGTGGGACCCACGTGATGTATTTGTTTATCTACACCGTCCACTGCATTGGACGGTGGAACACCATGATTTATGTGTTTTATCCACACCGTCCACACCTGGACAGTGGGACCATGATGCATGTGCTGCACCATTTTGAAAGCCCATTTTTTTGGCATGAACTAAAGAATGAGTCAGATCCATCTATTTGGTGGGATCCACTCCATGATGCATGTATTGCATCCAGGCCGTCCTACCGTTTTGAAGTTCATTCATGGCATGATTTAAAAAATGAGGTAGATCTAGGATCAGGTGGACCACATAGCAAAAGTGGTGGGGATTGAGTGTCTGCCATTGAAACCTTATGTTTCACAGAAATCTTGGATCATTAGCAAATTTGTTTTCTCTTAATCCAGGTCTGTGTGACCTTATGGCCAGATTGGATAGAAAATAAATAATGAGCCTTAGGAATTTTAATGGTGGAAATCATTATTACCACTCTTATTTGGTTGAGGGCCCATTTGATGTATACATGGGGCCCATTGGTATGACCCATTTGAAGTATATGTAGGGCCCATTGGTGTGGCCCATTGATTTATATAAGGCCCATGTGATGGTGCCCATATGGATGTACTTGTGGCCATCCGTGAAGGCCCACCTTGATGCATTTGTAGCCCATATTTATGGCCCATTGTTGTGGTCCATCTTGAGGCGTATAACGTCGTTGTTGAGGCCCACTTTTCTATAAATGTAGGGCCCCTATTATGAGGCCCATTGTAATGTATTTATGGCCGATGAGTTAAGGCCCATTGTAATGTATTTATGGCCAATGAGTTAAGGCCCATTGTAATATACTTAGGGCCCATGGGTTGAGATCCACTTGATGAATATAAGGCCCATGTGTTGAGGCCCATTATGATGTACTTAGAGCTCATTGGTAAAGGCCCATTGTGATGTATTCAAAGGCCCATTGGTGCAGCCCATTGATGTGGCCCACTTAATGAATATAAGGCCCATGTAACACAGCCCATTTGATGTATTTAAGGCCCAATGGGATGTACCTAAGGTCCATTGCAATTTATCATTCTTCCATGGTTTATGTAATGATAGTTATGGCGAGCTATGCCTTGGGAGCAATGTTGGTTTGACGTCCACATTATAAGTACAATGTTGGTTAAATGTCCGCATTTTAACTCTCCCTAGGGCCCATTAATACGCTCATACTTGTTACGTGCAGGCCGTCTAGGCTCATTTTCGTTGTGAGGATAGTTCATCACTTTATAACATGCCTAATATAACTCCATGATTCATGACCATACGCATCATATGTATGCTTGATATGAGTAGTGACTGATCATAGCATATGCCATTGGGCAAACCATTTGCGGGACTCGTTATGAGACGGAATGCCCCACATCATCGCGTTGTACACCCTGGATTGCTATATGATTTGACGGTGTGATTCATGTATCTCGCATTTGTGTATCATGATTACTGCATGCCCTAGCAACATCAGGGCTATGACCTCCACAAGCACATCGTGGATGGCCAGATGGGACACCGAAAATATTTGGTTCTAGCACTATGGGGCACTTAGGATGTCCTTGGGTGAAAATTCCAAAACCTCCAAGGCCAGGAGTAGCCCCAACGTCTAGACCGAGTGGAACATGACCGCCCGAGTGCCGAATACCAGTAGACCGCGTCTCCCACTGTGTCGTGGTCGGTTGGGAGGGGGTGTGGCCTTATCCGCCCGAGTGAGGGGGCTATAAGCTAGGCTGAGTTTGATCAGCTCGCAAATGAGTCTGTTATCGATGAGCCGGGTAGGTATTGGCAGACTACTGGTTAGGCGGATAGTGTGGTCTATTCCACTTACTTGGCTGTGCAGCTAGGGAGGAGGCAGTCAGAGTAACATGTATTAGACCCTGGTGATTTCTCCAGAGAGTAACCGTACTGAGATGTGGACTTATTGAGCAGGAATTGCATATCCATTCATTTATTCATTCACTATCCACTCGGGCTGGCGGTGCGTAACTATTTATTACGTGTACCTTCGCATGGTCAGGATTTCGGTTGAGCGCGCGACTAACCTGAGATCAGGAGTTTACCACATCGTGTCTGACTATCCAAATTCAGGTATGGGACTGGTTTAGATAGAAGTCCCTTGTGATGGACACCGTAGCCTGTGATACTTCGTACTATCATCCCGACTTCACATTCAAGCATAGTCATTTCATTCGTACCTCATATTATATTGCATCTGCCGTACTTAGTATTTTGGGTTACGATGTTTTGCACTTATATGGCCTAGATGAGATTGATGGTATTTATGGATCGTCTGGATTTTCTTATTGCATTGCATCCACAGCATCTGTTATTGCCTTATTAAGTTTTGCATTGCATGGCTTTGATATGGCCGATAGCATTCATGCCTTGCATTACATAACTTTGGTACAACTGCTTGTATTCATGGACTTACCGCATATTTCCGCATCACTCTGATATTGTATGATTCATGATCTTGTCAATATTTCTGCTTATCCCTATGATTTATGATTTATGAGCTTTATTGTATACTTGACACTTACATTACACACACTTACACCACCCTCTAAGCTTTCTATAAGCTTATGCACGATAGATGCGTGCAGGTGGCGTTAGGTTGCAGCAGCGTTGAGCTTGGAGCGTGCAGCGGTTTTTAGGAGCTCTGATTTTGATATATGTATTTTCCTTTCAGCATTTTATTTAAGTGATTATATTAATGGATATGTGATGATGATGTTGTCTTTATGATTTGGGTAAACTTGTGGTTATGCTCCATTACCAAAAAAAAAATTCATACTGAAAATCTTCCTTGTATGATCCCAGGATCGGAATTTGGCGTATGTTGCGCTGGGAGCCGAGAATGGGGTACTACGGAGGCTGTCGACACCGGATTCGACGATCGGGATTCCTGTGAATCTGATTTCCGAGTTTGGGGCGTGACACACACAGTTAAACATGAATAAGTAGGCTATACAGTTCATGGAGGAAATTATATACACAGTTAAGATAGTTGGGATTCATATCTCAACTCCCTTATAAATCAACTATACTAACTACTAACTCATTCAGACATTTTCACAAACACTTAGACTACACTTTTCAATATACATCACTTATGTTGGCCATATTACGTATTAAGACAAATCCTTTTGCCAAGGAGTTGTCGCATACATAACAACCATGTACCTACGACAATTAATCATGGCAATCAGAACGTCAGATTCCAAATGCATACAAATATTTCAACAAATACATGAAATACTCTATTCACAATATAGTTTATACATATATATATATATATATATATATATATATATATATATATATATATATATATATATATATATATATATATATATATATAACGAAACAGATAGCGCATTTGGTATGTGTAATGGCACCCACGTCAGTAATAAATCATTATCTAACATTGAAAGTCTTGAAAACCATAACCTAAACATATCTAGTCTGCACCATAACCGATAAACGCGTAACGGATTTGATTTAAACGTTTAGTCTTCGTCAATGGCGGATTGGCAACCTAAATCACGAAGAATGTTAGTTACATCATCACTTAGACTATTTGAAGCCCTAAAACGGATTAATGTTTTCTACCCAATATTAGAATTAGAATCGCTGGAATATTGATTCGGTAGCGATGGATAAGCACGTGGAGAGTCAGGGTAGAATCCCGAAAACCATCACCAACTTCTCTCTCACAATCTCTCTCTTTATTCTCTCTTTTCTTAGCTAGGGTTTTAGAATTCGTATGGCTTATGAGAGAGGGTGTTTAAAGCCCTTATATAGGCCCGGAACTGATGGAAACAGCCTCAAGGCCAAGGTATACTTAGGTTATATCTAAATCGGGCTTGTTCCGATCCAACGGAGCATTTTGAAAGGTCTCTTTGCTGAATGCGGTAGGACTTAAGCTCACTAATATTGGATCTTGGTCAATTTAAGTTTTTACTCCGATCGGGTTTACAGATCAACCATGGTGGTCCAGTTTCAGTTCAACGGTCACCGACACTCAATCAGGGCCACAAGTATATTGGCATGTGTGGGACATTTCCCCTGATCGAAGGGTGAATTTGGGTCAAATTCTGACGGTCAGAATGCTTATAATTGACCCGAAAGCGACACGACTCAGATTACTTAAATTCGGATTTAATTTCTAAAAACATTCACTTTTCTCACACACTTCACTTTGGACTCAAGTAAATCGTCGTGGGATACTGTCTGGACTTGATTTTCGATGTGGTTGTCAAGTCTAACAAGATAATCATATTTGTCTAAGTTCATCGCTATCAGACTTTCGACGTGCGGTCCAGGTCGTATACGGAGTTTCTGAATGCTCCCAAGAGCAACTGGGTTTAGAAATGGATCCTAGGTTTTAGGGTAATGTAGCGTTAATAATTTTACAAGTTTTGGGTCTTGCAGATCGTATTTAAAGTCATTGGTGATAGTTTCACAAGTAATTTAGTTTAGCGCTAGTTAATTCTCGTTTAATTTCTAAAGGATTTGGTCCTAAGTGATTTATGCTTGAGGTGGTACTCGGGTCTTTGCACGTATTTTTCCAAGATATTACGCTGAGATTCGCGAGTATTATCCCCGTCTCCTTATTGTTTGACTGCACTCGTATGTTATATTTCTGATTTTACATAGTGAAATGATTTCTCTCTTTTATAAGTTATGTTTAGTTGTGATGATAGTGTAAATTTTGAGGATAAAATTTTTATTAGGAGGGAAAAACCGTAAGACCCGTATCCTAGTTCATACCATTGTATAGGCTTTCGCGATCCTCCCCATCGAATTTCGGTAATCCGCGACTTATAATCGGTATTTGCGCATGACCCTAAGTTACATCCTGTGGATCTATATCGACTTGACTCGAAGCTTGTACCCTAGCTACGACGTCTCGCGCGTCGATGCGATGCCCAAGTCAGGAGTTGTGGGCCAGCATTTATTTTGAGAAAATGTCACGCGTTGCGAATCCTGAGAGAATCTTTACAATCTATCAAATCAATTCCATCAATCAAGTCAAGTACCAACCCATCCCTCTCTTACCAACAAGGCATGGCAACCCATACCTCTTCCATCCTAAGTTAACCCTCTCTCTCTCCACCCATACTTTCCTTACACCCATCACCATCCCTCTCTCTCATCCATCACTCCTCTCTCTCTTATTTCTCACTCCATCCCAAGCAATCCAAGGGAGGTGACCGTCCAAGTTCCAAAAAAGCCAAGTGTGACACACTTCCCTACCCCAAAAACTCTCATCTCCACCATCTGAACTTCATCATCTTCCATCAAAGGGAAAGCCAAGGAATTCAGGAGTCCAAGGAGCCAAGAAGGAGTGAAAACGGTGGGTGCTTTTATAAAATTAGGTTGTATTTTGTTGATAGGCCAAGTGGAGCCTACTGATTGATGGTATGGATCTCACTTTGGACCCTAAGTGTGGCCAATGGCCCATCATGATTCATAAGATTATCCCATAATGGGGTCATTCTCCATGGACCTCATCATGATGTTTATTTTCTCATTGTTAATGGTCATCTAGATCTTACATTTTATGGTGGAAAGGGATCTCCACCGTTGATTTTGATTATTTGGCCCACATGTAATGGGATCCACTTGATGTATGTTTAATAGTGCATGGAAGGGAGGGCCCATAGTGTCAGGTCCCTCCATTATACGCCGTCTCTCTCTCTCTCCCATATTTGTGGCCCACCATGATTGATGAATTCCATGTACACCGACCGGTGGCTGGACGCGGGACCCACGTAATGCAAGTGTTATATCCACACTACCGGTCCAGCCATCTGGCCGGGTATGGAAGAAGGAAAACACAAATATCAGCTTGTCCTTGAGCAGGTGGGTCACATGTGTGGACCCACCTGATGAATATCCACACCATTCATCCATCTGGTTGTCCAGATGGTCGAGCCCACTGTGATGTTTACGTGCCATCCTCACCGTCCAGACGGATCGTGATGTATCTAGTTTATCCACGCTGTCCTCCATTGCAGGATGTGGGACCCACCCACACGTGCTGCACGTGTGGGGTGGGGCCCACCTTAATGTATTGAATATCCAGACCATCCATTCATGGACTACGTGGGGTGTATGCACTCCATCCACACCGTGGAAATCCACCGTGAAGTATGTGTTGTTTATACACCGTGCATCCAGGGGCCCACATGGCGTATATGTTTATATCCGGGCCATCCGTCCTCCTGGCTGAACGTTGGACGCTAGAGCGGATTCAACTAAAAAAAAGGAGATAATATAATATATTATAATAATATATATAGTATTATATGGTGGGCCCCGCGTGGGACCCACCTCTGTGTAAACGGATTGGCTGGAGTACCTTCACTAGTAATGCATAGACGTCAACATGCTGTGTGGGTCAGATCCTAAGATATGTGTTATATCCCAACTGTCCATCATCTGGACGGTGGGCCAACAGCCCACCCAGTTAACGTCAACAAGGTCCGTGGGACAGTGGGTCCCCTTTGATGTATGTACCTCACCCACCATCCATGTGGACGGTGGGGCTTGCATGTGATGTGTGTGGGGTCCACACTGTCCAGATGGATAGGACAGTGGGACCTACCAGATGTATGCATTTTATATTCACATCACCCATCTGTGTGGGCCCCTCTACATGATGTGTGTGTGGTATTCGCACCGTCCAAACCTTGGACAGTGGGATCTACCATGATGTATACCTGTATATCCACACCGTCCAAACCTTGGACGGTGGGGATTGGATTGACAAGTGTACCTCACTCCAGCTATATAGCTGTTGTAACACGTTAGCAAGTTCTGCGAGCCATGATGATGTATGTGTTTCTCCAGCCGTCCATCTGGACGTGGACCCACTGACGAGTTTCATCTAGACCGTCCAGTCCATGTGAGGCCTACCCTCCCACACGTGTGGTATCCCTCACCGTCCATTGTTGGGACGATGGGACTCCACCGTGATGTACCTGTATATCCATACCGTCCGTCAATTTTTGGAACTTGTGGTCCTTACTTGATGATTGTGTGGACTCCACCATCCAGCAATGGACGATGGGGATCCACCTTGATATATGTGTGTGTTTGATCCTGGCCGTCCGTCCTGGATGGGCCTGGATGAAGGAAATCGCAAATACCAGCTTGATTTTTAACCCTGGTGGACCATGCTGACGTGGATCCACCCTGATATATGTATTTAATCCTAACCATCCATCTGTAGACTGTGGACGGAGGCAGATTGGCTGGTGCTCCTTCCACGCAGCAATACAGCTGCTACTATTGACGTCATAAGTTTTGTAGAGCCCATGTGACAGATGTGTTACATCCTAACTGTCCATCTATGAGGGACGCACCGTGATGTAGGTGTTTTATCACCGAGATGTAGGCCACAGGTGTGGGGCCTAGCATGATGGATGTATTTTACATCCTCACCGTCCAAACTACTGGACGGTAGGACGCACTTTAATGTAAGTGTTTCATTCACTCCGTCTTCCCATGAACCCCACCTTGATATTTGTATTTCATCTGGACCATCCAACGATGGGGCCTAGCATGATGTACGTGTTCTATCTGAACCATTTAGTCCAACTGGACATGGACCTCACCTTCATGTATATATTCTATACCCGCATCATCCATTTGTTGGGGATGGTGGGCCTCTTGATGCATGTATTCTACATCTAGCCGTCCATAAGTTGCTGGACGTGGACCCTACCTTGATGTATATCTACACCATCCATGGGATGTGGGGTCCACCATGATGTGTATTGTATTCAGGCCTATCTTGTAGGCCCATCTTGCATGCCCACCTTGAGGTATATGATGTGCATGTGACCCATCTATTTTGTTGGATTATGGGCTGCCCCATGAGGCCCAGTGTGAAGTACGTGAGGCCCAGATGGTGAGACCCAATGTGATGTATATATGGTACATGTGGTGAGGCCCAATGTAATGTTTATGTGGCCCATGAGTGAGGCCCATGTGATACGGCCCGTTGTGATGTATATTAGGGCCATGTGATGCGGCATTGTGAGGTGTATTGGGCTCATGTGATGAGTGAGGCACATGTGATGCGGCATTGTGAGTTGTATTGGGCTCATGTGATGAGTGAGGCACATGTGATGCGGCCCATTGTAATGTATTTGAGGCCCAAGTATGAGCCCAATGTGATCTATATGACGCCCATGCGTGAGGCTCAATGCGATGTATATAAAGCCCTTGTGTGAGGCCCGAGGTGATGTATATGAGGCTCATTGCAATGTGTGATTCCACCAGGATGTATGTAATGATGTTTATGAGGCTTTCCACCATACCCTATAGGACTACCTAAGCCTTGGAGCCTATCTCGATGTATGAGCAAGATCCACCGTCCTTCTAGTGGACCCCATCTTGGAATATATGATATATCAGTACCTTAAAAGGCTAACATAGGACATGCCGCATGGAATCGTATAGTTATAGAAGAAGCATGTCAATTAGATCATAATTTGGTATGTGACATACCGGTGAAAGCCGATCGTGGTTTATTATTGTCTGCCTTATCCGATAATCACGCTAAGTGTACTTGGTCTAGTAGGACACACTGAGAACATGTATAGTATTATATCATGATAAATGCCCATACGCATCATCTGCATGCTTGTTATGAGGAGCGATTGAGCATAACAGGTGTCATTAGGCTGACTGTTTATGGGACTCCCTAAGAGACGGAGTTGCCCCACATGATAGCATAGTACGCGCAAGTTTGATGCATGACTGGATGGTATGACTCACGCATATCACATTTTGTGATATGACCACCGTCGCTCTAGCGACATCAAGGTCATAGCCTCCAGAGTCATATCATGGATGGCTAGATGGGATACCAGAAATCTTTTTCTACATGGGGTGCCATAGATATCCCTGGGTGAAAGTCCTTAAACCCTCTTGGTACCAAAGGACACTTCAACGTACGACTTGGATTTATCAGGCGTGTCTGTCGTGGTTAAATAGTTCGGCCACCGACCTTATACCATTATCGATTGCCTAGACTACGTCGTAGCCCTAAACACATTCTAAGTAATAATATACGCATGTGGTAGCCACAGATAACATGTGAGAACTGAAATTAAACATAAATCTCACTTTAAGCAAATAAAAAAAAACACATACTACACATGTACCATACCTAAGCATTTTATCCTTAATTCACATAGTAGCACGATAGGTTATATAAAGGATTTTATAACCATATAAAAAGGAGTCGAGAATCTCATTTCAACATCCTCATTACATGCAATTAAACCGGTATTTTCACATTTAGGCATTTTATCAAACACTTAGGCTACACATATCATATACATGTAGTTAGGTAGTTATAACAGGTATTATAACAAATCCCTTTACAAGGAGTTCACAATACGTACAACAATCATGTATTGTTAGTTAATAATCATGGCAAGCATAAATCATAATTCCATAGTCATACAGACATTTCAACATACACACGGAATACATTTTTAAAATCAACCTAATATATATATGTGTGTAATAGACAGGAAACATCAAAACTAAGCACGTGTGGCAGCAATCAAGTCAGTCATAAATCATTACTGACATTGAGAGCCTTGAAAATCATAACCTAAACATCTATAGTCCACACCTTTCGCCGGTAAACTCGTAACGAACTCAGTTTGAACACAACATATCTATCTACGGCAACAGGACAACCTACAGCATGAAATAGGTTAGCTATTTCATCCTTTACTCTACTCAAATCCCTAAAACCAATTAGGGTTAGGATTTCTTATCCAAGTGCGGAACCAAAATCGTCAGCATAGCGATACGGATGTGGTAACTAAGTGCGTGGAAAGGTGGGATCGAATCCCAAGCACAGATCTAACTCTCTCTCTCACTTTCTCTCTCTTTCTTCTCTTCTCTCTCCTAGGGTTTTAGGAAATTCGTATGGCAAGGGAGAGAGAGGGTTTAAGACTCTTATATAGGC
The DNA here is from genome assembly GCA_037074715.1 of Magnolia kwangsiensis. Taxonomy (NCBI): domain Eukaryota; kingdom Viridiplantae; phylum Streptophyta; class Magnoliopsida; order Magnoliales; family Magnoliaceae; genus Magnolia; species Magnolia kwangsiensis. Next base: position 111,655,365 of record CM073573.1, on the reverse strand, counting down.
CCAGAACTGATGAGAATGGCCCCAGGGCCATGGTATACTTAGGTTATAGCCAAATACGGGCCGTTTCGATCCAACAGAGCTGTTCTGGAGGTTCTTTTTCTACATGCGGTCGGACTTAAGCTCCCTAACATCAGATCTAGGTCAGGCTAAGTTTTCAGTCCAATCGGATTCGCGGATCGACCGCGGGAGACCTGTTTCAATTCAACGGTCACCGGTGCTCGATCAGGGTCACAATTACTCTGACATGTGTTAAAAATTTTCCCTGATCCAAGGGTGTAATTGGGTCAAAATCTAACGGTCTGAATCCTTAGATTCAACCTGCAAGGAAACCGATTCAATTCACTTAAGTTTTAGTTCATTTCCTAAAGATATTCACGTTTCTCACACACTTCGCTCCGAGCGCAAGTTACGCGTTTCTGGGTACTATTAGGACTTAATTTCCAAAGCGGTTGTCAAGTCCAGCAAGACAGTCATAACCATATAGCTTCGGGATAATCGGACTTTCGACGTGCAGTCCAGGTTCGATATAAAGTTTCATGATGCTCCCGAGAGCAACTGGGTTTTGAGATGGATCCTAAGTTTTTAGGTAAGGTAACGTTAGCGATCCTGCAGATTTTGGGTCTTACAGATTGTATTTAAAGTGATTAGGGATAATTTCACAGGTAATCTAGTTTAGCACTGGTTAATTCTCCCTTAATTTCTAAAGGATTTTATCTTTAGTGATTTCTGCCTAAGGTGGTACTCAGGTCTTTGTACAGATTTTTTCGAGATGTTACAATCTACCTCCCTAAAAGAAAATTTTCGTCCTCGAAATTATTACCTTTTCATACTCCTCAAGAATTTGAGGGTAATTCTTATGGACCTCGGCTTCGGTCTCCCAAGTAGCGTATTCTTCCATGTGATGTGTCCATAGTACCTTTACAAGCGGGATTACTTTAAAGTGAAGTACTTGTTCCTTCCTATCGGGGACAAGCGTCGGACGCAGTACATATGTAGCATCCTGTAAGACCCGTATCTTAGTCCGTACCTTTCCGTGGACTCCCGCTGTCTTACCAGTCGAATTCCGGTGACCTTCGACCATTAACCGATATCGACGCGCGACCCTAATTCATATGCCAACAACCCGAGTCGACTCAACCCAAGACTACTACCATAGCGACCGCGCCGTCGCCGCGGTTCCAATGCCGCGACTCGGGCGCCGAGGCGATACCCTGGTCAAGAGATGTGGGCCAACGTTCGGTGCGAAGAAACGCCGCGCGTTGTGAAACCCAAGAGAATCTCTACGATGTGTCACATCAATCACATCAATCCCATCAATCAATCAATCCATCAATCCATCACATGTCAAGTACACATCACTTTCACCCCTTTTCCCAAGCAACCACAAAAGTCTCCCAAACCCATACCTCTCTTACACAAAAGGCCACAAAAGTCTTCACATCCCATACCTCTCCTACACAAAGGCAACAAAAGTCAAAGATTTCTTACACAACCATCACTCACCACATCCATCCATCACTCTCTCTCTCCCTTTACAACTCTCTCTCTTTCTCTCTTTCGCATTTCAAAATCTCCAAGCAAAAGAGCCCCATACGTATGGAATTCTCCAAACTCTCCTAAGCTTCAAGTGGCCCACTTTCCTACCCACCATCTCCCATCTCAACCCTTCATTCCTCATCTCATCCATTGAAGTTGAAGCTAAGGTGCCAAGGAACCCCTAGGAGTAAGAAGATCGGACGGTGGGTGCTAGATCATACTAGTTTTTTCTGTTTTTGTGATGGGCCAAGTGAGGTCAACCGATCAATGGTTTGGATCTCACTTGGGACCCTAAGTTGTGGCCGATGGACCACTAGGATCTTCATGATCATTCCATGATGGGGCCATTCTCCATGGACCCCATCATGATGTTTATTTTCTTTCCAAAGGTCATCTAGACCATCCATGTTGGTGGGGAAAGGATCTCCACCGTTGATTTTAGATTTCGATGGTCCCGCATGCTTTAAGGCCCAGTTGATGTATGATTCATTGTAAGGGAGGACCCATAATGTCGGGGTCCCTCCATCACAAGGCGTGTCCCACTCTCCATGTCTCTCTCTCTCTTTTATTTCTTTTTATTTTATTTTATCTTATTTTATGCAATAGGGTTGTGTGGCCCACTTGTATGGACCCCACCTTGAGACATTATTTTGTTCAAGATTTATTCAAGTGGGGCCCACCATATACGTTGTACCCACGTCACCCATCAGTGGTGGCCCACTTCATCAGGGCCCACCACAATGTATTTTTAAAGGGACTAAACCGTCCAGCGTCTGGGACGATGGACGTTTCAAAAAAAATAAAAAAAGAAGAAAGGGAATGAAGGAAAGAAGAGTCTTTGGGTGGTCCACCTGCTTAGGCCCCACCGTGATGTATGTAATCAATCCACGCCGTCCATCCCATCCTCCACCTAATTTCATGCGTTGGGCCAAGATTTGGAGCCGATCCAATCATCTGGTGGGCCTTAGCGTCAAAAATTGCATCCTCACCATTCAAATATTATTTTCTTATTTTATTTCACTTCCTAAGTATATAAAAATTTGAGCTCTGGACTCATTTGGACGGCCTCGAGCCACTGAACGCAATAGTCGGGACGGATTTTGGTGTAGCAGGCCCCACGTGCGAAAAACCCCAAAAAAATGGGTTTTTCCTTTTTTTTGAAAAACATAATGGCAGAGGCTGTGCCTCTGCCTCTGTCAGCGGGCAGCGCCTGCACGCGCCTGCGTGCAGCCATTTGATTGGGCGGACGGACGCAGGGGCCCACGGCCCTGCGTGTGGGCCCCACCATAATGTTTATTTGTTATCCAACCTGCTCATGAGGTGGGCCACCCAAGTAGTGGGCCCCCCTCCAAAAATGAGACAGATCCAAAACTCAGCTGGCCCACACCACATGAAATAGTGAAATTATCTACCGTTGAAATCTTTTTGAGGCCCACAGAAGTGTTGGATCAAGCTGAAATTTATGTTTTCCCTTCATCCAGGTCCGAGTGACCTTATGAACGGGTTGGATGGCATCTGGGCATTACAGTGGGCCCCACATGGGACCCACAATGATGTATATATTTAAGTCCACCGTCCAGTGGACGGTGGCGCCCACCTTGATGCAGCTTTGCCTCCACCGTCCAGAGGACGGTGGAGCCCTCCTTGATGCGTGTGCCATTCCCACTGTTCAGCGGTAGTGGGACCCACCATGATGCATGTGATGCATCCAGACCGTCCATCCGCTTGGTGAAATCATTTTAAGGCATGAGTGGCTGGATGGGTGGGCCACTCATGTATGGGCTAGGCCTATTTGAATTACAAAAGGCCTATGGGTTAGGCTCAATTGATTTATGAAAGGCTTATGGTTAGGCCTATTTGATTCATATAAGGCCTATGGACTTGGGCCCACTTGATATGTAGAGCCTATGGGTTTAGGCCCACTTGATATGTTTCAAGTCCATGGGACTAGGCCCATTTGATGTACTTCAAGGCCCATGAAATTGGACCCATTTGATGAAATTTTAAAGCCCATGTAAGTAGGCCCATTTGATATATGAAAGGCCTAGGGGTTTAGGCCCACTTTGATATGCATGCAAGGCCTAAGGGTTAGGGCCCATTTGGCGTACATATGGGGTTTAATCGATGTGGCTCATTCGTTACCTTTAAGACCATTGAGTTAAGCTCATTTGATGCAGTCCAAGGCCCACGAATTTTGACCCATTGCAATGCACATAAGACCCATTGGTGTGGCCCATTTATGTGGCCCATCTGATGAATAAAAGGCCCATAAGATATGACCCATTTGATATATATGCAAGGCCCAATGGGATGAACCTAAGGTCCATTGCAATGTGTAATTCCAATACAGACTAAGTAGCGATGTTTACAAAGATTGTGCCTTGGGAGCAATGTTGGTTTGACGTCCACATTGCGAATGTAATGTTGGTTGTATGTCCACATTACGACTCTCCTTAGGGCCCATTACTGGGCTGTACTTGCTATGTATAGGCCGTCTAGGCCCATCTGCGTTGTAAGAATGGTTCATCACTCATTTACATATTTAGTATAGTTTCATGACTCATGATCATACGCATCATATGTATGCTTGATATGAGGATTGACTGATCATAGCATATGCCTTCGGGCAGGTTGTTTATGGACTCCTGGTTAGGCGGTGTTGCCCTACATGAGCGCACGATATGCGCAGAAATTGTTGCATGACTGGATAGCGTGAATCATGCATTTCACATTTGTGTGACATGGTTATTGTATGCCCTAGCGACATCAGGGTCGTAGCCTCCACAGACGCATCGTGGTTGGCAGGATTGGATACCGAAAATCTTGTTCTACATGGGGTACTATAGATATCCCTGGGTGAAAGTCCCTAAACCCTTATGGTACCAAGAGGTTGCTCCAACGTCTAGACCGAGTGGGTAGATGAGAGCTTAGTGCCGAATACCAGTTGGCTGTGCTCTCCACTGTGTCGTGGTCGGTTAGAAGGGGGTGCGACCTTACCCGCCCGAGTATAGGGGGCAATCCTAGGCTGAGTCTAACCAGCTTGAGGAATGGGTCCGCTATCGACGAGTCGCGCCTGATATTGGCAGACGGATAGTGAGGTCTCTTCCACTTACCTTATTGCGTACGATGTGGCGGCAATCTGGTTTAGAGTGTACTATACCCCAGTGATATCCCATATTTGAGCTGTGTTGATGTGTGGACATAGATGAGGATCTGTATGCTTGAATTGTATTGCACATCGCATGGCCTTAGGATGGCCGATACCATTCATGTCTTGCATCGCATAGCCTTGGTACGGTTCATGATATTATGGATCCATCTGCATATTCCGCATTACTCTGACATTGCATGTTCATATTACTACCTTGCGCACACACTTTCACCACCCTCTAAGCTTTCTATAAGCTTATGCATGACCGTTGCGTGCAGGTGACGTTGGTTCACAGCAGCGCTGAGGTAGGAGCACGTTGCAGATCGTTTTGGAGTTTTTATTCTTTAGCATTGTATTTCCCTTTATGCTCATTGTACTTGTAAAGTTTTTGATCATAGTGGAAATGTAATGGAGTTCTTGGTTGTTCTTTGTAGGTTATGCCATTGGTTATGCTTATTACGAATCAAACTGACGTTGAAAATCCTCCTCGTAGTATCCCAGGATCGGAACCTGGCGAATGGGCGCTGGAGCCGAGAATGGGGTTCTACGGAGGCTGTCGGCGCCGGATTCGGCGATCGAGAATTTTGTGATCCCGGTTTTCGAGTTTGGGGCGTGACGCATCCTCACTCAACTACACCTACTCCCATCTGATAATGTGTGAAGGATCAGAAACATATTTCTTTAACATTGATACATGAAATACGTTGTGCACGCCCGCGAGTGGCGTGGCAAAGCTAAGTGGTACGCTACCACCCCCACTCGATCCATTATTTGGAACGGACCAATAAATCTCAACGTGAGCTTCCCCTTCTTCCCAAACCAAAGGACTCCCTTCATAGGGGAAAACCGTAGGAATACATGGTCCTCGACCTCGAACTCTAGCCGTCGTCTCCTCGTATCAGCATAGCTCTTCTGTCTGCTCTATGCTGACAGAAGTCGATGCCTAATGATGTCGATCTTCTCTGAGGTCGCCTAAACCAACTATGGGCCAATCAGACTCTTCTCACCAACCTCTGCCTAGCAATGCGGTGCTCGACAGGGACGCCCATACAAGGCCTCATATGGCGCCATGCCAATACTCACCTGAAAACTGTTATTATATGCGAACTCTGCATAAGGAAGACAGTCGTCTCAACTGTCCTTAAAATCCAGCACACAAGCTCACAGCATGTCTTCTAACACCTGATTTATCCGTTCCGTCTGCCCATCAGTCTGTGGGTGGAACGTTGTACTGAACTTCAATTTCACACTCATTGCTTCCTGGATACGAGTCTAGAAGATAGATGTGAATCGCATGTCTCGGTCTGACACGATCTCCAGGGGAACTCCAAGCAGACGTACAATCTCCTTGATGTACAACCTGGTCAACTTGTCTGTTGAGTTCGAAAGTCTGATAGGTAGAAAGTGAGCCGATTTTGTCAATCAGTCCACGATCACTCAAATAGAATCATGTCCCTTATTCGTCTTCGGTAGGCCTGATATAAAATCTATGGAGATGAAATCTCACTTCTATTCAGCTATGGGCATAGGCTGAAGCAGTCTAAGAGGTCGGCGATGTTCAGCCTTGACCTGCTGACACGTGAGACAACGGGACACATAATCTGCTATGTGGGCCTTCATGTTGTCCCACCACTACGACCTCTTCATATCTCGATACATCTTCATACTACCAGGATGCATCGCCATCTTCGAATTATGTGCAGCCTCTAGAACCTCCTGCCTCAAAACGTGAAGGTTCGGGACGCATAGGCTGCCACGGTAACGTAAGCCCCCATCCGTACCAACTCTCCATTCTGAGTCTTAACTGCTGCTCACCTGTTCTTTCATCTCAAACAACCGCTTATCATCCTTCTGAACCGCGATGATCTTATCATCTATAAGTGGCCGCACACGAACGTGTGCGACACTCTCAAACGGTTCCTCCACCGTGAACTTCTACTCAAAACCACGCACAAACTCCACCATATTCCACTCCTCAATCATCAGCGGTGCCACAAATGTTATTACCTTCTTGCGGCTCAACTCGTTTGCTACGAGGTTGGCCTTGTCAGGATGGTAGGAGACCTCAAACTTGAAGTCCTTCAAGGTTTCCATCCATCGCCGCCGCCTCATATTCAGGTCTCTTTGGGTGAATATGTACCTAAGGCTCTTATGGTTACAAAAGAGCTCGAACTCCTCTCCATAGAGATAATGTCTCCAGATCTTTAAAGCAAAAAATGATGACCACTAACTCTAGGTCGTGCGTAGGGTAGTTTTCCTCGTGTTTCCACATCTGTCGCGATAGATAGGTAATAACTCTGCCTTTCTACATTAGAACACCACCCAAACTAATGCGAGATGCGTCAGTGTATATCATTTACTTGACCCCTTGCTCTGACAATACTAGCACAGGGGCAGACATTAACTTGTCCTTCAGCTCCTGAACAGCTGTTTTTGCCTTCTCGTTCCAGGCGAACTTAAGATCCTTTCGAGTTAGTTGAGACAATAGTCTAGCTATCTTAGAAAAGTCTCGAATGAATCAATGGTAGTAACTTGTCAGGCCCAGGAAACTTCTTACTTCAGCAACCAAACTAGGCTGCTTCTGGTCCTGAACTGTGGCTACCTTAGCAAGGTCCACCGCTATCCCTTCCTTGGACACAACATGTCCAAGGAACTTGACTTCTTTCTTCCAGAAGTCACACTTCTTGTAGTGTACAAACAACTAGTTCTTCCTAAGAGTATCGAAGATTGCTCACAGGTATTTCTCATGCTCCTCCTGACTCTTGAAGTTTATCAGGATGTCATCTATAAATACGATGATGAATCGGTATAAGTATGACCAAAACACCCTATTCATCAGGTTCATGAACACGGCCGGTGCATTCGTGAGTCCAAACAACATCACTAAGAACTGTAGTGCCCAAAATTGGTCCTGAAAGCTATCTTATACACTTCTTCATTCCTAATACGAACTGGTGATACCCTGACTGTAAGTCAATCTTTGAGAAATGTTGTGCCCCCTCAACTGATCAAACAGATCATTTATCTTGGGCAAATGATACTTGTTCTTCACCGTCACTTGGTTCAACCAGCAATAATCAATACACAATCGCAGTGAACCATATTTCTTCTTCATAAACAACACGGGCGCCCCCCAAGGAGATACACTCGGTCGTATGAAGCCTGCATCCAACAAGCTGTCAATCTATCTCCTCAATTCCTCCATCTCACATGGAGGCATGCGGTACGCGGGTAATGAGATTGGTGTCACACCAGGCACAAGATCAATTGTACAATCAATCTCGTACTGAGGAGGTAATCCAGGAATCATCCTAAACACGTCCTCAAAATCCCGAACTATAGGCATGTCCTCAAGCGTCAGACCCTCAATACTCTCCAATAGAGAAGCGTAACAACTCAACTGGGAAGGGTGATTAACCTGAACAAGGAAAGTAAAAGTCGTGCCCTCATATTCATGGGTTGTCACCACCCTAGCCTCACAATCAATCTCTGCTCTCATCTTAGTGAACCAGTCCATACTGAGAATAATGTCATAATGAAATAAGGGGACGACAATCAGGTCAACTAGTACCGTCCTGCTCCCTAAGTCTATCGAGCAGCCCTCACAAATCCTGGTAACGTCATAAAAAGTCTCTGTGACAGTGAGGACCCTCACTCCCTTCATAGAGTAGTGTCCAACCCCAGTTGCTTGACTGTCGTGCATGATATGATGGAGGTAGTGGACCCGGTGCCCACCAATAAGAAGACTGGAGTACCTTGAACATGCGCTGTGACTTCAAAAGCCAACGGGGCTTCAACTGCTGCCTCGGATGCCTCAGCTGCAAGTGAGTGCACACGAGCCTACTAAGGACAGTTCGGCTGAGGTACCATAGGTCGCTAAGGCGGCCTGAATCGAGGTGTAGGCGGCGGAAACGGTGGATGTGCTGGTGCTGACCGCAGAGGTGGAGCTATAATCGTATGAGGAAGCTGGTGCTTGATCCTCTGAGGCGGCGAGAAACCATTGTCCCTCATCCTAATGAAATAATTTATCTCCGTGTGACCCGACCTCTTACAGTAGGTACACCACAAGTCTACTTGTCTAAGTTGATCCGGTGGAGCCGCAAGCCTGGGAGGCTAATCTGCTCATGGCCTCTTACCGAGGAATGGCCTGCCCAGAGAGTCTAGTCATGGCCTCTGAACTATAGGCACACATGCACTGAGTAGCCTGCCACCGTCCTACTCAGCTCGTAGAGACATGCCCACTAGCTCGGCATAGGTGGATATGCTAGCACAACACATCCTCGAGCATAGTTCGGGCCGTAGGCCCTCAGAAAATCGTCGCATCCTCATCGGCTAGTCAGCAAGTATTAGCGGAGCATATCGAGCCAGCTCCGTGAATCTATTCTCGTATTCCACAACTGACATCACTCCTTGTTGAACACACAGAAACTCACTCTCCTTCTCATTACGATACGTGAGAGGGAAATACTTCTCGTGGAAGAGTGCCTCAAAATCCTCTCACATCCACACGTAACCAGCAGCAACAGTCTGAAGGACACTATCCCACCATAAACTGGCCTCCTCAAACATGAAGGTGACAAGCTCAACCTGCTCTGCCTCAGTACAGTACAGCAGGTCCAGCATCTTAGAGGTGTGGTTAAGCCAATACTCGGCCTCCTCGGGTCAGTGAGTACCCACAAAGGTAGGAGGCCGTAAGCACTGAAATCGTTCGAAAAGGCCGCTAGCACTCGCATTCCCAGCAGGGGGTGCAGTTTCTTAATCGGGGATACACGTTATACATGCATATGTTGTGGAGCAGACATAAGTCATTTGTCATCTTTCTTACAGCGAGGTCAGTCCCCCGCCTCTAATGCTTGTGCTAGCCACAGAGGAATCACGTGCGGAGTCTCTTTTCCTGCTCTCAAGCGCAATCCTTCTTGCTAGCCTGCATCAAACCCTTCTCAATACCCATGACACGAGAAATGTCATCCACACCAATCGTAATCTCCTGCTTTCCTAAAGGAATAGAAAATTGGAGAGGCTTCAACAGTGAGTTCTAAATCAGGGCATAGAAGGTACACACCGTGCTCTCGCTTGCAGGCTCCTTTACCTCAAATATGGGACCCCACCCATTATCCACGAGAAAGTCGATGACCGGGCATGTCCCAAACATCTTCTCATCGACATGTGGTTCAAACATGACCTTGCGGTTGTAGAACCTACCGAGATTGATTTTCGGTAGTAAGGATCTCTCCAACGGAATCTGAGGGTCGAGGTCCCTCTTGGACCTCCGCTCTCGCTCGACACTGGTACTTACTTTGGCACCCACCCTCCTCATAGGACGATGGGGTCGGCTTGGCCTGGGCTCATCCAGGCAGCCCTTTTCCTCACATGAGAGATAAGAGCGTAGAGATGGAGAAGATGGCGGTGACTACTTCAAAGAGAGCCATGGAAAATGAGATGGGTTGGTGGGTCTTGGAGTTTTAAGACACACAAGTGGGTTTTGTGTACTCAGATGGGAAAAAAGAGGGAGTTGGTGTGAAAATGAAGGAAAAAGGTGGTGTTTGGAAGATATGGAAGGAGATTTATAAGGATTGAAGAAGTTGGAGGGGTTTGAATCACTTGAAAAGGGAAAATAGGGAGGTAGTGATGATGAAAGAAGAAGGTTTGAAGCTTTGAAGGTGGATTTGTGAGATAGAATAAAGAGGATGAGAGATTTGAGAGATTTAAGTGAGAATATGGAGTAACGGGGGTTGGATTTTTTTTGCAAAAATGTCCCAAATGGGGGTTTTTAGAGTGGAGGAGAGGTCCCACACGTGCGTGGGAGCCCACATGGTCGGTCGGTTGGCAGTGCCTCGTCGGCGGACGGGGGCCCCTGCCCGGGCGCTGCCGAGCGTCTACCTCACAGGTGGTGCCTCCTCATGGGCGCGGGGTCCCCCCCCCCCCCCTCGAGGTGCCGAAAACATGCGGGTTCTGAAATTGCGATGAAGACCGCTTTAGTTGAAGTAGGAATAAGTCAGTATATCCTAGAGGGGGGTGAATAGGACTTTTTAAAATTTTTATAAATTATTAAAGATCCTTATCACACTAATCCTATCACAGAGTATTGATTAGGATTACTCAACCTTAACTCTACTCACTTCCAAGCCTGATAGATGATCCAATCACAAACTATTTAAAAAATAAACAATGTATAGATGAGATTGTGATGGATATGACTGTGTGTACATAGGATGTGATCATATATAAAGACATACAAGGCAATCACATAAATGAAAGATAATATCAAACTCAAACACAGTCATTTTATAGTGGTTCGACGACTTGTCTACTCCACTCCCGGCTTCCACACTCAACCCTTGAGTGACCGGATTTCACTAAGGAGGTTTCTCATGGTTCACCTCAAACCTAAGGTTTTAAATCAGGTTCACCTTCAACCTTTACAGAGGTTTCTACTCGGTTCACCTCAAACCCTGGAGTTTTACTGGCGTACTCCTAACCAGATGTTATTCCCACACACGACAAGGGTCCACACAACGCACCCTGAGGTTTCTACTCGGTTCACCTTTAACCCTGGAGTTTTGCTGGCGTACTCCTAACCAGATGTTTATGCTCTCCACAGAGCAAGGGTTCACACAACGTATCCCGCACGTACACTCCCGTCGGAGGCCTCCTTCGAGGACTTCAAATGGTGAGCAACACTTCAAACCCAATCCTAAAAAGGAATGATCGCAAGTGTCCTCTGGACTCTTAGTACTTACAGATAAGTTGATGAGTCCCTTTCAGCACAATGATGAAGACCTTCTACTTGTTGATGAAGAGTCTTCAGCTCCCTTGATCCACAACATGAAGATGTATATATGCTAGGCTTAGGTTGGGTCAAGGTTATGATGGACTACCACTCTCTAAAGATTTTCCTGTAAGGAAGATAGAGAGGTTCCCATCATCTATGCATTCAAGGCATCCCAGCTTAATGATATGTCATTAAAGCAGTAGCTGAAGGATCCTTGAATGCGAAAGTTCATTCCCCAATCCACTCTATAAGATATCAATGATGAGGGTGGATTGGAGGATGAACTTCCCGAGAGAAAGGGCTTAGGTAAATGATAGGAAGGTTAAAACACTCTAAAGCACTCTCTTCTTTCTCTACCAGCAATGAAGACAACTCTCTCTATTTATAGGCAAAAGGTTCCAACGGATATAAACGGTCATATTTATGGCAGAGTTCGATATCATCGAGCAGTCGTCGATATGATCGAGCGTATACTCTCGATTGTATCGGCCGACCTCTCAATGATAAGAACTCAATTGCTATTTCACTTTTGGAAACCTTCTACCAACTGGTCAATGGGATCGAGACACACATCGATGATATCAGATTTCGAACTCTGATTCCATCGAGTGATGGTTCAGGTGAAAAATAAGAGAGAAGTCTTGAAGAATTTCAGGATCACAGATATGATCGGGGAACCAGTCGATGTCATCAGAATTTGTACATCGATTATATCGGCGACCTTTCGATGGGATCGATAAATCGTATAGGTTTTACATGTAAGCTTGCTGGACGAATTATGTCCTGACTCGATCCGATCGACTTGGTCTCGATATGATCGATATATGAATATCGATTTATCGACAGGCACCCCAATCAACATTAAAAGCAACCTGAAATTGATGCTAGAGAGAACATGTGCCCCACAGTCGATATGATCGACTGACTCCCGATATGATCGATATTTGAGTTTAGATTGAATCGGACAGTCATCGATATATCGAAGCAATTGATAGTTTTCTTTAGAAAAACAGAGGCGCCGAAAGCAGTCTGTCGATACGATCGATCCACTTCAGATATGATCGATTTTCGAATATCGATGATATCGATTCAAAGGTCGATATATCGATAAATCGTCCAGAAGATTGTTTGATTGTTGGATGCTTTTTGTCCTCACTCGATTGTATCGATTGATATGCCGAGGACATCGACAGAGCTGGTCGATCATATCGAAAGGGGAATCGATATAATCGACAGTGTAAGAAAAACTTAGAAAATTTTCTTTTGGATTAAAATTTTTCTTACACATAAACCCTAAGATGTTCTAGTTCTTTTTAAGGGTTTAATCACCTGGTGTTTTGGGACATGGGATGTGAGGCTATGATTTACCTTTAGGTGAGCTTCCACACATCTAAATGAGGTAGACGCTTGACTTGATCTTCTTGTTAGGTGCTGTCGTCCGACTGACTCAACATACAATGTAATTGACAAACTAGGGCACGTAATAGGTGCACTTTCAGGTTCCACTTTGGGTACCCTCGAATTGTCCGGCTTGGCCCCCGACTCCGTTTTGAGTCATTTCGAGTCCCATCTCACATACATTCGCATTATCCGGGTTATTTGAGGTTTGAATGGGTTAAATCTTCATCTAAACCCATCGATTGATGGTCTATAAGTGATCCAGGATCGCCTCAAGTGATTATGGGTGTGTATGGGCCCGATCTCGGTGGTAGATTTCGGTTAATTTCGCCGATTAGCGAAATTGGTAACCCTATGCACGTTCCTATGCTTTATCACACCCTCCTAGGTCAAAGTATGTCAGTGTGCGTCATGTGACCATAACCCAGGTCAGTTTAATCCAAATAATGCTTTGATACTAACTTGTAACGCCTTAAAAATTGGGGGTCGAGCAGGAGCCCAACCTCGAGTTCCAACACATCACTTATGCAACATAGATAATGATGATTAAATGTTGTCTGTATTAGTTCCTTAAACATAAGCAGGATTATACCAAAACAACCTATCATACTCCAGGGATAATTTAAATTTCACAAGTGGAAGACTGTGATATATATAAAAACTGTATAGGAGTAATAGTAAGTCCTCTGAGTATGATTGTCACTAGGTTAAACAATTATAAGTGTAGTTCTAAAAGGTACAAACTAAGAAAGTGTAATGTTTTCTATCCAAAACCCTGTAGCCCCGACAGCGTAACTCTAGGTCTACATAGACCCGCCAAAGAGTTGCATATAGGAGAACTCCTCGTCATCGTAATAGTCCGGCTCTACCTCATAAGCATCGCCATCACCTGCATCTACAACAGATTCTGGTTGGTTTTAAACACCATCCTAAAATATGGGAGTGAGTGATCAACTCAGTGGAGCTATAGAGCAAAGGTAAACATGTGATCAATTCAATCAAACAGTAATGATAAAGCAATAAAATCAAGCATCCCTAAGTACTCTGGTTAATGAAACCATGATATGTATTAATGATGCATGCCCTCTCCTGTAATCACTCTTGCGACAACATCTAACGATAGCGACATACAGCACTCCCACTGTGCTCTACACCAATGCCAACGACACATGCAGTGCAATGTTATGAGTGTGATTATCGAGTTTTTATTAGTCCTTTTCATACAGCAGGATTAGGAAGCTAAGGTACCTCCCTTATATCATTTCCCAAACAATGATCCATTCTAGGATCGTCAATCCTAGCCAATCTCATACGATATTAAGGTTTCAAGTCACTACAAAGGGCTCGTCACCACAATGCAGGCCTATCTTATACTCTAGTTGTTACGGAAAGGCTCGTCACCTCAGCGCAGTCTCAGAGTATGCTCGAGGTCACTACGAATGGCTCGTCCTCTAGTCGTAGGCCGACAGCTCTAATACAGTGTCGCATACTATCGTATTCGACTCACGAGTCTGGGTTGCTCACGATAGTATGTGACACTGCATTCGAGCTGTCATCTCGACCACAGTGTCCTATACCACCATGTCTGGCTCATGAGTCTTAGCGGATCGAGGTACCAAGGTAAACTGGTTTTCACTGGTGAGTTTGGTACCCTAGATTCAAGTAGTAGCACTCATACATGGTGAACATACATTAAGTCAATTGGGTTACTTGACAAGCTCGACTGGTACGAGCATATGTCGAACCGATCGACATGGAGTGCGTAAGCACTCCACGTGGCCTAGCTACTGTCAACTAGCAGCATACGACTTGGATTTATCGGGCGTGTCTGTCGTAGTTAAACAGTTTGGGCACCGATCTCATACCATTATTGATTGCCTGGACTACATCATAGCCCCAAACACATTTCAGGAAATAATATATGCATGTGGTAGCCACAGATAGCATGTGAGAACTGAAATTAAACATAAATCTCACTTTAAGCAAATTGACAAAACACATACTACATTGTACCATACCTAAGCATTTCATCCTTAATTCACATAGTAGTACGATAGGTTAAATAAAGGATTCTATAACCATAGATAAAGGAGTTGAGAATCTCATCTTAACCATAGATTAGGGCTAATTTTATAGGTAATCTAGTTTAGCACCAGTTAATTCTCGCTTAATTTCTAAAGGATTTGATCTTTAGTGATTTCTACCTAAGGTGGTACTCGGGTCTTTGTACAGATTTTTTCAAGACGTTACAACATAGACCCCCTCTGATGTATGTATTTTTATCCATGACATCTTGCCATGGACATCCAGCAACATAGGTTGCTAGACTGTATGAAGTGATACCACAAATATCAGCTTGATTCAAGCAGGTGGGCCACGCTGACGTGGACCCTACCTTGATGCATGATGCATCCACGCCGTCCATCTGTGGGGACACCGTGATATATGTATTTTGCCCCACCGTCCATCTAGACGGTGGGGACCACCAGCTATTTAGTCATTATATTGACATCAGCAAGCTCCGTGGGTCTGATCATGAGGTATGTGTTATATCCAAACCATCCAGCTGCATGGGACCCACATGATGCAAGTGTTTTACCCACACATGTGGGTCCCACCTTGATGTGATGTATATCCGCACCGTCCATGTGTATGGGACGGTGGGCCCTGATGTACGTGACCTATCATGATGTAGGTGTTGTATTCACACCATCCGTCCATTTTTCCATATCACAGGGCCACCTTGATGATGTGTTCATCTAGATCATCCAGAACATGGGGCCACCTTGATGATGTGTACATCCAAGCCGTCCGTCAGCAGCACATCCAACATGCCTAGATAGAAGAGAAAACACAAATATCTGCTTGCTTCAAGCATGTGGTGGGCTACATGTGTGGACCCACCTGATGCATCTATAGTATATCTACACCGTCCATCTATGTGTACCCCACGTGATGTAGGGTTTTATCTATACCATCCATCTATAGACGTGGGACCCACCCTGCACGTGTTGCATGTGTAGGTGGTGGGGCCTGTCATGATGTAAGTGTTTTATCCACCTTGTCCGTCCATAGCCCACCATGATATCCACATCGTCCAAATCCTGGACGGTGATGTATGTGTTGTACCCACATGTGTGGGACCCAACATGTTGTATGTGTTATCCGCACCATCCAGCATGGGATGGTGTTAATCGCACCATGATGTACGTGCTTCATCTACCTTATCCGTCCATTTTTCCAGACCCCACATGATGTAAGTATTCAAACCGTCTATCCATTGTGTTGGGGCACCCTGATGTAAGTGTTTTATCAATACCGTCCGTACGTGAGTACGATGGGACCACCTTGATGTATATAAGGTAATGGAGCCCGTTGTAATGTATATCGGGCCCAAGTTATCATGCCCCAAACTTAGAAACCGGGCTCACAAAATTTTCGATCTCCAAATCCAGCGTCGACAGCCTCCATAGTACCCCATTCTCAGCTCTTGAAACCCATATACCAGATTCCGATCCTGGGATCGTATAAGGAGAATTTTTATAACATAAGTCTGTTTCATAATCAGCATAACCAAGATCATACCCATAGAAAATAACTACAGGAACATCATTACAAAATACACTAGGAATAAAAACTTTTACAATATAAGGTTCAAAAGGAAAAGATACAATGGTAATAAAGCAAAACTCCAAAAGATCCGTGGCACACTCCTGCTCCTGCTACTGCCTGGAATCACCTACACGCATCAATCATGCATAAGCTTATAGAAAGCTTAGAGGGTGGTGTAAGTGTGTGTGGGACAGGTGCCAAATATGCAACATCAAAGTATGTGAAAAATGCTGGCGAGACCATGAATACCAACAGCTATAACAAGGCTATGCAATACCGTGCAGGAGTGTCATCAGCCATCCCAATGCGGGGCCTATATAGTTGAATACCATATGCAATGTGCAATGCAATCATGCTTATCCTCATATCATGTCTACATATCAGTACAGTTCCTCTTTGGAAAATCACTGGAGTCAAATACACTCCATATTGATTGCCGCCTCCCTAGCCGCGTAGCCCAGCAAGCATAAGAGACCTCACTACCCGCCTATGGTCAGCCAACACCTACTTCGCACGTCGGTAGCAGACCCATTTGTGAGCTGGTCAGACTAAGCTTAGCTTATAGCCCCCTCACTCAGGCAGATAAGGTGACACCCCCTTCCAACCGACCACGATACAGTGGGAGATGCGGCCTAATGGTAATGGCACCAGCAGTCATGTTTTCCACTCAGTCTCGACGTTGGAGCATCTCCTGGTACCATAAAGGTTCTGAGACTTTCACACAAAGACATCCTACGTGCCCACAGTGCTAGAATCAAACATTTTCAGTGTTCAAATCTGGCCATCCATGATGTGCCTATGAAGGCTAAGGCCCTGATGATACTAGGGAGAATAATAACTATGTCATGCAAATGTGAGATGCATGAATCATACCAACCAACCATGCATCAGTCCTGCGCATACAGTGCGCTCATGTGGGGCAACTCCATCACTCAAGGAATCCCATAAACAGCCTGCCCAATTGCGCATTCCATGATCAATCACTCCTCAATCAAGCATACATATGATGCATATGGGAATGAATCATGAAGATAAACTAAGTATGACATGCAATGATGCTGTACTCTCCACTTAACAAGGTTGGGTCTAGGTACTTAGGCAATTCCTCAAGATATGGGGGAAACATAACTAATAGTGGGGTCCCAATGGTTTGGGGTAGCCCATAAAGCCTAAATAAGCAATATGGGCCTAATGGGCGAGAATGGGCCCAATCAAGGTCTAAGGTAGACATTCAACCACCAATAGATGAGAATGGGCCCAATAAAGGGGCCTAGAGGAGTACATAATGTGGACATTCAACCACCATTATCCCCAAGAAGGTAGTCCATCAAGGAGTCTAACCAAGACAAGGCCCATGGCCCGAATACAATTATGTAAATGAAATGGGTAGTATTACATACATCTTATATCACATGATGGGCCTCAAGAAAATGGCCTAAAACCTACATACATTAACATGGGCCCAAAAGGGGAAAATCATGGCCCAAGTACAATGGCCACCAAATTCACACATTATGATAAACCTAATGGGCAGCCCATATGCCCAAGTACATAGGTAAGGCATATCCAAATTAGATCAAAAATGGGCCTTACAATATCAGCCCCAAACTGGCTAAAAATAGATAGGCATCAAGGGCTCAACCACATACATATTTCTACCCACAAGGTCCAGCATAAGGTGAAAATAGCCCATTCACAAGAACTGGGCCAAGGTTGGACATTCCAGCCCACCTGGGCCTACTGGACAGCCCAAAAAAAAATCTAGACTATATTTGGTCCTCATTAATCAACTAGAAGTGGGCCTCACAAGGCACTAATTAAGCCCAAAAATCTTAGAAATGAAAGCATGGTGTATGTACACAAGTCTCTCCATCTAGTGGGCCTCACATCCTCACAACTTTCAGCTACATGTAGGAATTTTATTTTATTTTTTGAAGGCCTTGCTGGACATTCATCCCACCTAACTTCTTGGGCCTGCTGAAGTCCAACAGATGGTGAATTTAGGAGAATATAAATTTTATAAAGGTCCTTAGTTATCATAGTGGGCCCCACTAGATGGGAGGGTGAATATACGACACATAAATCAAGTGGGCCTGCTGCTGGACTTGTATGGGAGGGTGAATATATGACACATAAATCAAGTGGGCCCAAATGGGTGAATCCAGCAGCAGCCTAAAATACTGGGTGTCCCAAATCGGTTGGGTGGTCCAATGGCCTGGACGGCTAGCCCAAAACAACACTAAGGTGGGCCCCACCTCGAGATGTCCCACCAGAGAGAGGACCATATCCTAGTGGACCACACTAGGGAGGAATGACATAGATGAAACACATCATCAAGGTGGGCCATATAAGGGAGGACGGCCAACCCTTTTACTAGACACAAGCCCAGCTGGAACGTCCAACAGGGACTGTTTTTCCAGCTCCAATAAGCCCAAAAATGAGTGGTCTAGATGACCCACATGCACTTGAGGAGGGTCCCAACAAGGTGGACCATAAGATGGGTAAAGAGGGAGGCTACAAAATCATACAAACATCAAACCAAATTCTAGACAAACAGGTTATATAATAAAATATACAACTGGAAATTTATTGTTGTCCTTGCATGGTACATCCAATGGAGTGGGCCCATACCTACCCAAAAGATGGAAAAAAGGGTTGGTGAGCATGTTCCCATCAAAGTACAGCAAAGTGGGGTCCATAAAAATGGCCCATCGTCCCCAAAAAATCAAACTGATACCTGTATTTTCCCCTTTATACATAGGGCTAGACGGTCCAAAAATTTAGATCGTCCCACCTTTTGGGCCTACTCCTTTGGCTATCCATTCAAGGACAGTTGAAGATAGGATTCGACATACATCAAGGTGGGGTCCACACCTCTAAGAATCACCCTTCAATAGGGATAAAACAAGCCTACATGCAAGGCCAAAACCCAAGCCAAAGATTAACAACACTAGTCCAGAAAATAATCCAGAAATTTCTGGACAGCAACATATGGTTGAACATCTCTGTGCATAACTGGCTAGACAAGGGGAAATATCCCACATAAATAATGGTATGGCCTACCTTAGTGGGCACCACAAACCCCCAGACCAAGATCCCATATCAAATCACCTTACATGCATCAAATGGGCAGCAAGTGGGACACCCAATGTCCAGAAAATGGACAGCAAGGGGCGTCCCACCTTATTGGATAGTGTGGATGTCCTTGGCTCACTAGGTGGACCACACACATGAGAAATACTAATAGAGGAAGGGAGAAAAGATCTCGGGCGTAGGAGAAGGGGCTCCGCCACCATTGAGTCCCTCTTCATCATCATAACCACACATCATACATTATATCAAGACACATCTTGGATCTACACATGCATGGGCCTAGAAATCAAAATCTAAGGTGGGGATGCCACCCCCACCATGGATCTAGGGTCTAGATGACCCAAATCATGCCATTAATCAAGAAAATTACCATGATGGGGCCCATAGAGAATGGCCTCATTAATGGATCATGCATGCACAAGGTGGGTCGTTGGCCACACCCATGGAGCCATGGGGGACCTCCACCATCGATTGATGGGCCCCACAAGCTCTCAAAAAGGGAAGATAAAGATCTAGAAAGAAAAGAATTAAGAATCTACTCTAGAGGATCACTCACCTCAAAGATCTTCTAGCTTTCTCCTACCACCAAGCTCCTCTAGCTCTAAGGATTATGAATCAACGGTTGAGATAAGGTTTCAAGGGTTGGATTGAGGGAGATTTTGGAGAAAAGAGGGCTGGAATTTCTAAAAATGGTGGGACGTCCAAGTCTCTCTAGCAAAGAGAGGGAGTGAAGAATGAGGGAGAAGAGAGGGGTATGGGGAGATGTAGCAAGCTCATGATGGGTTTGTAGGTAATGATGGGTTTTTGAGAAGCAAAACTATCCTTACTCTTGGGAGAGAGGGAGTCATGATTAGTTTTCAAAAGAGAAGCCTATAATTGCTAGGTAGGCTAGGGGCTAGGTTAGGCTAGCTAGGTCATGATGGAGTAGATGATGTCATCACTGAGGAAGGACATGCACTTGCTAGGTGGGTCCCACAATCATGATCAAGGGTCCAAATGATGCGTGGCCTAGATCTTTTGATCTACAACTCGAATTGATGCACAAGATGTGGCGTTGGAACCGCGGCGATGATTTAGTCGCATTGGCATAAGTTTCAGATTGAATCGGGTCAGGTTTACAGGATGAAACTTAAGGATCATCACAAATGCAACCTACAGGTCGTGGGTCGCAGGAATTCAACCGGAAGGACTGCGAGACATAACGGAATAGAACGGATACCAGCTTAAGGGTTTGACACAAGTAATGGGGCCGATTGTGATGCATGAAAAGCCCATGTGATGAGGCTCATTGTGATGTATAAGACCCTTGTGTAAGGCCCAATTGTGATGTGTAAGTCGACCATGATGTACGAGTTATACGCCCATTATGGGGCTACCTTATGAGGCCCACCATGTGTGAATAATGTAAGCATGATGTCCATCCATTTTTTGGTATATTTGGAGGGCCAAGGACCCCGTTGTGACCACGATTCCAATCCCAAATAGACCCCATGATAGGATAGGTTCTAAATGGGGGATGCCTTGGGAGTAATGATGGTTAAATGTCTACATTGTAGGAGCAGTGGTGGTTAAATGTCCACATTATAATCTCCCTAAGGACCATCGTTAAGCCCGTTCTCATCTCCTCTTATTGGGCTTACCCTAAACTGTTGAGCCCCCATTGATGATGACGCCCAACACCATACCTTGTAGGACTACCCATGCCCTGTAGGATTACCCACATCTTGTGTACGTATTGGGCCCTATAAGGAAGTCCAGTTTATTATGTGATAAAGAGGGTAAGGAAACCCGCTTATTATACTTAGACTCAGATCTGCCCTTGATGGGGGATATTGTGATGCCCTGCCACTATGGTCACATGTGGGAGGGCACACGTGGACAGACGCTGATGTGGATGAGGCCTGATAAGCCTGGGCGAGCTACCAGCAATTGGCAGGCTATGATGTACATAGTGAAGGAAAAAATTTATTCCACATCGGAAGCATCGTCCGAAGTTGAGGTGGCTATAAGTTGGGTCTCTTCCTTAGCTGTCGTGATGCGTCTTAAATACATGTGCTTTGGTAAAGCGGACAATATCACCCCTTGACGTAGATGAAGGAATATGCAGCATCAAGTTTGGTGTATCCAATGTTTAGAGTTTATCTTGATATTTGGACTAGATCCATGGTCCACAGAACAGGCCAATTATTGTTTATGTCCGATAATCATGCTTAGTATACATCATGATACATGCCCATGTGCATCAATGTATGCTTGATATGAGGAGTGATTAATCATAGCATATGTCATTGGGCGGATTGTTATGGGATTCCTGAGAGACGGAGTTTCCTCACATGAGCACGTGGTATGCGTAGGATTGATACATGACTGGATTGTATGATCGTGCATCATGCAATGTGTGATATAGTTAATGTGTACCCTAACGACATCAGGGTTATGACCTCCACAGGCATATCGTGAATAGCAAGATTGGATATCAAAAATACTTAGTTCTAAGCACTAGGGCGTTAGTTCTAAGCACTAGGGCGTAATGATGTCCTTGGGTGAGAGTCTCCGACCCCTTATGGTATCAAGAGGATGCTCCAATGTCTAGACCGAGTCGATGCATGAGCACCAAGTGTCAAATACCAGGAGGTCGCGCTTCCCACTGTGTCATGGTCGGTTGGAAGGGAATGTGGCCTTACCCACCCAAGGGAGTAAGCAATGACTAGGTTAAGTCTGACCCAGCTTGAGGAATGGGTCTGCTATTGACCAGCCGGGCTGATATTGGCAGACGGATAATGAGGTCTCTTCCACTTACCTAGTTGTGAGCTTGATGGGATGATAAGATGGCGTAGAGTGTACTAGACCCCAATGATGATCCCAGAGATGTAGGGTATTGATATGTGGAGTTACAAAGTAGGAGTTGCGTACTTGGTATTTGACTCATTCATTCATTCATTCACTATCCACTCGGGCTAGTGGTGCACAACCAAATCATTATGTGTACCTTTGAAATGGCTAGGATTTCGGTTGGCTGCGCGACCAATCTAAGATCAGGAGTTTACCACATTGAGTCTAGCTATCCAAATTTAGGTATGGGATTAGGTTGGATAGAAGTCCCTTATGATGGGCTCCCACATCTTACAATACTACGTACTATCATCCCGACTTCACACTCTAGCTTGGTCATTTTTTTCACACCGCACATTGCATTGTATCCTCAGCACATAGCATTTGGTTTACTATGCTTCTGTATTACATAGCCTTAATAAGGTTGATGGTATTATGGACTTGCCAGGATCTGCATATTGCATTACATCTGCAGCATATGGCATTTAGGTTGTTATATTTCTGCATTTATATGGCTTAGATGAGGCTGATGGTATTCATGGTTCATCAGAAATTGTATATTTTATTGCATCATCGGCATCTGATATTTGGCTCACTATGACTCTGCATTGCATAGTCGATCTGCATTGCATACTCTGATATTGTATGACTTATAGACTTACTAGCATTCTGCTTATGCTGATATTATATGCTTGGCACATGCTTTGCGTACACACGTACACACCCTCTAAGTTTCTTTGTAAGCTTATCTACGACCGTTGCATGCAGGTAACATTAGGTTGCAGCAGCATTGAGGCAGGAGCGTGCGTCGAGCTCGTAGAGATTTTGTTATTCATGTATTTCATTTTTCAGCATTGTAATAAAATGTTCATATTAGTGGATATGTGATGTTGATGTTACCTTTATGATTTGGGTACACTTGTGGTTATGGTCTTTTACGAAAAAAAAAATCACACTAAAAAATTCTCCTTGTAGGATCCTAAGATCAGAATCTGGCGTATGGACACTGGAAGCCGATAATGGGGTACTAGGAGGTTGTTGGTGCCGAATTCAATGATTGGGAATTCTGTGAGCCCAGTTTCTGAGTTTGGGGCGTGACACTTAATACCGAGCACTTTCTCGATTCCGTATTAAGGGGGTGTTTGGATAGTAAGTTACTTAAGATAAGCTACTTATGCCATAAACCAAACTTACTTATTTCAAATAAGTTACTTATCTATTATTGTAATTAGAAAAACTAACATATTTGGTGGTTATCCAAATGGGCCTTAAGGGGTTGTTTGGATTGTAAGTTACTTTGATTAAGCTATTTATGTCATAAGTAGCTTATCTTGGTTTGGCCAATAAATATGTTTAGTAAACAACATGGTTATCAATTGTGTAAGTGCTAAGATATTGAGCACACTTTAGTTGTCAAATTTCGTAAAGATAAAACAACTTGATAAAAGATCTTCAAGACTGGTCCATGTCAAGAGAAGATCAAGAGAAGATCAAGCTCAAGACTAGTCTATATCCAAGAGAAGATTAAGCTCAAGATTGACTAATGTTCAAGAAAAGATCGAGCTCAAGTTCAAGATGAAGTCTAAGACTACGTTCAAGCCAAAGAAGAATCAGATATTTGATATATCTCAGGTGGTATAAAACCTTGGAAAGACCTTAGGACTGGGTGCTTTCAAAAATGTGTAAATTTGGGTTTTTCTGCTTATTTTGCGTGAAATTTAGCTAACCTAAATTTTAGTTCAGCCAGCCGGCTAGCTCGAGTTTTAGTTCGGCTAGCCCAAGAAAGTTCGGGTCAAATTCCAACAACATTATCTTTTGGAATTTGAGGAAATTCGGCTAACCAAAGGGCAAATTCGACTAGCCGAACTATGTTGTTCGGTCAGCCGAAGTTGACCTCAGGCCAGCCGAATTTTGGATAAATCTTATCCCGCGTAATTCGAAATTCGTTGAACTGAGTCTAGTTTGCTTGGGCTAGTTGAAGACTATCTCAGGCTAGCCGAAGTTGTAACTTCTTTGCCTATAAATTGAGTTCTTCTCTCATTCCAAACTACATAAGTTAATTATCAGAATCCTTCTGCAAGAGAGAGAGAGAGAGAGAGAGAGAGAGAGAGAGAGAGATAAGCTCAAGTTATTAGCAAGCTATTGAACGGTATTTATAATTTAATTTATATAACATTTTTCAATTCTCATTATCTCAGATCTTTCAAGTTTAATTCTAAAGAGAGTAAACTCTATACTCCTCTTTTGATATCTAAGAGAATTGATTTAAGTAGCCTTTGGGTTTAACTTAATTAAAATCAATAGAACCCTAGACTCTTTCTATCTGACTGAACAAGTAACAATCTACATTCAAGAAAGAGGTCCTTCGATTACAAGCTTCGAATATGTCTTCTACAATGAAGATAAGTATACCTTCTAAACTCTTTTAGGTTTTTCTAAGATAGCCTGTTAAAATCTCAATTAAGGTTTTATTTGAGATAGCCCGTAAAATCTCAGTTTGGGTTTGATTGTAATAGCCCATGAAAATCACAAAAAATGTACAAGGTTATTAAGGTGAACCTGAAAAAACCTTTTCATAATGAAAGCCAAAATTACAATGGAAATAATTTAAGGAGTGGAGTAAGTGTGGCTATTTTTAAAGCACCGAACCACTATAATCCTTTGTGTCATATGGTGAATGCCTTTATTTTATTTATGGTGGATTGATTGTATTTAATTATAGTTGAGTAATGAATGTTGTCAAGCCCCAAACTCAGAAAATGGCTCACAAAATTTTTGATCTCCTAATCCAGCGCTGACAGCCTCCGTAGTGCCCCATTCTCAGATCCCGGCACTCACATGCCAGATTCCAATCCTCGGATCCTAGGAGGATTTTCAGTATGAATTTTTTTTTGTGTAATGGAGCATAATCACAAGCATAACCAACTCACAACATCACCACATATCCACTATGTAATCATTTGAATACAATACTGAAAGGAAAATATATATATCAAAATCAGAACTCCTGAAAACCGCTGCACGCTCCAAGCTCAATGCTACTGCAACCTAACGCCACTTGCACGCATTTATTGTGCATAAGCTTACAAAATCTTAGAGGGTGGTGTAAGTATGTGTAAGGTAAGTGTCAGGTATACAACAAAGCTCATAAATCATACATCATCGGGATAAGCAGAAATACTGACAAGATCATGAATCATACGATATCAGAGTAAACGAAAATAATGATAAGCTTATAAATCATACAATATCGGAAATACTAGCAAGACAATTCAACTATGTAAATGAGGAGTCACAGAGAGCCAAATGTCAGATGTCGAGGGTACAATGCAATATGTAAATCCTGCTAAGTTCATCTAGGCCATATACGTGCAACAACATAATAACTCAAAATGCTAAGTAATACGGATGCAATGAATTATGTGGTGCAAATGAAATGACTATGCTGGAATGTGAAGTCGGGATGATAGTACGAAGTATCACAAGCTATGGGGTCCATCAAAAGGGACTTCTATCCAAACCAGTCCCATACCTAAATTTGGATAATCAGATACAATGTGGTAAACTCCTGGTCTTAGGTTAGTCGCGCGCCCAACCAAAATCCTGGCCATGCAAAGGTACATGTAATAAATAGTTACGCACCACCAGCCCGAGTGGATAGTGAATGAATGAATGAATGGATATGCAATTCCTGCTCAATAAGTCCACATATCAGTACAGTTACTCTCTGAAAAAATCACCGAGGTCTATTACACTCCACGCCGACTGCCTCCTCCCTAGCTGCACAGCCCCGTGAACAAAATAGACCTCACTATCCGCCTGATTAGTAGTCTGCTAATACCTACCCGGCTCGTCGATAGTGGACCCATTTACAAGCTAGTCATACTCAGCCTAGCTTATAGCCCCCTCACTCGGGCGGATAAGGCCACACCCCCTTCCAACCGACCACGACATAATGGGAGAGACAACCTCATGGTATAGGCACCGACACTCATATTTCACTCGGTCTAGATGTTGAAGCAACTCCTGGTACCAAGGAGGTTCTGGGATTTTCACCCAAGGACATCCTAAGTGCCCACAGCACTAGGGAATACAATGATCAAGTCACATATATGTGAGATGCAAGAGTCACACTATCCAGTCGCGATAATGTGGGCACTCCGTCTCATAAGGAGTCCCGTAAATGGTCCGCCCAAAGGCGTATGCTATGATCAAACATTCTTCATATCAAGCATACATATGATGCGTATGGACATGAATGATAGAGTTATACTAAGCATTTTATATGGTGATGAACTATCCTTACAATGGAGATGGGCCTAGACGGCCTACACACAACAAATACGGGCCTATCAATGGGCCTTAAGGAGAGTTATAATGCGGACGTTTAACCAACATTATTCTTACAATGTGGACGTTCAACCAACATTTCTCCCAAGGCATGGCCTGCCATAAATGTCAACACATACACCATGGTGGAATCACATTCAATGGGCCTTAAGTACATCCCATTGAGCCTCGACCCATGGGCCTCCAATACATCAAATGGGCCTCACAGCATGGGTCTCATATATATCAAGGTGGCCTCAATAAAGGGCCTTGAATACATCACAATGGCCTTAACCCATGGGCCCTAATACATCACAATGGGCCTCAACCCATGGGCCCTATATATATCCAAGTGGACCTCAACCCATGGGCCCTAATACATATCAAATGGGCCTTAGCCCATGGACCTTGGAATATATTAAAATGGGCCTGGCCTAATCCCATGGGCCTTATATATGTCAAATGGGCTTAATCCTATGGGCCTTATATATGTCAAATGGGCTTAATCATTTGGGCCTTAGATATATACCAAGGTGGGCCTCAATGGACGGCCATAAACCAATCAAGATGGGGTCCATTTGAACTATAGATCTATCTTATTCTTAGTCTCAAGCCTATTAATTTAGGCTTGCCAAATGGTTGGACCGTTTGGATGAAACACATGTATCAAGGGTGGGGTCTACCGAACTATGGATCCGGCTCATTCTTTAGCTCATACCCATAAAATGAGCTTTCAAAATGGATGGACGATTTGGATGCAGCTCATGCATCATGATGGGGTCCACACACATGGCCCACCAATTAAATGGACGGTTTGGATATAACCCAGACATCAAGAGTGGGGCCTACTGGCTATCCAGCAGCCCATCCAAATGACTGGACAGCATCGATAAAACACATACATCTTGGTGGGTGCCACCATCCATAGCAGTGGACGGTGAGAATAAAATGCATACATCATTGTGGGTCCCACGTGGGGCCCACCAAAATGTTCATTTGGTACCCAACCTGCTGACGAGGTCACACAGACTGGATGGAGAGTAAAAAAAAATATCTTATTGATCCAAAACTCTTGGACTCAAAAGAGTTTTAATGGTATACGTTCAACCCCAATGTTCCCTTTGACGTGGGCCACGTGAACATTGGATGAGGCTGATTTTTGGAGGGGGCCCACCTCAGGAGGTGGCCCACCATATGAACGAGTTGGATGGAAAATTCACACCATGGTGGGGCCCACATCTGGAGCCGTGGGTCCCTACCCAGCCGTCCGCCCGCTTGGCACAGGCGCTGCCTGCTCGCCTGGCAGCAGCATCTGCTGCGTCTTATTTTTTTAATCTTTTTTTTTAAAACGCAGTTTTTCCACGGTTTTTCACACGTAGGTCCCACCTCGGATGAATCCACCCTGCCCACTGGATTCCATGGCCTGATACCGTCTAAAGGAGCCCAATATCCAATATTTTTCAGTGTATAGAAACGGCATGGTGGATTTTTAACGGTAGAAACCATTGTTTTAGGTACTGTGGCCCGCTAGAATATCGGATGGACTTCATTTTTCGGCTCAACGCCTAAAATGGGCTGAGGAAAGAAATGGTCGGCGTGAATTGAATACATACATCAAGGTGGGGCCTGCTTGAGTGGCCCACTCCAAGGCATGAACCAAGCCAATATTTATGTTTTCCTGGTCCACGTCCAGCGTCCAGGGATGCTAGATGGTGGTGCATTCCAAGTGGGCTGTCCACGTGGGCCACCAAATGATGGGTAGTGTGGATATAACAGATATGAAAAGTGGGCCCCCACCTATAGATGCCTTGGATAAACTACATACTCCATGGTGGGGTCCATTCGAGTGTACCTCACAACTACATCACCACCACATAAAAAGAAAATAAAGAGAGAGAGAGAGGGAAAAAAGTGGGACACGCGGGATGGAGGGCTCCGCCACTATGAACCCTCCCTTGCAAGCAATCAAACATCAAGTGGGTTCCATTACATGTGGGCCCATCAAATCGAAAATCAACGGTGGAGATCCTTTCTCCACCGAAATAGAAGGTCCAGATGACCCCCTTTTCAAACTAAAAAGTAAACATCATGATGGAGTCCATGGAGAATGGCCCCATCATGGAATGCTATTGATAATCAAGGTGGTCCATTGACCACACCTTAGGATCCAAAGTGAGATCCATACCATTGATCGGTAGGCCTCACTTAGCCCATCTTAAAAATATTAAAAACTACCCTATAAGAGCACCCACCTATCGATCTTCTCGGTTTGTTGGAAAGCCAGTCTCATAGAGCTTCACTTTGATGGTGGAGATGGGAAATGGATGGCTAGGATGGAGGTTTTTGGGAAGGAAAGGTGGACCACACAACTCACATTTCTCACTTGGAATGCTTGGACATCCACCTCTCTTTCTCTCCTTTGTTACTTGGAAAATGGTGTAGAGAAAGAGAGCGAGAGAGAGAGAGAGAGAGAGAGAGAGAGAGAGAGAGAGATGGGATGTAAGGAGAGAGAGTGATGGTTGTGAGTGATGGGTGAGGTGATGGATGTGAGGTGAGTGATGGGTGAGGTGAGAGATGGGTTGACTTGGTAGTTGCTTAACTTGTGGGAAAAGGAAGCATGGGTGCTTTGTACTTGACATGAGAGGTGATTGATGGGATTGATTGATGGGATTGATTTGACATATTGTAGAGATTCTCTTATGATTACAAATACGTGGCATTTTCTTCGAAATAAACGCCGACCCACATCTCTTAGTCAGGGTATAGGATCAATATGTGAGTCGCGGTGTTGGAAACGCGGCGACGGTGTGGTCGCAATGGTACAAGTCTCGGATTAAGCCGACTCAAATCTACGGGGTACGACTTAGGGTCATACGCAAACATCAATTACTGGTCACGGATTGCTAAAATTCGATGGGAAGGATCGCGGCAGTCGACGGAACAGTACGGACTAGGATACGGGTCTTACAAATGCTGTAATATTTAAAGTTTACTCTTGCAAGTTTAAGGTTTTGATTTTAAATAAATTCGTGAAATAAGGTTGTCCTATGAATTATTTGGAATCAATGTTTCGATATTTAAGCAATTAAGATCTTTGCATTATTTTTATATTCAGCACTTATTTTGATTATTTGGCATTGTCCTATTCACCCCCCTCTAGAATATCTTAAGCTCTCATTTTCAAGTAGTATCAGACGGGTTACTCTTTTTATTTTTAGATTTACCTTCTTGATCTAGATCCAGAGCTTTATTATGTCAAATTTTGATAGCTTGTCCATTACCAGGCCACATCCCTTTGATGGCTCTATCTATTCATATTGGAAAGTCATAATGAGGATTTTTCTCAAATCCTTAGATAAAAAGTGTGTCAAGCCACTGTATCTAAATAGATCCCTATGATGGAAGTAGCAGCCGATGATGGAACTATATCAATGAAAGAAATCGCATTTGCTTTTTGGACTACGGTTCAGAAAAGTGAAAGCAGTGCAAATGCAAAGGCCTTAAATGCTATAACTTGTGGTCTATCGCCTGATGAATTCAAAAAATTATTTCTTATGATACAGCTAAATAAGAATGAGATATTCTCGAAATGACACATGAAGGAACTACTATAGTCAAAAAATCTAAAATTCAAATCCTCACAACCAAATTTGAGGAGATTCATATGAAAGAAAATGAGTCTTTTGTGGATTTTTATACGAAATTGAATGACATAGTAAATTCCATATGGGGTATTGGAGATGGAATCCCTGAAAGCAAGGTTTGCATAAAAATACTACGATCATTACATAATAGGTTTAATTCAAAGGTTACTGCTATACAGGAGTTAAGGGATACAGATGTTATGAAAGTTGAGGAGTTAATTGGTTCTCTTCAAACTTATGAGTTGAATTTCAAACCTCCTAAAGTTAAGTTTATTGCTCTTAAATCTTCTAAATCTAATTCAAAAGAAACCAATGCAAATTCTGATTTTGAGTGAAACAAAGATGATATGGCAATGTTAGCAAATAAATTTTATAGAATTTTTAAAAAATAAGAAAAGAATATGTTTTCAAAAATCATTTGATAAAAAAAAAATTAAAGTTTTGGAAATCTAAAACAAAAGACAGTCAATGTTTCAACTGCTATGAATATGGGCACTTAGCTTCTATATGTCCTAAAAAGGATAAATCTAAAAGAAAATGCATGATAGCTACTTGGGATGAATCATCAAAGTCTGAAACCAATTCTGAATTTGATGAATCAGACCAAGAAAATGCAAATGATTTAAAAGCCATTATGACTATAACAAGAGTTACTTCTTCAGATAGTTGTGATATGTCTGACTATAAAACTCTAAGAGGTGACCTTGAAAATGAATATTATCTTCAAGATGCTTGTAATGCCCTATAAAGAGAAAGTTGTAAACAAGCTGTTAAATTGAAATTTTAAAAAGAAAATTATGTTAAACTAAAATTAGAACTTGAGAAAGTTGTTTTAGAAAAAACTCATTCTTCAATTGTTTTAAAAATAAAATTAGATTTGAGTTTTAAGTCTTTTAAATTGTAAAAACTTAAAACAGAAAATGAAAAACTAAAACTTGAAGTTTCTTCCTTTCAGAGTTCAAAAGACGCTTGGAAATATGTCCTTGGTGACCAAAAACTTGAAAAACTTTTAACCTCATCGAGGCGATGTGGTGACAAGTCTAGTCTAGGTTATATTAAAAACAACTCTTTAAAAATCAAGGATTCTACTCATATCTTTGTAAGAGGAGGATCCTCGAACTCTAAAGGAAAGACTTTAAGTGATTCTATCTGTATAAGAAATGACTTCAAAAACTCAAAACCATTTCAAGTCTATAAGATAAATAATAATGTCATCGGTTATAAACATTAAAGAAATAATAAACCTCCCTTGGCTGAAAAAATTGTGGACTTACTTAAAGAGCTATTGAAATCTAACTCAGATAAGACATGAGTATATAGAAATAGGAGAAATCCTAACTCCAAAATACAGCAAAAAATAAGAAATCCTCTTAAACCTAGAAATGTAATGAAATGGGTTTCAAAGGTTAAGTGTCTTATTGGCCACACAACTTTAAAAGCTATAGCCATTCAAGATGGTAGCTAGATAGTGGATGTTCGAGACACATGAAAGGTGATAAGGCAATATTCTCAAACATCGATGAAGTAAATGGTGGCTCAATTACATTCGGAGATTGAAGCAACTGCAAAATAATTGCCCAAGGTAATGTACAACTTCGCAACTTACCTCTCTTCGAAAATGTTCTATATATTGAAGGATTAAAACTTAATCTTTTGAGCATATCTCGGATCTGTGATAATAAGCATAGTGTAAAATTTTTAGATCACGGATGTGAGATTATAAATTAGAAAGGAAGTGTAATATTAACTGGTCGCAGAACATCTAAAAATTGTTATATAATTGATAACTCTTACTCAACAAACCATTCATGTTATATGGTCCAAACAGACGAGACTGAATTATGACATAAATTTCTTAGACATGTAAACTTTAGAGATCTATATAAATTGAGCAAAAGAGATTACTTACGTGGCCTACCCAAACTGAAAGAGATAGAAAAAATATGTGGCGCATGTCAAATTGACAAGCAAATTAGAGGTAGTCAAGACTGGTCTATGTCAAGAGAATATCAAGCTTAAGATCAAGAGAAGATCAAGCTTAAGACCGGTCTATATCCAAGAGAAGATTAAGCTCAGGATCAATTAATATTTAAGAAAAGATCAAGCTTAAGTTCAAGATGAAGTCCGAGACTATGTTCAAGCTAAAGAAGAATCAGATATTCAATATATCTCAGGTGGTATAAAACCCTAGAAAGAACTTAGGACTAGGTGCTTTGAAAAATGTGTAAAATTGGGTTTTTATACTTATTTTTCCTGAAATTCAGAAAGCCTAACTTTTGGTTTGGCCACCACAACTTCAAGCTTGAAGTAACAACAAATTTTTGTTACAAATTCGGCTAGCCCGAGTTTTGGTTCGGCTAGCCCGAGTTTTGGTTCGGCTAGCTTGAGAAAGTTCGGGTCAAATTCCATCAACATCATCTTTTAGAATTCAACCAGTCGAATTTTGGATAAATCTTATCCCGCGCAATCTAAAATCCGTTAAACTGAATCCAATCTGCTCGGGCTAATCAAAGACTATCTCGAGCTAGCCGAAGTCGTAACTTCTTTGTCTATAAATTGAGTTCTTCACTCATTCAAAATAACACAAGTTAATTATCATAATCCTTCTGCAAGAAAGAGTGAAGCTTAAGTTATTAGCAAGCTATTGAATAGTATTTATAGTTTAATTTATATAGCTTTTTTCAATTCCCTTTATCTTAAATCTTTTAAGTTTAATTATAAAGAGTAAACTATACTCATCTTTTTATATCTAAGAGAATTGATTTAAGTTGTCTTTGGGTTTAACTTAATTAAAATCAATAGAAGCCTAGACCCTTTCTATCTAATTAAACAAGGAACAATCTACATTCAAGAAAGAGGTTCTTTGGCTACAAGCTTCCAATACGTCCTCTACGGTAAATATAAGTATACCTTCTATACTCTTTTAAGTTTTTCTGAGATAGCTTGTTAAAATCCCAGTTAAGGTTTTGTCTAAGATAGCCCGTAAAATCTCAGTTTGGGTTTGATTGTGATAGCCCCTGAAAATCAAAAAATTTGTATAAGGTTATTAAGGTGAACCTGAGAAAATATTTTCATAGTGAAAGCCAAAATTACAAGGGAAGTAATTTTGGGAGTGGAGTAGGTGTGGCTATTTTTAAAGCACTGAGCCACTATAATCCTTTGTGCCATGTGGTGAATGCCTTTATTTTATTTGTGGTGGATTGATTATATTTAATTTGAGTTGAGAGGTGAATGTTGTAATATTTTCAGTTTACTCTTGCAAGTTTGAGGTTTTGATTTTAAATAAATTCGTGAAATAAGGCTATCCTATGAATTATTTCAATACTTAAGCAATTGAGATCTTTGAGTTATTTGCATATTTAGCACTTATTTCGATTATTTGGCATTGTCCTATTCACCCCTCTCTAGGACATTTTAAGCTCTCCTTTTCAAACTGAAAAGTAAAAAAGCATGTTCGATTTCTAATATCATACTCAATTATCCCTTAAGTCTGTTTTGGTCCCCCTTACATCCACCATCTATCATGTGGGGCCAACCTTTGATGTGGACAATTCATTTGTGTGGGCCCCACCTTTGATATGGGTCGTCCATCATGTGGGGCCCACCTTAGATGTGAACCTTTCATCGTTATGGCCCGAACTTTAATGCGCACCATTAATTATGCAAGGCCCACCTTTGATGTTGGTCATCTATCCAATGGGACCCACCTTTGATATCTACCACCCATCATGTGGGGCCCAGATTTAATGTGGATCGTCCATCATGTGGGCCTGACTTCATCCATCATGCAAGGCTTGCCTTGGATATTGGCCACTCATAATTAGGTCGACCTTTGATGTGGACCATCTATCATGTGGGGCTTACATAGATGTGGATCATCCATCATGTGGATCCCACCATTAGTAATTCTCCATTATGTGGAGCCCACTTTTGATGTGGATTGTCCATCATGTGGGCCCCACATTCAATATGAATTGTCCATCATGTAGGGCTCTCCTTGGATGTGGGACATTCATCATTATAGGTTGACTTTTGATGTAGACCATCCATCATGTAAGGCTACCTCAATATGGGTCATCCATCATGTGAGGCCCAACTTCAATGTCCATTACCTATCATGTGGAGCGCACCTTTGATGTGGACCATCCATCATGTAGGCCCCGCCTTTGAAGTGGGTCATCCATCATACCAACCCACTTTGGATGTGGGCTTTTTATCATTATGGGTTAACCTTTGATGTGAACCATCTGTATGTGGACCCACATTAATATGAAGCCATCCATCATGTGGGGCCCAGGTTTTATGTTGATTGTCACCATGTGAGCCCCACCTTCAATGTGGACCATCCACCATGTGTGGCCTCCTTTGATATAGACCATAAGAGAGAGCCTCCTTTGACATGGAAAATGAGAGAGAAGTAGAAAAGTCATAGACTAAAATAATTACATATTAAGATAAGTAGCTTTTAGCACATCAGTTACTTTTACAATGATGCTAATCAAACTAACTTATGTGCAAAAAGTAACTTAATTACTTAACATAAGTTGAAAAGTAACTTATTCGATTGTATCCAAATGGGCCCCAAATAAGCTACTTTTTCCACTTACTAGATAAGTAATTTATTTCAAATAAGTAAGTTTGGGTTATGATTAGTTATAAGTAACTTTTTTACTTAAAAGTACTTGATCACTTTAGTGAATTTTTTTAAGTTTTTTTACATTTCATAAGTTGCCGAAGAAAGATGAAAGAGAGGAGAAGCTTGTTTACTAAACATACTTTGTTGAGTGATCGCGACAACACATAGAGATGAATCAAATGAAGTAATCCAATCACACCAATTAAGCACAATGTAAACACACCAATTTTAACATGGAAAAACCCTTTGGGGAAAAAAACATATGCCACAAAGCAACAAATAATCACTATGAAAGTAGAAATTATAAGAGTTTAGATAATACCCAATTCGAACAACCTCAAATCACTCCAAGCTACACCCTTGAAACCTTAGGAATGAATTGGAAAGCTCTTGGATACACCCCGATCCTGATTACACCCCTATATATAGCCTTAAGAAGAATCACTATGAAATCAGAAATAAATCTCGCAGATATGCAATTCTGTGTAACTCTGCGATAAGTTCAATGGAACCTTCGATGGGACTTCGATGTCATCGACAGACCGTCAATGGCATCAAACCCACTTCGATGACATCAAAATAACACCAAAACAGTCCAGAGACAAAACATGAAAAATCATATTTTCTCAATTGCACTTTGATGGGTCTCGATGGCATACAAACTAAGTTCGATGGTATTAAACAAGTACCCAAATGTCCAATAACTAACTAAAGAAAGTTTGAAATTCTCAATGGGATCGAGCAATTGTTCGATGGCATCGAATGGTCTATCGATGGCATCGACAGACCTTGTTTTTAAATTGATTTAAGACATCAAGAAACAATAATCTCCACATGTCTTCAATCTTCAATCATGTAGCTTCTTGTCATCTTCTCTCATTTTTGCCCTGCACCATAACTCCATCATCACTTCTCATGCACACTTTGTCTTCCTCTGATGCCTTTTCCAAGCCCAAAGAAGTCACACGAAACTAGAACTTCTCTACAGGAACTACCTTAGTGAGCATGTCCGTTGGATTCACGTTGGTGTGAATCTTCTCTAAGTCACATCTCCTTCCTCAAGAACATGTCAGATAAAATGATGATGAATATCAATATGTTTAGTACGAGAGTGATCAACCAAGTTTTTAGCTAAATTGATAGCGCTCTCGCTATCACAATTAACCGACATGGCCTCCTACTAAAGTCCCAACTGATTTATCATTCTCCTCAACCAAACACTTTCCTTGAATGCCTCCGTCACTGCTATATACTCATCTTTGATTATAGAAAGAACCACCACATATTGAAGCTTAGACATCCAACCGATAGCTCCACCTACTAGCATAAACAAGTATCCTGAAGTCGACTTTCTAGAATCCACATTGCCCGCATAGTCTGAATCCACATACCCAATTAACTTAGCCCTTGTCTTTTCAAAAGTTAAGATGTACTCTTTTGTACCTCGAATGTATCGAAGTAGCCACCAAGCGCCTGTGAAATATTTGGTCTAGTACAGACCATGGCATACATCAAACTTCTCACTGCATTCGAATAAGACACACAAGATATAACCTACTTTTCTTTATATGTTTTATGATATTATTCTAAAGATAGCTTGAAATGAGCCACATGGGGAACACTAACCATCTTTGCCCTATCCATCCTATACTTGATTAATATCTTCTCAAGGTATTGCCTATGATAACCAAAGCTTGCACCTCTTCATGTCTCTGTATATATCAATGCTGAGAACCTTCTTTACAACCCCCGGATCTTTCATCTTGAATGTCCTAGATAACTGAGTCTTCAGTACCTTGATTTCAAATATGTTATGATTGGCGATCAACATATCATCAACATACAATACTAGGATGATTAATTGGCCATCACTCAATGTCTTGAAATAGACACAATGATCATACTCACTCCTAGTAAACTTCTGACTCAATATGAAAGAATCAAACTTTTTATATCAGATGACTGTTTCAGGCTGTATAACAACCTTTTTAACCTATAAACCTTGTTCTTTGCCCCTTTAACTTTGTAGCATTCCAGTTGCTTCATGTAGATCTGCTCTTCCAATTCCACATATAGGAATGCAGTCTTCACGTCCATTTGTTCTAGCTCGACAACATATTGGGCAACCAGCGCCAACATGAATTTGATAGATACTTTCTTTACAACCAGCGCAAATATCTCAGTGAAGTAGACTGTCACACCCCAGACTCGATAACCGGACTCAAAAGGAACCCGATGGCCGGTTCTAGCCGCAACAGCCTCCGTAGTACCCCATTCTCGACTTCTGAGGCAGTTTCCGATCCTGGGATCCTACAAGGAGGATTTCTATAATAATATAATCATTTCCAATACAAGCATACCTAAGATCACAACAAGTATATCTGAGAATAATAAGGCACACATCACAAAATCCACTAAGAATTTGAACTTTTACAAGCTTTCACAAGGTCCAAAATGACATACATAATATGATAGAAAAATGAGAGAAAATTTAGCAACACTGGAGTCCTCAAGCTCAACTCTACCCCAAGCTCTGCCGCTACGACACCTGCCTAGAATCTCCTGCACGCATCAATCGTGCATAAGCTTATAGAAGCTTAGAGGGTGGTGAAAGTAAGTGACAATGGTGCACAAAAGAATAGGAGGTTCAGGAAGATAAACATGCTCAATGACAATATCACTAGTCTTACCAAGACTTATCATGAATATGATGCAATGAGTACTGGGCGTCATACCAAGGCAATGCACGAAAGAGCTTATGCAGCCAATGCGGATGCGATGCAAAGTAATGTGAAACTAGATAACAGCTCTCCCCTGGGCTCAGCAATAAACTGGAATACTGGCAAGCCTACAATGTGAAACGTGACTGTCCTCACGGCACAGTCCAAGAAGGCAAAATACTTCACAAGCTAGTCCATACCCAGAATAACATCAAAGCCTGACATCCGCATCACGAACAGATCGGCAGGAAGGAACATCTCGCCCACTAACACCGAGTAAGAAGGACAGCAACGGGTCAACACAACAGACTTTCCCAAGGGAGTCGAAACAGCTAAGGCCTCACACTTGGGATTTGACAGAATACTGGTCGATCGGCAAAACTGTTCGTCCATAAAAGAATGGGAGGCACCAAAATCAAATAAAATATGAGAAATGCAAGTAGAAATAAGAACAATATCCTTGATGACTCCACCGGTCGATGATTGTGGATCCTGGCCTGGCGCCTGCTGCGTTGGATAAAATCAGCCCTGAGCTGGTAGAGGAAGCAAATTGGAAGACTATGAGTCCTGAGTCTTTTCATGCTAGGCTGCAATACACACTCGACCTAGGGACTAAACATATGGATATCCCCTTTGTTGGTGCTACTGCTGCTATCTCTGCTGGGGAGGTTTACCTGGCTGCCTTTACTACTGAAGAGGAGCCTTAGGGGTGGCGGCTGGAAGCTACGCTCGCTGTTGCTGCTGCTGAGGAGGACGAGTAGGAGGCAACTGTGGTGGCCTCTACTGCTGTATGGGGAGAGGTCAATCATGCCTCCAATGCCCGGCCTATCCACAATCGAAGTAAACACCAGAAAAGGGGTCAAAAGATGAAGTGACTGGCGGTGCTGATGATGATGAAGAAGATATTGTCTGAGTCGCAGGCTACTAAAAATCTGCTCTGCCCCTCCATCTCTACTGACGGTGTTGCTTAAAACTGCCGGCTGGTGCTCTTCTCTTTCGGTCTCCACCGAAACTCTGCTCTCTTGATCTCTGGGTCATAGCCCGATCCTCCTCATAAACTAGTGTCCGATGAACGACCTCGTTGAACGTCTCCAAATAATACCCTACCATACGACTATGAAGGGCAAGATGCAAGGCAGTCACAAAATAACGGGCCCTCATCTTCTCATCGCTGGTGAGATGGGGAATAAATTTAGACAAGGCCAAGAAACAAGCCTCATACTGAGATACTGACAAATCTCCTTGAAACAGGGTCTCAAACTCAATTACCCTTTGAATCTGAACATGCTCAAGGAAGAATTTCCGGTCGAAACGGACCACGAACTCCTCCCATGTCTAAACGAAATTCAACCCGACCATTCTGGATATGGACGACCACCAATGACGGGCCTCACCCTGAAGAAGATAGGTCACAAGGAAAACTCTCTGATCCACAGGATACTGCATAGTATCAAAAATCCTAGCAATCTTAATGCGTCATGCCTCGGCGGCAGAAGGGTCAGGGTCACCACTAAACCTCGGGGGATTATGCTGCCGGAACTCTCGAGATATTACGCTAGCACGCGGCAAGTTAGACTGCCCAGAAATCTTAGAGGTAACAGGCTAATAGGTCTGCAATGTGGTAGCAACAAGCTGCATCAACTGCTGAAAATGCTCGACTCCTATAGCCACTGTTGGAAAAGCAAGAGCGGCACTCGCCTTGGGCGGAGGTACGGGTGCAGCTGGCAGAGTAAGAGCCTCTATAATCAGAATAGCAGGCTAAGGAGGGGGAACCGACGAGGGAACTGGAGCAACAGGAGGAATATGCGTTATAGGAGAAACAGACTAGATCGGGACCTAAGGAATCGGATCCTCAACAAGAATGGGTATCTCGGGTGCCTCGTCCACCAGTGTCATGACCACAAGTGTTACGTCTAGGCAGCATCGTCTACAAAATAATGACGACACAAGAAATCAAGACAATTATAGACTCAAAACGGAGCGAAAAGAAGGGTCTCGAGATACTACTTGTTCTATGCTCTTAGCAGGCATGCGATATTATCCCGAGTTATTTCAGAATTACTTGCTATGCTCTGATACCAACTCATGTCACACCCCAAACTCGGTCATAAAACTCACAACGAACCCAATGGCGGGTTCTGGCCGCAATAGCTTCCGTAGTACCCCATTCTCGGCTCTTAAGGGAGGTTCTGATCCTAAGATCCTATAAGGAAGATTTTCATAACAATATAATCATTTTTAATACGAGCATACCTAAGATCACAACAAGTATATCTGAGAATAATAAGGCACACATCACAAATCTACTAAGAATTTAAATTTTTACAAGCTTTTATAAGGTCCAAAAGGATATACATAATATGATAGAAAAAGGAGAGAAAAGTTAGCAACACTCGATTCCTCAAGCTTAACTCTACTCCAAGCTCTGCCGCTACGATGCCTGCCTAGAATCTCCTACATGAATCAATCGTGCATAAGCTTATAAAAGCTTAGAGGGTGGTGAAAATGTGTGACAATGGTGCATAGAAGAATAGAATGAGGTACAGGAAGAGAAACATGCTCAATGACAATATCACTAGCCTTACCAAGACTTATCATGGATACGATGTAATGAGTACCGAGAGCCATACTAAGGCAATACATGAAAGGGCATATGCAGCTAGTGTAGATACGATGCAAAGTAATGCCAATGCTCATAACCAATCCACATATCAAGTACGTTTCCAATTATAAGAAAATCATCGGGGTCCATTACACTGTGAAATGACTGCCGCTCTACAGACTCGCACAGTCAAACGAGCATAAGAGACCTCACTACCCGCATGTGGATAGCCAATCACCAACAAGGCTCGACGGTAGAGGACTCATTTCACAAGCTGGTCAAACTCAGCCTAATAATGTCCTCCCTCACAAGTGGATAAGGCCACATCCCTACCCAACCGATTACATGATAGTGGGAGTCGCTGCCTAACGGTATAAGGTCCTCGTGTGTTCATAGTTTTCACTCGATCACAAGGTTGGGGCAGATCCTTGGTACCATGGAAGTTTTAAAATTTTCACACATAGGCATCCTCTACACCCGGTATGCTTAAGTATCATTTTCGGTGTCCACATATACGGCCATCCACGAATATCCATGTGGAGGTAAGGCCCTGATGAAGCAAGGCGGTATCATCATGAAATGCATTGCCAATGCATAAGTCATACATACAGATCATGCACCAGCTTCAGGTACTCAATGTGCACAAGGGGAGAAACTTCATCCCTCTATGACCACCACACAACGCAATTAATACATAGATAATGCATATGGGTCACAATGATGTAAGTGTGCTACCTATAGAATACATAATCCTCTGTCTCAAGGAAGGACAAGGTTTAGATACATAGATATGTGCTCTAAGGAGAAGTGAAGTCCTCTAGTTGGGTCTAACACTTTGGGGTGACCCATAAGCTAAGAGAGTCATAAAGTCTTAATGGAGGAAACAGTCCTAACAAGGTCTAATGTGGGCCTTCAACCACCTATAAGGGCCCAATGGGCCTACCTTAGGGCCACCAAGGAGGACATCCAACCTCAACTGGGTCCCAAAAAGTGTCTCGCTATGCATATAAAGTAAGGTCTAAGGCCTAAGTAATCCATGGCCTAATGGGCTATACACAAATGTAACACCCTGAAAATCGGGGGTCGTGTATAAACTCAACTCCCGAGTTCCAGACCGTCACTTATGCAACAAAAATGGTTATGATTCAATGTTGTCTGATTTAAAGCATTCACATGAGTAAAAGTATACCAAAACTGCAATCATACTTCAGATCCAGTGATAAAAGCAAGCGGAAGACTAAACAATATATATATCACTGTATGGAAAAACAAAGTAATCTCAACTGTCTCCAAAGTATGACTACATCTCTGAGTCTCATATACATGTAAATAGACAAAAGAATAAGTTCAAAATAGTCCCACTGAAGTCCCCCTCGATCCAGGTCACCTACGGGAAGCCGTCGTGGTACTGCATATACGAGAACTCATCCTGGTCCTCGTCAATCTCCGGCTCCACCTCCTGGATCTCGTCGTCACCTGCAACTACAACAGGGTCTGGTGGGTGTTGCAAACACCATCCCGTAACGTGGGAATGAGTGATCAACTCAGTGGAATCATAGAGCAAAGATTAGCATGTTCACAATTCAATCACGCGATAATAGTAAAGCAGTAAATCAGACAAATCCTAATACTGTTGTTAATGCAAGATGATATGACGTGATGTATGCCCTCACCGACGATCACCCTCATACGGCAACATCTTACGACCGCGGCATGCCACACTCCCTAGAGTGCTCCACATCTTCCAGGCACATGCAATGCTATGGTGATATGATTACCAAGTTGTTATTAGTCCATTCAAACAGCAGGATTGGGAAACTAAGGTACCTCCCTTGTATCAATCCCAACACGGATCCTGTCTAGGGTCGTCACTCCAAGTAATCTCATACGATGTACATTTCGTAGGTCACTGCAAGGACTGCCAGGGTTGTTGCTCGCACTCGTTGCACCGCTCCCCCATCACCTTATCAATACAGGCCTACTGTACTCTACTGCACGGAAGGGTCGTCGCCTCCCGTGAACTCAGAATACGCTCGCGGTCACTACAAAGGGCTCGTCGCCTGATCAGTGTAGGCCGACAGCTAGAATATAGTGTCCCATACCACCATAATCTGCTCACGAGTCAAGGTGCTCATTGGTCACTACGGGGAGGTTTGTGGCCCCAGCGTAGGCCGACAGCTCGACCATGGTGTCCCATACCACCATGCCCGGCTCATGAGTCTTCGTGGATCAAGGTACCACGGTTAATAGGGTTTACAATGGTAAGTTCAGTACCCTAGGTTCGAGCAGTTATGATGCATACAAGGTGAACAAACATCGGCCAGTCGGGTTACTTGACGGGCTCGACTAGCGCGATCGCAACTCGAATTGAACGACATGAAGTGCGTAAAACACTTCGCGTGGCCTAACCACTGCCGCCAACTCTCAACACGAATCACATTCATCGACGCATCGTTCGTGGCTATGACCAGTCAGCCACGAATTCGCTCGGCTACCGACTGCCTGGACTAAGTCAAGTCCCACACATCTATGGAATTACATTAACACTATAAAAAGGTATTGGAATTGAAATACATCATGTGAGCATGTTAGCACATGTTATAACATTCAACTTAAGCAAATCTTCAAGGCATACTTCCCATGCATATTCAACTTAAGCAAATCCTCAAGCACACACATTCCATGCATGTAATGAAATCATGCATTTTGTCAACATGTAGAAAATCATTTAGGTCGGCATAATAATTGAAAAATCAATCACAAAGTATCAAATAACATCATTTAATTCAATACATACTAATACAAGCATTTATACAAACACATACACTACACACTTAGGTCTACATATAGCATGTCGACCCAAAGTGTGCAACTAGGCGAATCTCTTCGCCAAACTAATTATGCACGCATTCCTAACTTCCTAATGCGACAACAAACCATGTCAACCACATCAGCAAAATATGAATGCAAACAGTACTTCCTACAAATGACTAAAATGCCCTAAATCTCATATTCTTCGTTAGCTTACGAAACGGGAAACGGAGAGCATTTTGTACATGTCAAACGGCGATGCCATCAAGAATCTACTATTAAACGACATTGAAAGCATTGGGAACCGTCAATCAAAGCGTCTAAAATCCTCACCTAGTGTCTTGTAGACTCGAGAATTGAAGCGGAGTGTATATGCTTCGTCTACGGCGAGTAAGGAGCCTAATACATAAGATCCATAAGCTACATCGCTATGGAAACAAGGAAAACTCAAATCACCAACTATTTAGGATTTTTACTTACCTAGGATTGCGGTGGAATCGCCGGGAAAGCGGTAGAGGAGTGTTGCTTAAGCACGTGCAACACGTAGCACAAGTGGCAGGAAGAACTCTCCCACACTCTCACAATCTCCCACCTTTTTCTCTCTCCCAAGCTAGGGCTTCTCTCAAATTCGGATGGGAGAGAGGAGTGAGGGTTTCAACCCCTTTTATAGCCTAAAACATTCCCAAAATAGGCTTGGGAACAATGTTTACTTGATGCCTAACCAAATCGGGGCCGTTTCGGTCCAAAAGAGCATTTCTGGAGGTCCCCTGGCCAAGTGCGGTCGGACTTAAGCTCATGCATACTGGATCTAGCACGCATCCAGTTTTCAGACCGGTTGGGTTCCCAGATCGCACGTGGCGGCCCAGTTTCAGTTTAACGGTCACCGCACCAAGATCAGGCCTATAAGTCTCGTGATATATAATAGATATTTTTCCTGATCCAAGGGTGTAATTTGGTTGTATTCTGACGGTCAGAATGCTTAATACTGATGCGTCAAATTTGTGTGCCAGATTTGAATTTGAAATTCCAACTATGTCCCTATTCACACTCTCTTCGGTCCGGGCTCAATGAAATAGCCTGTGATCGTCAGTTGGACTTGATATTCGAAACGATTGCCAAGCCCAGCTAAGTGGTCATAA
Source organism: Magnolia kwangsiensis (assembly GCA_037074715.1). Classification (NCBI taxonomy): domain Eukaryota; kingdom Viridiplantae; phylum Streptophyta; class Magnoliopsida; order Magnoliales; family Magnoliaceae; genus Magnolia; species Magnolia kwangsiensis. Next base: position 111,611,090 of record CM073573.1, on the reverse strand, counting down.
CGGTCTAAGATGGTAGGCATCTGACTTACGACGCGCGGTATAGATCCAATACAAAGTTTCAAGGAGGTCCCGAGAACAAACCGGCTTAGAGTTTGATCCGAGGCTTTAGAGCATTATAGCACCCTTGGTTCCACTCGCTTCGGGCCTCGTAGAACGTATTTAAAGTGATCAGGGACCATTTCCCAGCTATTCTAACGTTGCACTAGCTAACCTAGTCATATTTTCTAAAGGAATGAATTCTACGCAATTTCGGGTCGAGTTGATACTCGAGCCCAAGTATGGATTTTTCACGGGCGTTACAATCTACCCCCCTTAACAAATAATTTCGTCCTCGAAATTTTGTACCTTTTCGTACTCCTCGAGAAGCTGTGGGTAGTTCTTTCTGATCTCGGCTTCTGTCTCCCAAGTAGCCTCCTCCTCAGTATGATGCGTCCATAGTACCTTCACAAGGGGAATTACCTTGCTACGCAGTACCTGCTCCTTCCGGTCTAAGATGCGTGTCGGTCGCAGGATATAAGTAACATCCTCTCCTAACTGCACCTGCTCCCATCTGATGATATGAGAAGGATCAGCAACGTACTTCTTCAGCATAGAAACATGAAATACGTTGTGGACGCTCGCGAGGGGCGTGGGTAAAGCCAATCGGTAAGCCACTGCTCCCACACGATCGAGGATCTGAAATGGACCAATGAATCGCGGTGCCAGCTTCCCCTTCTTTCCGAACCGAAGGACTCCCTTCATAGGGGAAACTCGCAAAAACACATGATCCCCGACTGTGAACTCTAGTGGTCTCCGTCTCGTATCGGCGTAGCTCTTCTGTCTGCTCTGCGCTGTAAGAAGCCGACGTCGAATAATATCGATCTTCTCTGACGTCGCCTGCACCAACTCTGGGCCAATCAAGCTGCGCTCACCGACCTCTAACCAGCAATGCGGTGCGCGACAAGGTCGCCCATACAGCGCCTCATAAGGTGTCATGCCGATACTCGCCTGGAAGCTATTGTTGTACGCAAACTCCGCATATGCAAGACAGTCATCCCAACTGTCCTTGAAGTCCAATGCGCAAGCTCGCAACATGTCCTCCAGGATCTGGTTCACTCGCTCCGTCTGTCCGTCCGTCTGTGGGTGGAAGGCAGTACTGAACTTCAACTTCACACCCATAGCCTCCTGAATGCGAGTCCAGAAAATAGAAGTGAACCGCGTGTCTCTGTCCGACACGATCTCCAACGGAACTCCATGCAGACGCACGATCTCCCTAATATACAATCTAGCCAGCTCGTCTGCAGAGTTCGTAACTCTGATCGGTAGGAAGTGCGCCGACTTCGTCAATCGGTCGACGATCACCCAAATGGAATCATGCCCCTTCCTCGTCTTCGGCAACCCAGAAATGAAGTCCATGGAAATGAAATCCCACTTCCACTCTGCAATCGGCATAGGCTGCAAAAGTCCAGGTGGTCGGCGATGCTCTGCCTTCACCTGCTGACAAGTGAGACAACGGGACACGAACTCAGCTATGTGGGTCTTCATACCTTCCCACCAATACGTCCTCTTCACGTCACGATACATCTTCGTGCTGCCTGGATGCATCGCGAGTCTAGTAGAATGCGCAGCCTCGAGAATCTCTCGTCTCAAGTCAGGGACATCAGGAACGCATAGGCGGCCACGGTAACGCAAGCCCCCATCCATACCAACTCGCCAGTCGGCGTCAGCATCATCACTGGCCTGCTCTCGAAGCTCAGTAAGATGCGCGTCGTCCCTCTGCGCCTCGATGACACGGTCATCGATCTGGGATCGCACCTGTACGTGTGCGATGAACTCAAATGGCTCCTCTACGGTGAGTTTCTGCTCAAAGTCTCGCAAAAACTCAACCATATCCCACTCGGCAACCATCAGCGGAGCCGCAAACTCTATCGCCTTCTTGCGGCTCAACGCATCAGCCACAAGGTTCGCCTTCCCAGGATGGTAAGAGACTTCAAACTTGAAGTCCTTCAGCGTCTCCATCCATCGCCGCTGCCTCATATTCAAGTCCCGCTGCGTGAATATGTACTTGAGGCTCTTGTGGTCGCAAAAGAGCTCGAACTCCTCTCCGTAGAGGTAATGTCTCCAGAGTCTCAGTGCGAATATAACGGCTGCCAACTCCAGGTCGTGTGTAGGGTAATTCTCCTCGTGCTTCCTTAATTGTCTCGAGGCATACGAAATTACCCTGTCCCTCTGCATAAGGACACAACCCAAACCAACGCTAGACGCGTCAGTGTATATAGTGTATTTAACCCCTTGCTCTGGCAATATTAGCACAGGGGCGGACGTAAGTCTGTCCTTCAGCTCCTGAAAAGCTAACTCCGTCTTATCATTCCAGGCGAACTTCACGTCCTTCCGTGTCAACTGAGATAAGGGTCTCGCGATCTTCGAGAAATCCTGAATGAAGCGCCGATAGTAGCCAGCGAGACCCAAGAAACTCCTCACCTCAGTGACGGAACCAGGCTGCTCCCAGTCCTGCACCGCAGCCACCTTAGACAGGTCAACTGCCATGCCATCCTTGGACACCACGTGTCCCAGAAACTTCACCTCCTGCTTCCAGAAGTCGCACTTCTTATACTGTGCGAACAACTGATGCTGTCTGAGCGTATCAAGGACCAAACGCAAGTGCTCCTCATGCTCCTCTCGACTCCTAGAGTATACCAAAATGTCGTCGATGAAGACAACGACGAATCGATAGAGGAAAGGCCGCAATACCCGGTTCATCAGATCCATGAACACGGCCGGTGCGTTCGTGAGACCGAACGACATCACGAGGAACTCGTAGTGACCAAAACTGGTTCTGAATGCTGTCTTCTGCACGTCCTCATCCCTGACGCGCAGCTGATGATATCCCGACTGAAGATCAATCTTCGAGAAGTACTGCGCTCCTCTCAACTGATCAAACAAGTCATCGATCCTGGGCAAAGGGTACTTGTTCTTCACTGTGAGTTGGTTCAGCCTGCGATAATCAATACACAATCGCAGCGAACCATCCTTCTTCTTCACGAACAAGACCGGTGCTCCCCAAGGAGATACGCTAGGCCGTATAAAGCCAAGCTCTACCAGACCATCAATCTGCGTCCTCAACTCCTCCATCTCACATGGTGTCATGCGATACGTCGGCAATGAGACGGGTGTAGAACCAGGAATCAGATCGATAGTGAAATCGATCTCACGTCGGGGCGGCAAACCAGGGATCTTCCTGAACAGATCCCCGAACTCAGAAACAACTGGCGTCTGCTCAAGTACCTGGGCACCAGCGTCGCGCAATAGAGTGGCGTAGCTAAGAATGCGGAAAGGAAGATTTACCCGCACTGAAAATGTGAAAGGCGTGCCCTCAGGCTCGTACACCGTCACCACACGAGCCTCGCAGTCAATCTCGGCTCTCGCTGCAGTCAACCAGTCCATGCCAAGAATGACGTCGAGATATACGAGCGAGGGATCGACGACCAAATCAAGAGTCATCGTCCTGCCTCCCAGATCAAGTAAACAACCCTCACACAACTGGGTGACATCCGAATAATCTCCATGAGCTGCAAGGACTCGCACGCTATCCATAGTGATAGTCTGTAACCCAAGACGTCTGACCACGGCACGCGATATCAAAGAAATCGTGGAACCAGTGTCCACCATGACAAGAACGGGAGTACCTCCGATATGGCCCGTGATCTCGAAGGCTGAATGCTGGAAAGTCGGCGTCGAAGCTGCCTCAGCGATCAGTGCATGAACTCGAGCCTGCTGTGGCCGGTTCGGCCGCTGTGTCAAGGGCCGTGGAGGCTGTCGAATCTGCGATACTGTGGGTCTGAAAGAGGACTGCGCAGGAGCTGACCGTATAGGCGGTGCTGATATCGCCTGTGGACGTACACGATCAATCTTCTGCGGCGGCGAGAACCCACTGTCCCGCATCCTCGAAAAGTAACTCTGCGCTAGGTGGCCCGTCCTCCCACAGTATGTGCATGATAGATCAGGGCGCCGAAACGGTCCTACTGGCGCCGTGGTCCTGGTAGGAGGATCAATGCGAGGCCTCTTGCCCGCGAAGGGCCTATCTGGCAACTCCGGTCGCGGCCTGGAAGTAGTCGGGCCTCGTGATCGCGCAAGTCGATCCACGTCCTGCTCTGCCCGCATGGACATGTGAACTAACTCCGCATAGGAGGAGAAACTGATACAGCACATCTTCGACCGAATATCCGGTCGCAAGCCCTCCAAAAAGCGCCGTATGCGCATCTGCTCATCAGCTAGAATCGTCGGGACGTACCTGCCCAACTCTGTGAACCGATGCTCATACTCGGTAACCGTCATCGCTGCCTGCCTGAGACGGAGAAACTCATTCTCCCTCTCGTGCCTGTAGGTCTGAGGATAATACTTCTCATGGAAGCGAAACTCAAATGCTGCCCATGTCCATACGAAGTCTGCGGTAACAGTCCGCAATACACTATCCCACCACATACTGGCCTCTCTCTCAAACTGGAAGGTAGCCAGCTCTACCTGCTCTGCCTCAGTACAGTGCAACATGCGCAGAATCTTCGACACTCGGTCGAGCCAAAACTCAGCCTCCTCGGGTCTGTGAGAACCCGTGAAAGTAGGAGGCCGCAAGCGCTGAAATCGCTCCAGAAGGCCCCGTGTGTCGGCAGGGTTCCCCGCAGGGAAAGCAGGCTGTGCAGGATGTGCTATGTCCTCATCCTGGGCGTAAATATAGGCATCCTCAGCTGGATGCGCAGGTGGTGCAGGCGGAGTAGATGCAGTCGCACCCCCACCCTGGGCTAAAGTCCCGACTATAGTAGTCAATAGCTGCTGCTGCTGTAGCATCATAGCCATCATCTGCTCGAATCTATCAGGTGGTGGAGCAGGCTGTGGCGGATGAGGTGCGGAAGTAGATGCGCGCTGTGGCTCTCTAACTGATGGTGTAAATGGCGGTGGTCCATCTGTAGGACCAACAGCAGGCTGAGACGACCGAACCGTCTCAGGAATCGGACCCACAGCAGGGTCCGGACGAGTGCCAGACTGAGAGGGAGCCTGATCCATCTGCTCTGACAATGAAAGCCGAACCGCGCTCCTCGTAGTCTTAGGTGGCATTCCCTATATTCAAAATAGGGCGCAACCTTGTCAGTCTCAATTGCTCAAATACACCACAATCATTCACTAAAGAGTCAAAGGCATTCCATGCATTTCAATTAATCAAAATTGTCACAATACAAGGGATATATCCTTACAAGCATCATGACTAGAATGACATGGAAATTAAGACAGTTAAGCAACAGCAACATAAGCAAAGCACTAGCCCTAATAGGCTTTACACACATAAAACAGAAAATGGCAAACTACTCATAACAACATCAAAGATCGCGTCGCTAGTCGGAGTCTGACGACGGAGGAGGAGCACCCTTATCCTGTAAGCAACACAGGATTGCCTTCAAGGTGCGAGTCACCTTGCCAAACTTCTTCTTCGTAACGGCCTTGGCATCAGCGACCTCTGCTCGAAGTTCTTGGACTTCCCTTCTCAAAGCGGTCTGACTCTTCTCCATCCGAGCAATGCGATCGTCAATAGTAGTCTGCGCAGAAGGAGGAGGGCTCTCATCAGTATCCTGAGCCTCCTCTTCTGCTTCTTCCTGAGTCTCTTCCTGAACTTCTGCACTAGGTTCTCCTTCGCTTTGATCTTCCTCTTCATCAAAGTCGTCCCCACTATCCCTTTCAAGTTGATTTTCACGATATTGCGACCCAATCTTCATCTTAACCATCGTCGACTCATCAATGGTGTGAATCGATACCGGCAATTCGGGTCCAAGTCTATAGGCAAACTCAAGCGCAATCTTGCAAATGAGTCGGCCAAAGGGAAGGGATTCGGATGTTCTTCTCGACCTGGCTATGAGAACTATCTGCCGTAAGATGAAAGTGGCCATACATACGTTCTCTCCCTGGGCCACCAGAAATAAGAAATCGACCATAAGACGTGTACATTCAATGCGGTTCGTCGACCTAGGATAAACATTGAACGTGCAGATATGATGCTGCAGACGCAAATCCTCAGACATGTACGTCGCCTTGAGGCTATTATTAGGCTGCCATGGAACCAACTTACCGCACAGAAACCTGGTGCGACGATCTCGTTCACGTCTAGTCCTCAAATTCTTCTCACTTGGATGTACATCACCTAGAGGCACGTTGAGAAGTCGCGCAACCAACCGGACGTCGATCGTAGCCATCCGATCTCTGCCAAAAGGGATTTTGAACTGTAAGGGCTCCAAGGTAGGACTCTGGATGCTAGCATAGAAGGCACGAACAGTGCTCACATTAGCACGAGCGCGAGCTTCAAAGATCGGTCCCCAGTGCGCAGCTTCAATGCGTTCGAACAACAGATATTCGCCGAACAATCGCCCATCTACGTCCGCCTCAAATAGCACTCTACGATCAGTGTATTCACCATGAGGCATCTCTGATAGGATGGTTCGTCCAAGATGTGCATGGGGATCCAAATCCCGCTTTGTACGGCACTCCAGGACTGCAGCTGGACCTGCGGCGGTGCTTGAACTTGCGGCACCACCCCGCGGTCTTCTCGATCGAGCAGGGCGGCTCGGCCTAGCCTCGTCTGTTGCAGTTTTCCTCTTACCCATCAAAGACAGGATGGATGAGAGTGACAAAAGACCCAAAATAGCTTCCACGAAAGCCATGGAAAACACCGAAAATGCGGAGAAATGGCTGCCCAATCTGACAAAAGGAAATCTAGGCATCGTAGAGGGATGCTTCAAGCTTCCCAAGGCTGTACTTTCAGGGAAAAATAAGAACAAAAAGATGGAATGGAGCTGCTCACGATTTCAGCACTATTTGGGGGATTTTGGAGCTCCAAATGGGGAAATCTTCAAGGAAGGGGGCTGCCAACACCCAATAACTGATGGATGGTGGTCGGTTTTGGCCAAGGAAGGTTGTAGAGGTGATTTGGGTCGCCGGGATTTGGAATGGAGTGCTGAAAATCGAATCTAGGGTATGCAAGGGGGCTGTTTGTGAAGGAGAGGGGGGTTTTAGGGGTTTTCGTGGGATGGGAGGTAGCTAGGGGTGATGTGGAGGGTATTTAAGTGGGTGCGCCCAAAGGGCAGCACCAACAGAGGTGGCCGGCCGGCGATGCATCGCCGGCCAACCTTCAGGTTGGCCAGCGGGACCCCATGGGTCTGGTCCCCCATGGTCCCAGGGCCCCAAAAAGTCAGGTCCCACCCCTTGGTTCATTATATTTTGGTCCCTATGAGCCCAAACATGTGTTCAGGGCTTTTCGGGTCCACATCGCAATCCCGAATACCAAACCATATAATGCAGCATATGAATTTGGGGTAGAAGGATCCAGTACATCTTTCTAGCTCCTTAGTTGCTAAAGAAAGTGAAGTTAGAATGGCCTTATGGACATTTTTCATGAAATTTTACTATTCACTGTAAAATTTGGTGAATGTACTAATTTGTGTTATTTTCACATTAGGTTTGATGCCTAACATGAAATGGATAAGAAAGAACTGAAGGTTGAAGTGTTTAGAGAAGGAATTTTGAGAATTTTTGGCAAAACGGGGTTTTTAAGCCCTGGCGATTGATTACTGGAGTCGTGATCATTCCACGGCCCAAAGATTCACTTTTGCGGTTTAAAACCGCTCATAGGACGTCTCCACCCGACTTCCTACAGCTTAGAAGTGATTCGGGTCGCTTTACGCGACCCGAGATACGTTACAGACTCGATCTTGCGATCGATTCTTATAGACTTCGCCTATCGGCGAATCTGTGATCCTAGAAGTGTTTCTAGACCCTTCTCGCACCCACCTAAGTCAAAGGAAGCGACAGCGTACGTCGCAAGACCATAACCCAGGCCCAGTATACTCTTATTCATGCTCTGATACCAACTTGTAACACCCTGAAAATCGGGGGTCGTGTATAAACTCAACTCCCGAGTTCCAGACCGTCACTTATGCAACAAAAATGGTTATGATTCAATGTTGTCTGATTTAAAGCATTCACATGAGTAAAAGTATACCAAAACTGCAATCATACTTCAGATCCAGTGATAAAAGCAAGCGGAAGACTAAACAATATATATATCACTGTATGGAAAAACAAAGTAATCTCAACTGTCTCCAAAGTATGACTACATCTCTGAGTCTCATATACATGTAAATAGACAAAAGAATAAGTCCAAAATAGTCCCATTGAAGTCCCCCTCGATCCAGGTCACCTACGGGAAGCCGTCGTGGTACTGCATATACGAGAACTCATCCTGGTCCTCGTCAATCTCCGGCTCCACCTCCTGGATCTTGTCGTCACCTGCAACTACAACAGGGTCTGGTGGGTGTTGCAAACACCATCCCGTAACGTGGGAATGAGTGATCAACTCAGTGGAATCATAGAGCAAAGATTAGCATGTTCACAATTCAATCACGCGATAATAGTAAAGCAGTAAATCAGACAAATCCTAATACTGTTGTTAATGCAAGATGATATGACGTGATGTATGCCCTCACCGACGATCACCCTCATACGGCAACATCTTACGACCGCGGCATGCCACACTCCCTAGAGTGCTCCACATCTTCCAGGCACATGCAATGCTATGGTGATATGATTACCAAGTTGTTATTAGTCCATTCAAACAGTAGGATTGGGAAACTAAGGTACCTCCCTTGTATCAATCCCAACACGGATCCTGTCTAGGGTCGTCACTCCTAGTAATCTCATACGATGTACATTTCGTAGGTCACTGCAAGGGCTGCCAGGGCTGTTGCTCGCACTCGTTGCACCGCTCCCCCATCACCTTATCAATACAGGCCTACTGTACTCTACTGCACGGAAGGGTCGTCGCCTCCCGTGAACTCAGAATACGCTCGCGGTCACTACAAAGGGCTCGTCGCCTGATCAGTGTAGGCCGACAGCTAGAATATAGTGTCCCATACCACCATAATCTGCTCACGAGTCAAGGTGCTCATTGGTCACTACGGGGAGGTTTGTGGCCCCAGCGTAGGCCGACAGCTCGACCACGGTGTCCCATACCACCATGCCCAGCTCATGAGTCTTCGTGGATCAAGGTACCACGGTTAATAGGGTTTACAATGGTAAGTTCAGTACCCTAGGTTCGAGCAGTTATGATGCATACAAGGTGAACAAACATCGGCCAGTCGGGTTACTTGACGGGCTCGACTAGCGCGATCGCAACTCGAATTGAACGACATGAAGTGCGTAAAACACTTCGCGTGGCCTAACCACTGCCGCCAACTCTCAACACGAATCACATTCATCGACGCGTCGTTCGTGGCTATGACCAGTCAGCCACGAATTCGCTCGGCTACCGACTGCCTGGACTAAGTCAAGTCCCACACATCTATGGAATTACATTAACACTATAAAAAGGTATTGGAATTGAAATACATCATGTGAGCATGTTAGCACATGTTATAACATTCAACTTAAGCAAATCTTCAAGGCATACTTCCCATGCATATTCAACTTAAGCAAATCCTCAAGCACACACATTCCATGCATGTAATGAAATCATGCATTTTGTCAACATGTAGAAAATCATTTAGGTCGGCATAATAATTGAAAAATCAATCACAAAGTATCAAATAACATCATTTAATTCAATACATACTAATACAAGCATTTATACAAACACATACACTACACACTTAGGTCTACATATAGCATGTCGACCCAAAGTGTGCAACTAGGCGAATCTCTTCGCCAAACTAATTATGCACGCATTCCTAACTTCCTAATGCGACAACAAACCATGTCAACCACATCAGCAAAATATGAATGCAAACAGTACTTCCTACAAATGACTAAAATGCCCTAAATCTCATATTCTTCGTTAGCTTACGAAACGGGAAACGGAGAGCATTTTGTACATGTCAAACGGCGATGCCGTCAAGAATCTACTATTAAACGACATTGAAAGCATTGGGAACCGTCAATCAAAGCGTCTAAAATCCTCACCTAGTGTCTTGTAGACTCGGGAATTGAAGCGGAGTGTATATGCTTCGTCTACAGCGAGTAAGGAGCCTAATACATAAGATCCATAAGCTACATCGCTATGGAAACAAGGAAAACTCAAATCACCAACTATTTAGGATTTTTACTTACCTAGGATTGCGGTGGAATCGCCGGGAAAGCGGTAGAGGAGTGTTGCTTAAGCACGTGCAACACGTAGCACAAGTGGCAGGAAGAACTCTCCCACACTCTCACAATCTCCCACCTTTTTCTCTCTCCCAAGCTAGGGCTTCTCTCAAATTCGGATGGGAGAGAGGAGTGAGGGTTTCAACCCCTTTTATAGCCTAAAACATTCCCAAAATAGGCTTGGGAACAATGTTTACTTGGTGCCTAACCAAATCGGGGCCGTTTCGGTCCAAAAGAGCATTTCTGGAGGTCCCCTGGCCAAGTGCGGTCGGACTTAAGCTCATGCATACTGGATCTAGCACGCATCGAGTTTTCAGACCGGTTGGGTTCCCAGATCGCACGTGGCGGCCCAGTTTCAGTTTAACGGTCACCGCACCAAGATCAGGCCTATAAGTCTCGTGATATATAATAGATATTTTTCCTGATCCAAGGGTGTAATTTGGCTGTATTCTGACGGTCAGAATGCTTAATACTGATGCGTCAAATTTGTGTGCCAGATTTGAATTTGAAATTCCAACTGTCCCTATTCACACTCTCTTCGGTCCGGGCTCATTGAAATAGTCTGTGATCGTCAGTTGGACTTGATATTCGAAACGATTTCCAAGCCCAGCTAAGTGGTCATAACGGTCTAAGATGGTAGGCATCTGACTTACGACGCGCGGTCTAGATCCAATACAAAGTTTCAAGGAGGTCCCGAGAACAAACCGGCTTAGAGTTTGATCCGAGGCTTTAGAGCATTATAGCACCCTTGGTTCCACTCGCTTCGGGCCTCGTAGAACGTATTTAAAGTGATCAGGGACCATTTCCCAGCTATTCTAACGTTGCACTAGCTAACCTAGTCATATTTTCTAAAGGAATGAATTCTACGCAATTTCGGGTCGAGTTGATACTCGAGCCCAAGTATGGATTTTTCACGGGCGTTACAACAAAGCCCGACTCATATGCAATATGATGGGCCCTCAAACAAGGTTTGGGCCCAATCATAAAAGTCATAAACCCACATATTGTGGTGGGCCTCATGGGTAGCCCAGTACTTCATCCACGTGGACAATTTCACACTTGATACAAGTGAGTTGGGCCACACTTCTTTTCTTAAGTATAGGGTTAATTTGGTGGGTAGACAAGGGCCCAATTACTTGCATATTATAGCCCATAAACCCATCACAATAGGTAGAAGAGTATAGGCTCAAAGATCAATGGGCCTAATTAGAAGGTTCTAGTCCAAAAGGCCTAAGGAACTAGCACTTAACCACAAACTATAATCCAATAAAAGCCCAACTTGGGTGGGCCTCAGATGAACACTAATTACATCCCAAAACTACTGAAGGAAAATGGCAAGATAACTGATTAAATCATCCTCAAATCTGGTGGGCCATACTGCCCCAAAATAAACATTTATGGGCAGCAACATTGGGCCCATTGTTGAATTTCCATCCCACCCGCTTTCTGGGTTTGTTGGAGTCTAACAAATAAATTAATTTATAGCATTTTTATTTCCTGATGGCCCACACACATCACTGTGAGTCCCACCAAATGAGAGGGGGGATGTACAACACATATTTCAAGTGGGCCATGTCACCGAAAAGTAAGCCCAACAGCCCAAGGCAAGGACGTCCAATGGGTTGGACGACCCAAGCTATGGACGGCCTGGCCTTTTCACTAAGGTGGGCTCCTCATCCTAAGTGGGCCCCACATGGGACATGCACCTAGGGTGGACCACACACACACATGGGCCCCACAAAATGGAAGGACGGCATGGAGGAAAAACATATATCATGGTGGGCCTAGCCAAGGACGGCCAGCCCATGGTGGGCGTCCACCAGTTGGATGTTCATCATGGACTACTGGTCCAGCCACATGGGCCCACAATCATGGCCCCAAGTGAAATAGCGGTGAAGACCACTTGAGTTGAAGTAGGAATATGCTAATATGTCCTAGAGGGGGGTGAATAGGACTATTTAAAGTTTTACAATGTATTTAAAAATCCTATTGCACTAATCCTATCAGATATGCAATTATCAGGATTACTCAAATGTAAGGGGGTTTTTACATTAAGGAGGAGTAAAATTTCTCCCCCTTACTGTAAGGGGGTTTTTACAGTAAGGGGGTTTGTAACTTTTCTTCCCCTTTTTGTCAGTCATTGGCAAAGGCATAATAAGTGATATTGACTGAGGATTAAGGCAGGAAGTAAATAGATGAAGCAATCAGCACAGTCATTTCATAAGCACCAAAATGACAATGAAATAGGAATTAAATTCAGCCATATCAACTAGTATCAAAAATATATATATACCGCCACAGACAGCAGTATTTAATCCATTGTCCAAATAAAACAAAGCCCATTTGAGAGCTGCCAAGTATTGTAACCAATATTTCATCCCATCCGAGGGTACACACACAAAAAAAAAAATTCAACCTGTGTAAAAACGAGGGAGAGAGAGAGAGAGAGCTGTCACATGCACTCAAGGAAGCGTAGAACATTCAAAAAGATATCATAGTTCATACGCTGAGTTAAAGAGTGAGTGTGTATGACAGCTTTTAGAAATCAGTGCTAGGGAGCAGAATGAGGAGTTGTGTCATCTCGGTGACAGGTCATCAGATCGACCAACTGTTGCACAGACTGTTGTACCTTGTGGACAACACGCTCCAGGACTGTAAGTCGCTCTTGCACTGATTGGATGTCCCGCTGAATTGCACCGATCCTGTCCAGCTTGTATCGTTTAGTATGCCCAGGGATTGACATAGATGGGACTAGATCAACTCTGGCAGATTCACCACCTTCCATCTCAGGTTCCTTAGCCTGAGGGACACTAGTACCTTCGCCTCCTTCTTCTTGAATTCCTCTTTCCTTGTACTCGTGATAAATCAGATCCATCTTGCTAATGTTTTTAAAATTAAAAACTTGAAGTGGAAGTACAGGATCATTTGTAGGAGGAAAGTCAATGCTTTGACAGATTCTGCTAATAATCCAGGGATATGGCAGATGCAGATCTCTAGATGTATATATGGCAATGAAAAATTGATTGACAATCAGTTTAAGATGACAAATTTTTATCCCAGTTGCAACGGAGTATACTATCATGACCATGAGACTTGTGAGATCTGATCGATTTGTACTTCTTGGGTACAAATTTGTAGTGAAGATCCCATGCATGACTCGAAACTGGGGCTCCATGTACCCGGATTTTAAGGCATGCCCTTGATACCATGGAATATCTCTGTTGTGACATAGGTATTTGGTTATCATTGATTGGACATCTGGAAGATCGATATCCCAATTTGGAAGGCCTTCTGAAGCCCCTATTCTGGAGGCCTTCCTTAGAAAGGCATGATCACAGATTGAGAATGTGAGCCATAGTGGCGGGAGTGATAAATGCATCATCACCATCCAGGGATACCATGAATGAAGGAGGATCAGATACTGGAGAATGACACGCTGCAAGAAAGTTGCGTGTTTATTCTAGTTGACAAGGCCTCCGAAATCTAGAATAGGCAGTCATCCGATTGTAGCGAATAGAGGTTCTAAATTGTATGGTGCCAAACAGCCCTTGTCGACTTTTCTCTCATGGATCAGCTTCCTACTAGTGTATTTTGCAGGACGTTGGATAGCCGGAGGAGGTGGCACTAGTTGAGATGGTGCAGGAACTTCAGTCTGGGACCCACTATGTCGTGATCTTTGCCGTGTGGGGGTCCCACGGTTCGGGATCCTCGTCCTTTCCCTTGAGGCAAAGACTTTTTATCGGGTAGCTCTTGAAGACTCCCCCGGACCGGATGCTACACTTTTGTCTTTTTCCATATGGAATAATAGGCTTTTTGAAGTATTTTGGGGAAAAATGACAAAACGCCCGACAAACCAAGAGTATCCAAAAAAAAATTTTGTCGATGTTAGAAGGATATTACCTGATTTGCGGAAGGATTTGGTTAGTCCAACGTGGCTCCTGGTGATTGGTCGAGAGGATCGAGCAGGGAAGACGACCGAGAAGCCCTTGAAGAATAAACCCCTTTTTTTTCGTCCTGCTAACTTTTATCGGGCGCCATCTGTCGATCATATCGACCAATGTATCGATGGTATCGAGAAGTTGCCGATCGATTCTATCGAGTCTGTCCACAATGTCATCCATTGTCATATGGCTTTTCATATTCTGAAGAGCCGTCAATTGTATCGACCCTCAGTCAATGAAATCGAAAAAGACTGACACTTGTATCGAAAGTAGGTACTATTCAGAATTTTTATAATTTCAACAAACTATTGTGTATTTCCTAACTTGATCAGTATATGTCACAAAAGTTTGTACCAGTTCTGTACAATTATAAACATGATAATGTTTATATACAAAAGTTTGAGGTCTCCAACCTCAGATTTAATATTGAAGGCTCAACAAAATTGCATCATTTCAGCAAATATCCAGATCTAGATGCATAATCTGGACTTGTTCTTTTTTCTACTTGATATATCATGGTATATGAAAATTAATCATCAGATAGTTCAGTTTTTCTTTAACTACCCATTGTGGGACAGATTTCTTCATTTTGTCCTTATCTTTAGGTGGTGGTGGATAAGTGTTTTTCTTAAGCAGACCTTTATCATTCAGTGTTTCCCTGATGGGTTTGATTCCAATGTTTTTCTGATCAGAGTTATGTGGGTCCACCTTGGTGCCAAGGATTCAAACTTATAATGACCCACATCACCACATAAATGGCAAACTGGAGAAATTCCCATATTGCTACTTGAAGCAGTAAGTTTTGTTTGGGCTTTATTTCCAGTTTTCTATTTACTTTTCTCATATCCTAGTCCACTCTTGTCTCTTCCTAGTCTTCTCATCCCTAACAATTTTTCCAATTTCTCACCACTGAGAAAATTTGTAGTTTATCTCGACAAATTTTCTTGATTTTTCTAAGTCAATACAAAGTGAGTGGTTCTCATTTTTGAGTTTTGCATTATCATCTCTTAGCAATTCAACCTGGTTCATAAGTTTTGATAATTTTATTTTTAGGGATAGGTTTTCTCTTTCTAATTCATCATTGTCTGTGTGATATTGTTGCAAACCATTGGCTAAATGTATGTTTATTTCCAAGGTTCTGTCCAAGTCTTTCTGCAACAATTCCTTTTTATTTTCAGACATGCCGAGTTTTTTAAGGATATGGATGCTACGAATATATAGTTGATTATAAGCATCCTGCAGTTTATCCTTTTCAATTTCTTTTTCTTCCTCAAATTCTAGTAGCTTGTTGTTCTTCCTCAGATTCTGTTCGAATGATTGAAGCAATGGAGATCATAAGTATTTTCAATGATTTCTGATCTCCATCGCTTTCTGAGTTATTATTTTCTGAG
Organism: Magnolia kwangsiensis; assembly: GCA_037074715.1. Lineage (NCBI taxonomy): Eukaryota > Viridiplantae > Streptophyta > Magnoliopsida > Magnoliales > Magnoliaceae > Magnolia > Magnolia kwangsiensis. Next base: position 111,595,606 of record CM073573.1, on the reverse strand, counting down.
TTTGATTCTTCTGTATCATCCCATGTGACGGCCATTGCCTTGCCCTTGGTTTTTCTGTTTGGGCATTCAGTAGATAGGTGTCCATACTCATGATAGGCATAACACTGTGGTTCTTTGGTTCTTTTCCCAAATATTCCTGTAGAAGATTTGTCATCCACCTTTCTTCCTCTAGAGGGACGACCGCGATTCCTTTGAAAGAACCTTCTGAATCTTTGTGCCAGCAGAGCTACTTCCTCATCTTCATCTTTTTTTTCACTCTCACTGTCCTCATATTTTGTTTTCTTAGAGGTTTTTAGAACAGTGTTTTTGGATTTTTAGGGTAGTGTGAAGTATAGTTCAAAAGTTTGTAGGGAACCTACCAGTTCTTCTACTTTCATCTCGTCAATATTTCTACACTTCTCAATTGTTGTTACTTTAGGATTAAACCGTTCTGGTAAGGACCTTAATATTTTTCTACATATTTTCGGTACCAGAACCTTTTCTCCCAATCCACCCATGGAGTTACAAATAATGTTCAATTTGGTGAAAAACTCCATAAATGTCTCATGCTCTTCCATCCTGAGATTTTTGAACTGTGAAGTCAAAAGTTGTAGTTTAGACCTCTTCACAATGCTTGTGCCTTCATGGGTTGTTTCCAGTAGATCTCATGCTTTCTTGGATGTCTCACACATACTTATCTGATTAAATATATCTTGAGACACGACACATTATATGTCGTTCATTGCTTTTGCTTCAGTAGTTCGTTGTTCTTTGTCGAGCGCCGTCCACTTTTCTTTGGGTTTGGGTTTAGTGATGGTAGTTTCATCTTCAAGTACGATTTCTTCAGATAGTACCACATATCCCTTTTCAACTACATCCCAAACATCATGATCTAAAGATCTCAAGAAGTAATGCATTCTAGTCTTCCAGTATGCATAATTTGAACCATCAAATATTGGATGTCTAATGACTGATAAGCCCTCTCATTTGGCCATATTTCACAACTTCAGTCAATATCACTCTCTAGGCGGTGAAGCCCTTAAAGAGAGACCCGCTCTGATACCAATTGAAATAGCGGTGAAGACTGCTTGAGTTGAAGTAGGAATATGCCAATATGTCCTAAAGGGGGTGAATAGGACCATTTAAAGTTTTACAATGTATTTAAAAATTCTATTGCACTAATCTTATCAGATATGCAATTATTAGGATTACTCAAATGTAACTCTACTGGCTTCCAAGCCTGGTAAAGGGTCCAATCACAAACTATTCAAAAGATAGCAATATAGAACTTAGTTCATGCTGGATATGACTGTGTATGTGTGTGAGGTGTGATCTCAAACATTCAGATAATAGTAAAGAAAATCACATAAACAAAGCAATCGCAAACACAGTCATTTTTATAGTGGTTCGACTACTTGTCTACTCCACTCCCGGCTGCCATACTCAACCCTTAAGTGTACCGAATTTCACTAAGGAGGTTTCTCATGGTTCACCTCAAACCTAAGGTTTGAAATTAGGTTCACCTTCAACCTTTATACGGAGGTTTCTACTCGGTTCACCTCTAACCCTGGAGTTTTGCTGGTGTACTCCTAACCAGATGTTTATGCCCACACAAAGCAAAGGTCCACACAATGCACCCGGATGTTTATGCTCTTCACAGAGCAAGGGTCCACACAACGCACCCGGATGTTTATGCTCTCCACAGAGCAAGGGTCCACACAACGCACCCGGATGTTTATACTCTCCACAGAGTAAGGGTCCACACAACACACCCGGATGTTTATGCTCTCCATAGAGCAAGGGTCCACACAACGCACCCACAGCGTACACTCCTGCCGGATGCCTCCTTTGAGGACTTCAAAGGGTGAACAACACTTAAGACCCAATCCTAGAAAGGAATGATCACAAGTGTCCTCTGGACTCTAGATACTTACAGATAAGTTGATGAGTCTCATTCAGCGCAATGTCAAAGATCTCCTCCTTATTGTTGAAGAGTCTTCGGCTCCCTTGATCTGCAACACAGAAGATGTACCAGTACTAGGCTTTGGGTCGGGTCAAGGTTAGGATGGAAATCCACTCTCTTAAAATTTTCCTATAAGGAAGATAGAGTGATTCCTGTCATCTATTCATTCAAGGCATCCCAGCTTAATGATATGTTATTAAGATAGTTGTTGGAGGATCCTTGAATGCGGAAGTTCATTTCCCAATCCACTCTATTAAATGTCAATGGTAAGAGTGGATTGGAAGATGAACTCCCGTGAGAGAAAGGGCTTTGGGTATATGATCTGAGGGTAAGACACACAAAAGCACTCTCTTCTTTCTCTACCAGCAATATGACTAAGTCTCTCTTTAAATAGGCAAAAGGTTTCAACGGATATAAAATGGTCATATTTATGACTGAGTTTGATGTCATCGAGCATGGTCGATATCATCGAGCGTATACTCTTGATGGGATCGACTGTCCGCTCGATAACATAAACTACAAAGTCATACACTTTTAAAACCTATTTCCAGTTGATCGATGGGATCGATACATGTGTCGATGTCATCGAATTTCGAACTCCGAGTCCATCGATACTTGGATCAATCTATCGACACTTGAAGAATGAGAGAGACTAGCCGAAATATTTCAAGATATAGGATATAATCGAGGGTCAACCAATGTCATCGAAATTTGAATGTCGATGATATCGAGAGACCGTGTCGATAGGATTGATAAATCATATAGATTTACCTATAAGCACGCTGGACAGTTTGTGTCCACACTTGATCCAATCGACCAGGACTCGATGGCATCGATATAAGAATATCGATTTTCTCAAGTGGCCCCCAATCAACTTTTAGAACATCCTGAAATATTTGTTGGAGGAAACATGCGCCCACTGTCGATATAATCGAATGTCTTCCGAGATGATCGATATTTAAATTCAGATTGAATCGAAACAGTCATCGATATATCGAAGCTTATTGTAGTTTTCTTTAGAAAAACAGGAGCGGCGGAAAATTATCTGTCGATATTATCGATCTACTTTCAATGGGATCGATATTTGAATATCGATGATATCGATTGATACTTCGATATATCGATAAATCGTCTAGATGAATGTGTGGTTGCTGGACACTTTTTGTCCTCACTCAATCGTATCGATTGAGATGCCGAGGACATCGACAGAGCAGGTCGATCGTATCGAAAGGTGAATCGATATAATCGACAGGATAAGAAAACTTGAAGATTTTCCTGTTTGATAAAAGGTTTTTTATTATAAAACCCTAAGATGTTCTACTTAGTTTTAAGGGTTTTAATCACCTGATGTTTTGGGACATGGGATGTAAGGCTATGATTTACCTATGGCGAGCTTCCACACATCCAGTTGAGGCAAACGCTTGAATTGATCTTCCTGTTAGGCGCTGTTGTTCAACTAACTCAACCCACACAGTAATTGACAAACTAGGACACTAGTAGGTGCACTTTCACCAAGGACCTCTGGAACACCTTAAGATGGGCCCCACAATCATGCATAAAGGCTTCAATGGGCTAGGCCCAATAAGATCCATAGTTGCAAAGAAGACAGCAAGGTTAGAATAAAAAATCTGCAACATATATGTTGTTGTACTGAATTTAGGTGGGTCGGTTTTAGGCCTCCAAAAATTTTTAAAATTTGGACCTAAGGTCCCTCATCAAGCCTATAACAAGGTGAGACCCAGAAAGATGGCCCACCATTTGAGAAAGTATTTTTAAATTTTAGTATCAGTCTTCCCACCAAATAACCAAAAATCAGGCCCCAAGATGGGCAAAAAATCTATCCAAACAGTTTCTGGACAACAACAATAGATTGAAAAATAATAATTATAAACAGTAATTAAAATGGGATTTAATCCCAGATAATTAGAGGATTGACCACCCTAGTGGGCTCCACAATTATCTAGACCATCCCACCAACCAAAATACCTTTACATGTGCCCTAATTAGTTGGATTTTGGGGCCATAGGTCATAGGGTGGAATGTCATGGGTATCCTCCCTCTTTTGGGTGGCTGAATTTTTGTTAGCCCACAAGGTGGGCCACACACCATGATCAGGAATGAAAATAAGGGAAAAGGAGAGAAAAAGGAACAATCTGGCCATAGGGAAGGGCTCCGCCACTATTGAGCCCTCCCAAGAACAATCTCACCACACATCATACATGGATTTACATCTACAACATGGATCTTACACATGCATGGCTTATGATCAAAATGTATGGTGGAGATGTCATCCCCACCATGGTTATAAAGTCTAGGTGACCCAAACATGATATGATATGAAAGGAAATTACCATGATAGGGCCCATAGAGGAAGGCCCCATGCATGGATCGTGCATGTATAAGGTGGGCCTCTAGGCCACAACCATGGGATTGTGTGGGATCTCCACCATGGATTGGTGGGTCCCACACTTCCCTCATGAAAGAAAGAAAGTATCTTAGCCATGAAAATCATATTTTTACATCAAGAGGAGCACCCACCTCTAAAGATGCCTTCAAACTGTAAGATTTAGGTTCAATGCTTCAAGGGAAAGGTGATTGAAGGTTGTAGATGGGGTCTTGATGGCTAGATATGGTGGAGGAAAGGAGGAAGAAGGTGCTAGAATGGGGAGAGGGAGGTGGGATGTTTTTTGCAAGGGAAGAGGAAATGAGAGAATGAGAGGGAGAGAGAGAGAGGAGGGAGGGGTGTATACCAATGCACTCATTGCTCTCTTGGGTAGGGAAGAGCAAAAGTAAAGTCATGATGGTCATGTAAGAGCTTTGAAAGAAAAATAAATGATGACTTTCTAGATTAGTGAAGGTAATGATGGATTTGGAAGAAATCTCATCATGGATTTACTAGGCCTAGGTAGGGTGGCTTTATGGGAGAAAGTGCTCATAAGGTAGGCCCCACCTTAAAAAATGTACACACCATATAAGTGGGGTCTACAATCATGATCAAAGGTCAAGAATGCTTGGCTCAATATCATAAGATGAGCATGTCAAAATCATGCATGAGACACGGCTTTAGAATCGCGACGACGATGCGGACGCAATAGCATAGGTCTCAAGTCGATCCAAGTCGGGTCTACGTGACCGGACTCAAGGATAGCCATAAATACTACTCGAAGGTCGCGGGTCACGAAAATTTGACTCGTAGGTCCGTGAGACCAAAATAAATGAGATGCACACTCACACACATGAGCACATGCAAACTCGAGTCAAGTCTCACATCGATGCCTTCCCTTTGAGCGTATCTCTTTGCTACCAACCTTACCTTGTATCTATCATGTTTCTTCTTAAAGATCCACTTGCACCCGATTGATTTGTGACCAATAGAAAGCTCCACCAGCTCTCACGTCTCATTCTTATACAAGGAGACCATCTCATTATCCATTGTTGCTTTTCACTTTTATTATCAGACTCATTAAGAGTCTCCCGAAGAGTAGATGGATCCCCCTCTTCGTAATGAGAGCATATGTGATATTAGATTGTACCACGTTTCTTGTTGGTTACATGCGATCCCACTGCAGATTCCTTCTTATAGGTGGCTGCTCCACCTGCTCATGTACCTCTGTCTGCATGTCTGTCTCAGCCTCAGTATCACATGTGTCAACATGAACATATACAATTAACTTTTATGTTATCTTATACTCATCCTACTCATTCTCACGAAATAAGGACCCTTCGTTGAATTTAACGTCCCTGCTAATGATGATCTTTCATGTAACCCAGTCATATAGCCTGTACCCTTTCAAACCACCACTATATCTAACAAAGATGTACTTTTTGGCTCTTTGGTTTAGCTTATGTCTCTCAATTGACGGTATATAAGAGTAAGCTTCACAACCAAACTTACGCAATCCTGAATTGTCTACTTTCTAACCACCCTATATTTTCTCTGGAATTTTGCAATCAATCGCCATAGAAAGAGACCAATTCACCAAATAGAAAGTCGTGTTAACAGTCTCAGTTCATACGTCCTTACCTAACCCGACATTATCGATCATGCATCAGACCCTATTCAAGAGAGTCTAATTCATCCGCTCGGCCACACCGTTTTGCTCAAGCATGTGACGCACTATGTTGTGGCTTATAATTTCTTCTTCTTTATAGTATTGATTAAATTCAATTGAAGTAAATTCACCATCATTATCTATCATTAGAACTTTCACCTTTTGCCCTGACTATTTTTCCACCATGATCTTCCATTGTTTGAAATTGATGAAAACTTGAGATTTATTTTTCATGAAATAAACTCATACTTTTCTAAAGTAGTCATCAATAAATGTGACAAATCATAACGGACCTCCCACGAAAACCACGGGTGATAGCCCTCATATATCAGAATGCACATAATCAAGCACACTCTTACATACATGTTTTATAGATTTAAAAGATAACCTAGATTGTTTACCATATATACAATGATTGCATGTATTTAAATTAAAACTTTTAAATTTTAAAATTAAACAACGTTCAAAAAGTACCTTTATACCCCGCTTGCTTATGTGGCCTAGACGTGCATGCCACATACGTGCAGACGTGGAATCCGTTACAACCACTATACCTCCACTTGTTGAAGTGCTCCCAATCAACCTATAAAAATTTTCGTGTCTCTATGCTTTCATAACTATAAGTACCATTTTTTAAACCTTAAGGACATCATTGAAACCGATGAATCTGCACCCAATTGCCCCGTGTGCACCAAGAGATATCAAACATTTCTTCATATAAAGAATGTACTTTACATCAGTCAAGGTACGCTCCATCCTATTAAATATCTTGATGTGCACCATACCAACACGACAACATTATATGCATTATCATTGCCCATAAATACTTTACCACAATTACACTCTCTATAATTGGTAAACCAACTTTGATGAGGAATCATGTGATATGAAGCCCCAATGTCCAAACTCCACCAGTCCCTATGATCATCGTATAAGTGTCCAATCATAGACACCGACAACACATCACTCCTGTTTGTACCTTCATCAGATATGGTAGTGTTGGCCTCCCTGAAAGAAGCCTCTAAGTTCTCTTTCTTTGCTTTAAGATTTATTCAATCCTTCTTCATGTGCCCTGACATTCCACAATTCTAGCTTTTAATTTTCCCTTGTCCTTTCCTCTGAATTTGGATCTCGATCGAAAAGATCCACCATCTCGCTCAAAATTTCACAACCTCATAATCAATGCATCAGTGGAGGCCCCCATGCTACCATTTTTCTTTCTCATCGCCTTCCCTTGAAGGGCTAAGATTACGGTATCAACACTAATGGATGATTTACCGATGCACAACATGTCTTTAAAAGACTCATACGAAGCCGGGAGGAATTCAACAAGATGCATGCCTGATCTTCATCCTAAATCACTTCCTCTACATCCAGTAATTTGCATATCATCTTGTTAAAGTTGTTGATGTGAGCCTCAACATCTTTTCTCTCTGCCATCTTAAAGTTGAACAAATGTAACTTCAAGTACAGACGATTTTCAAGGGGCTTCTTTGCATAGATGTCCTCTAACTTCGCCTACAAACCTGCTAAAGTTTTCTCTCGCATGACATTGTAGAGGACCTCATCCGTTAGGCACAATTGGATGGAGGTTCTCACCTTCTTATCCAGTTTGTTCCATTCATCGTCATCAATAGATTTTGGTCGCTTCTCAAGGACGTCATCTAATCCTTTTTTAACTAATAAGCCAATAATCTTAACCTTCCATAATTTAAAATTATTAGCACTAATAAGCCATTTCTGTGTACTTCTTAACATCATACTTAGAATTAGCAACCATTGATATTCACTTTCAAATTCAAGCTTGCACCCGAACGTTAGTGTTAACACCATTTGTTAGGGGACCGCGGAAGCACACAGAAATGAATTAAGTGAAGTAAACCAATCGCACCAATCAAGCACAATGTAAACATACTGATTTTAACATAAAACCCCCTTTCGAGAAAAAATCACGGCACAAAGCGATAAATAATCACTATGAAAGCAGAAATTATGAGAGTTTAAGGAATACCAATCAAAACAACCTCGAGTCACCCCAAGCTACACCCTTGAAACCCTAAGAACGAATTGGAAAGCTCTTGAATACACTCTAATCCCGACTACACTCCTATATATAACCTTAGGAAGAATCATAATCAAAATCGTAAAACAAATCTTGCAGATACGCAATTCTATGTAACTCTGCGACATGTTCAGTGGCACCTTCGATGGCACTTCGATGTCATTAAAAGACTATCGATGGCATCAAACCCACTTCAATGGCATCAAAATAACACCAAAATATTCTAGAGACAAGCCATGAAAATTTGAATTTTCTCAATTGCACTTCGATGGGTCTCGATGGCATCGAACTTAAGTTTTGATGGCATCGAAACTAAGTTCAATGGCATCGAGCAGGTACCCAAATAGTCCAGCAACTAACTAGAGAAAATCTGAAATTTTGAATGGGATTGAGCAATTGTTCGATGGCATTGAATGGTCTATCGATGGGATTGATAAACTATGTTTCTGAATTGATTTAAGACATCTAAAGACAACATACCTATCTTCTTAATAAATTAAAACTAAAATAAGCTACTTGTGACATAAGTAACTTATCTTAAATAACTTACGTTTCAAACGCTCCCTTGGTGATTTTTTTTTTTAAGTGAACCAAAAGCTTTGATTCTTAAACATGGGTCGCATCAGGTTGAGATGAAATAAGCTTGGCTTGGAAATTTTTAAATGGTCCAATAGTGCCACAAGGTAACAGGTCGGACTGGGGCTGGATTCTTGACCCATTTAGTAAGTGGGTTGACTTGGGCTGACCCTAGCACGACCCAAATGGCAAAGAACAATTACAGGATCCTCTACCTGATAAGTGGTGATCATGGTTCGGTAATGAAGACCACTTGTCTATTGCATTACGCCATGGATGCACCTGGCTTTTCATAATAATGTATTTGAATGCCCGGAGGTTGGGTTACAAGGAGAAGTTAAGCTGAGTTGGTGATGTTCGAATGACAACTAAAGTTAGTTAACATCCCAAAACTAATAAATTATAGGTTGATCTCACATGTGAGATGTGACAATCGCATACATTATTAAAATGTCCTTTTACATGTCAAATACACACGCCTTAAGGGATCGAATGCCCATGTGCATTAATGCAACCCTACTATTTGGTGTGGTCCGTTTGAGCATTGGATCTGCCTCATTTTTGAGCTCATACCTTAAAATAACCTGAGAAAAGGGATGGACAGCGTGGATAAACAGATACATCACGGTGGTCCCCCATACAGATCTGCACGTTACCGACCAGGGATGCTGCCCCCACCTCGACCGAATCGGTCCAAGCAGGGGCTCTCTGAGGCCCACTGTAATGTGTGGGTTTTATCCATGCCATTCATTCATTCTTCCAGATCATTTTACGGTAGGAACCCAAAAAAGAGTAAGAAGATCCAACGATCAAGTGGACCAGACAGTGGGAATTGAACACCCACCATTAAAAGCTTCATGGGGGCCTCGGAAGTTTTGGATCAAGCTAGCATTTGTGTTTTCCCTTCATCCAGGTCCATGTGACCTTATGAACAGCTTGGATGGCAAATAAATATTTTAGGGCTTATTCCCTAAAATGATATGGAAAAATGAATGAATGGTGCTGATAAAACCATAAATCACGGTGGACCCTTCGGAGGCCCTTCCTGGACCAATTTCCGTCCGAGCGGGGCCAGGACGCATATCTTGAGGTTTGCTAATTCCATAGGCTTGTGGGATCCGTGTAGATCCACAAGTGGGCACATCGTCACAATGTGACACGTGTGAGATCTGAGCCCTCCAGGTGAGCTACTGTTTAGATCTTATGTCATGAAATCGGGCCATTTCACACCTCAAGTGAGCCACATATCGAAACAAATGAATGGCTTAAAAAAAAAAAAAAAACCATCAATTTAGTTTGCACGTTGTGGCCCACCTGAAGAATGAAATTGTCTGATTTTTGTAATCAAAAGACCTGAATATCATTTGGAACCTTATGAAAAGCTCAGATCTCACTCGTGTTTGTATGCCCCTACGCGAATTAGAAAAACTCTTAAAAAACTCCTTAAACTGTCATAGATAGCGTGTACGTATAAAAGAGTAGGAAAAAGATACGTGACAAACAATGAATGGGCGAAAGTTGACTTCCTCATTACACTGTTCATCATAGCCCCTCGCCTTGGCCCGGAGGATTTTCAGCTCTCTGGATAATAGTGGTCAGCCAGGCAAAATCCAACCCAAAAAAACATAAAAAATAAAAAATCCTGGGCTCAGGCCTTCTATATGAGGAACATGCTGGGATCAGCCCTTGAGCAGACCGGGCTGAGCCTATCCCTACTTCCGGCTATCCAAATCTATCAACGCTTAATATAAGAGTTTCTTTGATCTCTGTGTCAATGGATCATTTTGAATCGAAGTAGGATCAAACTTAAGAATTTCCCTAGCATTTCACATTGACAACTTGGCAGGTGTGTGATATCCAAGCCACTTACTCACTGGGGCCTTTTCTCAAACATTTGTATGATTCGATTATCAAGTGGGTCACGTGCTGGAAGAATGATGGGTTGAGAGAAATTGAACTCCTCTCAAATTCAATGTACATGAACAAAAGAAAATAAGGCAACTACATGGTGGTATAAAAAATAAATAAATAAAGAGCGCCTTTGATCTCGCACAAACATTCCATGTTTCCACATGCGAGACAAAAGTGTGTGATATCAGTTCTAAATTTCCTCTCTCGTTAGAATCTATTTATATGGGACTAAACTTGTAGTTTCCAAAGGAATAAGTACAATCAGTCCAACTTTTTTCACTGAGGAAGTGCTTTTTTTTTTGTCCCTCAACAGCATGACAAGCCAAAACCCTCTTCTAATTTAGTTCCATCATGGTCAGTGGATACTTTGAATAGGTGGTTAAGGAAACGATGCAGCAATGGCTGGTCCACATTAAACCAACTGCTTACCAATCTCAAATGTTTCTGGGCTATAGCTGACACACAGTCGGGTCTATCAGATCAACGGTTCAGGTAATCCAACCATGGGCCCCAAATACCTAGAAATCTTGCATGGCAGCAGAGAGAACCCTAAATTCCTCTGATCAACGAAATAATCCTTTTGAACCATCTAAAGCCACAATGAATGGAAAAAAAAAAAAACAGAAGAATGCTTAAAACCATCTAACTCTAAATCTTACATAATCTTTAACAAGAACGATCTTGCTGTAATCTGCATATTGGAGATGAGAGGCACTCGAGCCTTGAGAACATTCCTAAAACCCATAGAAACCAGCCTCGATTGCTACGGTATGATCTGATGAGTCTTTTAAAACAAACAAGATCATAACCATCAACGCATAAATACAAAAACCAATAAGTCCCTGTTAGTCATAACCAATGCTGAATACACAACAACCAATCTGGGGATGCTCTGCCTCAACCATAACCATCTATTGCATCAGGAAACTCTAAACTGCCCAACCACTTTCAAGATCAAATTCATAATCATTCCTTCATATCACTTTCTCCATACCAAATCAACCATATCATCGCCCACTACTGCACCCCCATCAAAAAGACCCAATTCCCTCTAACGGAATAACTTTGATTCAGGCAAGTGCTGGTGCCACTTTCTAAGCAACAAGTTCTTACACCTGGGAATGATGATACAGACTGTCATAACTGAAATAATCAGAGTTAATATTTACAAAAACTACGTTCTCTCAATCTGGATAATTGAGTAAAGGCATGCACACAAGGGGCATATGTGAGTATCTGAGTCTGTTCCTGGACTGGGATGTTGACGGGCCCGCTCATTGTAGCCAAGCAATCTGACGTAGGGATGGGCGTGATGAAGTCAATCACCATCTTCCTCAAGGGGATAATTACTCTGAATCCACGGAGCTTCTCTAGACTCCTCACAAAGATTCCTCGAGTCCATGAGGGAAAATAGAAAATAGAAATAAATTCTAAGAAATTCGAAAATTAATTGATTGATCATAAAAACGATTTTACAACCTTTTAAATAGTGATACCAAACCTAGGAAGAAGTTTCATAATCAAACTCCAACTCAAACTCTCTAAAATTCGCAACTTATTATAAATAGTAAGCTTACTATTTATAAACAGTCATGATTCCTACTAGACCTCATGGTTTTCAGCCAAAAAATAGTAAGTGTGCAATTTGACCTAATCATGTTATTCTCCTAAATTTTCTAAGCCCTTTTCATGTTAGGCGAGACTCCTAAAGCTCTGAGGATCGAGTTATGATCGAACTAGAACTTACTAGAAATAGTAAAAACGAAATTAAAAAGTACTTTCGAATGTCGATATGATGGAATCTCGCAAATTCGGAGTGGGCAACCACTCATATCTGGGTTGGGTGGCTAAAGTAGCTTCTCTTACCCCAAAATCACATATGGTACGTCGAATAACTCATTCTGACGTTGAATAACTCATTCCGATTTGCGAGATATGCCTATTTTAGGGTTCTGAAGGTCCTGATCACTTCCGCCTCCGATCGGGCCTTCTCTGGTCCATCTTGGACATGAAAGTGTCCGCGACCCACTCTATGTCACAATGACTAGGAATTGTTATTTCAATTGGTAAACCTCATACAAAATAGCCGGGACAAGGATATGATGACAAAAAACACCCTACAGATAAAAAAGCAAACATTAAAATCTCAAAAGATAAAAGAAAAAAGAAAATTGTACACATCCAATCACTTCCGGGTCTTATCTTCAGTAAAAAAATTGACTCAATGCTCATGATTACTTTTTCAGAACTTGATATCTTGTGGATCCTTCCATTTCAGTTGTGGAGCTCATCAATGGGTATTTGAAGTGTCCCTTCAACACAAGGGGGTCAAGTCTTGTGGAGGATGCTTCCTTTAGACCTTACGAGGGGTATTTGGAAAGATGAAACAGAAGAACCTTTTACAGCACCCAATCACTGATTTGGGTGGAGAAATCAAGAATTAGACATACCATCCTAAGTTGGGGAATTTGTGCTTCAGCTTTTGAAGGGATTGGTGCATTAGAGCTCGGAAGTGGGAATCATAGTTCCAAAACTCACTGATTCAACTTGAAACGCGGACGAGTGAACTCGACAAAGCAAGATTTCAAGCCAAGTGTATGGGAAACTCAGTACCAGCCCTGACTCAGCCTAGACTCAGAGAGGCTCATTGAGTTGACTCAGTGGCTTGGTCAACTCGACATGCCCCAGCGTGAGTCAAACTGAGTCACTTACCTTACATTGGCAGGACTTTATTAAAAATGAAATAAAGTTACAATTGGGGGGAGTGAGATTTGAGACCCCCAACCTCAACCCTGGAGACGACAACCTTAATTGGAGAGGAATCAGTATGTTGTTGCGTGGTTGTTTTCAGTTACAATTTATATTACTTGTACAATATCTAACTATTTTAAAGATCTATACACAATCCTAAATTTTCAATCTATTTAAATCGAGTCAGGTTGGGTTGGGTCTTCAAATCAATCCAACCTGGCTACACATCGAGTCAAGTCGAAGTTTTCAGGTTTTTGAACTGTGGTTGGAACTCGGTCACAACTGATTGTGGCCAACGCCATAGAAAGATTGATCGTTTGAAGATTTTCCGATGTTGATGATGTTCAAATAGTTGACCTGGGAAGATTAACTACAAAGTTACCTCCCAAGTCTTCAGAAAACAAGGATGAGTAATGGTAACATGTAAAGATTGGCTTGATAATAAGTTTCCTAAATCCAATGGTGAAATAAACCTTAATGGAAATGGTGACAAGTTTGTATTTTTGGAATTTTTGTAGTAGAATTGTTATCAGACTTAGTGAACCTCTAGTTAAGGTTCTCCGCATGTTAGATAGTGATGAGAAGCCCTCAATGGGGCCACAGGTACCAGGGATGAAAAGAGTGAAAAGACAATTGAAACCATGGCAAGGGAAGAAGAAATAAGCATATGCCATGCTGAAAATTACCGATCAATGGTGGAGTTACCAATTTCATCGGCACTTCATGTGGCCATTGATTAAATCAGTGATCTAGACCATTGATTTCAGGCTACTATGGCCCATAAACTCTCTCCACAGTGATCAATCAGGCCATGCCAGGTCAAGCTTTGGCCCAGCTTTGGCCCAACCAAATATTCTTGGGCTCGGGCCTAGGCAAGTTGATGTGCAAGTTGCCATAAGAACATTGGTATTACCACAATCTTCCTTCTCCAGTGATTATGGAGATTGCAGAACATGTCATACAGAGAGACTTGGTATCTTGTCTCCATGAATGGATTTGTTTGGCACATTTCCATTTCATTGACCGAACTCTGATTCTTTTGGAAACAATAACATCAAACTCCCTAACCATTTGAATAATAGAGCCAAGGTAACAAAACAGATTGCTTTGAAGGATCTCTTGACCATCAATTTTAACTAAAACCTTGCCTCAACTACTAAAGCTTCGCTTCAAATATTTCGTCTTGGTTCTGCTAATTTTTAAGCCTTTAGATTCTAGAGCCTTGCTTTTTCAAACCTCCAATGCTTCCATCTCATTGGCCAAACACAAAGTCATAGGAAATAAGATACACCATCAGAACTCATCCACACTAGTGGATAATTCATATACAACCAGAGAAACAAGGCAAGGGTTTAGTGTGGACCCATAATAAAGTCCTGCCCATATAATCTTCCTAGGTACTCGATCATATGCTTTCTCCAAATCTTTGAGGCCATGTATAGATAATTCTTCGTCTCGATACTTCTCCATCAATTAACTAATTAGAAAAATAGCTTCAATTGTTGATCTCCTTAGAATGAAGCCAAATTGATTTTCAATATCCTTATTTCTTGTCTCTCTATTCCACCGCCCTCTTCTAGAGCTTAGTTATGTGACTATAAGTTTGATCCATTAATATTTGGTGCAGCTCTATGCATCTACTTTGTTCTTGTACAGAAGTATCATGATGCTTCTCCTCCACTCATTGACATTTTCCTCATTTGCAAATTTTATCAGAAAGGCTATTTAATCGAACAAATCATATTTCACAATTTTCACCCAATACCTTCCACACTACCATAGGTATAAAAATCTTCTTTCCAGAGATGGGTGGAATACACTGCATCTCGATTTTCTTCCTTTTAAGAGGTTTTCAGAAGAGGAGGTCGCCTCGCATGAGGTCCAATGTTCTTTAGAAGAAGTGAAGGCAGCTATCGATTCGCTTGGTAGCGATAAAGCCTCGGGTCCAAATGGCTTCCCCATAGCTTTCTTTACAAAAAATTGGCATATCCTAGAAAAAGGCGTCATGGATTTCATTGCAAAATTCTTTGAGCGTAGTAGGTTGTCAGTGGAAGTGAAGGCCTCATTCATTGCTCTTATCCCTAAGGTGGAAGGAGCAAAACAGTCGTTAGATTTTCGTCCGATAAGCCTGCTATGAGGTCCATACAAAATTCTTGCAAAAACTCCTACGTTACAGTTCCGGAATGTGCTATCTAAAGTTATCTCACCTAACCAAGGGGCTTTTGTGAGGGGACATCAGATTTTGTATATGGCTCTTATCGCTCGCGAATGCATCGACTCCAAATTTAGATAGAAGAAGAGTGGTTTGGTAAGCAAGCTTGATCTTCATAAGGCGAATGATCATGTAGAATGAGAATTCTTAGACTATATGTGGATGGGGTGCGGGCAAATGTGGAGAGGCTGGATGCGGCCTTGTGTGCAATCGGCATCCTTTTCTATTTTGATGAATGGCTCGCCGAAAGGATGCTTCAAGGCTTCTAGAGGTCTTAGATAAGGTGAACCACCTTTCTCCCTATCTCTTTGTGGTGGTTGGCGAGGCACTCAGCAGAATGCTCGTTAGGGGGGAGGAGCAAGGTATTGTTAGTGGTTTCCTGGCAAATAATGAGGACCCTGAAATTAGTCATCTTCAATATGTGAATGATACAATCTTGTTTTGTAAGGCAAATGAGACTGCAGTGGATAACTTGTGCAAAATTATAGTTTGTTTCAAAGTGATGTCCGGGCTAAAGGTTAATGTGGCAAAAAGCGAAATGTATGGTATTCATGTTTCTAAGCGTTGGGAAGCCCACTACCCATCTTTAGGATAAGGTTTTAGAAAGAATCGAAGGAAAGCTAGCAGCCTAGAAATGTAGATATATGTCGTTGGGAGCAAGATTGACTCTCTTCAATTCGATTCTTTCGAACATACCAATGTATTTTTGGTCCTTGTTTAAATATCCAAGCTCGGTGCTCAATAGGCTTGATTAAATGAGGGATTTCTTGTGGAAAGGGGCGCAAGATGGTCGGAAGTTCCATCTTCTTAAGCGGAAGGAGTTTTGCTAGCCGAAATTCGGAGAAGGGGCTGGAATTAGGGACTTGGGTCTCATGAACATTGCTCTTCTTAGTATATGGATTTGGAGATTCTGCTTCGAGATGGAAAGCCTTTGGAGGGAGATCATTGCTAGTAAGTATGGTGTGCAAGTAGGTGGATGGTTTATTAAACGGTCCTCTCTTTATCGAGCTTCAGGTATTTGGAAAGCTATAGTGTTGTCGGATCACTTCGTGTGAGAAGGTTTGACTTTCACTTTGGGCAAATGGGATCGCATTCATTTCTAGGTGGATGTGTGGTGTGGAGATAGGGCGCTTCAAGTTTCTTTCCCGAGCTTGGCAAATCTAACCCTAATCGCTTTATCCTTGTCTCACAATGCCATTCTTCTTCTGATGGCGCTATGGTGTGGTGCCCCCCTTGTCGTAAGAGCATGTCCGATTAAGAAGCCGCAAAGTTTATTCGTTTGCTTGATCACCTCAAGAATGAGTTGCCATCTTTGGGGGAGGACTCTTTGATTTGGAAATGGCACAAATCTGGGAGGTTTACTGTAGCGACTTTCTTCTGGTCCATTTCTCATGTCATTGACTTTCAAGGTCCCTCCCATCCCTATTTTCATTAGCATTATGGGGTCTCTCCTTGCGTAGTAGCTTTTGTTTGGTTGGTTGGTCCTATGAGAATCCTCACTATTGATAACCTACAATGAAGATCCCTAGTTCTTCCAAATATTTTTTTAGTGTACATGAAAGATGCAAAGGCTATTAACCATTTATTCATCCATTGCGCCTTCATTCAGGAAGTGCATAACTTCTTTCTTGCCAAATCGAACGTGGCTTGGGTTATGCCGGAGTCGATGGAGGACTTTCTTTGGGCTTGGCATGGAGGAGGAAATGAGAAGGCGAAGAAAGTCATATGGAGGCTCATTGCTATGGCAATCTTTTGGGCAATTTGGTCCACAAGGTGGTTAGCGTAATTGTGGAGCTTGTTAAGGGATGGGCCCCTAATGCTCTCCCAGCTACGGCTGTTGCTTTTCCTCTTGTTTAAATTGTTGTGTTGTATTCTTTTCCTGTCTTTTGGAAGGGTTCTTAATATAAAAAACGAATTCTCTCAAAAAAAAAAAAAAAAACAGTACCCCCACATCCTTTCATGTCCTCATCCTTATTAAGGAATACCTACATTCTACATCAACACACATACCTTCCCAACACGTAAGCCAGGTGCCCTTCCCAATATATAACCATGGCTACATCTTCACACAGAAACCCCCGAAAGTAGCATCTATATCTCTCCTTAATCTCATTGTCTTTCACCACGACCATCAATCCTCACCCTTGATGCCATCTCATGTGGTATGTATCAAATTCTCTCCACTTTTGCTGGTTTGTTTATATATCTCTCCCTCTCTAGTGATTGACCTATTGTACATTTCATCAGACTTTACAGTTGGCCTCAATTGTACATCTCTGCAACTGCTTTATTAACTGGACCTCTTTTTACTAATTGCCTTCTATACCTCAACCCCACCATCAAGTTCTCCATTCACCTTTCTTGCCTTTAGATTCCCCACGCAACACTTTTGCCACTATTTTCTGTAGTTAGTCGTCTCTCCCCACATCTCCTCCGCCTTTATTGTCAAATTCCACTTGTCTACATCCATCAGTTCCTCTCTGAATAACAACAACCTGTCCCCTTTTAAATTCAACCATCTCATTCTCGTGCAAGTTTTATTCTTGCTACCTCTTTTCCAACTCTTAATGCATATATCTGAGACCACTAGCCTATGTTCCATACTCAGGGATTCACAAGGTTACCTAGATCCCAGCTTTCCCTAGTATGACGCATGAAACTTACTAGGGAAAAGCAATGAAGTAATGAATGTTATCCTACACAAGAGGTGTAGGATAATGAAGGTTGCTCCAATAGATACTAACTAGCATACGCAACATAGTTATGTAAACAAATTGAAGTTCAATTTACATATGAAGTAATGAATGTTAGTACTACAGATCCTATATGCATAGTAGATTAGTTATGAAGTAATGAATGTTAGTACTACAAATCCTATATGCATAGTAGATTAGTACCATTACCATATTATACAACTCATCATCATCGTATACACCTTATCCAATCTACTACAGATCAGTTGCATAAATCCTGTTCTGTGATTGCATGCTATCAAGGACCATATCATCAATAAAACCATAGGCCGTCAAGTATTTTCTTAATACCTCCACCCACGCAACTAACTGGGGCTGCTAGAAAAATCATGTTCCGCCATTTCACTCCATTAGCCCACGTCCTTTTGGGCCATCCCCTTGCACTTCTAGAGCCTTCAACTTGAATCCATTCACTCCTAACTGGTGCAATTCTTAGTCAACATTGCACATGGCTAAACCATCTAAGTCTACCTTCCCTCATCTTATTACTCATTGGTGCTATATATATATATATAAAAGACCATTGGTGCTATTCTTGGGGTCCCTCAAATCCTTTCATTTCTAATTCTATACTTGCTCATCTTGCCACTCATACATCCCAGCATCCTCATTTCAGCTAAGCTCGTGCTACAAACATATTGTTCCTTGACTGCCCAACATCCTGTCCCGTAAGACATGGCTGATCTTAGAGATATCCTATAAAATCTCCCCTCAGTTTAATTTGTTATTTGGAGATTGCATAGACTCCAAAGGCATCACACACCAATATATATATATATATATATATATATATATATATATATATATATATATATATCAAAGTGTGGATCTTCATATTCTAACTATAGGTTTGAATCACAGCTTGATCAATAACTTTTTAAATTTTTTAGAGAGAACTGAATTTTATTAGAAGCGTGCAAAAATGCAAAAAAATGCAACCAACCTCTACAACTCAAAACAAGAGGGGAAATTGACAGAACTAGGCGCCTTTACATAAGCAGCCCAACCCAAAATATTGAATTTCATTTCCCTAATGACCTCCTCAAACGAAGAACTCCAGTTCCGAAAACAAAGCCTATTACGATCCCCCCAAATGGACTAAAAACTGCCAAAATAATCTCAATCTCCCACCCCGCCTCCATGCCGTGCCCACAGAAGATCCAAAATAGACTTTGGCATCGCCAAAGTTGTATGAAAAATATCCTGAAAATGGCCCCACACCTTTGAGCAAACACACAATGAATGAAGAGGTGATCAATCAACTCTGCATCTTCCATACACATCAGGCATATATTGGGGAGGATGAGATCTTCTTTGCAAGTTATCAATGGTTAGCACTCTCTTTCCTCACTAACCAAACGAACATTGCCACCCTTGGGGGAGCACCATAAGACCATAAATGATATGGAAATAAATGAATATGAGGCACCCAAATGGACTGAAAACTGCCAAAATAATCTCAATCTCCCACCCCACCTCCGTGCCACGCCCACGGAAGATCCAAAATAGACTTTGGCATCACCCAAGTTGTATATATATATATATATATATATATATATATATATATATATATATATATATGCCAAGTTGTATATATATATATATATCTAGAAAATGGTCCCACACCTTTGAGCAAATGCACGATGAATGGATAGGTGATCAATCGACTCCGCATCTTCCATACACATCAGGCATATATTGGGGAGGACGAGATCTTCTTTGCAAGGTATCAATGGTTAGCACTCTCTTTCTTCACTAGCCAAACGAACATTGCCACCCTTGGGGGAGCACCATAAGACCATAAATGATATGGAAATAAATGAATATGAGGCACCCCGCTTACCATTTTGTGGAAAAAGCAAACAAAAAAAATGACCCAAGCTATGAATATGACAAAGCATTGAATCTTCTTCTCGAACCAAAGGATCGATGTTCTTCAACCAGTTCAGTAATTCTGATAATTCCACAATTTCCTCAACAATCATATCCCTATGATAAGGAGGAGACCAAACAATCGAGCCACCATTGAATGAGTAGCAATCTCGAATGGATATAAAGCCTATCTATCATGAAACGAGCCAATATAGGGAAATCTCCTTGACGCGGCCAATCTCCAACCCAAATGTCCACCTAAAAATGAATGTGGTTGCCAACCCAAAAGAGAGAGATCGCTCTGCTAAAAATGTGCTTAACCGAAGCCACTGCTTTCCACAAACTAGAGGCGTGATACAAAGATGATCATTTCACTTCCCAGCTCCTCACATGCACATCATATTTTCTTGCAACAATCTCCCTCCAAAGCCTTCCATCTTAGGAACCAAAGCCATATCCACTTCACAAGCAGCCACATTCATAGAATCCAGCACCTTTAAGCCAGCTCCCCCTTCAATAATCGGCTTACAAACCATAACAACTTGATCAATAACAAGAGTATAAAGCCATAACTTCAGGAATAAAAGAATAGCAATCCAGATTGCAAATGACCCATATTCTAGATGGCGTGATTCAAGATGGCAAAGGTGGGGGGTTGGTGATTTAGTTAGCTTGCAATGAAGGTCTTTATTGTTTTTTGAAAGATCAAGGTAATGTTGTTAAGAAGGCGCTGAGGTGGTACCCAAAAGTTTACAACCTATCAAGCAAAAAGCAAGATACTATCTTTCAAAGATGCATTACAAGAAGCCCATTTGGCTACATACAAGTTCACCCTATGGATGACAAAACAAACATCACTCCCAAAATACAGATGATCCGCCTCCAAAAGACTTTCCACGAAGGCGGGCATGGACCACTGCACCTTGAACAAAGTGATAATAGAATCCCAAATCCCCCAAGTAAAAGGATAATGAATAAACATATGATCAATTGTGGCGCAACGGCTAATGGGAAAGATCCACCCAAACGTAAGCACCTTTAAACTAAGCATAAGGATCACAAATAAGAAGAAACAAAAACCATAATTTTCATTCATTTTCAAGGTGCCTTGATACTACATATCCCAAGCCCTTAAATAAGCTTTGATACGTACAAATAAGGAAGATTCATGATGTCATTGACTACCAATGACTTCTTATAAAATTGGAAAAGGAATAACGAAATGCCTTAGGAATAAAAATGCAATTATAAAAATTTGGCGGATTGATTTTGCTAGCTAGTTCCCTAAATAGGAAGCTTGGGCCTCTTTATTAATTGGACCAGATGTGGGGCTTAAGCATCGGCTTAATGGGCCTAGCACTTGCCCATGGATCCTAAGCCCAATTCGGCCTGCATCAATCCTCCCCGACTTAAAAGAACTCGATTATGGCAAGTAAATCGCTTAATATTACTCATAGAGGTAAGAATTTAGGCGTTGGAAGTCTGGAGTTGTGATCCATATAGCATCGAAGAGAGGTCATCCTTGCTAATGGACGAGAAACTTCTAATAACCACCTTGGCACGTAGAGACCATCTGATCATTGAGAACATCAAAGATCGTGTCCATTGGTGGCAAAATGATCGGGAGTGTAAAGGCTCTTCGATACCATCGTCAATACGGTACCCACGATAGATGGAAAGATCTTCCACATTGAATGTAGGACTAATAAATAAATCTGGTGGGAGATTTAAAACATAAGCATTGGCACTAATCTTCTTTATGATTTTTAAATGGACCCACATTGCAAGGATGGAGCTTCTTCAAGGAACCGGAGGCAAATGTCGGGCAACCATAAAAATGAATATGGGCCATCACCATGTTGCCTTCCGCAAATTCAACAAAACATCATCTTTTATCTACATCTTGCTTATAACTTTCATTACTTGCGTCAACATTGCATCAAACTTTGTCTTGCACATCTACTGCATATGGCAGATGAAGTCATCAGCTTCTACACTTCGTCTTGATTTTACAGGTAGAGGAACCAAATCGACTAGAAGACATGGTCGTATACCAGTTACTGCTTCAGAATGTGACATCGACCTGTTGACTCAGTTATTATAGGCGAATTCAGCCATAGGTCTTATTAGGTCCTACAACTATATGATCACGCATAAGACACCATAGTAATTTGCCCAAGTTCCAATTAACTACTTCCGTCTGACCATCGCTCTGGGAGTGGCAGGTACTAGAGTACTAAAGCTTGGTCTTCATTGTTGACGAAAAAGTCTTCCAAAAATAATTCATGAACTTGGTATCACGATTTAATACAATTGTTTTCAGAAGCCCATGAAGACAAACAAGTTCTCGAACAAATAATTGAGCAATCTTGAAGCGTCTGTTGTGATGCAGGACATGAAAATTAAATGTGATATGCAAGATTTCAGGCTTAAGATCACGTTAGTTCATAAACAATTTCACAAATTCCATATCCCACACGAAAGTCCAAACATTCAATTAAGGGGAATCTATGCGGGTTCAGGCCTACACATGATAGGGCTGGATCAATAAAAATTATAAACCAAACGACACTCAAAGATAAGAAATAATCACCCACACATGCATAGTAATCAGCCCTTAATCCAAGGGATTCAGAAATTCCAATTCGGGGAACCCTAGGGTGAGAAAAGAGGCAAATAAATTAAGGATAATGCGATCTAGGGTTAGGGTTTATGAAAAACTGATATGAAAGGGTAAAATAAGAAGAAAACTTAAACCGAAAGACACTTCCCACGCGCGGACAGCAACAATGGCCCAAACGCTCGTGCGTATGATCACGGCCGCACATGTGTGGGGCCCACTATTCAGAAAAAGTCCACCTTGGCCCTGGTCGGCCAGGGATGGACTCCAAAACCCCCAAATATCAGCTCAATCCGATGTACGGTTTGTGCATGGTGCTCCGCCGAAGTTTCAGCTCGTCGGGGGGTCAAAATCTGAAAATCTGCTATAATGAAGAAATTTGATGCAACAAAAGGGACGAATTCGAAGTATGGATGGTGGTGAAAGATGAAAAAGAAGATGATAAAGGATGGGGGTGAATCGGGGTCAATGTGGCTTCACACCACGGTAGTTAACCCTTCGATGAAGGGAGGGCTTCGCACCCAATTAGGCTTCACAACTCAGAGAGTAGGAAAACGCAGAATTTTTATTAATCTTCAATGAATCAAAAGAACTACAAGGGGTGCCTATTTATAGGAAAAATCATATACCCCAAAACTCGCACCATGTGCGTAACCTATTACTTAGCAGTGAAGTAAACTAAAATTAAAACCAAACAAAGAAATCTAAAGCGTTCACGATGTTCTAAATAATAACAATAAGTAAAACCTAAAATATGACATCAATCCGACAAGTGGGCCACGATCATGAGATCTCATGATGGGCTTTTCTTGACTATCGGACCCACCCTTTTGAACCAAAACTTCGTCTTCTAGCTAGCAGGCCCTCCCTGAACATTGCCATTGAGCCAGATCGATGGTGGGGCCCTCCTTTCGCTTACGTATATGCGTAGGGGGTGGTGTGCGTGCGCGTGTGCACATGATGTCCCCATCAATTCTCCCCGGCTGTGAAGATTTCATCACTGGAGAAATAAAACTCCTGAACCGATCCAAGATGTCAGGATCAAGTCTCTGAAGTTTCTCCTAAGTGAGCCACGTGCCATCTGAAGCTTGGCGTAACTTCCATTTAACCAGGTACTTCTGCAACCCGCCGTCCGACGTTGAAACTATCTGATAGTCCAGGATATCTTTTATTTCCTCTTTTGGGTGTGTGAAGGTTAGGTATGAGAGGCAAAGGCTGAGAAGAAAGGTAGGGAAGAGTAGGTATGAGAGGTAGAGGCTGGAAAAATAGGTCGGGACGGGTAGATATGGGATGTAGAGGCTGAAAAAACGGGTTGGGAGGGGTAGGTATGGGAGGTAGAGGCTGCGAAAATGGGTCAGGATAGGTAGGTATGGGAGGTAGAGGCTGCAAAAATGGGTCGGGACGGGTAGGAATGAGACGTAGAGGCTGAAAAAATGGGTCTGGAGGGGGCCATGGATCAAGGAAAAAGTTTAAGGAATCAAGATGGTTAGGCGAAAGGCTGGGCAATGCATCAATGACCCTTTGAAATGTAACTAGATCCTCCACATTGAATGTGGAACTAATTCCCATGGAGGGTGGAAGATTTTCCATATACGCGTTGAGACCGTTTCGTTTTATAATTTTGAATGGTCCAGTGCTATACACGTGTAATTTTCGAACGGCTCCCTGAGGGTACCGCTCTGGCCTGATGCGGATCATCACAGAATCCCTTACATTGAATTCCTGGAAACATTTATGTTGGTCTGCAGAAAGTGAGTAATGTTCATTAATAGTCATGATCTTCTGCCTGATTTCTTGATGCCATGAATGAATGTGATACGCAAAAGAGTCTGCAAGCTCTGACGGCATATGGGACAGTGACATGGGGACAAGATCAATAGGTTTCCCTTATTTATAACCAGTAACGACTTCATAAGGACTGAGACCTATGGACCTATCGATAGAACTATTAAACATAAACTCGGCTTTAAGTATTAAAGTGTCCCATGTTCTGGTGTGCTCTATATCCTTCTTAGGAGGAGACTCATTCGGTAGATCATTAGGAATGACATCACGAAACTCATCTACTATCGGAATGACCTCAGTAGGTAACTCTACACTAGCCTCTGATGCACTCTCTCTAGCCACGAGGCCGCACATGTTGTACCCCTCAAAATAATGGTCTTGATGTCCCTCATGGGGTGGGGGTACGGGTGCATGCCCATGACTGATTCCTTGGCCACCTCCATTCATTATTCTATCCTCCTGGCCACCTGCCTGAGATTGGACATCTACTCCAATGGTGGGGTCTGTCCTAAAGATGGTCTTTAGTCGGGTAATACGTACATCAAGTTATTCACAGCATTGGTCCATTTCCAAGCGCTTAATCATAGACTCTAACGTCTAAGATATCTTGTTTAGTGACTCTTGCAATTGTTCCATGTTTAGTGTAGGGTGCCAACCAAAATTCAGCAATATAGTTGTCAAAATATAAGATTTTTTTTTTAAAAAAAAGAAACAACCTAGTTTCAAAAAACAAAAAAAGGAAAGTTTTTAAAAAAAACAAATTAGGAAAGTTTCTAAATTTAAAAAAAAAAAAAAAAAAAAAAAAGAAAGAAAGAAAGAAAGAAGGGAAAGTTTCTAAAAAAACAAATTAGAAAAGTTTCTAAAAAAAAACGACCTAGTTTCTAAAGAAAAAGAAAAAGGAAAGTTTCTAAAAATAGAAAGGAAATTAGTTTCTAAAAACAGATTAAGAAAGTTTCTAAAAACATTATTTTTAAAAAAAAAAGAAAAGAAAAAAAAGAAGGAAAGTTTCTAAACCTATAAATAGAAAGATAAGTTAATTTCTAAAATAATTCAAATAAGGGGATAACAGAATTTTTCAGCAACTTATGTCAGGGTTTATGGACCTCTAAACAGCCATATATGATGAGAATTGTTGCGTAATGGACATAACCAAACCCTAAACATGTAATGAATTCCCCTACAAGAACCTTGTGCTCTGATACCAAATTTGATGCAGGACATGAAAATTAAATGTGATATGCAAGATTTCAGGCTTAAGATCACGTTAGTTCATAAACAATTACACAAATTCCATATCCCACACGAAAGTCCAAACATTCAATTAAGGGCAATCTATGCGAGTCCAGGCCTACACATGATAGGGATGGATCAATAAAAATTATAAACCAAACGACACTCAAAGATAAGAAATAATCACCTACACATGCATAGTACTCAGCCCTTAATCCAAGGGATTCAGAAATTCCAATTCGGGGAACCCTAGGGTGAGAAAAGAGACAAATAAATTAAGGATAATGCGATCTAGGGTTAGAGTTTATGAAAAACTGATATGAAAGGGTAAAATAAGAAGAAAACCTAAACCGAAAGACACTTCCCACGCGCGGACAGCAACAATGGCCCAAACGCTCGTGCGTGTGATCACGGCCGCACATGTGTGGGGCCCACTATTCAGAAAAAGGCCACCTTGGCCCTGGTCGGCCAGGGATAGACTCCAAAACTCCCAAATATCAGCTCGATCCGATGTACGGTTTGTGCGTGGTGCTCCGCCGAAGTTTCAGCTCGCCGACAGGTCGAAATCTGAAAATCTGCTGTAATGAAGAAATTTGATGCAATAAAAGGGACAAATTCGAAGTATGGATGGTGGTGAAAGATGAAAAAGAAGATGATGAAGGATGGGGGTGAATCGGGGTCAATGTGAATTCGCACCACGGTAGTTAACCCTTTGATGAAGGGAGGGCTTCGCACCCAATTAGGCTTCACAACTCAGAGAGCAGGAAAACGCAGAATTTTTATTAATCTTCAATGAATCAAAAGAACTACAAGGGGTGCCTATTTATAGGAAAAATCCTATACCCCAAAACTCGCACCATGTGCGTAACCTATTACTTAGCAGTGAAGTAAACTAAAATTAAAACCAAACAAAGAAATCTAAAGCGTTCACGATGTTCTAAATAATAACAATAAGTAAAACCTAAAATATGACATCAATCCGACAAGTGGGCCACGATTATGAGATCCCATGATGGGCTTTTCTTGACTATCGGACCCACCCTTTTGAACCAAAACTTCGTCTTCTAGCTAGCAGGCCCTCCCTGGACATTGCCATTGAGCCAGATCGATGGTGGGGCCCTCCTTTCGCTTACGTATATGCGTAGGGGGTGGTGTGCGTGCGCGTGTGCACATGATGTCCCTATCATGTTGCATTTGAGCATGGTATGAAATGAGCCATCTTTGAAAATCGATCAACCACCACAAATATTGAATTAAGTTTCAGAGTAATCTTTGACAAACTCGTGACGAAGTCCATGTTGAGATCTTCCTACAAAGCATGTGGAATCAACAGTGGTTGATACAATCCACTATTTTTCTTTTGACCCTTAGCAAGCTAGAAAACCCTGCAAAACTACCAGATCTTTGCAACATTTAATTTTAGACGAAGCTAGAAGTATCTATCTTTAACGAGGGCTAGGGTTTAAACATGACCCAAGTGACCACTAAGCCCATCGGCATGCAACTCCAACACAACATACTCGCGGATGCCGGTATTAGATATGGAACAAGTAGCCATTATGAATGTTGAAATGTGGGTGTCTCACATGCTCTACATTAAGAACATTTGTACAAATACATCCAAAATCCTTGTCATCAGCATACTCATGTCGTATCTCTTCGAATCTTGGAACAGTGGCAAACATCGATGACAATAAATGTGCACGACAACTAAATGCATCAGCAACTTGATTGTCTATGCACATATCCATATGCAGATCGCATATGCGATCATGGCACATATGCGATTGCACATGTGGCATATGCGAAAATATGTGCATATGCAATCACATATTGGCCATGGCACATTAAATTTTTTATTTTTATTTTTTGCCTATAAAAAGGCTTCCAAACCTCCTCCATTTGCAATATTCTCACCCCAAAACTCTCTTACTCTCTTCTTCTCTTACATTTCTTAATTCCAAGTAGTCTTAATCTCTCTCTCTCTTACATTTCCTACTTTCAAGTGATCTTAATCTCTCTCTCTCTCTCCCCTACATTCCCTCTCTCTAGGAAGTTGGAAATTAAGATTCAAGCACTCTTAAGTTTCAAGAAAGATAGCTTGTTGATTTTCTTGTTACTTCTTACTTGTTAACTGTATTGTTGAATGTTAATGACTTGATATTTAATTAATTTTATTTCTCCCAAATGTATTTTAAATATGTAAAATTAGTTATCTAATAACTTGGGAAAGTTCCCCTTAGTTTTCTTATAATTTTTTTACATTTTTTTTTAAAAAAAAATCCCTATGTTTTCTTTTTTAATTTTTCAATAAAAAAAAATTAAAATATGTGGTCGAATATGCGATTGTGCGATCGCATATGCGCATATGCGATTCAACAACATTGGTCTTTACCAGCCTTGGGGATGACAAAGGAGAACTCCTTAAGGTAAGCGCGCCACCTAACATGACGAGCACTCATCTTCTGCTGAGAGTTTAGGTACTTGATTGCTTCATGATCAGAGCCTTGCCAACCAAATAGTGATGCCAGTGTTGTAGAGTATGAACAACGATATAAAACTCCAAGTCATAAGTGGAGTTCGTTGCTTCGCATCAGAAAGTTTTTTGTTGAAGAATGTTATTAGATGGCCTTTCTGACTAAGAACTCTACCAATACCGATGTTAGAAGTATCACAACTCACCTCAAATACCTTCTCAAAGTTTGAAAAGCGCAAGATTAAAGCTTCGATCATCTTACATTTGATCCTATCAAATGCTCGTGTTGTTGCACTTGTCCATCGAAACTCTCTATTTCATGCAATCGGTAATTGGAGCCATGTTGCTCCTAAAGTTCTACATAAAACGTCTGTAAAATTTGGCAAGGCAATGGAAACTACGAACTCTAGATATAGTTGTAGGTGTTAGCCAATCAACAACGACTTTCACCTTGGCAAGGTCCACCTCTACACCTTGTGACGAGGCAATGTAACCCAAGAAGACCATGGATGTACTCATAAAGGTCCACTTTTTAAAGTTGATGTAGAAGTGCTCACAGCGAATTGGGTTGTACACAAGCCAAGCTAGCTCGAAAAGCTCGCTCGGCTCAGCTCGATCTAGCTCGGCTTGACTCAGCTTGAACGACGACTCAAGGCGAGCCAAGCTTCATATAACCCAACTCGCTTTGAAAATGAGCTGAGTTTGATCATAGTGGATCTTGACTCGACTCGACTTAAACCTGCCTCGGCTCAAAGCTCGACTCGAATATATATTAGATTATATATATATATATATATATATATATATATATATATATATATATAATATATTTAAAAATAATAATAATAAAAGATAAACTTAAATCCTATCATATCCATCCGTCCCTTTCTTACCCTTTTCCTTCCTCACCCAACTTGTCGCGCCTGAGCTCCACAGTCTCTCTCTCTCTCTCTCTCTCTCTCTCTCTCTCTCTCTCTCTCTCAACACCAACAACGAGGTACCTCTATGGCTTTATCTAATATTATATATATTATTAATTGAATATTTGATTTGAGAGTTGGGTCAAGTGTGGGTTAGGTCAGTTGAGTCAGGTTGTTGGGTTGAGTCAGGTTGCTGGGTTGAGTTAGGTGCAGGTTGGGTGCTGGGTTGGGTTGGGTTGGGTTGGGTTGGGAGCAGGCTAGACTCGATTCGAGGTAAGCTCGCCTCGAGCTCGACTCGAAAGATTTGGCAAACAAGCCAAGCCCCAATGGTAAGCTCGAGGCCAAGCTCGAGCTCGAATTCGAGGAGAGCACGGATGAGTCAAGCCAATCTTGGCCCACCTTGACTCAACTCGGCTCGATGTACAGCCTTAGCAGTGAAGGACTTTGAAGATAAGGCCCAGGTGATTGAGGTGCTCCTTTCTTGACTTATTATAGATAAGAATATTGTCAAAATAAACAACACAAACTTACCAATAATAGAGTGCAACAACTGGGTCATGACGTGCATGAAAGTGTTGGGCGCATTTATGAGACCAAGCAACATAACCAACCACTATGGAGTTTGTCCTACGTCTTAAATGTTGTTTTTCATTCGTCACCAAGTCCAATGCAGATCCGGTGGTATCCACTATGAAGATCAACCTTGGAAAAGACACTAGCTCCCGATATCAAGTCCAACACATCATTAAGCCAAGGAATGGGGAAGCACCACTTCACTATGATTTTATTAATAGCTCGGTTGTCTACACACATACGCCAATTTCAATCCTTATTAAGAGTGAGGGTTGGCACAACACATGGGCTTAGGTTCTCTCTGATGTAGCCCTTCTTAGCAACTCATCAACCTGACACTTTAACTTGATGTGCTCAACGAGACTCATTTGATATATGGGTAAGTTAGGCAAGGGGGCTTCAAGAACCAAATCTATGGCATGCTGAATATCCCGCAACGAAGGCAACTCCTCGGGCATATCATCGGGGACCAAATCTTAGAAGCCATGCAGCATGGATTTGACTTCATCAAGAATAGGCACATCGTAGTCAATAACAGGCTCCTGCACCTTGCTATAGAAAAAAAATACTCCCACGCCTGTTTTGTAACTAGAACGAACGGTACACCTTTCTCCTTGCTTTCTTCCTCGAACCTCCACATGGTGAGAACACGGGAGTTAGGAAGAACAGTCGATGTTAGCGATTGGGGCCGTACATGAAGGAGGTGACATAGGTTGCAAAGGGCAAAGGTAGATCCAATGACTTTGCCATAGGAACGTATGCATTATGGCCTCATCATCATTTTGTACCTTCCGATCAAAAAGCCAAGGTCGAACGAGAAGGATGTGGATGACATTCATCGGAATTATGGCATCCAAATATCATCTTCAGGTATGTCGATTTTAAAGAACACCAAATACCTTTAAGCCATGAGATGGCAATGTCATCAACCCACACAACCTTATATGATTTTAGATGCCTTTCAATTGAACACTTGAGCTTATCAATTACTACCTAAGAGACAATGTTCATCACACTTCCACATCGATGATCAGGTTACATAACTTACTGAAATTTTAGCCGCGTATAAAAACAATTGTTCGTCGCCAATGTTCTTCCTCCTCCTCGGTAGTGGTAAGAGGCGGCGTATCATAGAAGTGGAACCAACAACCTCAACTTCGACTGCAATCTCAGCAAATGAATCCACTAGTTGTGATGCAAGTTCTACATAGCATTGTTCCATCTCAATGTGCTTATGGTAATCCTCATGGTCGTCTGAGTAGTAGGGGCCCTCATTACCGCGGTAATGGAGGTTTCTGACTTACGAACAGTCATTAAAAAAGTGTCTTATCTTTCCGTAATAGAAACGGTCAACATAACGTCGTACTCGCCCAAGGGGAGGATTAGGATTAGGATCTCATCCCCTAATGTCATGCCCCTACAATTCTAGTTGCCTTTGGTATGACTTTTATGGCAAAAGTTGATACAAAGGTTGTGGTGGCCTTAAAAGCAAAGTGTGCATCTGTGGGAGCGGTTGAAAAGGGTAGGGAGGTGGTCAGTATCCCTGCAGTGGAGTCCAATTAAGATGTGAATCCGAACCTTCTCTCACAAAAGGTTCTCTCACCAAAGAGACAAAACATCAAGGTTGCTGCCGCAATTGTTGTTCAACTCGTTGAGCCTTCTGATGATCATCGTCAACTGACTCAACATCATACATCACCATATCGCGCTAGATCTCTTAGTGTAACTCTGCACGATACGTGGTCTATCCCTGTAAGCTTACAATAGATGGAAAGATCATTGAACTTCTCAGTGTAGTCATCCACTAATGAAGTTTTTAAAAAAGAGTATCCTTATAGTCTGAAGGCAAATACTTACTTTCCAACTTCTCCATCATGTCAGCCCACTGGTAATAACAGGAGGACCCATGATGACATTATTGTCATCAATGCTTTGCCACCAAATTCTTGTTCGGCCCTTCAACTTGACCTTGACAAAGGCCACTCATTGGACATTCGTCCATGTTATACCATACAAAATAATATTCAAGCATTGTAATTTAGTCGACAAAAACCTTTGCATCAAGACAACCCATGAAGTCTGGAACTTCAACTCATACTTTCTTATGATATCGTCTTTCTTAAGTGTCTCTATCGAAGCGGCATGGACTCTTGCTACAAATAGTCATTGCATGAAGTCATAAACAAACTCCTAAGGATCCGAACCATACTTATTCACCGAAGGTTTTGATTGAAACTCTTGTTGTGAAATTGGGTCACCATCAGGATCTCCGATGGGATCAAGTTGCTCTCCATGCGGTTCTCCACGTAGTTGGTCAACAGCGATTTCCAGGGATACCCTTGCGAATAGCCCAATGATGTAATTGTCTCGTTGCTGATCGGTAAGCTTCCCTCAATAGATTTGATCACCACAGATAGACATTATATCAGGGGATGACGTCAGAAAAGTAATGGACAAAATATAATGAGGTCTCTGATTTAGAACAGAAGATTGTTAATTGGCTAAAATTCTAGGATTTAATGGATTTTTTTTCAAGGATAACAAAAAATGTTTATTAAATAGCAGCTACAGAAAGCGGAAAAGAATACACCCCACAAATTGGGATTGTTAATAATTTGGGATTTTGGATTTTTAATGGGGTTGGATTTATACTGGAATATGGCTGATTTTTGGGGCTTTTAATGCACTGGAATATGGCTTCTTCTTCTTCTTCTTCTTCTTCTTTTAAATGAGGCTGATATTTTTAGGGGTGTTAATGAGCTGGAATGGGACTGATTTTTTTTATTTTTTTTTTTGGGGTGGGGGTTTAGGTTTATACTAAAATTGGGTTGATTTTTAGGTTGTTACTAGGCTGGATCATGGAGGGTAGATGGCTACCGAAATTACAACAAAGTCTCCCCTTGTCAATTAGATTTTTGGGTTTTTGTAAAAGAAAAGAAAAAAGGGAATTGGGAAGGGGGGTTTAGGAGGGATGGATGCAATGAAGAAAATAAATGAAAAGATGCAAAATTTTATAGTTAATGGGCCTGGGTCTAGCCCATGGATCACAGGCCCAATTCAACCTGCATCGAATTGTCTCATCACTACCCAGACACAGTGTGCAAATCATGGAATGCCAAATTGGTTACGTATCGGCCGATACGTAACGGTAACGGAGGCAACCGTTACGCGATTCGGCCCCGTATCGGCCGATTCATTTTTTTTGCACCGTATCGGCCGATATGGGGCCAATACGGCCGTTACGGGGCGTTACGGGCCGTTACAGGCCCGTAATAGGCCCGTATCGACCTTTTTCCATTTTAAGCTTTGTTTTTACTGTTTTTTTTAAACCTCTTGCTTCCAAACTGTTTCTCACTCCTACTACTAATTTCGACCAACCTTGGCTGGGTATTTGAGATAAAAACACATTATATTATGGATTATCTTGAATCAAAGCTCGGTGAGCCATTTTTTAGAAATTCGTCAAAAATAGGTATTTATACTTTTTTTAATATATTTTGTTGTTTTAATCATACCATATGATGTGTTAATCATAGTAAAACATGTTAATGTACATTTTACAGATTTGGGGTGCCATTTAATTTTATTTTATTTTCTATTTACGCATAAATTTTGGCCCCTTTTTTTAAAATTCGAAAAATCAATTTTTAATGGCTGTATTGCTGTTTTAATCATGCCATTTGATGTGTTAATCATAGTAGAACATATTAATGTGCATTTTACAGATTTTGGGTGCCATTTTATATTTTTTTATATTTTTTTCTATTTACGCATTTATTTTGGCCCTTTTTTAAAAAATTCGAAAAATCATTTTTTAATGATTCTTTTATTGTTTTAATGATGTCATGTGATGTGTTAATCATAGTAGAACATGTTAATGTGCATTTTACATATTTGGGGTGCCATTTTATTTTATTTTTTTATATTTTTTTATATTTACGCATGAATTTTGGCCCTCAAAAATAATTGCAAACACCTAAATGTAAGATATTTTCATATTACATTCATTCTAATATATCTATCATTGATAGTAGATAGTTAGAAAATTAAATATATGAATTTTGTAGTCAAATTCAGGTTATCTGGTTCATAAATTCATCAGATAGTTCGATACAACTTCTGACCAAAGAGTGGACCGTTACACCACCATAAACATGTTCCAATTTATAAATGAATGCATATTTGGAATGCTTAGAATATTCCGGATTTAATCCATATTTTTTCATATTTTTTTGGCAAAAAAAAAATTTTGTGCCGTTATGGGCCGTTACGCCCCCGTATCGCCGTTACGTCCCCGTATCCGTATCGGTTTCGGAGGGCACCGTTACGCCAACCGATACCGATACGGGACACCTTGGTGCAAATATTTGGGATCATGAAACCACTTTTACAAAGGTTATTGATAATAAGGACCCTCTTCTTACCAACTAGCAATGTAGGTGTTTTTCATGTCAATTAAAAAGTAGGCAACAATGTTCATCCCATTGAACTCCGACCTGAATTGAACATTATCTTCATTTTTAATTGGATGAGGCACCATGATAATGAGAACAAAGAGGAACAAGCAATACCATGATGAAGATCCTAGTGGAATGGATTACGCCGATGGATTTTCAACGCATCAAACTTGACCCATATATAGCTACACAAAGTGTTAAGCAAAGCAACAACAAATTTGGGCTCAGGAACAGGGAAGCATCTATTTCAAATATGTAAAAGGTTATAAATAGGTGGGAAGCAAGAATAGGAGCTAGAGTTTGAAGTGCAATTCAAAGAAAGAGTGGCACCTAGTTAGAAGGATCTTGCAACTGAGGATCCATATGATGAATACATCACCATTACCTAAAAGGAGCCAAGTTCTTCCACTCCAAGGGGGAATTGATGCATCAAGGCCATCAATCCGAAGTGTACAGAAGGAGACACGATAATGGGTCTCGATTGCTGAAGATCCATAAAAATTATCCAAAAGGACAATTGATTGGTTTATGGTGCACACAATACCAATCAAATGGTCTATATAGTTGACTAATTGGTTTATGGGTCCCACTAAATCAATCACTACAACGTTTGCACCAAACATGGGCCCCATTTAATCCTTTTTGGTCAAAAGGTTAAGACAATTTCATATTAGTTTGTTTTTCCCCCTTTAAAATTTAGCACAAGTTTCCTCTTGTTTAAAACATGTTTAGCAAGCAAGTTAATTAGTGGAATACTTGAAGTAGGAAAGTACATTGTATGAAAGGCCTGTATACATATGAAGCCACAAGGATGGAACTGAACATGATTGTAATGATGGAATAAAGTTTTGAGAGGTTTCTTTGGCTACTTCTATCAGAAGAGTATTTCTTTTCCAATTCAAAAAAGAAAAAACGAAAAAGAAAAAGGAAAAAAGGAAAGAGCATTTTTTCTGTATGGATTTCTAGCAATCAATAGCTATAATAAGATTGTCCCCATTAATTATTTGAAGATGTTCTATAAATTGTCTGAAGAATTGGGAGGAGAATTGTTACAATCACGGAACCACACAAAAAAAAAAAATCCCAAAACATTGAACTCAATCAATGTCTCATTAGTTTGGGTCCCAATTCCATGCCATACTGCATCAAACACACATGCCTCAGCCCTAGATGGATGGCTGTGTGCATGAACACATTTGGGCCCTACTAAATATAAGATGTGTGTGGGACCCACAAGAAAAAATATGCATGTAGAAACTACCCAAAAAGGAATTTGTTGCAGCCTTGATAAGCTAAGGCCTAGCTACTGCTAACCCAACTCTTCATATTGGTCCATGCGACCACACACAAACATATACATGCAATGCACTAAAGGAATTAAGAACCGTTCCATTTCCATTTCTCAATCATTCACTTTTCACAATCCAAACAGCCATATTCAGTACATTTACGGACTCATTTTGGACGCACTTCCTCAAACAGGGGTTCCCCAATGGGGGTTTTGAAGCCGGCTTTTCCTGTCAACTCAGCAAAAACCAATCGGATTGGTTTCTGTCGAGTTGTTGTTTCAGAGCCAATTTTGTCAAGCAGATGATGAGACAGGGGTATGCAAAGTGCATCGAAATGGACAACATCAACAACTGTTTGGATCAAAATATCATTTAGGCATCAAATGCCCCTCCGGAGGGTTGCATCCAAACTGGCTCTTATTTGGGTTAAATAGCCTAACCCAAAGACATTGGTAGATGACACTTTGCAAAAGTGCAACCAAACGACCACCAACAAAATCTGAATTTTGGTTGAAAACAGCATTTTGGCGTCAAACGTTCCTCCAAAGGATGCGTTCAAACAGGCCTTTATTTGGATTTTCTAAATCACATCCAAAACTTGCTGAAATCCTCCAATGTGTTCCGTTAATCGAACCTCATGTATCGTGAAACAATTCTTAAGTTCAAAAACAAGCTGTATAAATCAGCAGCAGAAAGGAAGAAAAAAAAATAAAAATAGAAGAGTTAGAAAGAAAAAGACCCGTCAAGATTCTCATTCTCACCAGAAAAATCCCCTAAGTCTTCCGCCGAAGACGCTTGCGTAACTTCTTGTACTTGTGTTTGTTCATCTTCTTCTTCCTCTTCTTCTTCACACTGTCAGCCCAGATCGTCTGCGCATCACTCGCCTCATCGGCTTCAGATGTCTCGAACCCAGATGGAGGAATGGGATTCAAAAGATAGCCATATAGGAAACTGGGGTATATCTGCAAGGAAGTTTGAGAGAAGGGTATATTTGCTCTCTCCTTATCAAGAAAATACGCATGAGGATTTGGGGTTCTTCTGTCACTTGGGTTTTGTATGTGAGAGGAAAGAGGGGAGAAAATATCGGACGGTTGGTGTTTGTTAAATGCAAAGGCTATTCTCAGAGGAGATGATTTTCGTAGGAATCTGTGGAGATGGGCAGCCATTGTGAGAGTGAATGTGAAGCAGCTACTCACTTTGAAGTAGGGCTATCAACGGGTGGGAACCTTATGCCGCGGGTACCCGACTTGCTAGAACCATATCAGATCTGGTCGTATCGGGTCCAAATCTCGCACCGGTCTAAGAATAGGGAGGGGTTACGGTTTACCGGAAACGGATTGGCCACTCCCCTGCCACCAGCCCGGTGGCCGGTTGTCGGTGCTCCGTACGCCCCACCATGGTGTATGTGTTTCATCCATTTTTTAACAGTATTTTACGGCTTGATCCCAAAAATGAGAGGTGTATAAATCTCACGTGGACCACACCACATGAAAACATAGTGATTGGATATCCACCATTAAAATCCTTCTAAGGCCCACTGAACTGCTTATTTGGCATCTAATCTGTTAATTAGGGTATACAGGCTTAGGTGAATGAAAAAAACAAATATCATATTGATACAAAACTTTTATGGCTCCAAAAAGTTTCTAATGGACAACACTAATTCAACATCGTTTCTTATAATGGGGTATACTTGAGATTAGGATATACCTCATTTTTTATCTCACGCCGTAAAATGATCTAGAAAATATATGGGCAGCTTGGATGAAACGCATACATCATGGTAAGTCCTACATAGGATTGACCATCAGCCATTGGCTTGTGCAAAGGGAGTAGCTGATCTGTTCTCGTTTCGTGTTTCGTACGCAGATTTCCTGGAAAAGCTTTCGTGGTAAGTTCATGCGCAACTATGCTAGGTGGGGCCACTTAATGTGAGAAATCTTCTGTCCATCTGTTTTTTGAGCTCCTTTAGAAAGTGTGACAAAAAATGAGGTGGATAAAAAGCTTAGTCACATGAGAGGATAAACTGAAGAAAGAATTTCTTACCATTGAAACCTTTATTAGCTCCACCTTGATATTTAAATGTTATACCTTGATATTTATATGTTGTACAAACCGTTTACAAGGTCATTGTCAATGGGATGAAGTGAACACATCACAAAATAGCTTGATACAAAGCTTTCATGGCCTTAACAATGCTTCAACAGTGCTCATTGAATTCTCACTGTTTCCTCTCTTGTGCTCACTTGAGTGTTGTATACACTTTATTTTTTATTTTACATTTTAATATAAGCTAGAAAAATGAATGGATGGAGTGAATTTCTTGAAAACATATTGGCAGCTCCACCCAAGATCGATCCTTGCTTGGGAACTGCTGCAAAAGGCTTTACCACGAAATACGCGTCCGCGTCCGCGTCCATCTTGATATTATGAGATTTTCTCATATAACCAACTAACTATTGAGTTATTTTCTAATAAATGCATGTTTTCGACATATTTATAACAATATACCTACGGTTTAAAAACTGGAGAAAACACAGCCTCTTAGCCCCCTCACATAGGCTTAAAACAGATTTGTGCACTTAATCTAAGTGACTGATACCTGCCCCTTTCTTTTTTACAGCTATAACCCGTTGAAGGGGCAAGCGTGTGGAATATTTTATGGGCCCACCTGCATGTATATGTGTGTCCGGTACAGTTTATCCATTTTGTAATCTCATTTTATGTCATGAACCTAAAATTGGGTTAAATTTGAAGTGCAGGTGGACTCCTCCACAGTAAATCCTTGTAATAGAATACCTACCATTAATAACAAATTGGGGCATAGAAGTTTGGATCAGATTTTGTTTTTTCCTTTCATCCATACACGTGGCCTTATCAACAGGTTAGATGGCTCTGAAAAACATCAAGGTGGGCCCTAAGAAGTTTTCAACAGTAGGTGTAAAACATGTGGGTATAGAAGTTCGGGTCGAGCTGATATAGGAGGGTGACTTGGCCGTGACCACAGAAATACGGGTGTAAATGGGTCAGGCTCAGGCCTGTAGAAGTCAGAATTTTGAATAGGGTTGACCTGCTAGCCCAAAACAGTTCAAAATATGGACCGAGACCAACCCAGGATTAGCCCTTTGACAACCCTACCTAAAACCTGCTATTGTTATTTCTAATTTATTTCTAGAGATAGTATAAAAATGAAGTAAATATAAATTTCAGGTGAACGCGGTGGATTTCTCACGAACATCACGGAGCGGGCCTTACCAGTGCACGAAGAGGCTTTTGCAGGAAATTCGAAATTCACCTCATGCACGGAATTTTGGATGGGGATTGCCTATTCAAGCTGACTGTGCTATGTGGCCCACCATTTTATCGGCGCTGTTCATTCATTTTTTTGGGGTCATTTTAGGACATGAGCCTGAAAACAAAGGAGATCCAAATCTCACGTGGAACCCACCAAAATAAAACGGTTATGATTGAGCACCTACCATTAAAGACTTCCTAAGGCCCACTGTAATGTTTACTTACCATCAGACCTGTTAATTAGACTACATAGACTTGGACGAAGGAAAAAGACAAATATCAGCTTCATCCAAAACCAAGAAGCTTTTGATGTAAGGCCTTTTAATGGAAGGCATTCAATCATCATTGTTTTCTTGTGGTGTGGTCCATTTTATATTTGAATGTCTCATTTTTAGGCTCATGCCATAAAATGATATGAAAAAATAAATGGACCATGTGGATCAAACGAATACATCATGGTGGGCCCACATAGCACTATCTAGTAGCCGCTCGCTGCTCCGGTATTAGCATGCAATCCCCCTCCCACGGATTTCCAGCACCGTGGCTTCTCATTAGGCCCATCCTTTCCGATGACACACAAAACACACAGATTTTCTATCTTCCAAATGGATTCGTGCTATAAAATACAACTTTTAATGCGTGTATTTTGTCTAAGACCCGTCATGATTTATTTATTCCATCCACACTATCCTTCGAACATGAACACAAAAGTGAGGCACATCCAAATGTTAAGGAGAAATTTACGACTGCACGACCCATTTATGGCCCATTTACGGTACTAAGCCCACCTCATTTTCCCTTTCAAGAATACGCCCCTGCTGTACGGACGCCTTGCCAAAGGTCGAAAATGCCCCTGCTGTTTCCTTTAAACGGATCGGCCGCTGCTCGAAGACGAGCGCTGACACTCCTCAAACTCCGAGTTGTACGAACGGCTCAAAAGATATCAAAGTTACATGGCCCCATAGTTACGTATTTATTATATCCACAAAGTTCATCCATATTTCGATATCATTTCGGACCGTTATCCAAAAAAAAAAAACCATATCCAAAGATCAACTGGACCACACCACAAAGAGCAGCAGAAAATTGATTTTCACCGTTGAAACTTTTGTAGGGCCCACCGTAACATTTATTTTCCATCCAATCTATTCATAAGGTCACAAAGACCCGGATGAAGAGGAAAAACAAATTTCGTAATGATCCAAAACTTCCATGATCCCTAAAAGGGTTTCAACGGTAGACGTTCAATCATCCACTGCCTTTTACAGTGTGGTCCACTTGATAGCTAAATCTGTCTTATTTTTCTTCTCAAGACTTATAACGAGTTCACCAAATAGATGGACGGTTTGGATATAACACATACCTCATAAAAGGACCCACAAAGGCGGTAGGGATTACAACAACGAAAAAAAAAAGAAGAAGAAGCCCGGAATCCATGGCTACGGATATAATCCGCAGCCATAACTGCAGCCCATGCTTTTTCGATATGTCCTTTGCTATGTATCGAAGATCTTTCGATTAATTGAAAAAGTTCTAGAACTGTTTAGTGACTTTGCATAAAAAATCCTGTAATTTTCGATACATATCGAAGTGTACTCGATATTATCGAAGATATATCTACGGATAATAGTTGTAGCCATAGCTACAGTCCGTAAAAGTCTATGCATTTTTTTTTAAATTTTTAATATTTTTATTTTTATTTTTTACATGGAGAACTTTATTCTGCCTACAATTTTCTCTAATACATATTTATATAAATATGTATATATAAGCATATAAAAAAAAAAAAATTCTCTCTTTTTTTCATTTCTTTCTTTATTCATTTAACAAGAATATCTTCTAAACCAAAATTAGTTACTTGATATACCCTCTATGATTTTGGGGTAGGAGAAGCTATGGTTAGTTATTTTCCAAGTTCCATCAGGTCGATGGTCGAAAATCCATTTCATATTTACTTTGCGGTCAATTTCAATCAGTTCGCGGTCAATTTCGTTCATTTCATTTACTTCATGGTCATTTTCATGCATATCACGGTCATTCTCGCCTATTCCGTGTTGATTCATGGTCCTTTCGGCGCATTTCGCGGTCAATTCCCTTCACTTCACGGTCATTTGCATGCATTTCACGGTCAATTCGCTTCAATTCATGATCACTTTCATGCATTTCACGGTCATCCGAAACATTTCCGTGTTGATTCACGGTCATTTTGAGGCATTTCGCAGTCAATTCCCTTCACTTCACGGTCATTTGCATGCATTTCACAGTCAATTCGCTTCAATTCATGATCACTTTCATGCATTTCATGGTCATCCGAAACAATTCTGTGGTGATTCACGGTCATTTCGAGGCATTTCACGGTCAATTCCCTTCACTTCACGGTCATTTGCATGCATTTCACAGTCATTTGGCGGCAATTCATGATCACTTCCATGCATTTCACGGTCATCCAAAACAATTCCATGTTGATTCATGATCCTTTCGAGGCATTTCGCGGTCAATTCCCTTCACTTCACAGTCATTTGCATGCATTTCGTGGTCAACTCGCTTCCAACCATGATCATCCCCATGCATGGAAATGACCGTGAAGTGAAGGGAATTGACCGTGAAATGCATGGAAATGACCGTGAAGTGAGGCGGAATCGTGGGAATTGACCGTGAAATGCATGAAACTGACTGTGAAATGCATGGAAATGACCGTGAAGTAAAGGGAAATGACCGTGAAATGCATGGAAATGACCATGAAGTGAAGGGAATTGACCGTGAAATGCATGGAAATGATCGTGAAGTGAGGCGGAATCGTGAGAATTGACCGTGAAATGCATGAAAATGACTGTGAAGTGAAGGGAATTGACTGTGAAATGCATGGAAATGACCGTGAAATGCATGGAAATGACCGTGAAGTGAGGCGGAATCGTGGGAATTGACCGTGAAATGCATGAAAATGACTTTGAAGTGAAGGGAATTGACTGTGAAATGCATGGAAATGACCGTGAAGTGAAGGGAAATGACCATGAAATGCATGGAAATGACCGTGAAGTGACGGCGGAATCGTGGGAATTTACCGTGAAATGCACGAAAATGACTGTGAAGTGAAGGGAATTGACTGTGAAATGCATGGAAATGACCATGAAGTGAAGGGAATTGACCGTGAAATGCATGGAAATGACCGTGAAGTGAGGCGGAATCGTAGGAATTGACCGTGAAATGCATGAAAATGACTGTGAAGTGAAGGGAATTGACTGTGAAATTTATAGAAATGACCGTGAAGTGAAGGGAATTGACTGTGAAATGCATGGAAATGACTGTGAAGTGAGGCGAAATCGTGGGAATTGACCGTTGAATGCATGAAAATGACTGTGAAATGAAGGGAATTGACTGTGAAATGCATGGAAATGACCGTGAAGTGAAGGGAATTGACCGTGAAATGCCTCAAAATGACCGTGAATCAACACGGAATTGTTTCGGATGACCGTGAAATGCATGAAAGTGATCATGAATTGAAGTGAATTGACCGTGAAATGCATGCAAATGACCGTAAAGTGAAGGGAATTGACCGCGAAATGCCTCAAATTGACCATGAATCAACACAGAATTGTTTCGGATGACCGTGAAATGCATGGAAGTGATCATGAATTGAAGCGAATTGACCGTGAAATGCATGCAAATGACCGTGAAGTGAAGGGAATTGACCGCGAAATGCGCCGAAAGGACCGTGAATCAACACGGAATAGGCAGGAATGACCGTGATATGCATGAAAATGACCATGAAGTAAATGAAATGAACGAAATTGACCGCGAACTGATTGAAATTGACCAGAAAGTGAATATGAAATGGATTTTCGACCATCGACCTGATGGAATCTCGAAAAATAACTAGGTTAGTTGGCTAAAGTAGCTTCTCCTACACCAAAATCATATAGGGTGCATCAAGTAACTAATTTTGGTTTAGAAGATATTCTTGTTAAATGAATAAAGAAAGAAATGAAAAAAAGAGAGAAAATTTTTTTTATATGCTTATATATACATATTTATATAAATATGTATTAGAGAAAATTGTAGGTAGAATAAAGTTCTCCATGTAAAAAATAAAAATAAAAATATTAAAAATTAAAAAATTAAAAAAAATTGCATAGACTTTTACGAACTGCAGTTCTGGCTATGGCTATTATCCGTAGCTATATCTTCGATAACATCGAGTACACTTCGATATGTATTGAAAATTACAGGATTTTTTATGCAAAGTCACTGGACAGTTCTGGAACTTTTTCGATTAATCGAAAGACCTTCGATACATAGCAAAGGACATATCGAAAAAGCATCGGCTGCATTATGGCTACGGATTATATCCGTAGCCATGGATTCCAGGCTTCTTCTTCTTCTTTTTTTTCCTTGTTGCAATCCCTACCGCCTTTGTGGGTCCTTTTATGAGGTATGTGTTATATCCAAACCGTCCATCTATTTGGTGAACTTGTTATAAGTCTTGAGAAGAAAAATAAGATAGATTTAGCTATCAAGTGGACCACACTGTAAAAGGCAGTGGAGGATTGAACGTCTACCGTTGAAACCCTTTTAGGGGTCACGGAAGTTTTGGATCATTACGAAATTTGTTTTTCCTCTTCATCCAGGTCTTTGTGACCTTATGAATAGATTGGATGGAAAATAAATGTTACGGTGGGCCCTACAAAAGTTTCAACGGTGAAAATCAATTTTCTGCTGCTCTTTGTGGTGTGGTCCAGTTGATCTTTGGATATGATTTTTTTTTGGATAACAGTCCGAAATGATATCGAAATATGGATGAACGTTGTGGATATAATAAATACGTAACTATGGGGCCCATGTAACTTTGATATCTTTTGAGCCGTTCGTACAACTCGGAGTTCGAGGAGTGTCAGCGCTCGTCTTCGAGCAGCGGCCGATCCGCTTGAAGGAAAAAACAGGGGCATTTTCGACCTTTGGCAAGGCATCCATACAGCTGGGGCGTATTCTTGAAAGGGAAAATGAGGTGGGCTTAGTCTCGTAAATGGGCCATAAATGGGTTGTACAGTCATAAATTTCTCAATGTTAAGTGAACCACACCATATAAAGCAGTGCGGATTGAATGAACTAATGTTGAAATCTTCCTAAGGCCAACGGTAAGGTTTATTTGCCATCTAACATGTTCATAAGGTGATATAGACCTGAAAGAAAATACAAATATCATGTTGATCAGAGCCTTCTATAGCCCCAAGAAGTTTTCAACGGTAGGTGTCAATTCCTAATATTTCCTTTTTTGTGGTCCACTTGAGCTTTGGATCTACCTTGTTTTTAAGCTTGTATCCTAAAATAATCTGAAAAAATGGATGGACAGTTTGGATTTAAGAAATGAATCACCATGAGGCCCATGCAAATTTCACACATCAAGAAAATCCCTTGATGTGTGGTGCCCAACACTTCATGAAAGGGTTGAAGTGTGGAGCTTTTGTGGCCCATTATGATGTATGTGTCAGATCCACACCGTTCATCCATTTTCTCATATTATTTTAGGACTTGGGACTAAAAATGAGAGAGGTCCAAGGCTCAAGTG
Organism: Magnolia kwangsiensis; assembly: GCA_037074715.1. Lineage (NCBI taxonomy): Eukaryota > Viridiplantae > Streptophyta > Magnoliopsida > Magnoliales > Magnoliaceae > Magnolia > Magnolia kwangsiensis. The sequence continues at coordinate 111,551,268 of CM073573.1, read as the reverse complement.
GACCACACTAGAGGAAACAGTGGGAATTGTATACATCATTGAAAACTTCTTAGGGCACCAAAGGCTTTGATCAAGCCAATATTTATGATTTCCCTTCATCCATGTCCGTGTGACCTTAGGAAAAGGTTAGATGGCAAATAAATCTCATAATGGACTCTAGAAAGGTTTCCACGGTGGTCGTTCATTCCACGCTTCTTCATGAGGTGTGGTCTTCTTGAACTTTGGATGTGCCTCATTTTTGGGTTAATGCCCTAAAATAATCTAGAAAAATTGATGGCCGGTGTGAATCTAAGACATAAATTATGGTGAGGCCAGGGAGAATGGGAGAGAGGAGATGTAAAACGGGAAAGGAAATATCCAATAGGTTTTTATTAGCGGAGAGGAGTTCGAACAAGAGGGATGCAATTTTGTCAATTTGGCCAGCGGCTGGATGTCTAACTGTGCAAACCCTAAGGCATTTTGTTTTAAATATTTTGGAAGCACGTGTTTATTTGGAAACAGCCTAAATTTAAGTGGTTATATGAAAAAATCCCTAATATTAAGGAATTGTATAAAAAAAATTGCCTAATTAATATTAAAATTATTTTGTGGTACCTTTCTTAAAAATATGTTCAAAAAGCCACCTCATTAATTTGGGTTCCATCATCCTGTTACCTTCCATTATCTTTCTCAACAATGATTGGGTTGGCCAATTAGCTACATGAGCAAATGGTTGTTATATGGTAACCACGGTGGACCCTATAAAAATCAAGGGCAAACATCTTTAAACTGTTTTATTCAATGTAGCCCATCTAAATTAGAAGTCAGCCTAATATTTTGCACATGGGCCTAAAGTTGAATCACGCATCTAATGGTTAAAGTGGATTTCACATGTGCATATGGTGGGCCCCACTAAAAAAAGTGGCAGCTTCTCTCTATGAACAAAGTAGACTATTACGGAGACTCACATACTTTTTTTTTTATATAAAAAAGATGGTTTATGTTAGTGCTCCATTTTCGGTTCTAGTCACATGATAAGTGCAAGCGTGGTAAAATTGAATTTGTGGTTTAATTCAAATCAAACAACTATAACCCTAAGAACTAAGATAAGCAGATATGTGATATATGACTAAGATCTAATGGGATTGGTTGCCTATTTAGTGTTCGTCCTCTAATGATGGGTTACACATTTGTCTTCTGTATGAAAGGACTTTTCAATACAGGTCAAAGAAAGACAAGAAATGAAAGCTTACAGTTAGTCATGAACAACAACTGCAAAATACCTTCCTGAATAGAGAACTGGATCCAGTGTATGAGCGTAGACCCAAATTACAGCTAAGATTATCAGCTTCTTAACACTATGGATTACACTATAGATTGTAAACATCAAGCAAAAGATAAAGGATTATATTATGAAATGTAATTAACTGGGCAGAAAAGTAGAGTGATTATACTCAGGAATGTAAATAACGGGTAATTGAAAGGATAATTAAAAGATATATTGAGTTTGATTGGGTTGGTATGAGACAAATCTTTCTATTGAATTCATTTGCTATTTATAGCATTAATCTGGCCATCTAGATGCTTCCCACATTCTAACGATTACTATAACCATTTAACACATCTTAACCCTCCTTGCTTCTACCCTTGCCATGTGTCCTGTAATCGCTTATACGTTATTGCTCTTCAATCAACCACTCAGTGGATGGCGTGGCATCGCTTAATGCGCTCCAACTATATTGTTGTAGAATCCTCTTTATATGTAAGACCCGTATCCTAATCTGTACTGTTCCATCGCTTCTCGCGATCCTTCTTGTCAAATTTTGGCAACCTGCGACCTGTATTTGACATTGCGCACGAATGTGAGACGTATCCTATACATTTGAATCGACTTAATCCGAGACTTGTATCCTTGTGACCGCACCATCGCCGCGGTTCTAACGCCGCAACTCACGCACCGATCCGATACCCAGATGATGAGATGCGGACCCGCGTTCAGTTCGAAGAAAAACACCGCACGTTGCAAATCCCAAGAGAATCTCTACGAAGTGTCAAATCAATCCCATCAATCAATCCCATCAATCACCTCTCATGTCAAGTACAAAGCAACCATGCTTTCTTTCCCCACAAGCCAAGCAACCCCAAAGTCAACCAATCACTCACCTCACCCATCACTCACTTCACATCACTCCATTACTCTCACATCTCCCTACAACCCTCTCTGTCTCCCTCATTTCCCAACACCACTTCCAAGCAAGGGAGAGCATCCCACGTCCATGCATTCCCATGAGAAAAAAAAAATGATTTTGGTGGCCCACTTCCCATCCCAAAATCTCCCATCTTAGCCATCCATTTCCCATCTCCACCATCAAAGTGAAGCTCAAGGAGATAAGCTATCCAACGGACTGAGAAGATTGATAGGTGGGTGTTTCCATAGGCTAGATTTTCATATTTCTATGATGGGCCAAGTGAGGCCCACTGATCAATGGTGTGGATCTCATTTTGGGATCCTAAATGTGGCCAATAGCCTACTTTGATTTCAAGATCAATCCATGATGGAGCCATTCTCCATGGACCCCATCATGATGTTTAATTTCTTTACATAAATGGTCATCTAGACCATCCATTTCAGTGGAGAAAGGATCTCCACCGTTGATTTTGATCGGTGGACCCATATGAAATGGGACCCACTTAATGTATGTTGTAGATCATGCAACGGAGGGCCCATAGTGTCGGGGTCCCTCCATCACACGCGCATCCCACTCTATCTCTCTCCCTCTCTTTTCATTTATTTATTTGTTTGTGTGATGTAATGGCCGTGTGGCCCACTTGGATGGACCCCACCATTAAGTAAGTATTTTATCCAAGTCGTCCATGAGTGGGGCCCATCTTATATGTATTGCACTCACACCATCCATCATGTGGTGGCCCACCTAAATAGGGCCCACCTTGTATACGTTGTTAACCCCCCCCCCCCCCCCCCCCCCCAAAAAAAAAAAAAAAAAAAGGTCCAGCGTCTGGACGTTGCTGGGAAAGAAAACACAAACATGAGTTTTTTTTTACAAACATTGGAGAAGGCTGTCCATGTAGGCCCTACCTCGATGTATAAGTTTAATCCAAGCCGTCCACCCCTTTCTCTAGCTCATTTTAGGCGTTGAGATGGAAAATGAAGTCCATCAGATCTTCTAGCGGGCCATATCATACAAAACAGCGGTTTCTACCGTTGAAGACCACCCTACCGTTTTTATACACGAAAAAAAATATCCGATATTGGTCTTGTTTGGTCAGTCTCGGGCCATGGAAACCAGTGGCCGGGGTGGATTCGTCCAATGCGGGCCCCACACATGAAAAACCATCGGAAGATATTTTTTTTTTTTAAAAAAAAAATAACAAGGGAGAGAGGCAGCACCTGCTGCTGCTGTGCAGCAGGACGCTGCTCACGTCCATGGAGAAGGCGGGCGTATGAGCAGGGCCCCACGGCTCCAGCCGTGGGCCCCACCAAGATGTTCATTTGTCATCCAACACGTTCATAAGGTGGGTCACCTCTTGGAGTGGGTCCCCTCCAAGTTTCAGCGACGTCCAAGACTTAAGTGGCCCACATCATATGAAACAGTATGATTGAATGTCTACCCTTAAAAACCTCTTTTGGGGCCCATAGAAGTTTTGGATCAAGCTGGAATTTATTTTTTTTTCTCTCACCCAGGTCTCTGTGACCTTACCAACAGGTTGGATGGTCAGTAACCATTATGGTGGGCCCTCATGTGGAGCCCACAGTGATGTACGTGCCCCTCACGTGGGCCTACTATAATGTATGTATTTTTTTTAAGCCGTCCAGCGGCTGGCGGGCGTTCAGAAGCAGACCCACGGCTCCAGCCGTGGGCCCCACCTTGATGTTTGCATTCCATCCAGCCCGTTCATATGGTGGGCCCCCTCCTTAAGCTGGTCCCACCCAAAAATCAACTTGGTCCAGATTTCAGGTGGCCCACACCACCAGAAACAGTGTGATTGAATTCTACCATTGAAACCCTTTTGGGGTACACAGAAATTTTGGATCAAGCTGAAATTTGTTTTTCATCCTCACCCAGGACTCTGTGACCTTATCAATGGGTTGGATGGGTTATAAACATTATGGTGTGCCCCTCATGGGACCCACAGTGATGCATGTGGACGGTGGAACCCACCTATGTGTTTTTGTCACACCGTCCGGGCTGACGGTGCAGCCCATAACGGTGCATGTGTTCTATCCAAACTGTCCACTGGTTGGACAGTGGGACCCGCCATGATTTATATGTTCTATCCACTGTCCACTTGTGTGTGGATGTGTATATATGTATATATATATATTATATTATATATAATGTTATATATATATATTATATACTATATATGTATATATGTGCATTGGTGGGCCTTCATGTGGGCCTCCACTATGATGGATGAGCAGCATCCAAACTGTCCACCTATTTTGAGAGCTCATTTCATGACATGAGCCAAAAGAAAATGAGTCAGATCTATGGTTCAAATGGGCCCACTTTGGTATGTATATAGGGCCCATGTTGATCCATTTATGGTCATTCATTTAGGCCCACCTTGGTGCACATCTAAGCCCATGGGACTAAGCTCATTTGATACATATAAAGCCCATGGGACTAAGCCCATTTGATACATATAAAGCCCATGGGATTAAGCCCATTTGATGTACATGGGGCGCAAATGGAGTGGGCCATTTAGTATGTTTAAAGCTCATGTGTGTAAGCCCATCTGATATATTTAAGGCCCAAGTTGTGAGGCCCACTTTGATGTATTCCAAGGCCCATGGATCATGGACCATTGCAATGTACATAAGGCTCATTGGTGAGGCCCATTAACGCAGCCCATTTGATGTATCTAAGGCCTATGGGTCGAGGCCCAACGGAATGACCTTAGGGTCCATTGCAATGTGTGACTTCCCATGTTCATGTAATGATATATATGTCGGGCCGTACCTAGGGAACAATGTTGGTTTGACGTCCATATTGTATGTACAATGTTGGTTAAATGTCCGCATTGTAACTCCCCTTAGGGCCCATTGATAGGCCTATGCTCGTTGTTATCCATCACCTTATAACATGCTTGGTATAATCTCATGACTCATGCTCATATGCATCATATGTATGCTTGGTTTGAGTAGCGACTGATCATAGCATATGCCATTTGGTAGACCATTTATGGGACCCGTTATGAGACGGAGTGCCCCACATGATCGCGCAGTACGCGCTGGATTTCTGCATGATTTGACGGCATGATTCATGCATCTCGCATATGTGTGATTTGATCACTGCACGCCCTAGCGACATCAGGGCCGTGGCTCCACAGGTACATCGTGGATGGCCGTATTAGATACCGAAAATACTTATTCTAGCACTGTGGGCACTTAGGATGTCCTTGGGTGAAAGTCTCAGAATATTTTTGGTACCAGGAGATGCTCCAACGTCTAGACCGAGTGGATACACGAGCGCCCGAGTGCCGAATACCAGTAGGCCGCGTCTCCCACTGTGTCGTGGTCGGTTGGAAGGGGGTGTGGCCTTATCCGCCTGAGTGAGGGGGCTATAAGCTAGGCTGAGTTTGACCAGCTCGCAAGTGAGTCCGCTATCGACGAGCCAGGTAGGTATTGACAGATTACTGGTCAGGCGGATAATGAGGTCTATTCCGCTTTCTTGACTGTGCAGCTAGGGAGGTGGCAGTCACTGTGAAGTGTATTAGACCCCGGTGATATCCAAAGAGGAACTGCACTGATATGTGTACTTGAGGAGTACCGACTTGCTTGGATTGCATTTCGCATATGACATTCGGCTATGTAGGCCTTGCATTACATCGGTGTGGCCGATGACATTCATATCTCGCATCGCATGGCCTTGGTATGACCGATAGCATTCACGTCATGCATTACATAGCCTTGGCATGGATGATTCTATGGACTTACCGCATACTTCCGCATTGCTCTGATACTGTATACTTGGCACTTGCCTTACGCACACACTTACACCACCCTCTAAGCTTTTGTAAGCTTATGCACGACAGTTGCGTGCAGGTAACGTTGGACAGCAGCAGCGCTGAGGCAGGAGCGCGTATTAGACCAATTTGGAGCTTTTGATCATCTTGTATTTCCCATTCCATATTGTACTTAAAAGATTTTGATATAGTGGATATGTGGTGATGTTGTTTTGTGACTTGGTTATGCTCCATTACAAAAAAAAATTTTATTCTGAAAATCCTACTTGTAGGATCCCAGGATCGGAATCTGGCACTTGATTGTCAGGAGCCGAGAATTGGGTACTACGGAGGCTGTCGGCACCAGATTCGGCAATCGGGATTCATGTGAATCCGATTTTCGGGTTTGGGGCGTGACATTATATATCCCCAAAGATATCCAAATACACCACGCAAATTTATTCAGATAACTCGCTCTAATTGGCTTTTACAGGGATTGGTGACAATAGGGATGAATATTGCCCCCCTCCCCACCCACGTTGCTTCTCATTTGGGAAGAGGTGAAAGTGGCATGCAACTCCTCATTAATGCAGTAGTCTTTCGATACACATGGCAATGCCATAGTAATTGTCTCTAACCAATATAGCCCTACACACCAACTTTAACCACACTTTTTCGAAATAAGGGCTAACCCCATTGTGACGCATGTACTCGTATTATACAAAATAAAAATTAATGATGCCCCTAATAAATGCTTTATCTTCTCAACCAATATAAGCATCATTTCAAACATTCTTTTTCACTTCATGATTCATTTTTCATAATTCCTCCCCCAAATTCTAATTCTTTCCTCAATAGTGGTTGACTCATCATCCTCTGCCCCATCTTCCACTAAGACAACCTGGTCACCACAATGGACACTCTTTCCGAGAAGTTTTTCAATGAAATGGTCTTTAAATTGCCGATTAGAGACTATTATTGTATGGGACCGACATTCTTCCCTAAAATTGATACTGAGGAAGTCAATATAATGGACCCTATATTTCCTAATTGCCCAAGTGAAACTTTATTGATTCAATCTAAATCCGTCATAGAATCGTCCAACGCTTTAAAGAACCCTCAATCCTAGCTAAAACCATTGCCAGAATGGAATGTTTAGTTCACTCGCGTTTCTTTCCAATATGAAGTGACATGGAGGAACTCTGACATTTACGAGTGCACCAAACTCTCCACATACAATTATCCATTGGACTTTTCTCTTCTTACAGCAGCATCGACATTCTGAAGCACATCCACTAACACGTTCTTCTTTGGATGTGACCTTACAAGCCTAATAATTTTGGACATTAAAACTCTAACCCAACTCCTTCCCTTTGTAAGACAGCTTTCCCAAGCTTCGCTAGGAAGAAAACAAAATGCTTTACACAAAAGGTTGACAAAGCTTATTTACACTTCATGCAAGTGTACCGCAAATATGAAGGCCTGATTGATTACGAAAAACATGACCTACCTGCTACTCTGGATATGTCAACATTTACCTTGCATGAATGCTCTCAAGATCATAAATATATATGTTCAACTACTCGAGGTACTTTCGCAGGGTCGAAAACTTGCTCCTAAAACCTTTTATACGCAGTCACCTATACAAAGGTATTTTTTTAATTACTACTAAAGGTCTGTATCTTGGAGGAGGACCATTGTGGCTTTTCCATATGCGGATCTATGAGTATTTCCATCCTTCCCATATACATTCCCCCATTCATTCCCCCATTATTTATTCTTCATACAATTAGCATATCATTCATTCTCCTCAAGAGATCCATACATTTTTCATTTATATGGACTCCTTATTCTTTTCTCTTAATAAAAGTAAATGCAATTAATCATTCACCCCTTTTAATAATAGAGAGTTCGCTCCAACTTGATTTACCGACTAATATGAGGACAAGGACAACCAGGAACCATCTCAAATGCACCCTTGCTTGGGAGAGTTACCTCATTTATAGAGATCTTCCCTATAAGGGCACAATAGACACCGACAAGAATGTGAAGGCTGAAATAGAGTAGTACTGTTCAAACCTTCTTGCCCATCAGTTCGGTTTTGTCCAGTGCATTTCCTGTCTGTTCATTCAGAAATCTTACAACCAACCTCTTTTCACTTGGTCAATTATCAATCGAATTGACCTCTATCATTATCTTCATCCACTTTTCAGTTGACCAGTTTGACTCTCAATCTTCCCATCTATCCAAATCAGCCTCAAATGATGGACACACTCCTTGATTAGTGGGAGAATCACTAAAAAAAGGTGGGCAATAAATCTCCTCGAGTTATCATAGCTCAACTCTTCTCTTCTATAGAGCTTGAGGAAAGAGTAGAGCAACACCTCAATCGACCATAATTCTTAGCCGCAAATTGAATAAGTCAAAGACCAAATCGGTCACCGCTACTATCACGTAAGCTCCATCGACCAAGATAGTTCCTCATCCAAAGCGCCTAAAAGCTATGGTGAAAAGATTGATTCTTCCAAAGTCTCTACTGACTCCACTATCTCCATTGACCCTAGAGAGGATCCTTGACTTAGGAGCTCCTCTTGGCCTAGCCCTATAACCTCCTACTCTAGTCTTCACATGCGCTGATCCACCTTCTCAACTAATAATAGCAAGTCGGCAGTTGCTGACCTTAACCCAAGGACGATGACAATCAGGTACTTGGCCGATGATGTATCTTCATTTGAAAAATATTTCAAACCAAATATTGGCCAGAACTCTCTATTGAAGACTATTCCAAAGAAATTGAGGAAGACTTGAAATGTTACTAAGAAGTTTACTAAAATAAATGCTGCAATAAATGGTGGTAGGATATGAAAAGGTTGAATAACCCTGACCTTCCATTCAATTAGAAATACCTTACTCTCTATTACCCCAATCCGCCATCATTCTCAACTTCTACCTAAAGATGGCGATGGTTATAAAAAAAAATAAATTTAAAAATCTCGACTGTTGACAAACGATTTGTCACTCTTGTCGTCCGTTTTAATTTAGGTGGATACTATTTTCACTTGTATAACTGCTCCAAGTCCTTCACCTTATCTTTTTGTTGATTTTATCATTTTTATAGTTACTCAAGAAGTATTAGCCACAGAAAAGTAAATCTTTGTGGCACAATCACTATAGCAGGTTCAACCAGTGGCTAATATCCCCAAGATAGGTGAAGTGCAAACTATCGACTCTTAAGGAACCGTCAACAACGAAGCTTCTCCTTCTCATCCTTCTCAGGAGACTATAATCATCATTATAGTCTGAATACATGGTCAACGTCCATTAGACATCGACCATTGTTATCGACTAAGAAGATGAAGAAGAAGATGAGCGTCCCCTGACCGTTACTCCTCAGAGCTTCAAAAGGGGATCATCTCCTTGACCCACTCCTCCATCTGTTCAACAACTTCCTTCGACCACGGAGTCTCTTCCTATAGAAATCGAAGAGTCTCTCTAAATTAATGCAGCATGTAAGGTAGTTATCTTTGATCAGGCAATGGGAAAAGCCCTCACAATTGATGTCTCACTGCCCTGCCCGACACCAATTTCTGCATCAATGTCGACTCCGACCGATGATGTCTCAGCTTCTGCTGTAACAACAAAAAACTCACTCCTGGTTAAAGACATCTTCTCTTCCATCTAACAGGCTCTTATCAGCGATGTCATTGTGGGCGAGTCCCCTGCTCATTTCATCGAGTTTCAACATCTCAAGAGCTCCAAACCCTTATGCATTTAGGGTTGTTGGGGATTGTATCGATCTAGGCTTACTGAGCTTATCAATAAATATCGAATCTTTTCTCACTCAGATGAGAACCTCTTGATCAAGCTACCAGAACTTAGGGATTTTTGAGAATACATTAGAGAAAAATACAAGCTTTGTACCATAATCGGATGCTTTGAGGCTGAACACATAATGGTTGAATCCCAAGTAGCTATGGCTAATGATATTATTAAAGAGTTATTGGCCAACCACATAAAACTGAAGAAATCAGATGTCGAGTTGGAGGGCATGAGCATACAAATTGTTGCTCTGAAGGCACAACTGATGATGCCAAAGAGAGATTTTAAAGAGAAGAGTGTTGAATGTGATTAAAAGAGAGAAAGGGTTAAGGACCTAGACGCATCTGCTAAGGCTAAAAAAGAAGCTATCCGCTAGGTTTGACAAGCGATTCTTAAACAAGAGGTTATTTTGCACAAGGCAAGGGGTCTTTAAGGCCCATATCCTAAACTGTACCATTCTGTAGACTCTCACGATCCTCCCTATTGAATTCCAGCAACCTTGACATGTTGTTAGCATTCACACGCTCCCTCGGGGGACCACGCAATAAACCATCCTTGGTGTATAGGCATTAGGAGTCAAGAATGGGGTACTGTGGAGGATATTGGCACCATATTCGGCGATCAAGAATTTTATGAGCCCGGTTTCTGAGTTTGGGGCGTGACAAAAGTTGGTATCAGAGCATAACTTGAGAATACCTAAGGATAACATCACATATCTGCTAATAGCTACCCTTCACTCTATAATTATTAAGAACTTAGAATGATTAGGTCCCTGAGTTTGAATAACTTAGAAACTTTCTGATATAGGTCACTACCGTTGAGATTGTGAGGCTACATAGTATTCCAGTATTGATCATTTCTGACCGGGATCTGAGGATCAGTGGGGTCATCATAGTGGAGATGAGGCATCTTGGGAGTAAGAGCTTAAGATTCACAAGCATTATTCGATTGTATTTTGTTTCAGATATATATATATATATATATATAATGTTATGATTTCTCCTCCCTTCCCTTATAAGTTATGTCTAGTTGTGATATTAGTAAATTTCGAGGATGAAATTTTTATTAAGAGGGGAGAGCTGTAAGGCCTGTATCTTAGACTGTACCATTCCATCGACTCTCGCTATTCTCCATGTCGAATTCAGGCAACCCCCGACCTGTAGTCGCATTTACACGTTCTCCCGGGGAACCACGCTACGAATCACCCCTGACGTATGGGCGCTGGGAGTTGAGAATAGGATACAACGGAAGCTATCAGCACCGGATTCGACGATCAGGAATTTTGTGAGCCTGGTTTCTGAGTTTGGGGCATGATAGGGTCAACTGGAGAACATTGAGGCTGCGATTTAATAATCTTCTACCCTTAAATTGTACTTTTTCTTTCTTTTGTATTGTAGCTACTAATTAATAATATCGGCCACCAAACTTACCTTAGCATTTTCTTTATCTTTCTATTCTCCAAATAACTGATTAATGACATGACACCCGGATTATGAGGAGTCATGCATGATCCTCCAAAATAATAGCCATGACAACTACATGTCCCTACTTTCTTAGAACACAAAACGTCTTTACCCACCATAATTACATCGAACGTGGGTTCCATAATTGCCTATTTAAATCACCTTGGACCCCTTCTGAACTCACACTGAAATCCAATCAAACTTTGTAGCTCCCTGACTTTGCAGCCATGGCTTTCAACCTAAGCTCCCCCTCCTTCCTTGATTGTGTGAAAAGTTATTTGAAAGAGATCCTTGATTGAGGTCTCATCGACTTCAACTAATCCTTGCTACTATTCAACACTAAGTCCTTCGTTAAGGAGGCCTCAGAGGCTGTCAAATTGAACCCCATGCTTGAGGAACTTCTGAAAGTACTAAAACACTTGTACTTTCTTGGAAACTGCTACTTCTAACTCATTTTTAAGTTCGAGTAACTTGCCGAACACCTCAGACAACAAGTTGTAGCATGGGAGGACTCTTTGCTAGTAAACGAAGCTAGTGAATTGGCATGGAATGATAGATTATGGCGGAATTGGATTCACCAGTTCAATCATAACTTACTCTGTGTGTTACAGGCACAACGCACCAAGCCACTAGAGGACATTAGGGAGAAAGAGCGTTCCAATGCTCCTAAGGACCCTGTCATCTTGGAGGATCTCCTCTCTTTCATTGACTCATAGATTGTCAATGATCAGGCTCGGCCAAGGGCAAGCCTTTCTAAGAAGAGGGAGGCCGAGGGTAAAGTTTCCTAGCACAACAATTGCATTGATCAGCTCTTGCATTTCCTACCCATCCTCATAAAAGATGGAGCTGATTGGAAATTACAGCAGGAGCATGTAGAGACTGTGATGCAGGACGTGAAATTCAAATATGATGTGCAAGATTTTCAGGCTTTAGATCACGTTAGTTCAGAAATAATTACACAAAATTCCATATCCCACACAAAAGTTTGAGCATTCAATCAAAGGGAACTATGCAGGCGCAAGCCTACACAAGCTAGGGTTGGATCAATCAAAATTAGAGACTAAACAGTAATCAAAGGAGGGTAGATTCATGCACACATGCACATAAATAATTCCTCAATCCAAGGGGTTCACCGATTTCAATTCGGGGAACCCTAAGGTTGAAGAAAGGGCATAAATTAGAGATTTGAGTAATTTAGGGTTAGGGTTAGGGATTTGGGGTTAAATAAGAGTGAAAGAGAGGAGAGTGATGAACCAAAGAAGTACCACACGTGTGGACAACAACAATGGGCCGGACGCACATGTGTGTGATCCCGACTGCATGTGTGTGGGGCCTACTATTCAGTAAAAGACTAGCTTAGCCCTAGTTGGTTAGGGGTGGACTCCAAAACTCTCAAATTTTAGTTCGATCCGATGCACGGTTTGTGCATGGTGCTCCGCCAAAGTTTCATCCCTCCTATAGGGCCAGATTATGAAAATCTACTATAGAGAGAAAAATAACTGCAATAAAGGATTGATTTGAAGTGTAGATAATTATATGAGAAAAGAAATATGGATGGAAGAAGGTGGGGGCAAATCGGGATAGGTGTGGCTTCGCACTACGGTAGTCAATCATTTGAGGAAGGGAGGGTTTCACACTGTCACGCCCCAAACCCGAAAATCGGATTCACATGAATTCCGATTGTCGAATCCGGTGCCGACAGCCTCCGCAGTGCCCCATTCTCGGCTCATGACAATCCAATGCCAGATTCCGATCCTGGGATCCTACAAGGAGGATTTTCAGAATGAATTTTTTTTATAATGGAGCATAACCACAAGCATAACCAAGTCACAAAACAACATCACCACATATCCACTATATCAAAAATTTCAAGTACAATGCGGAAAGGGAAAATACAAGGTGATCAAAAGCTCCAAAAAGGTCCTGATATGCACTCCTGCCTCAGCGCTGCTGCTGTCCAACGCTACCTGCACGCAACGGTCGTGCATAAGCTTACAAAAGCTTAGAGGGTGGTGTAAGTGTGTGTGTAAGGCAAACGCCAAGTGTACAGTATCAGAACAATGCGGAAGTATGCGATAAGTCCATGGATATACCAAGGCTATGTAATGTAAAGCATGATGCGAGATATGAATGCCATCGGCCACACCGATGCAATGCAAGGCCTACATGGCCGAATGTCATATGTGAAATACAATCCAAGCAAGTCGGTACTCATCAAGTACATATATCAGTACAGTTCCTCTCTGGATATCACCGGGGACTAATACACTTCACAGAGACTGCCACCTCCCTAGCTGCACAGTTAAGCAAGCGGAAAAGACCTCGCTATCCGCCTGACCAGTAGTATGCCAATACCTACCCGGCTCGTCGATAGCGGACTCATTTACGAGCTAGTCAAACTCAGCCTAGCTTATAGCCCCCTCACTCAGGCGGATAAGGCCACACCCCCTTCCAACCGACTATGACATAGTGGGAGACGCGTCCTACTGGTATTCGGCACTCGGGCGCTTGTATATCCACTCGGTCTAGACGTTGGAGCATCTCCTGGTGCCAAAAAGGTTCTGGGACTTTCACCCAAGGACATCCTAAGTGCCCACAGTGCTAAAATAAGTATTTCCGGTATCCAATACGGCCATTCACGATGTACCTGTGGAGCCACGACCCTGATGTCGCTAGGGCGTGCAGTGATCAAGTCACACGTATGCGAGATGCATGAATCACACCATCAAATCATGCAGCAATCCAGCGCGTACTGCGCGATCATGTGGGGCACTCCGTCTCATAACGGGTCCCATAAGTGGTCTGCCCAATGGCATATGCTATGATCAGTCGCTACTCAAATCAAGCATACATATGATGCGTATGGGCATGAGTCATGAGATTATACTAAGCATGTTATAAGGCAATGAATAGCAACGGGTATGAACCTATCAATGGGCCCTAAAAAGAGTTACAATGTGGACATTTAACCAACATTGTAGATACAATGTGGACGTCAAACCAACATTGTTTTCTAGGCACGACTTGCCATAAATATTATTTCACGAACCATGAGGAACGTACATTGCAATGGACCCTAAGGACATCCGTTGGGCCTCGGTCCCTGGGCCTTAGATATATCAAATGGGTCGTATTACATGAGCCTCACATTCACCAAATGGGTTGCATTAATGGGCCTCACCAATGAGCCTTATGTACATTGTAATGGTCCATGACCCATGGGCCATGAAACACATCAAAGTGGGCCTCACAACTTGGGCCTTAACTATATCAGATGGGCCTACACTCATGAGTTTTAATCATACTAAATGGGCCACTCCATTTGCGCCCCATGTACATCCAATGGGCTTGAGTCCCGTGGGCCCTTTATGTATAAATGGGCCGAATCCCATGGGCATTGCATATGTCAAATGGGCCCAAACCCAAGGGCATTATACCTGCCAGATGAGCTTAATCCTATAGCCCTTATATGTATCAAATGAGCCTGATCATTTGGGCCTCAGATATATACCAAGGTAGGCCTCAATGAATGGCTAAAGTTAAATCAATACAGGGCCCTATACACATGCCATGGTGGGCCCATTTGAACCATAGATCTGACTCATTTTAACTCAAGCCATAAAAATAATTTTACAAAAACAAATAAATGGACGGTTTAGATGCAACACATGCATCATGGTGGGGGTCACATGAAGGCCCACCATCATAAACATATTATGTTTAATATAATATATAATTTATATATAGTATATATATGTATACAACATTATATGTAATATAATATATATATATATATATATATATATATATATATATATATATATATATATATATATATCTACACATACACACACACTCACACACACACACACGTGCACTCACACACACACACGCATACACACACACGCACACACACACACGTGCACTCACACACACGCATACACACACACACGCACAAACACATGTAACAGTGGGCTCCACCGTCCGCCTGGACGGTGGAAAAGAATACATACGACACTGTGGGTCCCATGTGGGGCCCACCATAATGTTTTTATGTCATCCAATCCATCCATTAGGTCACGCAGACCTGAATGAAGGGTAAAAACAAATTTCAGCTTGATTCAAAACTTCTGTGGACCCCAATGAGGTTTCAAGGGCAGACGGTCAATCAACACTGTTTCTTATGGTGTGGGCCACCTGAGCTTTGGATCATGCTGATTTTTGGGTGGCCCATGCTTAAGGTAGGGGACCACCTTATGAATGGCTCAGATGGAATATAAACATCAAGGTGGGCCCACGGCTGGAGCCGTGGGGCCCCGCCCGTACGCACGCCTACCGCTGGCCGTGCTAGCGTCCTGACAGCAGCAGCAAGCTGCTGCTGCATTTTTTTTTTAATTTTTTGAAATCATGAGATTTCATGGTTTTTTAGGTGTGTGGCCCACCACAGGTAAATCCACTCCATCCATTGAATTCCTCAGCCTACAACAGTTCCATCGAGACCAATATTGGACCTCGTTCAGCGCGTAAGAGGAATTTTTATGAGATTCCAACGGTAAGGATGCAGTTTTCAACGCTATGGCCCACTGGATACTTTGATCAACATCATTTTTCGGCTCAACGCCTAAAATGAGTTGGGAAAGAGGATGAACGACATGGATTAGAGACATACATCGAGGTGGGGCCTATGCAGGTAGCCCACCCCCAATGCTTGGAAAAACTCACATTTGTGTTTTTCCTTCCAGTGACGTCCAGCGCCTGGACGTTTTTCTTCCCTTTTTTTTTGTTTTGGATTTTATCAAATACATTCAAGGTGGGCCCTGTTTAGGTGGGCCACCCCGAATGGGTGTACATTTAAGATGGGCCCCACCCATGGACGGCTAGTATAAGATACATATTTCATGGTGGAGCTCATTTAAGTGGGCCATATGGCCATTTCATCACACACAAAGAATAAAATAAATGGAAAAAGAGGGAGAGAGAGATAGGGTGGGACACGCGTGATGGAGGGACCCCGGCACTATGGGCCCTCCGTTTCAATCATCCAATCATACATCAAAGGGCCCATTGCATATGGACCATCAAACAAAAGATCAACAGTGGAGATCCCACTCCACTAGAAATGGACGGTCTAGATGACCTCTTAATGCAAGGAAAGTAAACATCATGATGGGGTCTATGGAGAATGGCCCCATCATGGAATGATTTGATGATCAAGATGGGCCATTGGCCACATCTTAGGGTCCCAAATGAGATCCACACCATTGATCGGTGGGCCTCACTTGGCCCATCATAGAAATATGAAAATCTAGCTTATGAAAACACCCACCACTTGATCTTCTCGGTCCGTTGGAAAGCTACACTCCTAGAGCTTCACTTTGATGGTGGAGATGGGAAATGGATGGTTAAGATGAGAGATTTGGGATGGAAAGTGGGCCACCAAAATCACACTTTTCCTTGGAAAAAATTTGGACGTGGGATGCTCTCTTGGTTGCTTGGGTTTGGTGTGAGAAAAGAGAGAGAGAGAGAGAGAGAGAGAGAGAGAGAGAGAGAGAGAGAGAGATGAGATGTAGGGAGATGTGAGGTGAGTGATGGGGTGATGGTTGATGGATGTGAGTGATGGGTGAGGTGATGTGTTAGTTGACTTGGGTGGTTGCTTGACTTGTGGAGAAAGGAAGTATGGGTGTTTGTACTTGATATAAAGTGATTGATGGGTGATTGATTGATGGGATTGATTTGACACTTTGTATAGATTCTCTTGGGATTTGTAACACGCGGTGTTTTTCCTGGAACTGAACGTGGGTCCTCATCTCATCGTCTGGGTATCGGATCGGTAAGTGAGTTGCGGCGTTGGAACCGCGGCGACGGTGCGGTCGCAACGATACAAGTCTCGGATTAAGCTGGCTTAAATGAATAGGATACGACTTACGGTCGTGCACAGCGTCAACTACAGGTCGCGGATTACCGAAATTTGACGAGAAGGATCGCGGGAAGTGACGGAACAGTACGGATTATGATACGGGTCTTACAGCTCTCCCCACCTAATAAAAATTTCATCCTCGAAATTTATACTACCATCGCAACTAACCACAACTCAAAAAGGAAATAGGAAATATAACATCATATATAATCAAGCATCATAATATATCATACAATCAATCATCAAAAAGATGGGGATAACACTCACGGATCTCTGCCTCGCGTTCCCAAGACGCCTCATCCACACTATGATGGCCCCACTGCACCTTCACCAAGGGAATGACCTTGGTCCCGAGGACCTGCTCCTTCCGATCGAGGATACGAACTGGCTGCTCAATATAAGAAGCGTCCTTACGAACCTCCAACGGCTGCCAATCAATAACAGGAACGACGTCTGACCCACACTTCCTCAACATAGAGACATGGAAGACGTTGTGGACGCCAGACAACTGCGATGGCAAGGCAAGCCGATAGGCCACAGCGCCAATGCGTCCAGTGATCTCGAAAGGTCCTATGAATCTCGGGGCAAGCTTGCCCTTCGTCCCAAAATGAACTACACCCTTCATGGGTGAGACCTTGAGATACACATAGTCCCCAACGGTAAACTATAAGGGACGACGCCGAAGATCAGCAAAACTCTTCTGCCGGCTCTGAGCTGTGCGCATCCTCTGTCTGATGATGTTGATAGCCTCTGACGTCTACAGCACAAGCTCGGGACCTAGGAGACGTCGCTCTCCAACCTCGGTCCAACAACTCAGAGATCTGCACGGTCTGCCATATAATGCCTCAAAAGGAGCCATGCCAATGGTCGCCTGATAGATGTTGTTGTATGTAAACTCAGCCAATCGCAGGTGCTCGTCCCAACTACCCGCGAAATCAATCGTGCAAGCCTGAAGCATATCCTCAAGGATCTGGTTGACCCTCTCAGTCTGACCATCGGTCTGCGGATGATACGCGGTACTGAGCTGCAAATCAGTGCCCATTGCTCTCTGGAAACTCCTCCAAAACTGAGACGTGAACCTCGGATCTCGGTCTGAAACAATCGAGATGGGAACACCATGCAATCTCACGATCTCATCAATAAACATCCTGGCGAGCCGATCTGTATTCCAAGTCTCACCAATCGCAAGAAAATGTGCCGACTTCGTCAGACGGTCCACAACAACCCAGATGGCATCATGACCGCGCTGAGTCCTCGGCAAACCTAAGACAAAATCGGTAGATATATGCTCCCACTTCCACATCGGGACGCTCAGCGGCTGCAATAGGCCAGGGGGTCTCTGATGATCGGCCTTGACACGCTGGCAGGTGTCACACTCGGCTACAAAACTAGTTATCTGGCGCTTCATCCCTGACCAAAAATACTGGCGTCTCATATCGCGATACATCTTCATCGAGCCAGGGTAGATAGAGAAACGCGATCGATGTGCCTCGGTCATAAGATCTCGACGTAACTCAGGAATATCCGGGACACATAATCGGCCTCTGAAGCGAAGTCCACCATCAGAACCAATCTGCCAATCCGTCTGACTCTCAGATGCTGCCTCCGCTCGGTAATCCTGTAACGACTCGTTTGTCTGCTGAGCCTCGATCACCCTTGCGACAAGAGAGGGTTGAATCGACAAGCTCGATAGCTGAACAATAGATGACTGCAGACCAAACTCAAAGTCGTACTCTGCTATTCCTCGAGCATCCTCCAGTCCTGAATCATCATATGCGCCACCAGGCCTCGTGGCTGACGACTGAGGGCATCCGCCACCACGTTCGCCTTGGCCGGGTGGTACTGAAGATCAAAATCGTAGTCCTTCAGGAGTTCCATCCAACGTCTCTGCCTCATGTTCAGCTTGGACTGAGAGAACAAATACTTCAAGCTCTTATGGTCGGAGAAGAGCTCGAATCTCACCCCATAAAGATAGTGTCTCCACACTTTCAGCACAAAGACAACCGCTGCCAGCTCCAGATCGTGCGTAGGATAGTTCAGCTCATGGACCTTGAGCTATCGGCATGCATAAGCCACCGGCTTCCCGTGCTGCATCAGGACAGCACCTAAGCCAACTCGTGAGGCATCAGTAAATACAACAAATCCATCACTCCCAGAGGGAAGAGTGAGGACAGGAGCGGACGTGAGGCGGTCCTTCAACTCCATAAACGCCTGCTCACAGGTGTCGCTCCAATTGAACTCGGCACCCTTCCAGGTCAACCTGGTCAACGGGGCTGCAATGCGAGACAATCCCTCAATAAATCATCGGTAATAGCCCGCCAAACCAAGAAAACTGCGGATCTCGGATGCATTCGTGGGCTGGTCCCACTGACGCACGGCATCAATCTTCGAGGGGTCTACAGCGACACCCTGCCTCGTCACTACATGGCCGAGGAACTTCACCTCCTCCTGCCAGAACTCGCACTTCTCCAGCTTCGCGTAAGCTGGTGTGCACGGAGGGTCTGCAATGTAATCTCAAGATGTCGCTCATGCTCCTCACGAGTCCTCGAATATATCAGGATGTCGTCAATAAACACCACGACAAACTGATCAAGATACGGATGGAAGACCTCGTTCATCAACTGTATGAATACTGCGGGCGCATTAGTCAGTCCGAAGGACATGACCTGGAACTCAAAATGACCGTATCGCGTCCTAAAGGCTGTCTTCGGGATATCCTCATCTCGAACCCGAACCTGATGATAACCGGACCGCAAGTCTATCTTTGAAAAGAACTGCGCCTCCTGCAGCTGATCAAACAAGTCATCGATCCTTGGAAGCGGGTACTTGTTCTTGATCGTGACCTTGTTGAGCTCGCGGTAGTCTACGCAAAGCCTCAACGAGCCATCCTTCTTCTTTACGAAGAGTACCGGTGCTCCCCACGGCGAACTGCTCGGACGAATAAAGCCTAGCTCGCGCAACTCGTCCAACTACTTCTGCAATTTCCATAACTCCAATGGTGCCATACGATACGGGGCCTTCGAAATAGGCGCGGTACCGGGCACAAGATCAATCTGGAACTTAGTATGCCGACGAGGTGGTAATCCCGAAATCTCCTGGAACACATCAGGAAAACCATAAACAACCGGTAGCTGGTCGATACTCAAAGCAGCTGGCTCCTCAACGGCACACGATAACAGGAAAGAAAGCTGCCCTCCTCTGGGCTCGGCAACAAACTGAAACTCTGGCACGCCGGGTATGCAGAACGTGACTGTCCTCGTAGAGCAGTCTAATATGGCGTAGTACTCGGCAAGCCAGTCCATGCCCAGGATAACATCAGAACCGGACATCAGCAATACAAATAGGTCGGCAGGCAAGAAGATATCTCCAATCAAAATAGGGCAAGATGCACAAAATTGGCCCAACACTGCGGTCTTCCCTAATGGCGTCGATACTACCAAATCCTCACGGGCAGACTCCAACGGCAAACCGGTCGATCGGTAGAAATCATCGGCGATAAATGAATGCGATGCACCAGAATCAAATAGTGCACATGCAATGCATGCAGAGATAGGAAGAGTACCCTCGACGACCCCTCCTGATGACTGAGGGTCCCGCTGGGCGGCATAGAATCTGCCCTGAACCTGCTGGGGAGGTGCAGGTCCCCTCTAAGGTCTCTGCTGCTGCTGTGGTCGCTGTGGGGGCCTAACCTGCTGCCTCTGCCGCTGTGGGGGAGGTACAGGAGGCTGGTGTTACGGTCGCTGCTGCTGTGGTGACTGTCGTGGAGGCAGATGCGGTGCCCTCGGCTGCAGCTGCTGCTGCGGATGGGGACACTTGTGCCTACGATGCCCTGTACGACCGCACCCAAAGCAAGTACCTGTAAACGATCCCGAAGATGGTGCTGGGGGTACTGCTGGTGCTCAAAATGCTGGGCGGGTCGTGCGCCGCTGCTGTGAACGATGCTGCTGATGGGAGCTACTAGAGGGTGCCTTCCTCTTTTGATCTCCCCTCTGATCGCCGGCTCTCTGCACATTGGCCCAATCTATCTCATATATTAAGGCTCTCTCTACTATCTCCTCAAATGTCGGAAGCATGTGTCCGATCACACGGCTCCTGAGGGCAGGACATAAGCCGTTCTCAAAACGGCGGGCCTTTCGCCCCTCATCATCAAAAAGATGCGTAGCGAATCTGGATAGTGCGACGAACCGAGCCTCATACCGAGACATAGACATGTCCCCCTGGACCAAAGTCTCAAACTCTAGTGCGCGCTGCTGTCGCACATGCTCGGGAAAGAACTTTCGGTCAAACCGGTCTATAAAGTCCTCCCAGGTCCACTCAAAATCGGTGGCTACCGATCGGGCCACAGATGCCCACCAATACTGAGCCTCGCCCTGCAGAAGGAATACAACTAATGGGACTCGCTGCTGGGTAGTACATCTCATGGTGTCGAATATCTTCTCCACCTCGGAGCACCATAACTCTACAGCGATAGGGTCTGGCTCACCTAGAAAAGGTGGGGGATCGTGCCGTCGAAAATCCTTGAGAAGAGCGCTCGCACGCTCCTGCTCAGCCTCGGCCGGTGACACTGTGGGACGCCTGCTCTGCCCCTGAAGAATGGCGGTCATCGCCTGCAACATCTGCTGCAGCTGAGTAGCACTCACAGGTACGGTCAGATCCGCATCGGTCTCAGGAAAATGAGTGGCATCCTCAGGCTCAAAGGCAGGACTATTTGGTGGTGGAGTAGGAGTAGCAGGTGGTAAAGCAGGAGCTGCGGGTGGTGGTGCGGGAGTCGCAGGTGGTGGAGCGGGATTCGCTCGGGTCATTTTTCTAGCCATAATGTCTCCTACAGAAAGGAACAATGGCCTATCAGTCTTGAGAATTCTCGAAGGTACTTACATTAAGGGTCTATGTCGGAAAATTGCTAAATCATTCAGACTCGATACCTATTTATAGTAGATATGTGATGTGATCCTTAGGTATTTCCAAGTTATGCTCTGATACCAACTTCTGTCACGCCTCAAACCTGAAAATCGGATTCACATGAATCCCGATTGCCGAATCCGGTGCCGACAGCCTCCGTAGTACCCCATTCTCGGCTCCTGACAATCCAATGCCAGATTCCGATCCTGGGATCCTACAAGGAGGATTTTCAGAATGAATTTTTTTTTATAATGGAGCATAACCACAAGCATAACCAAGTCACAAAACAACATCACCACATATCCACTATATCAAAAATTTCAAGTACAATGCGGAAAGGGGAAATACAAGGTGATCAAAAGCTCCAAAAAGGTCCTGATATGCAATCCTACCTCAGCGCTGCTGCTGTCCAACGCTACCTGCACGCAACGGTCGTGCATAAGCTTACAAAAGCTTAGAGGGTGGTGTAAGTGTGTGCGTAAGGTAAACGCCAAGTGTACAGTATCAGAACAATGCGGAAGTATGCGGTAAGTCCATGAATATACCAAGGCTATGTAATGTAAGGCATGATGCGAGATATGAATGCCATCGGCCACACCAATGCAATGCAAGGCCTACATGGCTGAATGTCATATGCGAAATGCAATCCAAGCAAGTCGGTACTCATCAAGTACATATATCAGTACAGTTCCTCTCTGGATATCACCGGGGTCTAATACACTTCGCAGAGACTGCCACCTCCCTAGCTGCACAGTCAAGCAAGCGGAAAAGACCTCGCTATTCGCCTGACCAGTAGTATGCCAATACCTACCCAGCTCGTCGATAGCGGATTCATTTGTGAGCTAGTCAAACTCAGCCTAGCTTATAGCCCCCTCACTCAGGTGGATAAGGCCACACCCCCTTCCAACTGACTATGACATAGTGGGAGACGCGTCCTACTGGTATTCGGCACTCGGGCGCTTGTATATCCACTCGGTCTAGACGTTGGAGCATCTCCTGGTACCAAAAAGGTTCTGAGACTTTCACCCAAGGACATCCTAAGTGCCCACAGTGCTAAAATAAGTATTTCCGGTATCCAATACGGCCATTCATGATGTACCTGTGGAGCCACGACCCTGATGTCGCTAGGGCGTGCAGTGATCAAGTCACACGTATGCGAGATGCATGAATCACACCATCAAATCATGCAGCAATCCAGCGCGTACTGCGCGATCATGTGGGGCACTCCTTCTCATAACGGGTCCCATAAGTGGTCTGCCCAATGGCATATGCTATGATCAGTCGCTACTCAAATCAAGCATACATATGATGCGTATGGGCATGAGTCATGAGATTATACTAAGCATGTTATAAGGCAATGAATAACAACGGGTATAGACCTATCAATGGGCCCTAAAAAGAGTTACAATGCGGATAGTTAACCAACATTGTACATACAATGTGGACGTCAAACCAACATTGTTTCTTAGGCACGGCTTGCCATAAATATCATTTCACGAACCATGAGGAACGTACATTGCAATGGACCCTAAGGACATCCGTTGGGCCTCGGTCCCTGGGCCTTAGATATATCAAATGGGTCGTATTACATGGGCCTCACATTCACCAAATGGGTTACATTAATGGGCCTCACCAATGAGCCTTATTTACATTGCAATGGTCCATGACCCATGGGCCATGAAACACATCAAAGTGGGCCTCACAACTTGGGCCTTAACTATATCAGATGGGCCTACACTAATGAGTTTTAATCATACTAAATAGGCCACTCCATTTGCGCCCCATGTACATCCAATGGGCTTGAGTCCCGTGGGCCCTTTATGTATAAATGGGCTGGATCCCGTGGGCATTGCATATGTCAAATGGGCCCAAACCCAAGGGCATTATACCTGCCAGATGAGCTTAATCCCATAGCCCTTATATGTATTAAATGGGCCTGATCATTTGGGCCTCAGATATATACCAAGGTAGGCCTCAATGAATGGCTAAAGTTAAATCAATAAAGGGCCCTATACACATGCCATGGTGAGCCCATTTGAACCATAGATCTGGCTCATTTTAGCTCAAGCCATAAAAATAACTTTACAAAAATAAATAAATGGACGGTTTAGATGCAACGCATGCATCATGGTGGGGGTCACATGAAGGCCCACCATCATAAACATATTATGTTTAATATAAAATATAATTTATATATAGTATATATATGTATACAACATTATATGTAATATAATATTATATATGCATATATATATATATATATATATATATATATATATATATATATATATATATATATATATATATATATATATATATATATATATATATATATATCTACACACACACACACTCACACACACACACACGTGCACTCACACACACACACGCATACACACACACACACACACACACGTGCACTCACACACACGCATACACACACACACGCACAAACACACGTAACAGTGGGCTCCACCGTCCGCCTGGACAGTGGAAAAGAATACATACGACACTGTGGGTCCCATGTGGGGCCCACCATAATGTTTTTATGTCATCCAATCCATCCATTAGGTCACGCAGACCTGAATGAAGGGTAAAAACAAATTTCAGCTTGATTCAAAACTTCTGTGGACCCCAATGAGGTTTCAAGGGCAGACGGTCCATCAACACTGTTTCTTATGGTGTTGGCCACCTGAGCTTTGGATCATGCTGATTTTTGGGTGGCCCATGCTTAAGGTAGGAGACCACCTTATGAATATAAACATTAAGGTGGGCCCACGGCTGGAGCCGTGGGGCCCTGCCCATAAGCACGCCTACCGCTGGCCGTGCCAGCGTCCTGACAGCAGCAGCAAGCTGCTGCTGCATATATTTTTTTTTGAAATCATGAGATTTCATGGTTTTTCAGGTGTGTGGCCCACCACAGGTAAATCCACTCCATCCATTGAATTCCTCAGCCTACAACAGTTCCATCGAGACCAATATTGGACCTCGTTCAGCGCGTAAGAGGAATTTTTATGAGATTCCAACGGTAAGGATGCAGTTTTCAACGCTATGGCCCACCGGATACTTTGATCAACATCATTGTTCGGCTCAACGCCTAAAATGAGTTGGGAAAGAGGATGAACGGCATGGATTAGAGACATACATCGAGGTGGGGCCTATGCAGGTAGCCCACCCCCAATGCTTGGAAAAACTCACATTTGTGTTTTTCCTTCCAGTGACGTCCAGCGCCTGAACGTTTTTCTTCCCTTTTTTTTTATTTTGGATTTTATCAAATACATTCAAGGTGGGCCCTGTTTAGGTGGGCCACCCCGAATGGGTGTACATTTAAGATGGGCCCCACCCATGGATGGCTAGTATAAGATACATATTTCATGGTGGAGCTCATTTAAGTGGGCCATATGGCCATTTCATCACACACAAAGAATAAAATAAATGGAAAAAGACGGAGAGAGAGATAGGGTGAGACACGCGTGATGGAGGGACCCCGGCACTATGGGCCCTCCGTTTCAATCATCCAATCATACATCAAAGGGCCCATTGCATATGGACCATCAAACAAAAGATCAACGGTGGAGATCCCACTCCACTAGAAATGGACGGTCTAGATGACCTCTTAATGCAAGGAAAGTAAACATCATGATGGGGTCCATGGAGAATGACCCCATCATGGAATGATTTGATGATCAAGATGGGCCATTAGCCACATCTTAGGGTCCCAAATGAGATCCACACCATTGATCGATGGGCCTCACTTGGCCCATCATAGAAATATGAAAATCTAGCTTATGGAAACACCCACCACTTGATCTTCTCGGTCCGTTGGAAAGCTACACTCCTAGAGCTTCACTTTGATGGTGGAGATGGGAAATGGATGGCGAAGATGAGAGATTTGGGATGGAAAGTGGGCCACCAAAATCACACTTTCCCTTGGGAAAAATTTGGACGTGAGATGCTCTCTTGGTTGCTTGGGTTTGGTGTGAGAAAAGAGAGAGAGAGAGAGAGAGAGAGAGAGAGAGAGAGAGAGAGAGAGAGAGAGAGAGAGAGAGAGAGAGAGATGAGATGTAGGGAGATGTGAGGTGAGTGATGGGGTGATGGTTGATGGATGTGAGTGATGGGTGAGGTGATGTGTTAGTTGACTTGGGTGGTTGGTTGACTTGTGGAGAAAGGAAGCATGGGTGTTTGTACTTGACATAAAGTGATTGATGGGTGATTGATTGATGGGATTGATTTGACACTTTGTAGAGATTCTCTTGAGATTTGCAACACGCGGTGTTTTTCCTCGAACTGAACGTGGGTCTGCATCTCATCGTCTGGGTATCGGATCGGTGCGTGAGTTGCGACGTTGGAACCGTGGCGAAGGTGCGGTCGCAACGATACAAGTCTCAGATTAAGCCGGCTCAAATGAATAGGATACGACTTACGGTCGTGCGCAACGTCAACTACAGGTCGCGGACTGTGGGAATTTGACGAGAAGGATCGCGGTCAGCAACAGAACATAACGGATTATGATACGGGTCTTACACACACCCAATTGAATCTCTACAGCTCAAAAATTTAGAAGAACAGAAAATTACAAAAATTTTATTAATCTTCAATGAATAAAAAAAGACTACAGGGGGGACCTATTTATAATAAAACTCTATACCCCAAAACTCACATCATGTGCGCAACCTGTTACTTGGCAACGAAGTAATAAAAAATAATAACTAATCAAAGCAATCCAAACCATCCATGATACTCCTAATAAAAATAATAAGAAAAATTTAAAGTATTAAATTAATTGGAATAGTGAGTCACGATCATGAGAACTCATGGTCAGATTCACATGACTACCAGGTCCACTCTAACGAACCAAAAATTATCTCTTTAATTAGGAGGCCCTCCCAAGATTTTATCATTGATCCAGATTGATGGTGGGGCCCTCCTCCTTGTGTACATGCATAGGGGGCATGCATGTGGGAAAGATGTCCTCATCAATTCTCCTCGGCTGCAGAGGTTTTGCCACTGGCGAACCAAAACTCCTGAACCACTCCGAGATGCAAGGATCAAGTCTCTGAAGCTCCTCCTTAATGAGCTACGGACTGTCTAAAGTTGGGCATGACTTCCACTTGACCAAGAACTTCTGAAACCTGCCGTCCGACGTGGATATTATCTGATAGTCTAGAATATCTTATCTCCTCTTTAAGTGTGAGAATGGTAGGTATGAGAGGTAGAGGCTGGGAAGATGGGTTGAGAGGGGGCAATAGATTAAGAGAAAGGTTTGGAGAATCAAGATGGTTAGGTGATAGGTTGGACAATGTATCAGTGGTCCGCTAAAATCTAACTAGATCCTTTACTTTGAATGTGGAATTAATTTCCTTGGAAGGTAGAAGATCTACCACATACGCATTAAGACCGTTAAGTTTTATAATTTTGAATGGTCCAGCGCTACACGTGTGTAATTTATGAATGGATCCCAGAGGGTACTGCTCTAGCTTGATGCAGACCATCACAGAGTCCCTTACATTGAATTCCTTAAAACGTTTATGTTGGTCTGTAGAAAGTAAGTAATGTTCATTACTAGTCATTATCTTTTGCCTGATTTCTTGATTTCATGAATACATGTGATGCACAAAAGACTCTACAAACTTTGACGACCTATGAGATAGTGACACAGGGACAAGATTAATAGGTTTCCTAAGTTTGTAACCAGTGACGACTTTAAAAGGACTTAGACCTATGGACCTATCAACAGAACTATTAAATGCAAACTCGGCTATAATTAGTACGACGTCCCACATCCTGGTGTGTTGTATATCCCTCATAGGGGGGAACCCATCCAGTAGATCATTAGGAAAGATATCACAAAACTCATCCACTACCGGAATGGCCTCAGTGGGTAACTTTACACTAGCCTCTAGTGCACTCTCTCCAGCCATACGACCGTACATGTCATACTACTAAAAAAGGTGGTCCATGTCTACCAACCAAGATTTAGGGTCCAAGTGACCATTAAATGTGGGAGCATCTACTCTAACTCCTTTGAGAAGTTGTGCATCGAGGTCATAGTGGTCTTGATGTCCCTCATGGGGTGAGTGCATGGGTGCACGTCCATAACTGATTCCTTAGCCTATCCTCCTGACCACCTGCCTGAGATTGGGCATCTTCCCTAATGGGGGGTTTACCCTGGCAGAGGTTTCTAGTTGGATAATGTGCACATTAAGCTGTTCAAAGTGTTGGTCCATACATTGTTCCAAGCGCTTACCCAAAGACTTAAACTATTGGGTCAGCTTATTCATTGACTCTTACAATTGCTCCATGTTTAGTGTAGGGTGCAAGCCAAAACCCCGACCCATACGTGTAGGTATACAACTACTAACTCAATCTAGAGACCTTCTATTATGACTATATGCGCTTAGATAGGACTAAATACTCCTATAAAACTCTATATGGAGAAAACAACATAATATTACTCAATTTTCAGCAACCTATCTGTCCAAAAAATCTCTCAACAGAAAATTCAGCAAAGAGATATGCAGATTTTTTGATGATAGAAAATTCAACAGCCTATATCAGAAATTATGGACCTCTAAACAACTCTATATGATGATACTTAATGCATAATGGACACAAATAAACTAAACCCTAAACATGTAATGCTTTTCCCTATAAAAACCTTTAGCTTTGATATCAAATTTGATGTAGGACATGAAATTCAAATATGATGTGCAAGATTTTTAGACTTTAGATCACGTTAGTTCGGAAACAATTACACAAAATTCTATATCCCACACAAATGTTCAAGCATTCAATCAAGGGGAATCTATGTAGGCCCAGGCTTACACTATCACGTCCCAAGTCCAGGGACGGACAGCTTCCGTGATGCCCCGAATCCGGCACTCGACTTCCATACACCAAGTCCCGAGTTCGGCGCATCACAAGGAAGATTTTTTGACTAATTTTTTTTTTGTTATATATACATATAATAATACCTGAGCATGAAGATCCATGATCAAAATACCAAGAAACACTCTCTATTATAAATCCTGATGGTTACAAATATAATGCTTTCCAAAGGTACATGACATCAACATTGCCAAATCAAAAAATAGATACAATGCATCGAGAAAGCTAAGTTTTCTAAGCTACTCCTGCCCTGAAAAAATGGAAAATAGGAAGCTTAGGCAAAAAACATAGTGAGTACACACGTGTGTGTGTGTCGTACATGCAAGCAAAATAAATATGCCATGAAGAAACCATGTATGGTGAAAGACATATAGTACATAAGGTATGATGACAATGCCAATGCTAATGCAATATATATGCATCATAGTAATACTCCAAGTCAATGCTACTAGCATCACCAAGTCATATTTTTATTTCTCCTATACCACAACTATAACTTTATTACATGCATCCGTAATCACATCCTCATCATCGTATTGTCATGCCATAATCGTACAATATCGAAAATACTGGTAAGATCATGAATCATACGATATCATAGTAAGCGAAAATACTGACAAGTCCATAAGTCACATAATATCAGAGTACATAATACAAATCAGCTATGCAAATGAGGAGTCATAAAGAGCCAAATATCAGATGTTGAGGATGCAATGCATTATAAAATTCCTAATGAGTTCACGAATACCGTCATCCGTATCTAAATGTAGGAACATAGTAACCCAAAATGTCATATGCCGTAGATGTAATGCAATATACCGTGTGAATGGAATGACTATGCTGGAGTGAATTCGGGATGATAGTACATAGTATCGTAAGCTATGGGGTCCATCACAAGGGACTTCTATCCAAACCAGTCTCATATGTAAATTTGGATAGTCAGAATCAATGTGGTAAACTCCTGATCTCAGGTTAGTCGTGCCCCCAACTGAAATCCTAGCCATTGCAAAGGTACATATAACAAATAATTATGCACCACCAGCCAGAGTGGAGAGTGAGTGAATGAATGAATGAGTATGCAACTCATGTTCAATAAGTCCACATATCAGTATGGTTCATCTCTAGGATCATCACCGGGGTTTAGTACACTCCAAATGACATTACCCCTCTCCCAGCAGCACAGTCCAAGTGAGCATAAGAAACCTCACTATCTGCCCAGCTAATAGTCTATCAATACCTATCTGGTATGTCGATAGCGGACTCATTCACGAGCTGGTCAAACTCAGCCTAGCTATGCCCCCTACCTTCGGGCGGGTAAGGCCACACCTCCTCCCAACCAACCATGACATAGTGAGAGATATGGCCTCCTGGTATTCGGCACTTGGGCGCTCATGTATCCACTTAGTCTCGATGTTGGAGCATCCTCTGGTACCAAGAGGGTTTAGAGATTTTCACCTAAGGCCATCTATGGCAGCCCGATGCTAGAATAAATTTTCGGTGTCCCATCTGGCCATCCATAATGTGCCTATGGAGGCTATGACCCTGATGTCACTAGGGCATACAATGCAAGATGCATGAGTCATATAATCTAGTCATGCATCAATCCTGCGCATATCGTGCACTCATTTGAGATAACCTCCGCCTATCAGAGAGCCTCATAACAATCTGCACTATGGTATATGTAATGGTCAATCATATCTCATAACAAACATGCAAATGATGTGTATGGGCATGTATCATAATGCTATGCTGTCACATACTTATAATCGATATCAACAACTGTCATCGACAATCGACTTGGACAATGTGAACATTAAACCAACATTGCCCCCAAAGAATGACCCATATAGAGCCTAGCATATAATGGACCTATGGCCTCACATAAGTCTAAATATACAACACTAGGGGCCTCACTCAAGAGCTTAATACACATCACAATGAGCCTTTCACATAGGCCTAACATACATCATAAAGGGGCCTCATCATTTGAGTTGAAAATATATCACAATGGGCCACTCATATGGGCCTAATATACATCACCATGGGCCATGACCCATGGGCCCCAAATACATTACAATGGGCTACGACATATGGACCAGAATTATATTACAATGGGCCTCGTTAATGGGCCATAAATACACAATAGGTGGGCCCTGCACATGGGCCTAATATACATCACGATGGGCCTAATATACATCAAGTGGGTCGCATCAATGGGACGCACACAAAATGGGCCTCATACTCATCAAGTGGGCTACCTCAATGGGCCACACTAATGGGCCTCATACTCATCAAGTGGGCTACATCAATGGGCCACACTAAAGGGCTAACCGTTTTATTAAACTTTCCCATAGTCAGGCGACCAGTACCACAATTTCACATAGTTTAGCAGTAACCTAAGCACCACATAATCATATGGTTGAGTGGTCACACAATGTCACTCTACTTGCCATTATTAAATGATTTAAGGTCACATGGTTACTTATCATAACTCATACATCTATGGGCAACTAATTTATTAAGCTCCCACATGGTCAGGTTGCTGATGTCATAATTTCGCTTAGTTAAGTAGACATATAATTAGTATCCTGGTCTAGTGGCTGCATCTCAAAGCATCTAAGGCATAATCACAACCATACCCACTATTCCCGATTATACTATTTCTTAAACTGTAACCACTCAATACTTCATATGGAGAATGACTTAGATTCGGTGTCACATGATCAAAAGGCCAAAAACTAGTTTCCATCACATCAGATATAGTTTAGTGGTCACCGCATCTGCCTCACTTATGAGCATAATGTAAGGGTTGTATTTATATCGCATGACACTGAATTGAGGGCCACTCCATTATCAAGTTATATAATCTAGCCTATATCATAATTCTCATGATTAAGAAAATTTACACGTACAACCCGTTTGTTCATGGTTTGGGTGACTATGGCTATGCCCATAAGCACGTGGTCATAACATTGGGTGGTCACCATTGCCACCTGACTTCATGTAGTTGGTTGAACTTATGTGAATTTTGAAATCATACAATTAAATGCCCACATATTCTCCATAGTTGCATTTGATTAGGTGGCCATACATACGTCACATGCCCACATGATTAAGGGGCCAAACCCACATTGCACCCTCACGCATCTAGAGTCTACCTAATTGTTATAAGTGAACATGTTTATGGGTGTAAACACATGTCATATGATTCTATTACTTAGGGCCGGACTCCAACCAAAGTGCCAAGTGGTGAAAGGTTGTGCACTCGTTATATAATTAGGTAATCTAAGGCAGCAATATAATACAACGTATGTCACATACCAAGTGGTGAAGGGCCATACACATAACACAATTTCACATGTTTCAATATAGCATACATTTAATACATGTGGATCACGAACTCTTGCCGAAGAGGGCCAAGGGTTGACCCAAACAAGACTACTACTGATGGGCCCACATGACATTCACTCAAAATGGGCCTTAAATTCTTGGGCTCACACATCAATGGAATTCAAATGGGTTCTATGTGGTGGAGAAATTTTTAACAAAGATCGGTACACTTCACATATCAATCCAATTTGCATAATTAATGGGCCACCAATCCATGGTGGGCCTGGGGCTAAAAATCAAGTCAATCTATGACACATGTGGGCCACACTACACACAAAAATTGAGAGGATTGCCTTCTATTAAAACATTCATGATTACTTGTTAGGCCACTGAGGCGTGCATCACAACTCTAGCCCATCCATTATGTGTGCACCACTGAATTGAGGGGTTAGCCCAAGTTTCAGATGCATCCAAATTTCAAATGGACCCCATAAGTGCTTTTATATACTTGAGCTCCAAGTTGCATGAATGGTTCAAGGAGATCAAAATTACATGGGTCCCAAAGTGATGTATTTATGACATATACACAGTTCATCTATTTTTATTTTATTTTATTTATTATTATTATTATTATTATTATTATTTTGAGATCATTTTATAGCATTATCCAAAAATGAATCATATCCATAGATTATCTGAACCTCACCACAAACAGTAGTGGAGATAATAGTTTATAGGGCCCACCTTAATGTTTATTTTCCATCCAATCTGTTCATGAGGTCACAAAGACCTGAATTAAGGAGAAAACAAATTTCATATTGGTCCAAAACTTCTGACCCAAAAGGTTCCAATGGTAGACGTTCAATCCTTACTACTTTTGTAGTTTGGCCCACTTTATAGTTAAATCTATCTTATTATTATTATTATTATTATTATTATTATTATTATTATTATTTTTAAAGCCTTAAGACAAACTCGCCAAATGAATGGACAGTTTGGATACAACACATACCTCATGATCAGGTCCCATTTTTTATATTTATATTTATTTATTTATTTTAATGGTGTGGGTCACCTAAGTTCCGTGTACGACTGATTTTTGGGGATGACCCATTTTTAAAGGGGAACCATCAAGTGCACGGCGTAGATGGTTGAGATGCATCATGGTGGGACCCACTGTCCCTGCCCGTTCTATCAAGCAGCAGCAGCTGTAGTGTCTAGATGACGCAGACATATATAAATTTTTTTTATTTCAATGTTTTTTCATAGGTGGGGCCCATATCCTGGCAATCCACTCCATCTGTTGGATTTTATCGCCCGAGATAGATCTAAGAAGCCCAATATTCAGTATTTTTTGACGTATAAAAACATCACAGTGGGCTCTAATAAATTATTACTATTAAAATACTATTTTTGATGGTGTGGCCTACTAGAAATTTGGATTGGCTTCATTTTTCAGCTCAACGCCTAAAATGAGCTGGAAAATTGGATGGACGGTGTGGATTAAATACATACATTATGGGTGGGGCCCGTTATGGACCCACAACCCCAACCGTGTTATTAAGCAGATGGGACGCTGCTTGCTGCAGCATCTCCCGGACGCTGGTAGCAGCGTCCACTCCCCCCCCCCCCCCCCCTTCATTTATGTGATGTGTGTGCACATGTGTATGTGAGTGTGTGTGTGTGTGGCCAACTCAATGGGTCACACTTGAACAGTTTGGATGGCCTACAAACTTCTAGTGGGGCCTACTATCAATGGGTCCCACATAAAGCCTATAATAAATTATTATTTATTTAGTTTTTTTTTCTCCCATGCATCCATACGATTAATCACATCATTATCATCATATCATCACAAGTATTAATTGTTTTTTTTTTTTACTTATATGTACTCTCCTATGTATCCACACTATTGATCACATCATTATCCTCAAATCATTTCCACTAATAATCATACAAATAATAAAAAAGAAAACAACCCAAGAGTGGAGTGGGTGTACTCACCTTGATGAATTAGATGGATGGCAGAGATGGAATTGATGGAGTTGATGGCCCACCAAGATCACTCATCTCTCTCTCTCTCTCGCTCCATGTGTAGAAAATGGTAAAATGCTAAGGAATGAAGGGATATACGTAGAGAAATTGTTAAAATGTGGTTAAATTTAATTAATGTGATCTTAGTTAGCTTAGATTATGATTATGACAATTAACTCATGATTTATAATTAATAGTGGGTTAAAGGAGCATGGGATAGCATGGTGTGATGATGTCATGCTTAAGGTATAGAATGGAGAAGTGTTGTGCGCACATGATACAACAATGATTCTTTGTAGCATATCTCACTAACGGAATATCGTACAGGCGCACGGGTGGTACCTCCACGATTATGGCGACGGGGCGGTCGATATGAGATAGGTTTCGAGGTCTTGGGGTTCCGGTCAGTTCGGTGTGTACTATGAACGACCAATCTAGGTCTAGCTAAGGGCGTCGATCATTATGTACATAAGCATTGAAAATGGTATGAAATAGACGTGGTGTTACATACACAAGCTTGGGTTGGATCAATCAAAATTATAGAATCAACAATAATCAAAGGAGGGTAAATTCATCCACACATGCACATAAATAATTCCCCAATCCAAGGGTTCACAGATTTCAATTCGGAGAACTTAAGGTTGAAGAAAGGGTATAAAATTGGGGATTTAAGTAATTTAGAGTTAGGGTTAGGGAATTGGGGATTTGAGTAGTTTAGAGTTAGGGTTAGGGAATTGGGGTGAAATAGGAGTGAAAGAGATGAGAGAGACGAACCAGAGAAGTACCGCACGTGTAGACAACAACAATGGCCCAAACGCACGTGCGTGTGATCTCGGCCGCACGTTTGTGGAGCCCATTATTCAAAAAAGGCCAGCTTGGCCTTGGTCGACCAGGGGTGGACTCCAAAACCTCCAAATTTCAGTTCGATCCGATGCAAAGTTTGCGCGTGGTGCTTTGTTGAAGTTTCAGCCCTCATGTAGGGCCAGATTTTAAAAATCTACTGTAAAGAGAAAAATGGCTGCAATAGAGGATTGATTTGAAGTGTAGATGATTATAAGAGAAGAGAAATTTGGATGGAAGAAGGTGGGGGAAAATCGAGATAGGTGTCGCTTCGCACCACAGTAGTCAGCCCTTCAAGGAAGGGACGGTTTCACACTCAATTGAATCTCCACAACTCAGAAATTTATAAGAACAGAAAAATACAAAAATTTTATTAATCTTCAATGAATATAAAAGACTACAAGGGGTGCCTATTTATAATAAAACCCTATGTAACACCCTAAATTTTTTGCCTACCTGGAATTAGACATCCTTAGGCAATGGGTCAACCATAACACCTTGGTAACCTCTCATAACCCAATTCCAAAGCCAAATAAATCATTTAGAACCAAATTCTTTAGAAATTTAATGGTTTTAGCTAGCGCTAAACTAGATTACCTGTGAAATAAGCACCAACCACTTTAAATACGATCTGTAAGACCCAAAACCTATAGAATCATTGACACTATCTTACCCTAAAATTCAGGATCAAACTATAAATCTGTTTGTTCTCAGAAACCCTTTGAAACTTTATATTGGATCTAGACCGCACGTCGAAAGTCCGATATCTATAATCTTAGACCATTATGACCGCCTAGTTGGACTTGACAATCATTTCAAAAATCAAGCCCAACCGATATCCTGAGACCATTTTACTGAGTCTGGAGTGAAGAGAGTGAGAAAAGGAAAATATTTAGAAAATTAAAATTCAATTTTTAATAAATCTAGCACGTGTCGCTTGCGCAACATTTTTAATCGTTCTGGCCGTTGGAATTTGACCAAATTTCACCCTCAGATCAGGAAAGGTGTGTAACACCCCGGATTTTGGCCAATCTGGGATTTGACGTCCTTAGGCAGTGGGTCAATTAAAACACCTGAAAAATCGTTCAGAACCCAATTCCATAGTCAAAGAAACCACTTAGGATAAATTTCTTTAGAAACTAAGCATAAGTTAGCTAGTGCAACGTTAGAATAGCTGGGAAACGGTCCCTGATCACTTTAAATACGTTCTACAAGGCCCAAAGCGAGTGGAACCAATGGTGCTATAATGCTCTAAAATCTCGGACCAAACTCTAAGCAGGTTTGTTCTCTGGACCACTTTGAATCTTTGTATTGGATCTAGACCGCACGTCGAAAGTCCGATACCTCCTATCTTAGACCGTTAGAACCGTCTAGCTGGACTTGACACTCATTCCAAAAATCAAGTCAAACCGATAATCACATGCTATTTCATTGAGCCCGGACCAAAGAGAGTGAGAATAGGGTTAGAATTGGAATTTAAAATTCAAAACTGGCACACAATTTGACGCATCAGTATTGAGCGTTCTGACCGTCAGAATACAGCCAAATTACACCCTTGGATCAGGAAAAATATCTATTATATATCACGAGACTTATAGGCCTGATCTTGGTGCGATGACCGTTAAACTGAAACTGGGCCGCCACGTGCGATCTGGGAACCCAACCGGTCTGAAAACTGGATGTGTGCTAGATCCAGTATGCATGAGCTTAAGTCCGACCGCATTTGGCCTGGGGACCTCCAGAAATGCCCTTTTGGACCGAAACGGCCCCGATTTGGTTAGGCACCAAGTAAACATTGTTCCCAAGCCTATTTTGGGCATGTTTTAGGCTATAAAAGGGGTTGAAACCCTCACTCCTCTCTCCCATCCGAATTTGAGAGAAGCCCTAGCTTGGGAGAGAGAAAAAGGTGGGAGATTGTGAGAGTGTGGGAGAGTTCTTCCTGCCACTTGTACTACGCATTTCACGTGCTTAAGCAACACACCTCCACCGCTTTCCCGGCGATTCCACCGCGATCCTAGGTAAGTAAAAATCCTAAATAGTTTTTGATTTGAGTTTCCTTTGTTTCCATAGCGATGTAGCTTATGGATCTTGTGTATTAGGCTCCTTACTCGCCGTAGACGAAGCGTATACGCTCCGTTTCAATTCCCGAGTCTACAAGACATAAGGTGAGGATTTTAGACGCTTTGATTGACGGTTCCCAACGCTTTCAATGTCGTTTAATAGTAGATTCTTGACGGCATCGCCGTTTGACATGTACAAAATGCTCTCCGTTTCCCGTTTCGTAAGCTAACGAAGAATATGAGATTTAGGGCATTTTAGTCATTTGTAGGAAGTACTGTTTACATTCATATTTTGCTGATGTGATTGACATGGTTTGTCGCCGCATTAGAGAGTTAGGAATGATTGCATAATCAGTTTGGCGAAGAGATTCGCCTAGTTGCGCACTTTGGGTCGACATACTATATGTGGACTTAAGTGTGTAGTGTATGTGTTTGTATAAATGCTTGTACTAGTATGTATTGTATTGAATGATGTTATGTAGTAGTTTGAGATTGATTTCATGATTAAAATGCTGACCTAAATGATTTCCTACATGTTGACCTTATGCATGATTGCGTTACATGCATAGGAAGTATGCTTTGAAGATTTGCTTAAGTTGAATATGCATGAAAGGTATGCCTTGAAGATTTGCTTAAGTTGAATGTTATAACATGTGTTAACATGCTCACATGATGTATTTCAATTCCAATACCCTGGTATATAGTGTTAATGTAATACCATAGATGTGTGGGACTTGACTTAGTCCAGGCAGTCGGTAACCGAGCGAATTCGTGGCTGACTGGTCATAGCCACGAACGACGCGTCGATGAACGTGATTCGGGTTGGGAGTTGGCGGCAGTGGTTAGGCCACGCGAAGTGTTTTACGCACTTCATGTCGTTCAACTTGAGATGCGATCGCGCTAGTCGAGCCCGTCAAGTAACCCGACTGGCCGATGTTTGTTCACCTTGTATGTATCATAACTGCTTGAACCTAGGGTACTGAACTTACCATTGTAAACCCTGTTAACCATGGTACCTTGATCCACGAAGACTCATGAGCCGGGCATGGTGGTATGGGACACCGTGGTCGAGCTGTCGGCCTACGCTGGGGTCACAAACCTCCCCGTAGTGACCAGTGAGCACCTAAACTCGTGAGCAGATTATGGTGGTATGGGACACTATATTCTAGCTGTCGGCCTACACTGATCAGGCGACGAGCCCTTTGTAGTGACCGCGAGCATATTCTGAGTCCACGGGAGGCGACGACCCTTCCGTGCAGTAGAGTACAGTAGGCCTGTATTGATAAGGTGATGGGGGAGCGGTGCAACGAGTGCGAGCAACAGCCCTGACAGCCCTTGCAGTGACCTACGAAATATACATCGTATGAGATTACTAGGAGTGACGACCCTAGACAGGATCTGTGTTGGGATTGATACAAGGGAAGTACCTTAGTTTCCCAATCCTGCTGTTTGAATGGACTAATAACAACTTGAAAATCATATCACCATAGCATTGCATGTGCCTGGAAGATGTGGAGCACTTGAGGGAGTGCGGCATGCCGCGGTCATAAGATGTTGCCGCATGAGGGTGATCGTCGGTGAGGGCATACATCACGTCATGTCATCTTGCATTAACAACAGTATTAGGATTGTCTGATTTACTGCTTTACTATTATCGCATGATTGAATTGTGAACATGCTAATCCTTGCTCTCTTATCCCACTGAGTTGATCACTCACTCCCACGTTACGGGATGGTGTTTCCGGACACCCACCAGTCCCTTTTGTGATTGCAGATGATGGCGCGGCCTGTGAGGCGGAGCTGGACTTGATGATGAGGAGGAGGATTCCTCCTTTATGCGTGTTCTGATTGACGGGATTGCAGGGAGGTTGATTAGATACTTTGACATCGTCATTTTGTATTTTTAGTGCCCTCATGTATATTCACTTTGTTTACCTTTGAAGTATACATGTATGTGTATAACCTGGTAATATATTCACACTCTGGAGACATACAACAGTTTATATACGTTATACATACTATTACAGTCTTCCGCTTGCAAATTTCATTGTCTTTGGAGTATGATATGCTGTTCCGGCTTAATCTCACTCATGATTAATACATTATCACAGACAACATTCAATCATACATATCTATGTTGCATAAATAACATTTTGGAACTCGGGAGTTGGGTTTTTGCTCGACCCCCCGATTTTCGGGATGTTATAGATGGTATCAAAGCATGATTTGGATTAAACCGGGCCTGGGTTATGGTCTTGCGACGTACGCTGTCGCTTCCCTTGACTTAGGTGGGTGCGAGAAGGGTCTAGAAACACTTCTAGGATCGCAGATTCGCCGATAAGCGAAGTCTATTAGGATCGATCGCAAGATCGAGTCTGTAACGTATCTCGGGTCGCGTAAAGCAACCCGAATCACTTCTAAGCTTTAGGAAGTCGGGTGGAGATGTCCTATAAGCGGTTTTAAACCGTAAAAGTGAATCCTTGGGCCGTGGGATGACCACGATTCCGGTAATCAATCGCCAGGGCTTAAAAACCCCGTTTTGCCTAAAATTCTTAAAATTCCTCCTCTAAACACTTCAACCTTCAGTTTCTTCTTATCCATTTCATGTTAGGCATCAAACCTAATGTGAAAATAACACAAATTAGTACATTCACCAGATTTTACAGTGAATAGTAAAATTTCATGAAAAATGGCCATAAGACCATTCTAACTCCACTTTCTTTAGCAACTAAGGAGCTAGATAGATGTACTGGCTCCTTCTACCTCAAATTCATATGCTGCATCATATGGTTTGGTATTCGGGATTGCGATGTGGACCCGGAAAGCCCCGAACACATGTTTGGGCTCATAGAGACCAAAATACAATGAACCAAGGGGTGGGACCTGACTTTTTGGGGCCCTGGGACCATGGGGGACCAGAACCATGGGGTCCCACCGGTCAACTTGCGAGTTGACCGGCGATGCCATCGCCGGCCGGGCGATGCATCGCCGGCCGGCGAGCTCGGATGGTGCTGTCCTTCGGGCGCACCCTCCTAAATAGGGTCCACATCACCCCTAGCTACCTCCCACCCCACGAAAACCCCCAAAACCCACCTCTCCTTCACAAACAGCCCCCTTGCATACCCTAGATTCGATTTTCAGCACTCCATTCCAAACCCCGGCGACCCAAACCACTCTTAAACCCTTCCTTGGCCAAAACCGACCACCACCCATCAGTTATTGGGTGTTGCCAGCCCCTTTCCTTGAAGATTTCCCCATTTGGAGCTCCAAAATCCCCCAAATAGTGCTGAAATCGTGAGGTGCTCCATCCCATCTTTTTGTTCTTATTTTTCCCTGAAAGTACAGCCTTGGGAAGCTTGAAGCGTCCCTCTACGACGCCTAGATTTCCTTTTGTCAGATTGGGCAGCCATTTCTCCGCATTTTCGGCGTTTTCCATGGCTTTTGTGGAAGCCATTTTGAGCCTTTTGTCACTTTCATCCATCATATCTTTGATGGGTAAGAGGAAAACTGCGACAGACGAGGCTGGGCCGAGCCGTCCTGCTCGATCGAGAAGACCGCGGGGTAGTGCCGCAAGTTCAAGCACCGCCGCAGGTCCAACTGCAGTCCTGGAGTGCCGTACAAAGCGGGATTTGGATCCCCACGCACATCTTGGACGAACCATTCTATCAGAGATGCCTCATGGTGAATACACTGACCGTAGAGTGTTATTTGAGGCGGACGTAGATGGGCGATTGTTCGGCGAGTATCTGTTGTTCGAACGCATTGAAGCTGCGCACTGGGGACCGATCTTTGAAGCTCGCGCTCGTGCTAATGTGAGCACTGTTCGTGCCTTCTATACTAGCATCCAGAGTCCTACCTTGGAGCCTTTGCAGTTCAAAATCCCTTTTGGTAGAGATCGGATGGCTACGATTGACGTTCGGTTGATTGCGCGACTTCTCAACGTGCCTCTAGGCGATGTGCATCCAAGTGAGAAGAATTTGAGGACTAGACGTGAACGAGATCGCCGCACCAGGTTTCTGTGCGGTAAGTTGGTTCCATGGCAGCCTAATAATAGCCTCAAGGCGACGTATATGTCTGAGGATTTGCGCCTGCTGCACCATATCTGCACGTTCAATGTCTATCCCAGGTCGACGAACCGCATTGAATGCACACGTCTTATGGTCGATTTCTTATTTCTGGTGGCCCAGGGAGAGAACGTATGTATGGCCACTTTCATCTTACGGCAGATAGTTCTCATAGCCAGGTCGAGGAGAACATCCGAATCCCTTCCCTTTGGCCGACTCATTTGCAAGATTGCGCTTGAGTTTGCCTATAGACTTGGACCCGAATTACCGGTATCGATTCACACTATCGATGAGTCGACAATGGTCAAGATGAAGATTGGGTCGCAATACCGTGAAAATCAACTTGAAAGGGATAGTGGGGATGACTTTGATGAAGAGGAAGATCAAAGCGAAGAAGAACCTAGTGCAGAGGTTCAGGAAGAGGCTCAGGAAGAAGCAGAAGAGGAGGCTCAGGATACTGATGAGAGCCCTCCTCCTGCGCAGACTACTATCGACGACCGCATTGCTCGGATGGAGGAGAGTCAGACCGCTTTACGTAGGGAAGTCCAAGAACTTCGAGCAGAAGTCGCTGATGCCAAGGCCGTTACAAAGAAGAAGTTTGGCAAGGTGACTCGCACCTTGAAGGCAATCCTGTGTTGCTTACAGGATAAGGGTGCTCCTCCTCCATCACCAGACTCCGACTAGCGATGCGATCTTTGATGTTATTATTAGTAGTTAGTCATTTCCTGTTTTAAGTTGTGTTTTGTAAGCCTGATAAGGTTGGTAGTTTACCTATGTTGCTGTAGTAGCTGACTGACATAGCTCCCATGTACTTTTTATCATGATACTTATAGGGAGATGCCCCTTGTATTATGACAATTTTGGTTTAATGAAATGCATGATGCTTTTCGACTTGTTATGTGAATGTTTGTGTTGTGGTTTGGGCCTAATGTAGCTAAAATTTGTGGAATGGAGTGCATGCCGTCTCATTTCACTGTAAGGTATTGTCCCTGGATCGGGAGTATTGTAACTCCCGGGATTCAGCCTACAAATTAGTTTTTATCCCACCCCACCCTCCTACCAAGCATGCCACTTCCGATCCCACTATGGAACTAAGAACGCGGTTCTATTTAATACAACTGAATGCTACTGGCCACATAGGCCCTTGGCGTTTTGGTTCTAGAGTTAGCACTCCTAGACTTGAAGAGTCTGACGACATAAGAAATCCAATTCCATGTAGACAATCTTGACCCTAAGCGATAGAACAACTCTCTGTAGTAGAAATGGTATGGAAAGCCATTTACCGTATAATCTTAAGCTTTAGATTATAGTTACTGAGTTACAGACTAGCCTACTAGTTACCTAGAGTAGGGTAAAGCCTGTATATGTTAAGGAATGATAGATTAGTTTGGATTGGAATGAGACTCCCTTCCTTGGATAGATCCCCTTATGACTTATAGACTCCTGTTGTTGCCCATAGGAAGGAACCATACACTCTCAGGGAACATTTATAACTCCCTCAGATTGAACTTAGAATGAACTAGCACGCCCCTTAGAATTGCCTTTCCCAAGGACTTATTGCATTCGGGAACGCAGAGTAAAGGAACTACATGTAAGCGATGTATTCGCGGTTTGAGTCGATTTCTTACTCCTAGTGGTTACCAATAAATCCAATGCTCTGATCAAGCAGAGGATCGGCATCGACTTGGATTAAGAACTGATACAATGCATTTTCTGTCCTGATTAGACAGAAGGTTCAACGTATCCGGCTTAGACCCACTATACAACCTTTCTTCTGGGATGGCCCAACCATCTACAACTGAACAGGATCACATTGTCTTTGGGAAATGGCGAGGACTTAAAGCCAGTAGAGGATTAGACATCTTGCCACCAACTCATACCTGCCCCTGAACTCAATCATAATAGAGATTAGGCTCATCTCTATGATCATAGGTACCAATGCCATAGAACGCATCATTAGTAAGGAAGACCATATAGAGAAAGGCTGTTTCCATTTTAGGTTAAGGATAGCCCCTAAGTTGCGCCTCGTTCTGATATACGGATCGATGCAAATATTCTTCAACCTTAAGTAAAACCAAGTTTTAAGGGGGGTAGAACGTATTGAGTCCAATCCAGTTAGGTTAGTCAACGCTACCGTTTGATCAGAGTGGCGCAGCGGAAGAGTGGTTGGCCTCTTTCCCACTGGCCCAAGATCGAAACCTTTGAGTTCGGATATACATACGATTAGGTTATTAAATAGGATTTGAACCTTCCTTAGAGAAAGTACTCCTTGCCCTTTGCTAATGTCGGGGACGACATTGTGTTTTAAGGGGGATAGATTGTAACACCCCGGATTTTGGCCAATCTGGGATTTGACGTCCTTAGGCAGTGGGTCAATTAAAACACCTGAAAAATCGTTCAGAACCCAATTCCATAGTCAAAGAAACCACTTAGGATAAATTTCTTTAGAAACTAAGCATAAGTTAGCTAGTGCAACGTTAGAATAGCTGGGAAACGGTCCCTGATCACTTTAAATACGTTCTACAAGGCCCAAAGCGAGTGGAACCAATGGTGCTATAATGCTCTAAAACCTCGGACCAAACTCTAAGCAGGTTTGTTCTCTGGACCACTTTGAATCTTTGTATTGGATCTAGACCGCACGTCGAAAGTCCGATACCTCCTATCTTAGACCGTTAGAACCGTCTAGCTGGACTTGACACTCATTCCAAAAATCAAGTCAAACCGATAATCACAGGCTATTTCATTGAGCCCGGACCGAAGAGAGTGAGAATAGGGTTAGAATTGGAATTTGAAATTCAAAACTGGCACACAATTTGACGCATCAGTATTGAGCGTTCTGACCGTCAGAATACAGCCAAATTACACCCTTGGATCAGGAAAAATATCTATTATATATCACGAGACTTATAGGCCTGATCTTGGTGCGATGACCGTTAAACTGAAACTGGGCCGCCACGTGCGATCTGGGAACCCAACCGGTCTGAAAACTGGATGTGTGCTAGATCCAGTATGCATGAGCTTAAGTCCGACCGCATTTGGCCTGGGGACCTCCAGAAATGCCCTTTTGGACCGAAACGGCCCCGATTTGGTTAGGCACCAAGTAAACATTGTTCCCAAGCCTATTTTGGGCATGTTTTAGGCTATAAAAGGGGTTGAAACCCTCACTCCTCTCTCCCATCCGAATTTGAGAGAAGCCCTAGCTTGGGAGAGAGAAAAAGGTGGGAGATTGTGAGAGTGTGGGAGAGTTCTTCCTGCCACTTGTACTACGCATTTCACGTGCTTAAGCAACACACCTCCACCGCTTTCCCGGCGATTCCACCGCGATCCTAGGTAAGTAAAAATCCTAAATAGTTTTTGATTTGAGTTTCCTTTGTTTCCATAGCGATGTAGCTTATGGATCTTGTGTATTAGGCTCCTTACTCGCCGTAGACGAAGCGTATACGCTCCGTTTCAATTCCCGAGTCTACAAGACATAAGGTGAGGATTTTAGACGCTTTGATTGACGG
Source organism: Magnolia kwangsiensis (assembly GCA_037074715.1). Classification (NCBI taxonomy): domain Eukaryota; kingdom Viridiplantae; phylum Streptophyta; class Magnoliopsida; order Magnoliales; family Magnoliaceae; genus Magnolia; species Magnolia kwangsiensis. The sequence continues at coordinate 111,506,499 of CM073573.1, read as the reverse complement.
TTCCCAACGCTTTCAATGTCGTTTAATAGTAGATTCTTGACGGCATCGCCGTTTGACATGTACAAAATGCTCTCCGTTTCCCGTTTCGTAAGCTAACGAAGAATATGAGATTTAGGGCATTTTAGTCATTTGTAGGAAGTACAGTTTACATTCATATTTTGCTGATGTGATTGACATGGTTTGTCGCCGCATTAGAGAGTTAGGAATGATTGCATAATCAGTTTGGCGAAGAGATTCGCCTAGTTGCGCACTTTGGGTCGACATACTATATGTGGACTTAAGTGTGTAGTGTATGTGTTTGTATAAATGCTTGTACTAGTATGTATTGTATTGAATGATGTTATGTAGTAGTTTGAGATTGATTTCATGATTAAAATGCTGACCTAAATGATTTCCTACATGTTGACCTTATGCATGATTGCGTTACATGCATAGGAAGTATGCTTTGAAGATTTGCTTAAGTTGAATATGCATGAAAGGTATGCCTTGAAGATTTGCTTAAGTTGAATGTTATAACATGTGTTAACATGCTCACATGATGTATTTCAATTCCAATACCCTGGTATATAGTGTTAATGTAATACCATAGATGTGTGGGACTTGACTTAGTCCAGGCAGTCGGTAACCGAGCGAATTCGTGGCTGACTGGTCATAGCCACGAACGACGCGTCGATGAACGTGATTCGGGTTGGGAGTTGGCGGCAGTGGTTAGGCCACGCGAAGTGTTTTACGCACTTCATGTCGTTCAACTTGAGATGCGATCGCGCTAGTCGAGCCCGTCAAGTAACCCGACTGGCCGATGTTTGTTCACCTTGTATGTATCATAACTGCTTGAACCTAGGGTACTGAACTTACCATTGTAAACCCTGTTAACCATGGTACCTTGATCCACGAAGACTCATGAGCCGGGCATGGTGGTATGGGACACCGTGGTCGAGCTGTCGGCCTACGCTGGGGTCACAAACCTCCCCGTAGTGACCAGTGAGCACCTAAACTCGTGAGCAGATTATGGTGGTATGGGACACTATATTCTAGCTGTCGGCCTACACTGATCAGGCGACGAGCCCTTTGTAGTGACCGCGAGCATATTCTGAGTCCACGGGAGGCGACGACCCTTCCGTGCAGTAGAGTACAGTAGGCCTGTATTGATAAGGTGATGGGGGAGCGGTGCAACGAGTGCGAGCAACAGCCCTGACAGCCCTTGCAGTGACCTACGAAATATACATCGTATGAGATTACTAGGAGTGACGACCCTAGACAGGATCTGTGTTGGGATTGATACAAGGGAAGTACCTTAGTTTCCCAATCCTGCTGTTTGAATGGACTAATAACAACTTGAAAATCATATCACCATAGCATTGCATGTGCCTGGAAGATGTGGAGCACTTGAGGGAGTGCGGCATGCCGCGGTCATAAGATGTTGCCGCATGAGGGTGATCGTCGGTGAGGGCATACATCACGTCATGTCATCTTGCATTAACAACAGTATTAGGATTGTCTGATTTACTGCTTTACTATTATCGCATGATTGAATTGTGAACATGCTAATCCTTGCTCTCTTATCCCACTGAGTTGATCACTCACTCCCACGTTACGGGATGGTGTTTCCGGACACCCACCAGTCCCTTTTGTGATTGCAGATGATGGCGCGGCCTGTGAGGCGGAGCTGGACTTGATGATGAGGAGGAGGATTCCTCCTTTATGCGTGTTCTGATTGACGGGATTGCAGGGAGGTTGATTAGATACTTTGACATCGTCATTTTGTATTTTTAGTGCCCTCATGTATATTCACTTTGTTTACCTTTGAAGTATACATGTATGTGTATAACCTGGTAATATATTCACACTCTGGAGACATACAACAGTTTATATACGTTATACATACTATTACAGTCTTCCGCTTGCAAATTTCATTGTCTTTGGAGTATGATATGCTGTTCCGGCTTAATCTCACTCATGATTAATACATTATCACAGACAACATTCAATCATACATATCTATGTTGCATAAATAACATTTTGGAACTCGGGAGTTGGGTTTTTGCTCGACCCCCCGATTTTCGGGATGTTATAGATGGTATCAAAGCATGATTTGGATTAAACCGGGCCTGGGTTATGGTCTTGCGACGTACGCTGTCGCTTCCCTTGACTTAGGTGGGTGCGAGAAGGGTCTAGAAACACTTCTAGGATCGCAGATTCGCCGATAAGCGAAGTCTATTAGGATCGATCGCAAGATCGAGTCTGTAACGTATCTCGGGTCGCGTAAAGCAACCCGAATCACTTCTAAGCTTTAGGAAGTCGGGTGGAGATGTCCTATAAGCGGTTTTAAACCGTAAAAGTGAATCCTTGGGCCGTGGGATGACCACGATTCCGGTAATCAATCGCCAGGGCTTAAAAACCCCGTTTTGCCTAAAATTCTTAAAATTCCTCCTCTAAACACTTCAACCTTCAGTTTCTTCTTATCCATTTCATGTTAGGCATCAAACCTAATGTGAAAATAACACAAATTAGTACATTCACCAGATTTTACAGTGAATAGTAAAATTTCATGAAAAATGGCCATAAGACCATTCTAACTCCACTTTCTTTAGCAACTAAGGAGCTAGATAGATGTACTGGCTCCTTCTACCTCAAATTCATATGCTGCATCATATGGTTTGGTATTCGGGATTGCGATGTGGACCCGGAAAGCCCCGAACACATGTTTGGGCTCATAGAGACCAAAATACAATGAACCAAGGGGTGGGACCTGACTTTTTGGGGCCCTGGGACCATGGGGGACCAGAACCATGGGGTCCCACCGGTCAACTTGCGAGTTGACCGGCGATGCCATCGCCGGCCGGGCGATGCATCGCCGGCCGGCGAGCTCGGATGGTGCTGTCCTTCGGGCGCACCCTCCTAAATAGGGTCCACATCACCCCTAGCTACCTCCCACCCCACGAAAACCCCCAAAACCCACCTCTCCTTCACAAACAGCCCCCTTGCATACCCTAGATTCGATTTTCAGCACTCCATTCCAAACCCCGGCGACCCAAACCACTCTTAAACCCTTCCTTGGCCAAAACCGACCACCACCCATCAGTTATTGGGTGTTGCCAGCCCCTTTCCTTGAAGATTTCCCCATTTGGAGCTCCAAAATCCCCCAAATAGTGCTGAAATCGTGAGGTGCTCCATCCCATCTTTTTGTTCTTATTTTTCCCTGAAAGTACAGCCTTGGGAAGCTTGAAGCGTCCCTCTACGACGCCTAGATTTCCTTTTGTCAGATTGGGCAGCCATTTCTCCGCATTTTCGGCGTTTTCCATGGCTTTTGTGGAAGCCATTTTGAGCCTTTTGTCACTTTCATCCATCATATCTTTGATGGGTAAGAGGAAAACTGCGACAGACGAGGCTGGGCCGAGCCGTCCTGCTCGATCGAGAAGACCGCGGGGTAGTGCCGCAAGTTCAAGCACCGCCGCAGGTCCAACTGCAGTCCTGGAGTGCCGTACAAAGCGGGATTTGGATCCCCACGCACATCTTGGACGAACCATTCTATCAGAGATGCCTCATGGTGAATACACTGACCGTAGAGTGTTATTTGAGGCGGACGTAGATGGGCGATTGTTCGGCGAGTATCTGTTGTTCGAACGCATTGAAGCTGCGCACTGGGGACCGATCTTTGAAGCTCGCGCTCGTGCTAATGTGAGCACTGTTCGTGCCTTCTATACTAGCATCCAGAGTCCTACCTTGGAGCCTTTGCAGTTCAAAATCCCTTTTGGTAGAGATCGGATGGCTACGATTGACGTTCGGTTGATTGCGCGACTTCTCAACGTGCCTCTAGGCGATGTGCATCCAAGTGAGAAGAATTTGAGGACTAGACGTGAACGAGATCGCCGCACCAGGTTTCTGTGCGGTAAGTTGGTTCCATGGCAGCCTAATAATAGCCTCAAGGCGACGTATATGTCTGAGGATTTGCGCCTGCTGCACCATATCTGCACGTTCAATGTCTATCCCAGGTCGACGAACCGCATTGAATGCACACGTCTTATGGTCGATTTCTTATTTCTGGTGGCCCAGGGAGAGAACGTATGTATGGCCACTTTCATCTTACGGCAGATAGTTCTCATAGCCAGGTCGAGGAGAACATCCGAATCCCTTCCCTTTGGCCGACTCATTTGCAAGATTGCGCTTGAGTTTGCCTATAGACTTGGACCCGAATTACCGGTATCGATTCACACTATCGATGAGTCGACAATGGTCAAGATGAAGATTGGGTCGCAATACCGTGAAAATCAACTTGAAAGGGATAGTGGGGATGACTTTGATGAAGAGGAAGATCAAAGCGAAGAAGAACCTAGTGCAGAGGTTCAGGAAGAGGCTCAGGAAGAAGCAGAAGAGGAGGCTCAGGATACTGATGAGAGCCCTCCTCCTGCGCAGACTACTATCGACGACCGCATTGCTCGGATGGAGGAGAGTCAGACCGCTTTACGTAGGGAAGTCCAAGAACTTCGAGCAGAAGTCGCTGATGCCAAGGCCGTTACAAAGAAGAAGTTTGGCAAGGTGACTCGCACCTTGAAGGCAATCCTGTGTTGCTTACAGGATAAGGGTGCTCCTCCTCCATCACCAGACTCCGACTAGCGATGCGATCTTTGATGTTATTATTAGTAGTTAGTCATTTCCTGTTTTAAGTTGTGTTTTGTAAGCCTGATAAGGTTGGTAGTTTACCTATGTTGCTGTAGTAGCTGACTGACATAGCTCCCATGTACTTTTTATCATGATACTTATAGGGAGATGCCCCTTGTATTATGACAATTTTGGTTTAATGAAATGCATGATGCTTTTCGACTTGTTATGTGAATGTTTGTGTTGTGGTTTGGGCCTAATGTAGCTAAAATTTGTGGAATGGAGTGCATGCCGTCTCATTTCACTGTAAGGTATTGTCCCTGGATCGGGAGTATTGTAACTCCCGGGATTCAGCCTACAAATTAGTTTTTATCCCACCCCACCCTCCTACCAAGCATGCCACTTCCGATCCCACTATGGAACTAAGAACGCGGTTCTATTTAATACAACTGAATGCTACTGGCCACATAGGCCCTTGGCGTTTTGGTTCTAGAGTTAGCACTCCTAGACTTGAAGAGTCTGACGACATAAGAAATCCAATTCCATGTAGACAATCTTGACCCTAAGCGATAGAACAACTCTCTGTAGTAGAAATGGTATGGAAAGCCATTTACCGTATAATCTTAAGCTTTAGATTATAGTTACTGAGTTACAGACTAGCCTACTAGTTACCTAGAGTAGGGTAAAGCCTGTATATGTTAAGGAATGATAGATTAGTTTGGATTGGAATGAGACTCCCTTCCTTGGATAGATCCCCTTATGACTTATAGACTCCTGTTGTTGCCCATAGGAAGGAACCATACACTCTCAGGGAACATTTATAACTCCCTCAGATTGAACTTAGAATGAACTAGCACGCCCCTTAGAATTGCCTTTCCCAAGGACTTATTGCATTCGGGAACGCAGAGTAAAGGAACTACATGTAAGCGATGTATTCGCGGTTTGAGTCGATTTCTTACTCCTAGTGGTTACCAATAAATCCAATGCTCTGATCAAGCAGAGGATCGGCATCGACTTGGATTAAGAACTGATACAATGCATTTTCTGTCCTGATTAGACAGAAGGTTCAACGTATCCGGCTTAGACCCACTATACAACCTTTCTTCTGGGATGGCCCAACCATCTACAACTGAACAGGATCACATTGTCTTTGGGAAATGGCGAGGACTTAAAGCCAGTAGAGGATTAGACATCTTGCCACCAACTCATACCTGCCCCTGAACTCAATCATAATAGAGATTAGGCTCATCTCTATGATCATAGGTACCAATGCCATAGAACGCATCATTAGTAAGGAAGACCATATAGAGAAAGGCTGTTTCCATTTTAGGTTAAGGATAGCCCCTAAGTTGCGCCTCGTTCTGATATACGGATCGATGCAAATATTCTTCAACCTTAAGTAAAACCAAGTTTTAAGGGGGGTAGAACGTATTGAGTCCAATCCAGTTAGGTTAGTCAACGCTACCGTTTGATCAGAGTGGCGCAGCGGAAGAGTGGTTGGCCTCTTTCCCACTGGCCCAAGATCGAAACCTTTGAGTTCGGATATACATACGATTAGGTTATTAAATAGGATTTGAACCTTCCTTAGAGAAAGTACTCCTTGCCCTTTGCTAATGTCGGGGACGACATTGTGTTTTAAGGGGGATAGATTGTAACACCCCGGATTTTGGCCAATCTGGGATTTGACGTCCTTAGGCAGTGGGTCAATTAAAACACCTGAAAAATCGTTCAGAACCCAATTCCATAGTCAAAGAAACCACTTAGGATAAATTTCTTTAGAAACTAAGCATAAGTTAGCTAGTGCAACGTTAGAATAGCTGGGAAACGGTCCCTGATCACTTTAAATACGTTCTACAAGGCCCAAAGCGAGTGGAACCAATGGTGCTATAATGCTCTAAAACCTCGGACCAAACTCTAAGCAGGTTTGTTCTCTGGACCACTTTGAATCTTTGTATTGGATCTAGACCGCACGTCGAAAGTCCGATACCTCCTATCTTAGACCGTTAGAACCGTCTAGCTGGACTTGACACTCATTCCAAAAATCAAGTCAAACCGATAATCACAGGCTATTTCATTGAGCCCGGACCGAAGAGAGTGAGAATAGGGTTAGAATTGGAATTTGAAATTCAAAACTGGCACACAATTTGACGCATCAGTATTGAGCGTTCTGACCGTCAGAATACAGCCAAATTACACCCTTGGATCAGGAAAAATATCTATTATATATCACGAGACTTATAGGCCTGATCTTGGTGCGATGACCGTTAAACTGAAACTGGGCCGCCACGTGCGATCTGGGAACCCAACCGGTCTGAAAACTGGATGTGTGCTAGATCCAGTATGCATGAGCTTAAGTCCGACCGCATTTGGCCTGGGGACCTCCAGAAATGCCCTTTTGGACCGAAACGGCCCCGATTTGGTTAGGCACCAAGTAAACATTGTTCCCAAGCCTATTTTGGGCATGTTTTAGGCTATAAAAGGGGTTGAAACCCTCACTCCTCTCTCCCATCCGAATTTGAGAGAAGCCCTAGCTTGGGAGAGAGAAAAAGGTGGGAGATTGTGAGAGTGTGGGAGAGTTCTTCCTGCCACTTGTACTACGCATTTCACGTGCTTAAGCAACACACCTCCACCGCTTTCCCGGCGATTCCACCGCGATCCTAGGTAAGTAAAAATCCTAAATAGTTTTTGATTTGAGTTTCCTTTGTTTCCATAGCGATGTAGCTTATGGATCTTGTGTATTAGGCTCCTTACTCGCCGTAGACGAAGCGTATACGCTCCGTTTCAATTCCCGAGTCTACAAGACATAAGGTGAGGATTTTAGACGCTTTGATTGACGGTTCCCAACGCTTTCAATGTCGTTTAATAGTAGATTCTTGACGGCATCGCCGTTTGACATGTACAAAATGCTCTCCGTTTCCCGTTTCGTAAGCTAACGAAGAATATGAGATTTAGGGCATTTTAGTCATTTGTAGGAAGTACAGTTTACATTCATATTTTGCTGATGTGATTGACATGGTTTGTCGCCGCATTAGAGAGTTAGGAATGATTGCATAATCAGTTTGGCGAAGAGATTCGCCTAGTTGCGCACTTTGGGTCGACATACTATATGTGGACTTAAGTGTGTAGTGTATGTGTTTGTATAAATGCTTGTACTAGTATGTATTGTATTGAATGATGTTATGTAGTAGTTTGAGATTGATTTCATGATTAAAATGCTGACCTAAATGATTTCCTACATGTTGACCTTATGCATGATTGCGTTACATGCATAGGAAGTATGCTTTGAAGATTTGCTTAAGTTGAATATGCATGAAAGGTATGCCTTGAAGATTTGCTTAAGTTGAATGTTATAACATGTGTTAACATGCTCACATGATGTATTTCAATTCCAATACCCTGGTATATAGTGTTAATGTAATACCATAGATGTGTGGGACTTGACTTAGTCCAGGCAGTCGGTAACCGAGCGAATTCGTGGCTGACTGGTCATAGCCACGAACGACGCGTCGATGAACGTGATTCGGGTTGGGAGTTGGCGGCAGTGGTTAGGCCACGCGAAGTGTTTTACGCACTTCATGTCGTTCAACTTGAGATGCGATCGCGCTAGTCGAGCCCGTCAAGTAACCCGACTGGCCGATGTTTGTTCACCTTGTATGTATCATAACTGCTTGAACCTAGGGTACTGAACTTACCATTGTAAACCCTGTTAACCATGGTACCTTGATCCACGAAGACTCATGAGCCGGGCATGGTGGTATGGGACACCGTGGTCGAGCTGTCGGCCTACGCTGGGGTCACAAACCTCCCCGTAGTGACCAGTGAGCACCTAAACTCGTGAGCAGATTATGGTGGTATGGGACACTATATTCTAGCTGTCGGCCTACACTGATCAGGCGACGAGCCCTTTGTAGTGACCGCGAGCGTATTCTGAGTCCACGGGAGGCGACGACCCTTCCGTGCAGTAGAGTACAGTAGGCCTGTATTGATAAGGTGATGGGGGAGCGGTGCAACGAGTGCGAGCAACAGCCCTGACAGCCCTTGCAGTGACCTACGAAATATACATCGTATGAGATTACTAGGAGTGACGACCCTAGACAGGATCTGTGTTGGGATTGATACAAGGGAAGTACCTTAGTTTCCCAATCCTGCTGTTTGAATGGACTAATAACAACTTGAAAATCATATCACCATAGCATTGCATGTGCCTGGAAGATGTGGAGCACTTGAGGGAGTGCGGCATGCCGCGGTCATAAGATGTTGCCGCATGAGGGTGATCGTCGGTGAGGGCATACATCACGTCATGTCATCTTGCATTAACAACAGTATTAGGATTGTCTGATTTACTGCTTTACTATTATCGCATGATTGAATTGTGAACATGCTAATCCTTGCTCTCTTATCCCACTGAGTTGATCACTCACTCCCACGTTACGGGATGGTGTTTCCGGACACCCACCAGTCCCTTTTGTGATTGCAGATGATGGCGCGGCCTGTGAGGCGGAGCTGGACTTGATGATGAGGAGGAGGATTCCTCCTTTATGCGTGTTCTGATTGACGGGATTGCAGGGAGGTTGATTAGATACTTTGACATCGTCATTTTGTATTTTTAGTGCCCTCATGTATATTCACTTTGTTTACCTTTGAAGTATACATGTATGTGTATAACCTGGTAATATATTCACACTCTGGAGACATACAACAGTTTATATACGTTATACATACTATTACAGTCTTCCGCTTGCAAATTTCATTGTCTTTGGAGTATGATATGCTGTTCCGGCTTAATCTCACTCATGATTAATACATTATCACAGACAACATTCAATCATACATATCTATGTTGCATAAATAACATTTTGGAACTCGGGAGTTGGGTTTTTGCTCGACCCCCCGATTTTCGGGATGTTATAGATGGTATCAAAGCATGATTTGGATTAAACCGGGCCTGGGTTATGGTCTTGCGACGTACGCTGTCGCTTCCCTTGACTTAGGTGGGTGCGAGAAGGGTCTAGAAACACTTCTAGGATCGCAGATTCGCCGATAAGCGAAGTCTATTAGGATCGATCGCAAGATCGAGTCTGTAACGTATCTCGGGTCGCGTAAAGCAACCCGAATCACTTCTAAGCTTTAGGAAGTCGGGTGGAGATGTCCTATAAGTGGTTTTAAACCGTAAAAGTGAATCCTTGGGCCGTGGGATGACCACGATTCCGGTAATCAATCGCCAGGGCTTAAAAACCCCGTTTTGCCTAAAATTCTTAAAATTCCTCCTCTAAACACTTCAACCTTCAGTTTCTTCTTATCCATTTCATGTTAGGCATCAAACCTAATGTGAAAATAACACAAATTAGTACATTCACCAGATTTTACAGTGAATAGTAAAATTTCATGAAAAATGGCCATAAGACCATTCTAACTCCACTTTCTTTAGCAACTAAGGAGCTAGATAGATGTACTGGCTCCTTCTACCTCAAATTCATATGCTGCATCATATGGTTTGGTATTCGGGATTGCGATGTGGACCCGGAAAGCCCCGAACACATGTTTGGGCTCATAGAGACCAAAATACAATGAACCAAGGGGTGGGACCTGACTTTTTGGGGCCCTGGGACCATGGGGGACCAGAACCATGGGGTCCCACCGGTCAACTTGCGAGTTGACCGGCGATGCCATCGCCGGCCGGGCGATGCATCGCCGGCCGGCGAGCTCGGATGGTGCTGTCCTTCGGGCGCACCCTCCTAAATAGGGTCCACATCACCCCTAGCTACCTCCCACCCCACGAAAACCCCCAAAACCCACCTCTCCTTCACAAACAGCCCCCTTGCATACCCTAGATTCGATTTTCAGCACTCCATTCCAAACCCCGGCGACCCAAACCACTCTTAAACCCTTCCTTGGCCAAAACCGACCACCACCCATCAGTTATTGGGTGTTGCCAGCCCCTTTCCTTGAAGATTTCCCCATTTGGAGCTCCAAAATCCCCCAAATAGTGCTGAAATCGTGAGGTGCTCCATCCCATCTTTTTGTTCTTATTTTTCCCTGAAAGTACAGCCTTGGGAAGCTTGAAGCGTCCCTCTACGACGCCTAGATTTCCTTTTGTCAGATTGGGCAGCCATTTCTCCGCATTTTCGGCGTTTTCCATGGCTTTTGTGGAAGCCATTTTGAGCCTTTTGTCACTTTCATCCATCATATCTTTGATGGGTAAGAGGAAAACTGCGACAGACGAGGCTGGGCCGAGCCGTCCTGCTCGATCGAGAAGACCGCGGGGTAGTGCCGCAAGTTCAAGCACCGCCGCAGGTCCAACTGCAGTCCTGGAGTGCCGTACAAAGCGGGATTTGGATCCCCACGCACATCTTGGACGAACCATTCTATCAGAGATGCCTCATGGTGAATACACTGACCGTAGAGTGTTATTTGAGGCGGACGTAGATGGGCGATTGTTCGGCGAGTATCTGTTGTTCGAACGCATTGAAGCTGCGCACTGGGGACCGATCTTTGAAGCTCGCGCTCGTGCTAATGTGAGCACTGTTCGTGCCTTCTATACTAGCATCCAGAGTCCTACCTTGGAGCCTTTGCAGTTCAAAATCCCTTTTGGTAGAGATCGGATGGCTACGATTGACGTTCGGTTGATTGCGCGACTTCTCAACGTGCCTCTAGGCGATGTGCATCCAAGTGAGAAGAATTTGAGGACTAGACGTGAACGAGATCGCCGCACCAGGTTTCTGTGCGGTAAGTTGGTTCCATGGCAGCCTAATAATAGCCTCAAGGCGACGTATATGTCTGAGGATTTGCGCCTGCTGCACCATATCTGCACGTTCAATGTCTATCCCAGGTCGACGAACCGCATTGAATGCACACGTCTTATGGTCGATTTCTTATTTCTGGTGGCCCAGGGAGAGAACGTATGTATGGCCACTTTCATCTTACGGCAGATAGTTCTCATAGCCAGGTCGAGGAGAACATCCGAATCCCTTCCCTTTGGCCGACTCATTTGCAAGATTGCGCTTGAGTTTGCCTATAGACTTGGACCCGAATTACCGGTATCGATTCACACTATCGATGAGTCGACAATGGTCAAGATGAAGATTGGGTCGCAATACCGTGAAAATCAACTTGAAAGGGATAGTGGGGATGACTTTGATGAAGAGGAAGATCAAAGCGAAGAAGAACCTAGTGCAGAGGTTCAGGAAGAGGCTCAGGAAGAAGCAGAAGAGGAGGCTCAGGATACTGATGAGAGCCCTCCTCCTGCGCAGACTACTATCGACGACCGCATTGCTCGGATGGAGGAGAGTCAGACCGCTTTACGTAGGGAAGTCCAAGAACTTCGAGCAGAAGTCGCTGATGCCAAGGCCGTTACAAAGAAGAAGTTTGGCAAGGTGACTCGCACCTTGAAGGCAATCCTGTGTTGCTTACAGGATAAGGGTGCTCCTCCTCCATCACCAGACTCCGACTAGCGATGCGATCTTTGATGTTATTATTAGTAGTTAGTCATTTCCTGTTTTAAGTTGTGTTTTGTAAGCCTGATAAGGTTGGTAGTTTACCTATGTTGCTGTAGTAGCTGACTGACATAGCTCCCATGTACTTTTTATCATGATACTTATAGGGAGATGCCCCTTGTATTATGACAATTTTGGTTTAATGAAATGCATGATGCTTTTCGACTTGTTATGTGAATGTTTGTGTTGTGGTTTGGGCCTAATGTAGCTAAAATTTGTGGAATGGAGTGCATGCCGTCTCATTTCACTGTAAGGTATTGTCCCTGGATCGGGAGTATTGTAACTCCCGGGATTCAGCCTACAAATTAGTTTTTATCCCACCCCACCCTCCTACCAAGCATGCCACTTCCGATCCCACTATGGAACTAAGAACGCGGTTCTATTTAATACAACTGAATGCTACTGGCCACATAGGCCCTTGGCGTTTTGGTTCTAGAGTTAGCACTCCTAGACTTGAAGAGTCTGACGACATAAGAAATCCAATTCCATGTAGACAATCTTGACCCTAAGCGATAGAACAACTCTCTGTAGTAGAAATGGTATGGAAAGCCATTTACCGTATAATCTTAAGCTTTAGATTATAGTTACTGAGTTACAGACTAGCCTACTAGTTACCTAGAGTAGGGTAAAGCCTGTATATGTTAAGGAATGATAGATTAGTTTGGATTGGAATGAGACTCCCTTCCTTGGATAGATCCCCTTATGACTTATAGACTCCTGTTGTTGCCCATAGGAAGGAACCATACACTCTCAGGGAACATTTATAACTCCCTCAGATTGAACTTAGAATGAACTAGCACGCCCCTTAGAATTGCCTTTCCCAAGGACTTATTGCATTCGGGAACGCAGAGTAAAGGAACTACATGTAAGCGATGTATTCGCGGTTTGAGTCGATTTCTTACTCCTAGTGGTTACCAATAAATCCAATGCTCTGATCAAGCAGAGGATCGGCATCGACTTGGATTAAGAACTGATACAATGCATTTTCTGTCCTGATTAGACAGAAGGTTCAACGTATCCGGCTTAGACCCACTATACAACCTTTCTTCTGGGATGGCCCAACCATCTACAACTGAACAGGATCACATTGTCTTTGGGAAATGGCGAGGACTTAAAGCCAGTAGAGGATTAGACATCTTGCCACCAACTCATACCTGCCCCTGAACTCAATCATAATAGAGATTAGGCTCATCTCTATGATCATAGGTACCAATGCCATAGAACGCATCATTAGTAAGGAAGACCATATAGAGAAAGGCTGTTTCCATTTTAGGTTAAGGATAGCCCCTAAGTTGCGCCTCGTTCTGATATACGGATCGATGCAAATATTCTTCAACCTTAAGTAAAACCAAGTTTTAAGGGGGGTAGAACGTATTGAGTCCAATCCAGTTAGGTTAGTCAACGCTACCGTTTGATCAGAGTGGCGCAGCGGAAGAGTGGTTGGCCTCTTTCCCACTGGCCCAAGATCGAAACCTTTGAGTTCGGATATACATACGATTAGGTTATTAAATAGGATTTGAACCTTCCTTAGAGAAAGTACTCCTTGCCCTTTGCTAATGTCGGGGACGACATTGTGTTTTAAGGGGGATAGATTGTAACACCCCGGATTTTGGCCAATCTGGGATTTGACGTCCTTAGGCAGTGGGTCAATTAAAACACCTGAAAAATCGTTCAGAACCCAATTCCATAGTCAAAGAAACCACTTAGGATAAATTTCTTTAGAAACTAAGCATAAGTTAGCTAGTGCAACGTTAGAATAGCTGGGAAACGGTCCCTGATCACTTTAAATACGTTCTACAAGGCCCAAAGCGAGTGGAACCAATGGTGCTATAATGCTCTAAAACCTCGGACCAAACTCTAAGCAGGTTTGTTCTCTGGACCACTTTGAATCTTTGTATTGGATCTAGACCGCACGTCGAAAGTCCGATACCTCCTATCTTAGACCGTTAGAACCGTCTAGCTGGACTTGACACTCATTCCAAAAATCAAGTCAAACCGATAATCACAGGCTATTTCATTGAGCCCGGACCGAAGAGAGTGAGAATAGGGTTAGAATTGGAATTTGAAATTCAAAACTGGCACACAATTTGACGCATCAGTATTGAGCGTTCTGACCGTCAGAATACAGCCAAATTACACCCTTGGATCAGGAAAAATATCTATTATATATCACGAGACTTATAGGCCTGATCTTGGTGCGATGACCGTTAAACTGAAACTGGGCCGCCACGTGCGATCTGGGAACCCAACCGGTCTGAAAACTGGATGTGTGCTAGATCCAGTATGCATGAGCTTAAGTCCGACCGCATTTGGCCTGGGGACCTCCAGAAATGCCCTTTTGGACCGAAACGGCCCCGATTTGGTTAGGCACCAAGTAAACATTGTTCCCAAGCCTATTTTGGGCATGTTTTAGGCTATAAAAGGGGTTGAAACCCTCACTCCTCTCTCCCATCCGAATTTGAGAGAAGCCCTAGCTTGGGAGAGAGAAAAAGGTGGGAGATTGTGAGAGTGTGGGAGAGTTCTTCCTGCCACTTGTACTACGCATTTCACGTGCTTAAGCAACACACCTCCACCGCTTTCCCGGCGATTCCACCGCGATCCTAGGTAAGTAAAAATCCTAAATAGTTTTTGATTTGAGTTTCCTTTGTTTCCATAGCGATGTAGCTTATGGATCTTGTGTATTAGGCTCCTTACTCGCCGTAGACGAAGCGTATACGCTCCGTTTCAATTCCCGAGTCTACAAGACATAAGGTGAGGATTTTAGACGCTTTGATTGACGGTTCCCAACGCTTTCAATGTCGTTTAATAGTAGATTCTTGACGGCATCGCCGTTTGACATGTACAAAATGCTCTCCGTTTCCCGTTTCGTAAGCTAACGAAGAATATGAGATTTAGGGCATTTTAGTCATTTGTAGGAAGTACTGTTTACATTCATATTTTGCTGATGTGATTGACATGGTTTGTCGCCGCATTAGAGAGTTAGGAATGATTGCATAATCAGTTTGGCGAAGAGATTCGCCTAGTTGCGCACTTTGGGTCGACATACTATATGTGGACTTAAGTGTGTAGTGTATGTGTTTGTATAAATGCTTGTACTAGTATGTATTGTATTGAATGATGTTATGTAGTAGTTTGAGATTGATTTCATGATTAAAATGCTGACCTAAATGATTTCCTACATGTTGACCTTATGCATGATTGCGTTACATGCATAGGAAGTATGCTTTGAAGATTTGCTTAAGTTGAATATGCATGAAAGGTATGCCTTGAAGATTTGCTTAAGTTGAATGTTATAACATGTGTTAACATGCTCACATGATGTATTTCAATTCCAATACCCTGGTATATAGTGTTAATGTAATACCATAGATGTGTGGGACTTGACTTAGTCCAGGCAGTCGGTAACCGAGCGAATTCGTGGCTGACTGGTCATAGCCACGAACGACGCGTCGATGAACGTGATTCGGGTTGGGAGTTGGCGGCAGTGGTTAGGCCACGCGAAGTGTTTTACGCACTTCATGTCGTTCAACTTGAGATGGGATCGCGCTAGTCGAGCCCGTCAAGTAACCCGACTGGCCGATGTTTGTTCACCTTGTATGTATCATAACTGGTTGAACCTAGGGTACTGAACTTACCATTGTAAACCCTGTTAACCATGGTACCTTGATCCACGAAGACTCATGAGCCGGGCATGGTGGTATGGGACACCGTGGTCGAGCTGTCGGCCTACGCTGGGGTCACAAACCTCCCCGTAGTGACCAGTGAGCACCTAGACTCGTGAGCAGATTATGGTGGTATGGGACACTATATTCTAGCTGTCGGCCTACACTGATCAGGCGACGAGCCCTTTGTAGTGACCGCGAGCGTATTCTGAGTCCACGGGAGGCGACGACCCTTCCGTGCAGTAGAGTACAGTAGGCCTGTATTGATAAGGTGATGGGGGAGCGGTGCAACGAGTGCGAGCAACAGCCCTGGCAGCCCTTGCAGTGACCTACGAAATATACATCGTATGAGATTACTAGGAGTGACGACCCTAGACAGGATCTGTGTTGGGATTGATACAAGGGAAGTACCTTAGTTTCCCAATCCTGCTGTTTGAATGGACTAATAACAACTTGAAAATCATATCACCATAGCATTGCATGTGCCTGGAAGATGTGGAGCACTTGAGGGAGTGCGGCATGCCGCGGTCGTAAGATGTTGCCGCATGAGGGTGATCGTCGGTGAGGGCATACATCACGTCATGTCATCTTGCATTAACAACAGTATTAGGATTGTCTGATTTACTGCTTTACTATTATCGCGTGATTGAATTGTGAACATGCTAATCCTTGCTCTCTTATCCCACTGAGTTGATCACTCACTCCCACGTTACGGGATGGTGTTTCCGGATACCCACCAGTCCCTTTTGTGATTGCAGATGATGGCGCGGCCTGTGAGGCGGAGCTGGACTTGATGATGAGGAGGAGGATTCCTCCTTTATGCGTGTTCTGATTGACGGGATTGCAGGGAGGTTGATTAGATACTTTGACATCGTCATTTTGTATTTTTAGTGCCCTCATGTATATTCACTTTGTTTACCTTTGAAGTATACATGTATGTGTATAACCTGGTAATATATTCACACTCTGGAGACATACAACAGTTTATATACATTATACATACTATTACAGTCTTCCGCTTGCAAATTTCATTGTCTCTGGAGTATGATATGCTGTTCCGGCTTAATCTCACTCATGATTAATACATTATCACAGACAACATTCAATCATACATATCTATGTTGCATAAATAACATTTTGGAACTCGGGAGTTGGGTTTTTGCTCGACCCCCCGATTTTCGGGATGTTACAAGGTGGCCCTTACATGTCATAACACTTGTGGCCCTGATTGAGTTTCGGTGACCGCTGGACTGAAACTGGTCCGCCACGGTCGATCTGGAAACCCGAACGGACTGAAAACTTAGCTTGACCTAGATCCAATATTAGAGAGCTTAAGTCCGACCGCATTTAGTAATAGGACCTCCAGAAGCGCTCCGTTGGATCGGAACAGACCTGATTTGGATATAACATAAGTATACCTTGGACCTAAGTCTATATAGGTGAGTTTTTAGCTTATAAAAGGGCCTTAAATCCTTAGATTTCTAACCCATATGAATTTGGGAAAACCCTAGGAGAGAGAAGAGAGAAAAGAGAGAGAAAGTGAGGGAGAAGTTGGGGTTTTCTCCTGGGATTCTTCCCTGCTGCTCCACGTGAAAAATCCATCCACCTGCATCGCTATTATGGCGATTCCAACTCCGTTCTTAGGTAAGAAAACCTAAACACTAACCTGATTTGAAGCTTAGACTAGCTGTAGAAGAGTTCTAGCTAACCTGTTTCTTGTCATAGGTAGCGTATCTACCATTGACGAAGACACATCGTCTGAATCCTAACGAATACGCATTTTCTAGTTTAAGGTGCGGACTATATACGCTTAGGTTATGGTTTTCAACCCTTTCAATGATAGTTAATGATTTATTCATGCTGTGGATACAATTATACATGCTAAATGTGTTAACCGTTTTGCTTTCCGAATACGTACACTTCATATTGGAAATATCGTATTTCATGTATATGTTAGAATACACGTATGCGTATGGAGTTTGCTGATTTACTTGTCATGATAAATTGTCGTTGTGATATGCTTAATATGTATGCGGCAACTCCTTGGTGAGAGGACTTGCCCAAATTTGCAACGGTGTCAACATACGTGATGTATGTTGAATAGTGTAAGCTAAGTGTTTGTTTAAATGTCTAAGTGAGTTAGTAGTTAGTAGAGTGTGATTGCTAGAGTGGTTGGGATATGGATCCCCATCACAATACTTGTGTGAATGATTTCCTTCATGAATCATGTGACTGCTAAATGAGTGTATGATTTCTTCCATGGATTGTGTACTTAGTTAAACCATGATAAATGTGTACATTAATTCCTCCATGAACTGTTTACATTCAAGTTATATTTCATGATTGCTCACATGGATGCTGAATATGAATCATATGCTAGTTATTAGCTTTGCTTATAAATGGGGCTGTACTACAGTCTAGGTAATCGAAAAATATTCCGTAAATTATGGTTGAGGTTGCTTTCGCCACACAAGATGAGTTTAGCGAATCTGAGTCGTGCTTGGGGTGTTCGGCAGTGGTTAGGCTACACGAAGTGCTTATCCATTCCATGTCGTTCAACTCAACGTGCGCTTGGCCTAGTTGAGCTTATCAACTAACCCGATTGACCGTTGTATGTTCACCTTATATTCGTCATAACTGCTTGAACCTAGGGTACTAAACTTACCAGTGATAACCCTGATAACCGTGATACCTCGATCCCCTAAGACTCATGAGCCGGACATGGTGGTATGGGACACCGTGGTCGAGCTGTCGGCCTACGCTGGGGCCACAAACCTCCCCGTAGTGACCAGTGAGCACCCTACTCTGACCAGATTATGGTGGTATGGGACACTATATTCTTGTTGTCGGCCTATACTGATAAGGTGATGGGGGAGTGGTGCAACGAGTGCGAGCAACAACCCTGATAGCCCTTTGTAGTGACCTCAAGCGTACTCTGAGTCTACGTGAGGTGACGACCCTTCCGTAGCAACAAGAGTACAACTAGGCCTGTATTGATAAGGTGATAGGGGTGCGGAGTAACGAGTGCATGCAACAGCCTTGACAGCCCTTACAGTGACCTAGAAATATATCATCGTATGAGACTACTAGGAGTGATGACCTTAGACAGGATCCTTGTTGGGAATGATATAAGGGAAGTACCCTAGTTTTCCAATCCTACTGTATGAAAAGGACTAATAGCAACTCGGTAATCATATTCATATCGCATTGCATGTGCCTGGAAGATGTGGAGCACTGAGGGAAGAAAGCATGCCGCGGACGTAAGATGATGTCGCATGAGGGAGTATGTCGGCGAGGGCATCCATCATGTCATTTCATTCTTGCATTAATTACAGTATCTAGGAATGTTTGATTTGCTTGCTTTATCATTATCGCTTGATTGATTTGATAACATGTCAACCCTTGTTCTATGATTCCACTGAGTTAGCTACTCACTCCCACGTTATGGGACGGTGTTCCGGACACCCATCAGACCCTGTTGTAGTTTCAGATGATGGCGATGCTTGTGAAGTAGAGTCGGACTTTATGATGATGAGGAAGATTCCTCCTATATGCAGGTTCTGATTGACGGGTTTACAGGGAGGTTGATTAGACGCCATGACACTTGTTATTTTATATTTTTTTGGAGCACTTATGTATATTCTTTTTGATCATTTTTGGAGTATACATGTATATATTTAACCTGGTAACATGTTTACACTCTGAAGACTTACAACAGTTCATATATTCTATATATCTATCACATTCCTTCGCTTGCTAATTTAACTGTCTCTGGAGTATGATATGCTGTTTTGGTCTAATCCTACTCATGTTTTCTGCACTAATATGAACAACATTCATCCATCATTGAAAATGTTGCATAAGTGATGTTCTGGAACTCGGGAGTGGAGTTTATGCTCGACCCCCTATTTTCAGGGCGTTACACCCTATACCCGAAAATTTGCGCCTTGTGCGTAACCTATTACTTGGCAACGAAGTAATAAAAAATAACAACTAATTGAAGTAATCTAAACTGTCCATGATACTCCTAATAATAATAATAAACAAAACTCAAAGTACTAAATTAATTGAAATAGTGGGCCACGATCATGAGAACCCATGGTGGGATTCATATGACTATCAGGTCCACTCCAATGAACCAAAACGCAACCCTCTAACTAGGAGGCCCTCCCTAGATGTCGCCATTGATACAGATCGATGGTGGGACCCTCCTCCACCTTGCGTACGTGCGTAGGGGGCGTGCATGTGCACGAGATGTTCCCATCAGACAGAGAAACAATAACTCCTCAGGTAGCTTGAGGAAATAAAGAAAAAATAGGCCTAAGCATCTGCATTGCTTGGCCACTTCATTTTCTTCCTTTATTTTTCATGTTTTGTCCATCCTTATGATGCAGTTGATGGCTTACTTACTTTTTAATAAACTTTACTTTTATTTATTTTCATATTATTTGGATGTTTTTCATGATTTGTGTTGTTCCTTAATGTTGAATAACATGTTTTTCATTGAATCATCATTCCAAAATGCCGAATAATGACATTACCACTTCAATCGGTTATTGCTTAAGATATTTGGAATGATTGGCTGACTAGAACCTTTCGCGACTCCTTTCATCAAATGAACTCGACTATTAACTCATTAGATAATTACCTTTGTAGCTGATCACGTGTGAAGCAGTAATATTGGCCAAACTATTAACGACTCTCATCAATAGGACTCCTTAATGCTCGATCACCTAGTGTAACACCCTGATTCTCATAACCCGAGGATGATCGTTCGAGTACGAGAATTCGAGGGTTACGTCATGAAATAAAACTACCATTCAACTAATCACCAACACAATTCATAACAATAGGATATAACTACTGTATAAACTAATAAAAGGAGTTCAACATACGTGAATAAAAGTAAGAAATAAAGCAAGATCCCACAGCAGGGGATTTTTAATTACAATTTCAAATAAGCAACATGAAGATAATGTCTAAAAATGAGAAAATAGGCGAATCCTATATCATTAGTTGAGCTCTAACAGCTCAACCGTATCAGCGTACTATCATTCTTCTCCATACTCCTCATCAGCTGCACTAGGGGTCCTATCATAGGTGCCATCTTCCTCCATCATACCTATATCTATTTAGTGCAACCACACTATTGGGTGAGTGAAAAATCAGTGGGAATTTCCCGTAAGGATTCATGC
Organism: Magnolia kwangsiensis; assembly: GCA_037074715.1. Taxonomy (NCBI): domain Eukaryota; kingdom Viridiplantae; phylum Streptophyta; class Magnoliopsida; order Magnoliales; family Magnoliaceae; genus Magnolia; species Magnolia kwangsiensis. The sequence continues at coordinate 111,485,550 of CM073573.1, read as the reverse complement.
ATATAATGTTACTCTAAAACAGTTTAAACCAATCATATTCAATCACAGTGATGACAATATAAACTCAAATGTACATGCATGGATGTATGAATGTATGCTCAAGTCACAGATCTGGGAATGCCCATCCAGCTGTCAAAATAAATGATCGCCCAAGGAGAACTAGTCACCTGAAAAAATATTCAAGATACGCCCAAGGAGAACTAGCCACCCGGAAAAGACTATACAAGTGAGTGTGCCTAAGGATATCTCTTGAAAAAATACACGGGGTACGCCCGAGGAGTGTCTAATCCCGGTAAAGCCTCATGAAAAGAAAGAGTGCCCAAAGTGACCCAAATGCGCATGACCTGTGAGTAAAACTGAAAGGATAATACCTTAAGAAATTTGAACAGGGTGTGGCTTATAATGAGAACTCGAAAAATCTCACATGTCATATGTGGATGTCATGCATCATGATACTTATGCATAAGGTTATTCTCATAAATATGGTCAAGGCTTGTGGTCTATAATAGGATACTAATCATTCAGCAAGAGCTAAGTATAAATATTTTACTTCTACTAAGTCAAAAGGATCCATAGGTGTGGTATATCAAGAAATTTAACATTGAGATAAGTTTATTCTATCTCTCACAATGGTTGGCATTCCACACCTAAGGTTCGTTATATGACTTGAGAATGAGTTTAGGTATCATCGTAATTGTGATTACTAGTAGAATCATGCCTCAACATATACAATTACAAAAGTAACTTGAAGTATGCACAATTAAGTCTAAATCACCCCATGGTCATATAGGACTTGGGTATTTAGCATATCACTCACATTCAACATAACTAATTAGGATTGAAGGAAATAATATGCCATTCTAAAACTTTAAACACTATAGGTTCGGACTCTAGCATATAAAATGTATTATGGAGTAAACTTATCATTCAATGGAGACAAGATTTATTACTTCTTAACACAGTTAGTGAAAGTGTATATGTAATAAGGTAATGCTAAGTATGATATAAAGAGGACGGCACAATTCTCACAAGATGAATTAAAACAGTCAGATTCAAGAAAATCCTACATGATTATTAATATCAATTTAAGATTTAAAGAAACCACATTAACCTTCACATCTTCTTCTTACTTTTAAGCTTAAGCTAATTTGGAAATCAATGAAATGAGGAGGCCATGTGGGATATCCCTCACCTTGAGTGAATGCTCCTCTCGATTTGAGACGTTCCTATGAGGTGGATGTATCGATCCTAAAATCCAAGCAAAGTATATATTAAATCTCCTAATTCCAACTTACATATAGTTTAATACTCATATAATCCTTGATTTCTAGTTACTTGATTGGACAGATTGAAGGAAGAAGTGTCTCCCAAGGTAACCAGTTGTTGGTTGTACCTGGATGAAACATTACAGATCTCAGTGATTCACGACCGAGTCGACTTGGATGGGATTTTCACTAACGACTTGTTGTGTCGATATTTATGAAAATTATTAACTACAAGGTTAGATTACTGACCCATCGATTCCAATGCTACTCAAATCATCTCCAGATGATCAGATTTGGCTTGACTTAGTTGGGAAACTAATTGAGTCAACCCGTTATTGAGCATTGAGTCGGCTCAGTTGGGAAATCGGTTGGGTCAACCGTCAGTTGAGCATGCTTTGATTGCCCCCGACTAGGTTTCAGGTTAACTAGAGCGATCAACTCCCCAGGCCCAACTGAGTTGGGATTTATTCTCCAGTACTACACCTGAGTCGCTAACTCGGTTGTGACTTGAGTTCAGACGACATCACAACCCACTGTTTCTGGCAAAAAGAGCTCAAGCTCATAGCGCCAGTCCCAGCTCCATGAAAATCGACCACTGCCATGAAGGTAGATCAGTTTCTTTACATTGGAATCGTGCTGAGTTACTTAACTCACAACTAAGTTAAGCCGATTATGAAGCTAGTCGGCCAAGTGGTTGAGATTTGCTAATAACAGAGAGTAGGTGCAGATGGTTACCTGACCAGCTGGGTGCTGACAGGAGGTCTGATTGCAGCGTGCATCTCTCCGAGTCCGTCGAAATTAGAAACCCGACTCCCAGACCTGATTTTGGGTTATTGATTGACGTAGTTGAGCTGGACAGCGATTGGAAAATCGTTCCAGTTGCTGCTTCCTCTCTTAGATGTCCTGATTTCCCCCTTTTATCTTCGCCTTAAATCTCAGCTCTCACACTACGGGGGAAAGAGTCGGATCAGTCTCTGACTCGAGCTGGGCTGAGTCGAGTTACTACAGAGGCATACAACTCGCTCAGCCCCATTATCTCTATCTCTCCTTTCCTATTTCTTCTCCTTGGGATTCACCCTAATATCGGATCTTTATAGCCTTTCCATTTTTGGAGAGTTCTACCACTAATCACGAAGATTACTGAGGGAATAATGCGAGTTAGCCAAGAATGGCTCACCGTACGATCTTCCCCATGCATTAGATCCTGAGCATAGGCCCACACTATTATCCCTGATTGACTTTAAATGGGGTAGGCCACATGATGAGTGACTTGGATAAGAGAAAAGATCAACTCTTCGAAATGTGCCGCGCACAGATCAACCGGGGAAGATGACTCACTGATCATGGCGATTTGGTAGTGGCCGATAGATCTGCTAATTTGATGGGTCCAAACGGTTTGGATAATGTCCAGGAGGCTTGTGTGGTCCACCAAATGGTGAATAGTTACCAAAGATTAGTGAAGTTTTAGTTATGTAGAGGCATTTTTGTGTCAGCCTTACAACTCGCCATTTTATTGAGATCTTCTCGTCTAGCTACGAGAATATCAAGGAGCCCTAAAACCAACGCCTGAGATTAGTTTGAGAGAAGTTTCTAGAGGCTGATGGTCGGCTAGGATGGATAATTCCCATAAATGGGATGATTCCTTCCGCCATTCGCTAATGCCATGACATTACCGAAAATAGAGTGGTGACGGTGTATAAGCGCATGGTTCTGAGTTTACCTGGCCGTCCGGATCGCCAGCAAGAGGCGCGGTTTGAAAGGATTTCACATCCAGGTGTTACGTCGGGGTGGCCCTGTTGCTCCACTGCTCGAGCATTCCATCGGTCCACACGATTCTAATCCCGACCTAGGTTATGGTCTATGGGACTATCTGACTACGATAGACGGTTCGGATCTAATGAGAGCAACTCTCATTGCTCTTGATGGTGGCCCATTTAAGGCTGATGGACGATTCCTTTAAATTCTAAGTGTGGTGAGAAATTCGGTTTAAAATCTGATTTCCTACAAAATGCATCAGGTCAAACTTAGATTGACCTGGCTTTAGTTTCCATGTACACGTGGTCTGTGCACACTCAGCAGATTAAAAGGGGGGCCCACATAGTCCTTTGAGAAATTTAAGCCATTAGGTTCTTAAAGGGGTCCATGTAAACATCTAGATAGCGAACTTAGGCTATTAGGTGAGTTGATCGACTATTGCTTAGTGAGGTTAACCGTTCAATTTCAAAAGGGAACGAAAAATTTCAATTTTAAATTATGAGTTGTTACACCTATTACTTAGTCTTTTTTCTACCTTAACTATAACTGTTTGTCATTTTTCTACCTTAACTATACCCGTTTGCTAACTAGCCGATGTAGATAGGGATTAACGCATCGCTTTCCAAGGAATCCACATTTATTATGGCTATGCATCCCAACCTTCTAGGAATCGAACTACATCGCGCCACTTGACTCGGTCATCCCAATCATCGCGCCTCACCCAATGCAAGCATTAATTGCTATTGGCAATGCTTATAGAAACACTTCTCCATAGATTTACATTGCACTTCATGCTTTTACTCAACTACAGACCTTAAACTCCATGGCCTTCATAGTATTTTACTCACAATCACTAACCATCTTGAAAGAGATCTTCAATGAGGGAATCCAATACTTCTGCGAGTCCTCTCTATTTCACAACATCTATCCCTTCACTAGGGATGACTCTGAAGCATCCAAAACTGATGAATCTCTATAAAAATTCTAGAGGTTCTTACCAAACTGCAACGCCTTGGAGACTCTTATTCCAAAGCCAACTTGGAACTGCAATGATGCACTATCCCATTGAGTGAGCAAGTAACTATCTATGTTGAGTCCAAGACTATCTCAACCCGCTATGATGTCGCTTGAAAGGGTCAATTGCATTGGGTTCGTTGGCATTGCTTCAACAATGTGATATTGCAATCGCTGGAAGCCTAATGCAAGGATCTAGTTGTTAATCACTTGGAGACCTCATGTACACATCCTAAACAGGATCGACTAAAATCCTAAGAGCTTCTGGCACTCATCGAGTCCCAGATAGAACTTTATCAAGCTTGTGTGGAAGCAAGTGAGTTTGGAGAGAGGAAGGTTAAGCATGAAGTCGACGCGATCAACTGCCACCTTAATGTGGTGATAGACTTTCTCCAACAATCCATTGTTAAGAGTCCATCATGGAGGAGCAAGCAGGCGCCATCTCGGAAAGCTAAGGAGTCAGTTCTCGAGGAGTTCAAGGAGCTTAGGGTGGCTTGCAACTGAACTAGCCAATCAGTGAATTGTACTTTTTTGTTTTTTTATACATATAATTGAAGGGCTGATGACTTAAAGTCCTCTTCCTATAATAATAAAAATTATTTTCTTCATTTTGTTGTCTATAATAGGATATTTTTCTCTCTTTTCACACTTACTTAGCCTACTCTTATACTATCTTTTATAAGAAAGAATAGTAGGTTTTCAACAATTGGTTGTTAATCAGAGCCTTCATGACTTTTTCATATATGTCCTACAAGAGATATGCTCTACCCTCGAGGACTTGGATGACAACATATAGTCCATCCATGTGGGTGACCATTTTTTTACCTGAGGCACGATTTGTGTGCCCTATCGGTAGCACAACTTTTCAGACTTTATCTTTTTCCCCAAAAGATATTCCTTTTACCCTTTTATTGTATGCTCAAGCGACCTTGGCTTTGTTGGTAATAATGGAATTTATGAATTTCATTCGAATTTCATCTAATGAACTTAGAAGGGACTCAACCAACATTGTTTCTATAAATTGAGGGATTAACTCAACTTGATGTGCGACTCTTAAAGATGGCACAATGCTTTCCAAAGGCATCATTGCATCGTGTTTGTACGTTAATGTAAATGGATTCATCCCAGTACTAGTGCGGGGTAAATTTCTATAAGCCCAAAGTGGCTAAAACAGTTTTGTATGCCACTCACGAGAATTGTCTTCAATCATTTTCCTCAAAATATTCTTGATCATTTTATTGTTGGCCTCAACTTAACCATTAGCCATAATATGGCGTCAAATGTAGGATATTAATTCCATATTTATCAGCCATGGCCTTTACTTCCCTCGCTGAAACCATAACACCTCGATCCATAGTGATTGATTCTAGAATTCTAAACCGATGGATAATATTATTTTAAATGAACTCAATAATCTCTATGTGGTCAATGGGTTTTTCTTCTACCCATTTGGTGAAATAGTTAATAATCACGATGATGAATAAATCCATGCACATTGAGGGTGGATGGATGGTGTGCATGGATTTGACCTATCAGATCGATCGCCCACCCCCGAAAAGGCAATGGTTTGATGATTGAATAGGTCTCGATCGCGGGTATGTGTTGAATTAGTCCCCTCACACCCTTTGGTGTATCGAATACAATCTACCATCATTGTCAGCTAGAAATACCCGTAACACCTAAGTGTGAGCCTCAGTTTTCTTCCAGCCCAGTGAGCCTCACATAACCCCTCGTGAAACTCACCCATTGCAGCAATGCTTCCTTTTTTACTATGCACTTTAACAGAATGCCATTAACCCATTTTCGGTATAGTTCATTGTCAATATAACATAATTAATGGCCAATTTTCTCACATCCCTGCTGACTCTAGTATGTGGGCTTTAAAGATAACCCATGAGAGGAGCTCTCCAGTCTTCTTCTTATATTTCAATATGGCATATCTCTATAATGACTTCTCTTTCGAAAACTAAAGGCAATGACCTTTTTTGAAAGGTGACTGTTCTTTTGTCTTATCCTTTCAGGATATGTAGCCATACACACAACTGCGTCATTTCATTAACATTCATATTGTGATCCATAGTAAAGTGCATTAATTCTATTTCATCGACACTATCTATCATCTGGGATGCTAAGGCATAATATGGTTAAAGGGTTGTACTAGTGCATTTGAAGAATCATGTCATTTGGTTTATTATAAGTTGTGAATCGCCCATAATCATCACACTTCACGCACCCAACTCCATTAAAAATTCTAGGCTAATTACCATAAATTCATACTCAGCCTAATTATTGGTGCACTTGGAATCCAGCTGGAATACAAATTCTTGTCTGCTTCCATTCGGTGCAATTAGAATGATTCTAGCACTATTCACAACCCTAAGTGTAGGGTCGTGATGTAGTAATAACTCAGTAAGACCGAGGTTAAATCCACAGGGAATGGGAAACACGGTTTAGTGCTAATCTAAGTCTAACTCAGTTGGTTGGATTTTAATCCAGTGATGTGAAGGGAAAAATAATAATGATAAAATACTAAGGATCTACGAATCCACTTGTAGTAATCTCAACATCAATTTGCTGCTTCAATATTAAATAACACAACTAGAATTAAAGTCCTAATCTATCGAGTCAGATGATAAAGTGGTTAAACCATTCATAAATATTAAGATGAATATGATTTCAATTGATTTGTTCTTCCATTAAGCACTCGAACATCAACCGCAGGGATTCGAAAGCATCCAATGCACCCTTAAGCATCATTGGATCAATTAATTATACATATATTGATTCCTTTTCTAGATCATGGTCAAACAATTGCTAAATCAGAGCATTCATTGTACTCGGAGTGCACAACAAATCAAAAAATAAGTAACTGAAAGATTTTCAAAGTAAATTCAAACCAAATCAATCTAATATAATCATTCAAAATAATAACATTGAATTCAACAAACTAAACATTGAAATTAACTGCAAGCTTCATCCCTTGGACTTAGCTAAGAGATTATACTTCAAAGACTAACATCTTAAAAAGCATAAAAGAAACTAACCACACCAACGAATTGAAGAAGAAGAACTCCTTGAAGTTTCTCCATCCTTTGCAGCCTCCTCCTTAACCTAATTTATCCTTCAAAATCCTAAAAATTCCATATATATAGGCTTTGATCGGATTGACTTTGAAATTTCCTCAATTTTACGCAACTATCACGGCTTTGATCGGAGCTTCGATGTCATTGAAGTCCAGTCGAAAAATTTGATTTGAATTTGGAAACTGTCCCGCACGTATTCTGTTACGTCTGCGTAAGTTTTTGATGTCATCGCTTGAGCTTCGATGACATCGAATTGGCTTTGATGTCATCAAACATGTCTTCAATTGGATTGAAGAATGCTCCAAATTATCCAGCGAGTAAATCCCATAATTCATGATTTTTCCAATGTCATCGAACTGGCATTAATGGATCAAACTGGTCTTTGATAGGATGGAACATGTCCTTGATGGCGTCGAGAATTGTACACATATGTCCAACAACCAAACTCAATTTTTCCAATGTGATTGAGCTCCCTTCGATGATATCGAACACTAGAATGGCCTCGAAGTGGTGTTCAATGGCATTAAACTGTCAAGTTCAGTACTTTTGCACTTTCCAACTTTGAATTTCTTTCTTCTTCACTTGGTTTTCTCGGATCTTAGACTCTTGAATTATTCAATCTTGACCTCCAAAGATCCGATCTTCATCTTGGTAATCTTTTGAGCATCAAATCCATGGTTTTAGCAACATTTCTATCTTAAGCTCTTAAAATCACCTTGCAATAGAAAACATGTAGAATAGATCAATTAAGCATTATTATGTTTCATAAAACCAAGGAATAAATAGGGAAAATATGTAATATGTTACTCTCAACAAGCACCTAATGATTTGTGAGTCTTTGACTCATCAAAAATGAATTTCCATGGGTTTAAATATGTACAGTACAAATCTAAAACTCCTAGGGAAATTTGACATTCCATTTCAAATAGGTGATCAGCCAAAAAGTTAGTTATGACCTGACCTTTTACTACCTTTTGGAGAAAATAAAAAAGATTGAATTCAAATAGAGCCAACACTCATTTGCTAATTCAACTGATTCAACATATATTTTATCAAATCGGTCAATGCTATTACATTTATTCTTTTGGCCAACAGATAATGCCTTAATTTGGTAGTCGCAAAGTACAATGATAAGAACAAATTCTCTATGGTAGAATAATGTTTTTGGTATCGAGGAGCGTCTGACTCATTTAGTAGACTGCACACTCTCTTCGGTCGTCATCATCTTGGGCTAGAAGGGCTCCGGCCGATTCTGCCAATGCTGCAACATACAAGTTGAGTGGTCAACCTTCGATTAGTGGCATTAACATTGGTGGCTTCATCATATATTCCTTCATTTTCTCAAAAGTCTGCTGATGCTCTGCCTCCCATTTGAATTTAATCCCCTACATCAATTTCACCAACAGAGAAAATATGTTAGTTCTCCTTGCACAGTTAGATATAAATCTCCACATAAAGTTAACCCGACCAAAAAACCATTGCAGTTCTTGCCTGTTCCTTGTCAGATGAGCATTTATAATTGCTCAAGCCTTGTTCTAGTCTACCTTGATCCCTCGCTAATGCACCAAGAATCCCAAAAAATTACCAGCTAACACCCCGAAAGCATATTTAAGGGATTCATTTTTAGATTATGAAGCCTCATTCACTCAAATGACTTGCGTAAATGAGTAAAATGATCCTCTACATTGACCAACTTTACCACTATGTCGTCTACGATAACCTTCATAAACTAATCGATCATATCACGAAATATGGCATTCATTACCCTCTGATATGTGGCCCCTCCGTTCTTAAGCTCAAATGACCTCACTACCTAGCAAGAGGTCCCTAAAGGGCCAGAACACCTAAATGTTGTCTTTGGCACATCATTTAGTGCAATAGAAATCTAGTTATAACTAGAATGGCCATCCATGAAGGACATCACCTGATGTTTGGTTGCCCTATTGATTAGTTAATTAGCCACCGACATCAAATATTCATCGTTTGGTTGCTAGATTTAAATTCCAGAAGTTGATGCTGAAATAGTGGTGAAGACCGCTTGAGTTGAAGGAGAAATATGCCAATATGTCCTAGAGGGGGTGAATAAGACTATTTAAAATTTTACATTGTATTTAAAAATCCTATTGCACTAATCCTATCAGATATACAATTATCAGGATTACTCAAATGTAACTCTACTGACTTCCAAGCCTAGTAGAGGGTCCAATCACAAACTATTCAAAAAGATAGCAATATAGATCTTAGTTCATTCTAGATATGACTATGTATGTGTGTGAGGTGTGATCTCAAACATTCAGATATTGAAATAGTAAAAAAAATCACACAAACAAGGCAATCGCAAACACAGTCATTTTTATAGTGGTTTGACTACTTGTCTACTCCACTCTCAGCTGCCACACTCAACCCTTGAGTGTACCGGATTTCACTAAGGAGGTTTCCCGGGGTTCACCTCAAACTTAAGGTTTTAAATTAGGTTCACCTTCAACCTTTACACGGAGGTTTCTACTCAGTTCACCTCTAACCCTGGAGTTTTGCTGGTGCACTCCTAACCAGATGTTTATGCCCACACAGATCAAGGGTCCACACAACGCACCTGGATGTTTATGCTCTCCACATAGCAACGGTCCACACAACGCACCCACAGTGTACACTCCCTTCGGAGGCCTCCTTTGAGGACTTCAAATGGTGAGCAACACTTAAGACCCAAACCTAGAAAGGAATGATCACAAGTGTCCTCTGGATTCTAGGTATTTACAGATAAGTTGATGAGTCCCTTTTAGCATAGTGATGAAGATCTCCTTCTTGTTGATGAAGAGTCTTCAGCTCCCTTGATCCGCAACACAAAAGATGTACCAGTACTAGGCTTCAGGTCGGGTCAAGGTTAGGATGGAAATCCACTCTCTTGGAATTTTCCTATAAGGAAGATAGAGTGATTTCCATCATGTATTCATTCAAGGCATCCTAGCTTAATGATATGCTATTAAGATAGTTGCTAGAGGATCCTTGAATGCGGAAGTTCATTTCCCAATCCACTCTATTGAATATCTATGGTAAGAGTGGATTGGAAGATGAACTCCCGTGAGAGAAAGGGCTTTGGGTATATGATCTGAGGGTAAGACACACAAAAACACTCTCTTCTTTCTCTGCCAGTAAAATGGATAAGTCTCTCTTTGTATAGGAAAAAGATTCCAACGGATATAAAATGGTCATATTTATGACAGAGTTCGATATCATCGAGCATGGTCGATATCATCGAGTGTATACTCTCGATGGGATCGACTGTCTGCTCGATAACATAAACTCAAATATCACTCGCTTTTGAAACCTTTTGCCAGCTGGTCGATGGGATCGATACTGGTATCAATGTTATCGAATTTCGAACTCCGATACCATTGATACTGGGATCGATTTATCGACATTTGAAAAATGAGAGAGACTAGCCAAAATATTCCAGGTTTTATAGGATATGATCGAGGGTCAACCGATTTCATCGAAATTTGAATGTCGATGATATCGAGACCTTGTCGATAGGATCGATAAATCATATAGATTTTCCTATAAGCATGCTGGACGGTTAGTGCCCAGACTCGATCTTATCGACCAGGACTCGATACTATCGATATAAGAATATGGATTTCCTCGAGTGGCCCCTGATCAACTTTTAGAACATCCTGAAATATTTACTGGAGGAAACATGTGCCCACTGTCGATATAATCGAATGACTGCCGATATGATCGATATTTAAATTTAGATTGAATCGGAACAGACATTGATATATCGAAGCTTATAGTAGATTTCTTTAAAAAATAGGGGCGCCAAAAAACTACCTATTGATATTATCGATCTACTTTTGATAGGCTCGATATTCGAATATCGATTGAAACTTCGATATATTGATAAATCGTCCAGATGAATATGCAGTTGCTGGATGCTTTTTGTCCTCACTTGATTGTATCGATTGAGATGCCGAGGACATCGACAGAGCAGGTCAGTCATATCGAAATGTGAATCGATACAATCAACAGGGGTAAGAAAACTTGAAGATTTTCCTGTTCGGTAAAAATTTTTCTTACAATAAAATCCTAAGGTGTTCTACTTAGTTTTAAGGGTTTTAATTACCTGGTGTTTTGGGACATGAGATGTGAGGCTATGATTTACCTATGACGAGCTTCCACACATCCAGTTGAGGCAGAAACTTGAATTGATCTTCCTGTTAGGCGCTGTTGTTCGACTGACTCAACTTACACCATAATTGATAAACAAGAGCACTAGTAGGTGCACTTACAATCTCTCCCTTTGTCAATTACGTGACAAAATACCCAAAAAACCCTAGGAAAATATCTCGACAGATACATCCTAAATTGTGTGTACATGTTATTACACAATTTTACAAATTCTAAAACTTTCATGTACACAACTACAATTTACTCCCCCTTACTGTAAAAACCCCTTTCTTGGTGCAGCTGCTCCCCCTTACACTTGCAACATATAAGAGCACAAATATCCAATTTTTCGCACGGGGTATTTTTAACTGTTCTCCCCATTTTTGTTAGTCATTGGCAAAGGCATAACAAGTGATATTGACTGAAGATTTGAAATATATGGGAGAACCACAGTCAGATAGATGTATACAGATATTCAATAGTGATAAGCATACATCAATGAAGGCAGGAAGCAAATAGATGAAGCAATCAGCATAGTCATTGTATAAGCAATAGGAATGACAATGAAATAAGAATTGTATGCAGCCATATTCAATCAGTATCCAAAAAAGTATACTGCCACAGACAACAGTAAACTATCAACTGACATAAATATCAAACCCATGTAGAGATAAAATGGATCAAAACACTTTATCATAGTCTGTAAGTCTATTACACACATAACCATAATCATAAGGCATTTCAGAAGGATTCCAGGTATGTGATAAATGAAAAGAGAGACTGGACATGCTTTATGAAGAAGGAAGAATGTTCAAAATCTGTTCCGTAGCATGTTGCAGCGACTCCAGGCTTTGTCGGATTTCTGAAAGATGGGCTTCACAGTTATCAAGTTTCTTCATCATGCATGATTGAACATCCAAAAGATTTTGTAAACTATCTTGCACTAGGATATATTGAATGTTGTTTGTGGTATTGAGGTTGTGCATAGACTTACCATGGCTTGACATTTGATTGGTTCTTTCAACACAAGAGACTTTGTCATAGAGATGCAAATTATGAATGTCTTTATAATTGAACCAGCTATATGGATGTGGAAGATCATGAGTAGGTGGTAGACCGAATTGACATGAAAGCTTAGACAGAAGACATGGAAACGAAATTATAGTGATGGATTCTTCAGAAGACACACGAATTATCTATTATAAAATCAGAGTGGGTAGACATACTGAAATCCCTAGATGAACATCATATAACACATTCAGAATGTATGGAGAGAGATTGTTGCCGAAAACTTCACAGGGATAGACATTAGTGCTGAAAATACTTTGTATTCCTGAAAATTGTGGCACCATTGCATAAAGCTCGAGTAACTTCCCCCCATACACTGAGACCATTCATGTTTCGATCGAATACGGGTATTCCAGTGGATTCTATGTCAATCAGTCTGCCTATCGGCCTTGGTGTGATGTATTCGACTTGATTTATGACTGCAACTGAGATGAGTCGAGGATCTTTTTCAACATTGTAAACAAGACTCAAAAATTTATGTACCAGATTGTGTTGAAATGTTCCACCAAGATTCACAACATTGTCCCACCCAATCTGTTTCAAGAGGTCGATGATCTTAAATGGTTCAATGCTCTTTCTATGGATTGCTCGTTCCGCCATGAAGTTGATGTTAAACAGGGAAGAAGAAGTTGTCACATTCTGCTTACCTTTCTCATTTTAAATTGAAGTGCTTCGAGGAAGAGCTGACAGATTTTTTCTTCTGGGCATCTTGAAGGAGGATGAACAAATTTTATAATGTGAATCCTAGTCTGAGATCAAATGTACTTCTTCAGATAACATGTTTTCAGATGCCATGATAGTCATGAATTTTGAGTTCTGCATAGGAGTTTTGAAGAAGATTGACCGTCCCGACGCTTCAATTACCCGAGAGGTCATCGATGGTATCGATTTCTTATCGATGCAATTGACATTCTAAATGACCAATCAACAGTCATCTCGAAAGTGATCATTTTTCATGTTTTCCTACATTTCGACAATCTTTTCTGTATAGAATAGTGCAATTTCAACAAACGATTATTCACAGCAAAATTTTGTACAAGTTCTGTACAAGGAAAAAAACATTGAGATGTTTATGTACAAAAAGATGAGGTGAAAATGACCTCAGATGTAAAATTGAAAGCTCAGCAAAAAAAATTTCACATTTCAGCACATGTTCAGATCTTGATGTATGATCTAAATGAGTTTCCTCATTCTCAGTGTTCCTCAACATCACTCCTTTCTTTTCCTATAATATTGTAGCAGTGGTTATTTGTGTAAAGACCCTTCATAATTGGTTTTCCTGATTGATCTAGGATCTCGCATTCTTGTTTGTTGAATTTGAGTACATGCCCATTATTACAGATCTGAGATATGCTTAGGAGATTATGTGTTAAACCTTTTATGCAGAAAGCATTCTCATTTGTAAGCATATTAATTCCTTTTATGATATCTTGTCCAATTACTTTAGCAGTGGTTCTATCTCTGTAGGTGACTAGCCCATTGTTTAGATTCTGATAACTTGACAGGAGGAATTTGTCACCTGCGACATGTCTTGAGCAGCCACTGTCTAGGTACCATCTAGCATCATTGCTTGTCAAATGATCTGAGTGTACAACAAGGCAATTTTTCTTCTTTTTTATTACCCATCTTGTGACAGAATTCTTTCTTGTGGCAGATTTTTTTGTCTTATCTGATTCAACCACTTGATTCACTGAGTCTTTCTTCTTGTCAGATAGTTTGAGTGGTGATGGTGTTATATATCCTTTGTTCAACATATCCTTTGAATCACCACTTGTCTGATAGGCTGGATTTTTGCCTTTGTTGCAACTGAAAATATCAGATTTCTCATATGTTCCATATCTAGTTCTTATTCTAACTTTTTCGTAGCCCAAGCCATATTTGTTATTTCCAGATTTTTCCATACCTAAAAGTTTTCCTAGCTTCTCACTACTTTGGGAAAATTTGCAGTTTAGCTTTGCCATTTTTCTGAATTCTTCTATATCAAACAGGAGTGTATGATTTTCATTTTGAAGGAGCATATTTTTATCCTTGAGTTGCTCGACCTGTTTGTTTAGTTTTTCAAGTTCAGATTTAAGAAAGGAATTAATTCTCTTAAGTCTATCATTATCTGAGGGATGTTGCTGCAGATCATTGATTAAATGTGTATTAATTTTTAGGGTTTTATCTAAATCTGTTTGCAACAATTTCTTCTTGCTTTCAGATATTCCAAGTCATTTAATCACTTTGATGTTATGGATATAGAGTTGATTGTAAGCATCTTGCAGTTTATCCTTTTCGACTTCTTCCTCTTCTTCAGACTCATCATTATCAGATGAACATGATTTAGTGACTTGTTGTTCTTCCTTGCTTTCAGATTCCACAACAATGATTGTAGTGGTGGTGGAGACCATAATAATTTTCAATGATTTCTGATCTCCATCAATTTTTAAGTCACTATTTTCTGAATTTGACTCCTCCGTATCATCCCATGTGGCGGCCATTTCCTTACCCTTGGTTTTTCTGTTTGGGCATTCAGTAGATAGGTGTCCATACTCCTGATAGGCGTAACATTGTGGTTCTTGGGTCCTTTTTCCAATTTTTCCTGCAGAAGGTTTGTCATCCACCTTTCTACCTCTTGAGGGGCGGCCACAATTCCTTTGAAAGAACCTTCTAAATCTTTGTGCTAGCAGAGCAACTTCCTCATCTTCATCTTCTTTTTCACTCTCACTGTCCTCATGTTTTGATTTCTTAAGTTTTTAGGACAATATTTTTAGATTTTTGGGATTGAGTGAAGTGTAGTTCAAAAGTTTTTAGGGAACCTACTAGTTCTTCTACTTTCATCTCATCAATATTTCTACACTCCTCAATTGCTGTTACTTTGGGATTAAACCGTTCCGGTAGGGATCTTAAGATTTTCCTACATATTTTAGGTACTGAAAATTTTTCTCCCAATCGACCCATGGAGTTACAAATAATATTCAATTTGGTGAAAAACTCCATAAATGTCTCATGCTCTTCCATCCTGAGATTTTCGAACTGTGAAGTCAAAAGTTGTAGTTTAGATCTCTTCACAGTGCTTGTGCCTTCATGGGTTATTTTCAGTAGATCCTATGCTTTCTTGGATGTCTCAGACATGCTTATCTGATTAAATATATCTTTAGACACGGCATAGTAGATGGCGTTCATTGCTTTTGCTTCAGCAGTTCGCTGTTCTTTGTCGAGTGCCGTCCACTTTTCTTTGGGTTTGGGCTTAGTGATGGTAGTTTCATCTTCAAGTACGATTTGTTCAGATGGTACCACATATCCCTTTTCAACTACATCCAAAACATCATGATCCAAAGATCTCAGGAAGTAATGCATTATAGCCTTCCAATATGCATAATTTGAACCATCAAATACTGGAGGTCTAGTGACTGATGAGCCCTCTCCTTTGGCCATATTTCACAACTTCAGTCAAGATCACTCTCTAGGCGGTGAAGCCCTTAAAGAGAGACCCTTTCTGATACTAATTGAAATAGCGGTAAAGACTGCTTGAGTTGAAGTAGGAATATGCCAATATGTCTTAGAGGGGGGTGAATAGGACTATTTAAAGTTTTACAATGTATTTAAAAATTCTATTGCACTAATCCTATCAGATATACAATTATTAGGATTACTCAAATGTAACTCTACTGGCTTCCAAGCCTAGTAGAGGGTCCAATCACAAACTATTCAAAAGATAGAAATATAGATCTTAGTTCATGCTAGATATGACTATGTATGTGTGTGAGGTGTGATCTCAAACATTCAGATATTGAAATAGTAAAACAAATCACACAAACAAGGCAATCACAAACACAGTTATTTTTATAGTGGTTTGACTACTTGCCTACTCCACTCCCTGCTGCCGCACTCAACCCTTGAGTGTACCGGATTTCACTAAGGAGGTTTTCCAGGGTTCACCTCAAACCTAAGGTTTTAAATCAGGTTCACCTTCAACCTTTACACGGAGGTTTCCACTCGATTCACCTCTAACCCTAGAGTTTTGCTGGTGCACTCCTAATCAGATGTTTATGCCCACATAGAGTAAGGGTCCACACAACGCACCCGGTTGTTTATGCTCTCCACAGAGCAAGGGTTCACACAATGCACCCACAATGTACACTCCCACCGGATGCCTCCTTTGAGGACTTCAAATGGTGAGCAACACTTAAGACCCAAACCTAGAAAGGAATGATCACAAGTGTCCTATGGACTCTGGGTACTTACAAATAAGTTGATGAGTCCCTTTTAGCACAGTGATGAAGATCTCCTTCTTGTTGATGAAGAGTCTTCAGCTCCCTTAATCCATAACACAAAAGATGTACAAGTACTAGGCTTCGGGTCGGGTCAAGGTTAGGACGAAAATCTACTCTCTTGAAATTTTCCTATAAGGAAGATAGAGTGATTCCCGTCATATATTCATTCAAGGCATCCCAGCTTAATGATATGCTATTAAGATAGTTGCTGGAGGATCCTTTAATGCGGAAGTTCATTTTCCAATCCACTCTATTGAATATCAATGGTAAGAGTGGATTGGAAAATGAACTCCCGTGAGAGAAAGGGCTTTGGGTATATGATCTGAAGGTAAGACACATAAAAGCACTCTCTTCTTTCTCTACCAGCAAAATGTACAAGTCTCTCTTTATATAGGCAAAAGATTCCAACGGATATAAAATGGTCATATTTATGACAGAGTTCGATATCATCGAGTGTATACTCTCGATGGAATCGACTGTCTGCTCGATAACATAAACTCAAATGTCATTCGCTTTTGAAACCTTTTGCCAGCTGGTCGATGAGATCGATACTGGTATCAATGTTATCGAATTTCGAACTCCAATACCATCGATACTGGGATTTATTTATCGACATTTGAAGAATGAGAGAGACTAGCCGAAATATTTCAGATTTTATAGGATATGATCGAGGGTCAACCGATGTCATCAAAATTTGAATGTCGATGATATCGAGACCTTGTCGATAGGATCGATAAATCGTATAGATTTTTTTATAAGCACGCTGGACAGTTAGTGCCCAGACTCGATCCTATCGACCAGGACTCGTTACTATCGATATAATGGATTTCCTCGAGTGGCCCCCGATAAACTTTTAGAACATCCTGAAATATTTGCTGGAGGAAACATGAGCCCACTGTCGATATAATCGAATGACTACCGATATGATCGATATTTAAATTTAGATTGAATCGGAATAGACATTGATATATCGAAGCTTATAGTAGATTTTTCTAAAAAATAGGGGCGCCGGAAAACTATCTGTTGATATTATCGATCCACTTTCAATGGGCTTGATATTGGAATATCGATGATTTCGATTGAAACTTCGATATATCGATAAATCGTCCAGATGAATGTGCGGTTGCTGGACGCTTTTTGTCCTCACTCGATTGTATCGATTGAGATGCCGTGGACATCGACAAATTAGGTCGATCATATCGAAATGTGAATCGATACAATCGACAGGGATAAGAAAACTTGAAGATTTTTCTGTTTGGTAAAAAGTTTTCTTACAATAAAACCCTAAGGTGTTCTACTTAGTTTTAAGGATTTTAATCACCTGGTGTTTTGGGACATGGGATGTGAGGCTATGATTTACCTATGGCGAGCTTCCACACATCCAGTTGAGGTAGAAACTTGAATTGATCTTCCTGTTAGGCGCTGTTGTTCGACTGACTCAACTTATACCGTAATTGACAAACAAGAGCACTAGTAGGTGTACTTACAGATGCAGACTCGCAACTTACCATCTTTTTTATGAATGGAACCACATTCAATATCCACTCGACATATTTAATGGGCCTGATGAAGCCAGTCTTTAATAGTTGTTTGATCTATTCTTTTATTTTTTAGGTTATTTGTGCCATCATCCGTCTGGGCGGTTGCTTTTGCAGCCGATACCCTTATGAGCATCTATTTGAGTCGATCATTTCCAAGATCTATTTCAATTTTTTTGCTTGTGTGGTGGAAGCGCCTCACAATATGTAGTTTTACACTTAAGGGAAGAAGTAACCTATGCTCAACCAAGCTTCGATCCAGCCCCGACATCTCATGGTGGTCTGATGCAAAGCAATCGATAAACTGTTTAAGAAAAATGGTCAACTCCATTTCATCTTGGGGACTAAGCAGCCCATTGATAAAAGTAGGCCTAGGATTTTTCTTGGTCCTTAATTTCAACTCTAACAAGGGGTCTTGAACTTGGGCTTGGGAGTCTTCTAGCTTATCAAGAGCTTCCCTTAGTTCCATGTCTTCTTCATTGGTCAGGGCATCTGTATTGACCATATTCACGAAACACCCATCGCTAACATCCTTCAGGCTTTCTTCAAGTCTTTTTATTCTAGCCATGAAATCGGCCATGCGTTGGTCATCTTTTAGTGTATCAATCATGAGATTTCTTCGATGGCATAGTGTGGAGATCAAAAAGGAATAATATCCCTCGGTAGGCTAGTGACTGGATGGATCACTTCCATGATATCTTGTACAACGCAATCTGGATACTTCTTGACCGATATCCCGGCTGGTCGGTCGTGCTTATTTATTTTGGTAAGCCGAATTGGCCTTACTTCCTCGCCATAGTAATATAAGCCTCATTTGCATTCGAAGTGGCCAATAAGGGTTTGTTGTTGGGTAAGACCAATTCAACCTTATCTTGGTTCCAGGAGATTATGAACTAATGTAGGGATGATAGGATGCATGCAAATGAATGAATCCAGTCCTTTCTAAGCAGAAGATTGTAACTAGATTAAGTGTCGACCATGAAAAGTGGAGCAAACACCCTTTTGGTCCCGATGGTCAAGTTGACTGGTAAGACCCTATGTGTATTCGTAACGTGGCCAATGAAGTTACTGACTATTACCTCATATAGAATGAAATTATCCACTATCTTTCCCAAATTTGACATCATTTTTTGTAGGAGAAGATTGATGATGGCCCCATTGTTGACCAAAATCCTGGTGACTGGAAAACCCTCAAGAGGAGCCGATATATATAATGGCTTAAAGTGTTGTGTCATGACGTGAGTGGGCATCCGATCTCTTTACACCTAATGGGAGGCTCTACCATCTCCCACATCTCATTTTTGTACAAATAATCTATCTCATCCTATATTGTCATCATTCCTTTCTCAACATTTATATCTTTCAATGCTTCTTGCAAGGTAGATGAATCTCCCTCATCCGTAATGAGAGAAAATGTAACATTTGAGTCATCTCTGTATTTCGTCGGTAATTTGTGATATCTTGGTGGATTTCTTCTCACAGACGATAGCTCCACTTGCTCATGTACCTCTTTCTGTGGCTTGACTTCTGTCTATGTTTCACCCTTATTGATTTCAACATCAATTATCGCAAACATTTTTATTTCCTTGTGTTTATCCTTGCGGAGCAAGGAATCCTCATCAAACCTGATGTCACAGCTAATCGTGATCTTCCGTGTAATCCAGTCATATAGTATGTATTCTTTCTCACTATCACCATAGCCCATAAAGGTACACTTCTTCACCTTTTAGTCTAGCTTGTCTCTCTTAACAGACAATACATGAGAGTAAGCATGACAACCAAACACTCGCAGCCCTTGAGTGGTCTACATTATGACAACTCCAAGCTTCTTCTAGAATTTTACAATCTATGGCCGTAGATGGGGACCGATTCACTAAATAACAAGTCGTATTGATGAGCCTAGTTCATAGTTTCATGTCCAATGCAACATTACTCAACATACTCCGGGTTCTCTCTAAGAGAGTCCAGTTCATATTTCCGCCATACCATTCTATTATGGTGTATGCCTTACCGTATTGTGCCTCATTATCCCCCATCTTTGCAAAACTAATTGAATTCCCTAGAAGTTAATTCTCCACCATTATTTTTCCATAGTATTTTCAACTTTCGCCCTGTTTTCTTTTTCATCATCGCCTTCCACATCTTGAAAGTGGCAAAAATATTAAATTTATGCTTCACGAAGTAAACCCAAACCTTTTTATAATAGTTATATATTAATGTAACAAAAAACGATGACCCCTCTACAAATAAATGAGCGACGCCCCCTATACATCTGAATGCATATAATCAAGAACACCTTTACTTCCATATTTTTCAAACATAAAAGATGTCCGTGATTATTTAATATATATGCAATGTCTACATACATTAAAATCAGTACTTTTAACTGAAGGAATCAAATAATAATAAGAAAGTGCATTCATATCATTCTAGCTCATGTGGCTTAGCTGTATATGCCACAAACATATTAATGTAGACTTTGTTACAAATGTTGCAGCTCTGCCAAATATGATACTCCTAATCAGCTTGTAAAGGCTACTACTCTGATATTCTTTCATAACAATGAGTGCTCCCTTGAAACCTTCAGGACACGATCAAACCCGGTGAACTTGCATTCAAGTGCCTTGAGGGCCCTTAAAGATATTAGATTCTTTTTAAGATTAAGAACGTATCTCACATCTATCTATTCCATCAAACATCTTGATGCACACTAATCCAATACTAACAACCTTATAGGTAAAGTCATTGCCCATAAACATTAAGCCACCATCATACTCGTTGTATGTGGTGAACCAAGTCCGATAAGGGCACATGTGAGACAATACCCCCAAATATAAAATCTAATCATTACAGAGATACCTGGATTTGGATGTGATCAGTATGTCATAACCACCCACTTCCTCGCTGGATTCTGCTGTGTTAACCTCCCTGAATAAATCATCAAATTTATCTCCCTTTTGAGCTTTGGGGTTTCAACAAGCCTTTTTCATATGCCTCAACTTTCTACAATTCTAATACTTCATCTTCCATTTGTCCTTCGACTTGAACCTAAATCGAGGCTTCCCCTTCTCTTGCTCAGATTGTCTATCCTGGACAAACAATGCGTCAATAGAAGATCCTTCAAAATCTCTTTTATTTTCTTTTATTTCTCAACTACTTCGATTGAAGGGTTAAGATAACGGTCTCAACGTCCAAGGTATCTTACTCTTCATCGTTTATAGTTGTAGGATGCTTCATTATACCAATAACTATCTATTACAATCCTTGTTTAACTATAAGGCCTCTTATTTACACCTTCCATAGTTCAAAGTTACTTTTTTCACTGAACTTCTCTATCTCATACTTCACATTCGATTCCTTCATGGTCATGTCTCAGATTCAAACTTGAATCGCAACCTATATCTCTGATACTACCTGTTGGGGTCACAAAAGTAACTTTAGAGTCGAATCACACAAATGAAAGATAATGCAAAGAAAACAACCATAGAAAACACACAATTTTACGTGAAAAAATCCTTTTAGAAAAAAAATCGGCACAAACTAACAAGCAATTCACTATAAAAACAAAATT
Source organism: Magnolia kwangsiensis (assembly GCA_037074715.1). Taxonomy (NCBI): domain Eukaryota; kingdom Viridiplantae; phylum Streptophyta; class Magnoliopsida; order Magnoliales; family Magnoliaceae; genus Magnolia; species Magnolia kwangsiensis. The sequence goes on along the minus strand of CM073573.1, from coordinate 111,463,836 downwards.
ACAAGAGATGAGATTAACTAATATATGCGAAAAACTAATGGAAAATTCTTCTTAAAACCCTGACACTCCCTTGGAACAAGTTAATCTCATCTCTAGTAATTTTATAATATATATATATATATATATATATATATATATATATATATATATATATAATGCATGAAATAGGAAACAAATCACACAATTACACAAAATAGTGCATACCATCGAACTAACCATCGATTGAGTAATCCTTGATTGATCGAACTTAAATGGTCAATTGATTGAAACTAGCAAAATTTATCAAACGAGCAAACTCATATATTCGGAGTATTATTGATCGATTAAATTAAACTGTTATTCGATCAAAATCTCCTATTTCGGTATATATTGGCGCCACCAATTTCAACCTCGACTTAATACCGTGCGTTTACAATCATTATCAAACAAGCTAAATGTGGCTAACGCCCCGTCTGTCGTGAGGTGGATTGACAGCTGTTTGGAAAGCATTCAATCGATATTGACTGTCCATCTTTGTAAAGAAAGCATTCAATTGTATTGGTTGTGCCTTTCTGTAACCTTCCGTCTATTGTAATCTGCATATTATATATACAACACGTGAGGGAGCATTCTCCATCACTGAGATTTCTAGAACCCATTGTTCTTTAATCAGATTTATTATTATATTTCTAGAATCCAAAGTCATCTAAGTTAGTTTGATCACAAGTGCCTTTAAACCATTCATTCTTTTATTATTATTATTATTATTATTATTTTATAATGGTGGCCCACTTGATGATTGGACCTGACCATTCTTTGTTGGCTTGGGCCTAGCCTAGTGCAAACACTGGGCCTAAATTTCAATCTAGGTCCCAACTCTGGGGACGAAGCTAATTAGGAGAGTAGGCCCAGGCCACAGAAGTTGGGGCTGACCAGGCTATTGGCTCTCCTACCGACGCTAAGTCCACTGTGAATTGGTAATGGACACAGCGTGGTTTTCTTAAAGCAGTCTTCCCTTTTGGTTCACTGAGTGTTGACGTATAATATGCAAGGATTGTCAAGGTTTTTCATTCACTTCCATTTTTTGAGCAGTTAGATGTATGCGTGTTTTTCATGGAGCCCAATTAGATGACTTAGGTTTCTTTTCACTAATCCGGACCATCTGCCTTTTGAAGTCACAAAGGAGAAAAACAGCGCATGGAAGAGAGACTCGTTACTGAGAAAGGGTTAATGCAATTGCTAGCTTGAGAGTAGCCATCTGCATGGGCACATATGTATGGGGCCATTCATGCATATGGCCGAACGCACCTTATATGTGCCATTGCCTAAAAGTCAAGGAAAATTAAAAGATATAACCCATTGAAACATAATGAATTAGAGCACAAATGAGTGCATGCTGCAAGGCAATCTAAAATCACTTTTTAAATGGAGATGATACCACAATATAGTCTACAACATTATGTATGATTTATGGATGGCCTTGTTTGGAAAATCGCATCCATAAGATGATAGTAGCCATCACTTGGTGTTGACCATAAATTACTTTTCTTCACCACCGTTGCTTAGAAAGCCTGATGGCTAGTATAATCCCGTTGGTGTGTATCCTTCAGTTGAATCGGCTCTACTGTATCAGTTTCAAACAAAAATAAATAAATAAAGAAGTCCTGTCACTTCCTTGTGATGGAAATGTATGATTCCAGAAAATGACCTGGGGTACAAGTCATGCATATCTGACCAGCTTAATCTACGTAAGGGTCCCTGCTCATGGCTTAGTGGTAGACTAAGAAGAGTTTCACCACTAAGGTCATGAGTACCCATTGTGGTGTGTGTGGGTGTGATCGTGTGAGCGTAATTATTATTTATTTATTTATTTATTTTTATTTTTTTAAGCTTAAGGCCCTGTTTGTTAAATTTGAAGTCTAAAGACCGAATCTGAAATCTGAAGCCTAGATCTGAAATCTAAAGCTTGAATCTAAAATTTGAAGTAAAAAAACTTGTTTCATAATTATGGCTAGAGTCTAAAAATTAAGTACTGAATCTGAAACAAACTGTTTGTTAATAAATATCTTAAATGTCTGAAACATGTTAATTAGACACATTTGCCCCTATCTCTCGTTTGGAAATGTTTTACATTATAAAGAAATTATTGTTTATTAAATGAAAATCAAATCATTATTTTAATTCAAATAAACTAAAATACTTAATAAAAAACTAAAATATTATCATAAGGCTCTCAATTCCTCTTCGTGCGAAGATTGTCACTATGTGTTATATAAGATTGAACACTGGTAGCAACAAAACCTTTAAATAAGGCCCACCTTATATTTATATGCTCTCCAAACCATTTATGAGGTCTTTTCCAATTGGATGAAGTGAAAACATATTGATCCAAAACTTTTGTGGCCTATTTAAGTTTATTTTCCATCCAATATATTCATAAGGTCATAAATACCTGTATGAAGAGGAAAAATAAAAAAATAAAATAATATTGATCTAAAACTTCTGTGACCGCACAAAGGGTTTCAATGGTAGATGTTCAATCCCCTGCTACTTTTTGTAGCTTATTTTTCGTCTCAAGCTTTAATATGAGCTCGTCAAATGGATGGATGGTTTGGATATAACACATACCTCGTGATGAGACCCACAGAACCTGCTGAAGTCAATACAGATATGGCTGGTGTGAGGGATTAGCTAGCGAGATTTGCTACCGAAGTGACGTCATCAAGTTCCATGGGCCCACTATGATTAATGTGCTTTAACTATACCGTCCATCTATTTGGAGATTTATTTGTAGAGCATGAGTTAAAGAATGAGGCAGATCCAAATATGTAGTTGACCTCACCACAAAAAAAGTGGCAAGATCATGCTTATCGTTGAAACCTTCCTAAGGCTCACAATGATTTTTGTTTGAAATCTAACCTGTTCACAAGTTAACACAGACATGAAAGAAGGGACAAAAACAAATATCAGCTTGATCAAAAACTTTTGTGGCCTATTTAAGTTTTTAATGGTGGGTGTCACTCTCTCCACTGTTTTCTATGGTGAGGTCCACTGGAGCTTTGGATTTGACTCATTCTTTGCATCTTTATCTAAAATTATGTTTTCAAATAGATGAACGGTGTGGATACAAAACATACATCATGATGGGGCCCACATAACTTAGTGAAGTAACTTAGTAGCCAGTTTGGCTACTCAACCTGTCAGTATCCAATCTGCGTCCGCGGTAACAGGTTGACAACACCCCTACCACAATAGCTGATGTACTATGTGGGCCCCACCATAATGTATGTGTTTCATCCGTGCCGTCCATCTATTTTTCTAGATCATTTTATGGTATGAGATAAAAAATGAGGTATATCCCAATCTTAAGTGGACCACATTACAGGAAAACAGTGTCGAATGAACGTCGACCATTAAAAACTTTTTGGGGGCCATAAAAGTCTTAGATCAAGCTGATCTTTGTTTTTTTTCCATTCATCTAGATCTATATGATCTAATCAACAGATTGGATGTCAAATAAATAGCACATTGGGCCTTAGGAGAATTTTAATGGTGGATATCCAATCACTATTATTTTCTTGTGGTATGGTCCACCTGATATTTATATTCCTCTAATTTTTGGTATTAGACCCTAAAATGATCTTTAAAAATGGATGAATGGAATGGATGAAACACATATATCATGGTGGGGCATAAAGAAGTTTCACTGGTTAAAAGTTGATTTTGTATTGCGCAAACAATTTAAAGAAAAAAAAAATTTCCCTAGTAACTTGAAAAGGGTTAATTTTGGAAGCAAAAATTTTTGTTTAATGAAAAATTCACTGAGCGCATTCACATTCACCATTAAGCCAGAAGACTCCTGTCATGGAAATAACTCAGTGAAAAATCACTTAGCACTTTCCTTCTTCCGCGTTAACTAAGCATTAACAAACACCACTAAACACCAAACATATTCCCAATTCTGCTTTAAGTGCAAAAATTCAGCGTTAACAAACAGGCCCTTAGTCTACATAACCACAAAACATAAGCATGACACCTGCTGGCAAATGACCCCAATGCAACAAACACATTCCAAATTAGCAATCACGGGGAGACTGATTGGGATGTCCTACAGTGGCAGGTATCATGTAAAGGCAATGAGTGTTCACCACCATCCTTTTAGAGAGAGAGAGAGAGAGAGAGAGAGAGAGAGAGAGAGAGAGAGAGAGAGACCTTGAATGGAAGAAGACTTATCAAGTTTCACCACACATTTCTTACAATAGTACAGATGAGTTATGATGGGAAGATAAGTGTCTGTACTATTTGCACACTAGGACATGTCCTACATCACTACAAGAAATGCCACTTTTACCAACAAAAATTTTCGTAGGCAAAAGTCTTATTTCGTAGGCAAAACGTTTTACCCGCGAAAATTTTCGTTGGCAAATTCCTCGCTAAAAGTTCGAGAGGAACACCTTTTACCCAGGAAAACAAAATTTCGTTGGCAAAGGTAAGACTTTTGCCGACAAAATTTGTCGTAGGCAAAACATTTTACTAACGCTAATTTTCATTGGTAAAAATATTGACAAAATGTTTTGCCTACGAATACTTTTGCAGGTAAAAATATTTACAATACTTTTTAGCTACCAACAATTTCCTAGCTAAAAATATTTAAAAACTTTTTAACTACGAATATTTTCGTAGCTAACAATATTTAATACACTTTTTACCTACCAATAATGTCGTAGCTAAAAATATTTAAAACACTTTACCTACCAACAATTTCTTAGCTAAAAATATTTACAAGACTTTTTACCTACGAATACTTTCGTAGCCAAAAATATTTAAAACACTTTTTACCTACCGGCAATTTCGTAGCTAAAAATATTTACAAGAATTTTTACCTACCAATAATTTCGTAGCCAGAAATATTAAACACTTTTTAGCTACCAACAATTTCGTAGCTTAAAATATTTATAAGACTTTTTACCTACCAATAGTTTCGTAGCTAAAAGGTACAAGATCTTTGCCCACAAATATATTCATAGGTCAAAATGCTTAGAAAACTTTTCCCTACCACCAAATTGGTAGCTAAAAATTCTTTTACCTACGCATATTTTCGTAGGTAAAAATATTTACAAACATTTTCCCACAAATAAGCTTGTAGCTAAAATGTTTACAAAAACTTTTAACTACGAATGATATCGTAGGGAAAAATACTTACAAAGCGTTTAGCTACAAATATTTTCGTAGGTAAAAACATGGGTGAGACTTTTAACTACGAAAAGTTTCATAGGTAAAAACTTGGAGGAGACTTTTACCTACGAAAATTTTCGTAGGTAAAAGTTTTTTTTTTTCACCTATATTCCTACATAAAATTCTTGATATACACCTGATATACACCTGTTACAATATAATTCCTGATATACACCTGTTATGTAATATATTTCATCATATTTACATTCACAGCCATTTAACTCCAAAGTACATAAATAAATCTATCCAAACATAAACTACATCATGCATAAATATATATAAGTTTAACATCATAAATAAAATACAAAAAATCATAAAAATGAAGGCAAAGGTGGTGGGGCATCGATGGGTAAGCGTGCGACAAGAGCCTGAAACATATTCGCTATCCGTCGCTCATGCTCCACCCGCATCTCCTCCATCCTCCTCTCCTGCTCCTCCCTCAGCTTCGCATGCTCCTCTATCCTCATCTTCTCCTGCTCCTCCCTCAGCTTCACATGTTCCTCTATCCTCATCCTCTCCTGCTCCTCCCTCTGCCTCGTCAGCTCCTCCATCATCCTTTCCTGCTCCTCCCTCAGCCTCTCCTGCTCCTCCATCCTCCTCCTCTCCTGCTCCTCCCTCTGCCTTTTCAGTTCCTCCATCCTTCTCTGCTGCTCCTCCATCTGCCTCTCCAACTACTCACTCTTCCTCTTCAGCTGCTCTCTGATGTCATTGATGATGACCTGTAGCTGCTGAACCTCTCTCTCTGCGATATCAGCTCAGCGGGTGGCACTCTCGCCAACGACGATGGATCTGGTGGAACCAGCTCTAGCGGGTGTCATGAGCTTGGCACCATGGCCAAGCCCACACACATATCCAGAACGGGTGCCAAGCACCTCACTCAAGATCTCTGGCTCACCCCGCTGAGTACCATCAGGAGTGGGCTGACTATGTAAGGTGTCCATCGCTGTCTGTAATGAAAACATATGAATTTTCTCAAAAAAATGACATTATTATAATTTAATGTAATTAAATTTTACAATGTAAGGATTTTTACCCAAATCTCGCCGGCACTAGGATGCATCAAAGATCCCGTCGCCTGCCTACAGTGAGTCCCTTTGTAGAGATCTATTGGTCCAGGCTCCTAGCCAGTGACGGAATCTCGCTGCGCAATCAAAAGGACAATAGAGTTAATATAAAATGCATTGAAAGAATATATTAACTTAATAATTACTAGTAATTTCTTATCATGTCGTGACGAATTTGTACAAATAACTTTAAACCAGCTACGTGGTTCACTGCTAACTTTTTTCTGTTGTTAGAATTTATTTTGCTCCTCTTTTGAACACATTATTCATAATACAGTATTATTAGTTACGAATTTAATTGTTACCTTAAGATATCGTAAATATGTAAATATTACCTGAAAAGAATCAAACGAAAATCTATCGCAGAGTATCTTCCAGTCATCACGGGTCACGTGCGGCGGTGCGGATAGTGCACCCTCCTCGTTGCTCATGCACTGCTTGTACCGCTTGTGTAATAAGGAGCGGTACTCCTTGAACTGCTCCTTGATCATGTCGTCGATGGCATATGAAATGTGTGGAACACTCGAATCCAATTCAAATTAATCCTGTAATTTCATAAATAATAGATTAAGGCAATAAACTTATTAAGAAAATAACTTAACCGTAAATGAACTTTTATCAAATAAATTAGGATTTATAATTATAGGTTTAGGTTTAGGTTAAAGTTAAGGTTAAGGTTTAGGTTAAGGTTAAGGTTTAGGTTTAGGTTATAGGTTTTGGTTAAGGTTTAGGTTTAGGTTTAGGTTATAACTTTAGGGAATTGAGAATAGGTTAAGGTTTAGGTTAACGAAATCGGGTTCGGGTTCAGGATCGAGTTTAGGTTTGGGTTTTCATGTTTAAGTTTAGGTTTAGGTTAGGGAGTTGAGATCAGGATTAGGTGTAGGTTTAGGTTTAGGGATTTGAGAATACATTTAGGTTTTAAGTTTAGGTTTAGGTTTAATTTTTCATTTTTAGGTTTAGGTTTAGGTTAAGGTTAGGTATAGGTTATAACTTATAGGTTATAGGTTAAGGTTTAGGATATAGGCTTTGGTTTAGTTATGTTATAGGTTTTGGTTTAGGTTTAGGTTTAGATTTTAGGTTTAGGTTATAGGTTTTGGTTAGGTTTAGGTTTAGGGTATAGGTTATAGGTAATAAGTTATAGCTTTGGGTTCGGGATCTGGTTTTGCTTTGGGTTTTCAAGTTTGGTTTAGCTTTAGGTTAGGGAGTTGAGAATAGGATTAGGTGTGGGTATGGGTTTAGGGATTTGAGAACACATTTAGGTTTTAGGTTTAGGTTTTGGTTTAGGTTTTAGGTTTAGGTTATAGGTAGGTAATAGGTTATAGCTATAGGGAATTGAGAATCGGTTATGGTTTAGGTTTAGGAAATCAGATTTGGGTTTGGGATCGGGTTTTGGTTGGGGTTTTCAAGCTTAGGTTTAGGTTTAGGTAAGTGAGTTAAGATTAGCATTAGGTGTAGGTTTAGGTTTAGGTATTTGAGAACACATTTAGGTTCTAGGTTTAGGTTTTAGGACAAGGTTATAGGTTATAGCTGTAGGGAATTGAGAAAAGGTTAAGGTTTAGGTTTAGGAAATCGGGTTCGGGTTCGGGATCAGGTTTTTCTTTGGGTTTTCAAGTTTAGGTTTAGGTTTAGGTTAGGGAGTTGAGCTTAGGATTAGGTGTAGGTTTAGGTTAGGGAGTTGAGCTTAGGATTAGGTGTAGGTTTAGGTTTAGGGATTGGAGAACACATTTAGGTTTTAGGTTAAGGTTATAGGTAGGTTATAGGTTATAGCTGTAGGGAATTGAGAATAGGTTAAGGTTTAGGTTTGGAAAATCGGGTTCGGGTTCGGGATCGGGTTTTGCTTTGGGTTTTCAAGTTTAGGTTTAGGTTTAGGTTAGGTAGTTGAGATTAGGATTAGGTGTAGGTTTAGGTTTAGGGATTTGAGAACACATAGGTTTTAGGTTAAGGTTATAGGTAGGTTATGGGTTATAGCAGTAGGGAATTGAGAATAGGTTAAGGTTTAGGTTTAGGAAATCGGGTTCGGGTTTGGGATCAGGTTTTGCTTTGGGTTTTCAAGTTTAGGTTTAGGTTTAGGTTAGGGAGTTGAGATTAGGATTAGGTGTAGGTTTAGGTTTAGGGATTTGAGAATACATTTAGGTTTTAGGTTAAGGTTATAGGTTGGTTAGAGGTTATAGCTATAGGGATTTGAGAAAAGGTTAAGGTTTAGGTTTTAGAAATCGGGTTCGGGATCGGGTTTTGCTTTGGGTTTTCAAGTCTAGGCTTAGGTTAGGTTAGGGTGTTGAGATTCGCATTAGGTGTAGGTTTTGGTTTACGGATTTAAGAACACATTTAGGTTTTAGGTTAAGGTTATAGGTAGGTTATAGGTTATAGTTGTAGGGAATTGAGAATATTTTAAGGTTTAGGTTTAGAAAATCGGGTTCAGGTTCGAGTTTGAGATCGAGTTTTGCTTTGGGTTTTCAAGTTTAGGTTTAGGTTTAGGTTAGGGAGTTGACAATAGGATTAGGTGTGGGTTTAGGTTTAGGGATTTGAGAACACATTTAGGTTTTAGTTTTAGGTTTAGGTTTAGGTTTTAGGTTTAGGTTATAGGTAGGTAATAGGTTATAGCTATAGACAATTGAGAATCAGTTATGGTTTAGGTTTAGGAAATCGGATTCGAGCTGGGGATAGGGTTTTGGTTTGGGTTTTCAAGCTTAGGTTTAGGTTTAGGTAAGTGAGTTGAGATTAGCATTAGGTGTAGGTTTAGGTTTAGGGATTTGAAAACACATTTAGGTTATCGGTTTAGGTTTTAGGTTAAGGTTATAGGTAGGTTATAGGTTATAGATGTAGGGAATTGAGAATATGTTAAGGTTTCGGTTTAGGAAATTAGTTTCAGGTTCAGGATTGGATTTTTCTTTGGGTTTTCAAGTTTTGGTTTAGGTTTAGGTTAGGGAGTTGAGCTTAGGATTAGGTGCAGGTTTAGGTTTAGGGATTTGAGAACACATTTAGGTTATCGGTTTAGGTTTTAGGTTAAGGTTATAGGTAGGTTATAGGTTATAGATATAGGGAATTGAGAATATGTTAAGGTTTCGGTTTAGGAAATTAGTTTCAGGTTCAGGATTGGATTTTGCTTTGGGTTTTCAAGTTTTGGTTTAGGTTTAGGTTAGGGACTTGAGATTAGGATTAGGTGTAGGTTTTGGTTTAGAGATTTGAGAACACATTTAGGTTTTAGGTTAAGGTTATAGGTAGGTCATAGGTTATAATTGTAGGGAATTGAGAATAGGTTAAGGTTTAGGTTTAAGAAATCGGTTTTGCGTTCGGTATCGGGTTTTGCTTTAGGTTTTCAAGTTTTGTTTTAGGTTTTGGTTAGGGAGTTGAGATTTGGATTAGCTGTAGGTTTAGGTTTAGGGATATGAGAAAATATTTAGGTTATAAGTTTAGGTTTTAGGTTAAGGTTATAGGTAGGTTATAGGTTATAACTGTAGGGAATTGAGAAACGGTTATGGTTTAGGTTTAGGAAATCGTGTTCGGGTTCGAGATCCAATTTTACTTTGGGTTTTCAAGTTTAGGTTTAGGTTTAGGTTAGGGAGTTGAGATTAGGATTAGGTGTAGGTTTAGGTTTAGGGATTTGAGAACACATTTAGGTTTTAGGTTAAGGTTATAGGTAGGTTATAGGTTATAGTTATAGGGAATTGAGAATAGGTTAAGGTTTAGGTTTAGGAAATCGGGTTTGGGTTTGGGATCGGGTTTTGGTTTGGGTTTTCAAGCTTAGGTTTAGGTTTAGGTAAGTGAGTTGAGATTAACATTAGGTGTAGGTTTAGGTTTAGGGATTTGAGAAGACATTAAGGTTCTAGGTTTAGGTTTTAGGTTAAGGTTATTGGTAGGTTATAGGTTATAGCTGTAGGGAATTGAGAATAGGTTAATGTTTAGGTTTAGGAAATCGGGTTTGGGTTCGGGATCGGGTTTTTCTTTGGGTTTTCAAGTTTAGGTTTAGGTTTAGGTTTAGGTTAGAGAGTTGAGAATAGGATTAGGTGTGGGTTTAGGTTTAGGGATTTGAGAACACATTTAGGTTTTAGGTTTAGGTTTAGGTTTACGTTTTAGGTTTAAGTTATAGGTAGGTAATATGTTATAGCTATAGGGAATTGAGAATCGGTTATGGTTTAGGTTTAGGAAATCGGATTCGGGTTCGGGATCGGGTTTGGGTTTGGGTTTTCAATCTTAGGTTTAGGTTTAGGTAAGTGAGTTGAGATTAGGATTAGGTGTAGGTTTAGGTTTAGTGATTTAAGAACACATTTAGGTTCAAGGTTTAGGTTTTAGGTTAAGGTTATTGGTAGGTTATAGGTTATAGCTGTAGGAAATTAAGAATAGGTTAAGGTTTAGGTTTTGAAAATCGGGTTCGGGTTCAGGATCGGGTTTTGCTTTGGGTTTTCAAGTTTAGGTTTAGGTTAGGGAGTTGAGGCTAGGATTAGGTGTAGGTTTAGGTTTAGGGATTGGAGAACACATTTAGGTTTTAGGTTTAGGTTTTACGTTAAGGTTATAGGTTATAGCTGTAGGGAATTGAGAATAGGTTAAGGTTTTGGTTTTGGAAATCGATTTCGGGTTCGGGATCAGGTTTTGGTCTGGGTTTTCAAGTTTTAGTTTAGGTATAGGTTAGGGAGTTGAGATTAGGATTAGGTATAGGTTTAGGTTTAGGGATTTGAGAACATATTTAGGTTTTAGGTAACGGTTATAGGTAGGTTATAGGTTATAGCTATAAGTAATTGAGAATAGGTTAAGGTTTAGGTTTAGGAAATCGTGTTCAGGTTCGGGATCGAGTTTTGGTTTGGGTTTTCAAGCTTAGGTTTAGGTTTAGGTAAGTGGGTTGAGATTAACATTAGATGTAGGTTTAGGTTTAGGGATTTGAGAACACATTTAGGTTCTAGGTTTAGGTTTTAGGTTAAGGTTATAGGTAGGTTATAGGTTATAGCTGTAGGGAATTGAGAATAGGTTATGGTTTAGGTTTAGGAAATCGAGTTTGGGTTCGAGATCAGGTTTTACTTTGGATTTTCAAGTTTAGGTTTAGGTTAGGGAGTTAAGATTAGGAGTAGGTGTAGGTTTAAGTTTATTGATTGGAGAACGCATTTAGGTTTTAGGTTAAGGTTATAGCTGTAGGGAATTGAGAATAGGTTAAGGTTTATGTTTAGGAAATCGGGTTTGGGTTTGAGATCGGGTTTTGCTTTGGGTTTTCAAGTTTAGGTTAAGCTTTAGGTTCGACAGTTGAGATTAAGATTAGGTGTAGCTTTGGGTTTAGGGATTTGAGAACACATTTATGTTTTATGTTTAGGTTTTAGGTAAAGGTTATAGGTAGGTTATAGGTTATAGCTATTGGGAATTGAGAATAGGTTAAGGTTTAGGTTTAGGAAATCGGGTTCAGGTTCGGGATTGGGTTTTGGTTTGTGTTTTCAAGCTTAGGTTTAGGTTTAGGTAAGTGAGTTGAGATTAGCATTAGGTGTAGGTTTAGGTTTAGGGATTTGAGAACACATTTAGGTTCTAGGTTTAGGTTTTAGGTTAAGGTTTTAGGTATGTAATAGGTTGTAGCTGAAGGAAATTGAGAAAAGGTTAAGGTTTAGGTTTAGAAAATTGGGTTTGAGTTCGGGATCGGGTTTTGCTTTGGATTTTCAAGTTTAGGTTTAGGTTTAGGATAGGGAGTTGAGCTTAGGATTAGGTGTGAGTTTAGGTTTAGGGATTGGAGAACACATTTAGGTTTTAGGTTAAGGTTTTAGGTTAAGGTTATAGGTAGGTTATTGGTTATAGCTGTAGGGAATTAAGAATAGGTTAAGGTTTAGGTTTAGGAAATCAAGTTCGGGTTCGAGATCGGGTTTTGCATTAGGTTTTCAAGTTTAGGTTTAGGTTTAGGTTAGGGAGTTGAGCTTAGGATTAGGTGCAGGTTTAGGTTTAGGGATTGGAGAACACATTTAGGTTTTAGGTTAAGGTTATAGGTTATAGCTGTAGGGAATTGAGAATTGGTTAAGGTTTAGGTTTTGGAAATCGGGTTTGGGTTCGGGATCGGGTTTTACTTTGGCATTCAAGTTTAGGTTTAGGTTTTGGTTAGGGAGTTGAGATTAGGATTAGGTGTAGGTTTAAGTTTAGGGATTTGAGAACACATTTAAGTTTTAGGTTAAGGTTATAGGTAGGTCATAGGTTATATCTGTAGGGAATTGAGAATAGGTTAAGGTTTAGGTTTAGGAAATTGGGTTCGGGTTCGGGATCCGATTTTGCTTTGGGTTTTCAAGTTTAGGTTTAGGTTTTGGTTAGGGAGTTGAGATTAGGATTAGGTGTAGGTTTAGGTTTAGGGATTTGAGAACACATTTAGGTTCTAGGTTTAGGTTTTAGGTTGAGGTTATAGGTAGGTTATAGGTTATAGCTGTAGGGAATTGAGAATCGGTTATGGTTTAGGTTTAGGAAATCGGGTTCGGGTTCGAGATCCAATTTTGCTTTGGGTTTTCAAGTTTAGGTTTAGGTTTAGGTTAGGGAGTTGAGATTAGGATTAGGTGTAGGTTTAGGTTTAGGAATTTGAGAACACATTTAGGTTCAGGTTTTAGGTTAAGGTTATAGGTAGGTTATAGGTTATAGCTATAGGGAATTGAGAATAGGTTAAGGTTTAGATTTAGGAAATCGGGTTTGGGTTTGGGATCGTGTTTTGGTTTGGGTTTTCAAGCTTAGGTTTAGGTTTAGGTAAGTGAGTTGAGATTAAGATTAGGTGTAGGTTTAGGTTTAGGGATTTGAGAAGACATAAAGGTTCTAGGTTTAGGTTTTAGGTTAAGGTTATAGGTAGTTTATAGGTTATTGCTGTAGGGAATTGAGAATAGGTTAAGGTTTAGGTTTAGAAAATTGGGTTCAGGTTCGGGATCGGGTTTTGCTTTGGGTTTTCAAGTTTAGGTTTAGGTTTAGGTTAGGGAGTTGAGAATAGGATTATGTGTGGATTTAGGTTTCGGGATTTGAGAACACATTTTAGTTTTAGGTTTAGGTTTAGGTTTACGTTTTAGGTTTAGGTTATAGGTAGGTAATAGGTTATAGCTATAGGGAATTGAGAATCGGTTATGGTTTAGGTTTAGAAAATCGGATTCATGTTCGGGATCGGGTTTTAGTTTGGGTTTTCAAGCTTAGGTTTAGGTTTAGGTATGTGAGTTGAGATTCGCATTAGGTGTAGGTTTAGGTTTAGGGATTTGAGAAGACATTTAGGTTCTAGGTTTATGTTTTAGGTTAAGGTTATAGGTAGGTTATAGGTTATAGCTGTAGGAATTGAGAATAGGTTAAGGTTTAGGTTTAGGAAATCGGGTTCGGGTTCGGGATCAGTTTTTACATTGGGTTTTCGAGTTTAGGTTTAGGTTTAGGTTAGGGAGTTGAGGCTACGATTAGGTGTAGGTTTAGGTTTAGGGATTGGAGAACACATTTAGGTTTTAGGTTTAGGTTTTACGTTAAGGTTATAGGTTATAGGTGTAGGGAATTGAGAATAGGTTAAGGTTTAGGTTTTGAAAATTGGGTTCGGGTTCGGGATCAAGTTTTGGTCTGGGTTTTCAAGTTTTAGTTTAGATATAGGTTAGGGAGTTGAGATTAGGATTAGGTGTAGGTTTAGGTTTAGTGATTTGAGAACATATTTAGGTTTTAGGTAACGGTTATAGGTAGGTTATAGGTTATAGCTGTAGGGAATTGAGAATAGGTTAAGGTTTAGGTTTAGGAAAATGGGTTCGGGTTCGGAATCGGGTTTTGGTTTGGGTTTTCATGCTTAGGTTTAGGTTTAGGTAAGTGAGTTGAGATTAGCATTAGATGTAGGTTTAGGTTTAGGGATTTGAGAAGACATTTAGGTTCTAAGTTTAGGTTTTAGGTTAAGGTTATAGGTAGGTTATCGGTTATAGCTGTAGGGAATTGAGAAAGGTTAAGGTTTAGGTTTAGAAAATCGGGTTCGGGTTCGGGATCGGGTTTTGCTCTGGGTTTTCAGGTTTAGGTTTAGGTTTAGGTTAGGGAGTTGAGAATAGGATTAGGTGTGGGTTTAGGTTTAGGGATTTGAGAACACTTTTAGGTTTTAGGTTTAGCTTTAGGTTTACGTTTTAGGTTTAGGTTATAGGTAGGTAATAGGTTATATCTATTGGGAATTGAGAATTGGTTATGGTTTAAGTTTAGGAAATTGGGTTCGGGTTCGGGATCAGGTTTTTCTTTGAGTTTTCAAGTTTAGGTTTTGGTTTAGGTTAGGGAGTTGAGAATAGGATTAGGTGTAGGTTTAGGTTTAGGGATTTGAGAACACATTTAGATTTTAGGTTAAGGTTATAGGTAGGTCATAGGTTATAGCTGTAGGGAATTTAGACTAGGTTAAAGTTTAGGTTTAGGAAATCGGGTTAGGGTTTTGCTTTGGGTTTTCAAGTTTAGGTTTAGGTTTAGGTTAGGGAGTAGAGCTTAGGATTATGTGTAGGCTTTAGGTTATGGTTATATGTTATAGCTGTAGGCAATTGAGAATAGGTTAAGGTTTAGGTTTAGGAAATCGGGTTCGGATTCAGGATCGGGATTTGGTTTGAGTTTTCAAGCTTTGGTTTAAGTTTAGTTAAGTGAGTTGAGATTAACATTAGGTGTAGGTTTAGGTTAAGGATTTGAGAAGACATTTAGGTTCTAGGTTTAGGTTTTAGGTTAAGGTCATAGGTAGGTTATTGGTTGTAGCTGAAGGAAATTGAGAATAGGTTTAGGTTTAAGTTTAGGAAATCAGGATCGGGTTTTGCTTTGGGTTTTCAAGTTTAGGTTTAGATTTTGGTTAGGGAGTTGAGATTAGGATTAGGTTTAGGTTTTGGTTTAGGGATTTGAGAACAAATTTAGGTTTTAGGTTATGGTTATAGGTAGGTTATAGGTTATAGCTGTAGGGAATTGAGAATTGGTTAAGGTTTATGCTTAGGAAATCCGGTTTGGGTTCGGGATCAGGTTTTGCTTTGGGTTTTCAAGTTTAGGTTTAGGTTTAGGTTTGGGGTTGAGCTTAGGATTAGTTGTAGGTTTAGGTTTAGGGATTTGGGAACACATTTAGGTTTTAGGTTAAGGTTATAGGTAGGTTATAGGTTATAGTTGTAGGAAATTGAGAATAGGTTAAGGTTTAGGTTTAAAAAATCGGGTTCAGGTTCGGGATCGGGTTTTGCTTTGGGTTTTCAAGTTTAGGTTTAGGTTTAGGTTAGGGAGTCGAGATTAGGAATAGGTGTAGGTTTAGGTTTAGGGATTTGAAAACACATTTAGGTTATAGGTTAAGGTTATAGGTAGGTCATTGGTTATAGCAGTAGGGAATTGAGAATAGGTTAAGGTTTAGGTTTAGGAAATCGGGTTCAGGTTTTTCTTTTGGTTTTTAAGTTTAGGTTTAGGTTTAGGTTAGGGAGTTAAGATTAGGATTAGGTGTAGGTTTAGGCTTAGGGATTTAAGAACACATTTAGGTTTTAGGTTTAGGTTTTAGGTTAAGGTTATAGGTTATAGCTATAGAGAATTGAGAATAGGTTAAGGTTTACATTTAGGAAATTGGGATTGGGTTCGGGATCGGGTTTTGGTTTGGGTTTTCAAGCTTAGGTTTAGGTTTAGGTAAGTGAGTTGAGATTAACATTAGGTGTAGGTTTAGGGATTTGAGAAGACATTTAGGTTCTAGGTTTAGGTTTTAGGTTAAGGTTATAGATTATTGTTGTATGGAATTGAGAATAGGTTAAGGTTTAGGTTTAGGAAATCAGGTTCGGGATCGGGTTTTGCTTTGGGTTTTCAAGTTTAGGTTTAGGTTTTGGTTTGGGAGTTGAGAATAGGATTAGGTGTGGGTTTAGGTTTAGGGATTGAGAACACATTTAGGTTTTAGGTTTAGGTTTAGGTTTACGTTTTAAGTTTAGGTTATAGGTAGGTAATAGGTTATAGCTATAGGGAATTGAGAATTGGTTATGGTTTAGGTTTAGGAAATTGGGTTCGGGTTCGGGATCGGGTTTTGGTTTGGGTTTTCAAGTTTGGGTTTAGGTTTAGGTTAGAGAGTTGAGAATAGGATTAGGTGTAGGTTTAGGTTTAGGGATTTCAGAACACATTTAGGTTTTAGTTTAAGGTTATAGGTAGGTCATTGGTTATAACTGTAGGGAATTGAGACTAGGTTAAGGTTTAGGTTTAGGAAATCGGGTTTGGGTTTTGCTTTGAATTTTCAAGTTTAGGTTTAGGTTTAGGTTAGGGAGTTGAGCTTAACATTTGGTGTAGGTTAAGGTTTTGGGATTGGAGAACACATTTAGGTTTTAGGTTAAGGTTATAGGTTATAGATGTAGGGAATTGAGAATAGGTTAAGGTTTAGGTTTAGGAAATCGGGTTCGGATTCGGGATCGGGTTTTGGTTTGAGTTTTCCATTTTACGTTTAAGTTTAGGTAAGTGAGTTGAGGTTAGCATTATGTGTAGGTTAAGGTTTAGTGATTTGAGAAGACATTTAGGTTCTAGGTTTAGGTTTTAGGTTAAGGTTATAGGTAGGTTATAGGTTATAGCTGAAGGAAATTGAGAATAGGTTTAGGTTTAAGTTTAGGAAATCGGGTTCGGGTTCGGGATCAGGTTTTGCTTTGGGTTTTCAAGTTTAGGTTTAGATTTTGGTTAGGGATTTAAGATTATGATTACGTTTAGGTTTAGGTTTAGGGATTTGAGAACACATTTAGGTTTTAGGTTTAGGTTTTAGGTTAAGGTTATAGGTAGGTTATGGGTGATAGCTGCAGGGAATTGAGAATTGGTTAAGGTTTATGTTTAGGAAATCGGGTTTGGGTTCGGGATCAGGTTTTGCTTTGGGTTTTCAAGTTTAGGTTTAGGTTTGGGTTTGGGGTTGAGCTTGGGATTAGGTGTAGGTTTAGGTTTAGGGATTGGAGAACACATTTAGGTTTTAGGTTTAGGTTTAGGTTTTAGGTTTAGGTTGCAAGTTGGTTATAGGTTATAGCTGTAGGGAAGTGAGAATCGGTTGTGGTTTAGGTTTAGGAAATCAGGTTCGAGTTCGGGATCCGATTTTTCTTTGGTTTTTCAAGTTTAGGCTTAGGTTTAGGTTAGGGAGTTGAGATTCGCATTAAGTGTAGGTTTAGGTTTAGGGATTTGAGAACACATTTAGGTTTTAGGTTAAGGTTATCGGTAGGTTATAGGTTATAGCTGTAGGGAATTGAGAATAGGTTAAGGTTTAGTTTAAGAAATTGGGTTCGGGTTCGGGATCAGGTTTTGGTTTGGGTTTTCAAGCTTAGGTTTGGGTTTAGGTTAGGGAATTGAGATTAGCGTTAGGTGTAGGTTTAGGTTTTGGGATTTGAGAACACATTTATGTTTTAGGTTTAGGTTTTATGTTAAGGTTATAGGTAGGTTATAGGTTATAGCTGTAAGGAATTGAGAATAGGTTAAGGTTTAGGTTTTGGAAATCAGGTTCGGGTTTTGGTTCGAGATGGGGTTTTGCTTTGGGTTTTCAAGTTTAAGTTTTAGTTTAGGTTAGGGAGTTGGAATAGGATTAAGTGTGGGTTTAGGTTTTGGGATTTATGAACACATTTAGGTTTTATGTTTAGGTTATAGGTAGGTATTAGGTTATAGCTATAGGGAATTGAGAATCGATTATTGATTAGGTTTACGAAATCGGATTTGGGTATGGGATCGAGTTTTGGTTTGGGTTTTCAAGCTTAGGTTTAGGTTTAGGTAAGTGAGTTGAGATTAGCATTAGGTGTAGGTTTAGGTTTAGGGATTTGAGAACACATTTATGTTCTAAGTTTACGTTTTAGGTTAAGGTTATAGGTAGGTTATAGGTTATAGCTGTAGGGAATTGAGAATAGGTTAAGGTTTCGTTATTGGAAATCGGGTTCAGGTTCGGGATCGGGTTTTACTTTGGGTTTTCATGTTTAGGTTTAGGTTTAGGTTAGGGTGTTAAGATTAGGATTTGGTGTAGGTTTAGGTTTAGGCATTTGAGAAGACATTTAGGTTCTAGGTTTAGGTTTTAGGTTATAGCTGTAGGGAATTTAGAATAGGTTAAGGTTAAGGTTTAGGAAATCGGGTTCGGGTTCGGGATCGGGTTTTCTTTTGGGTTTTCAAGCTTAGGTTTAGGTTTAGGTTAGGGAGCTGAGATTAGCATTAGGTGTACGTTTAGGTTTAGGGATTTGAGAACACATTTAGGTTTTAGGTTTAGGTTTTAGGTTAAGGTTATAGGTAGGTTATAAGTTATAGCTATAGGGAATTGAGAATAGGTTAAGGTTTAGGTTTAGGAAATTGGGTTCGGGTTCGGGAATGGGTTTTAGTTTGGGTTTAGAAGCTTAGGTTTAGGTTTAGGTAAATTAGTTGAGATTAACATTAGGTGTAGGTTTTGCTTTAGGGATTTGAGAACACATTTAGGTTCTAGGTTTAGGTTTTAGGTTATGGTTATTGGTTATAGCTATAGGGAATTGTGAATAGGTTAAGGTTTAGGTTTAGGAAATCGAGTTCGGGTTCGGGATCGAGTTTTGCTTTTGGTTTTCAAGTTTAGGTTTAGGTTTAGGTTAGGGAGATGAGAATAGGATTAGGTGTGGGTTTAGGTTTAGGGATTTGAGAACACATTTAGGTTTTAGGTTAGGGTTTAGGTTTACATTTTAGGTTTAGGTTAGAGATAGGTAATAGGTTATAACTGTAGGGAAATGAGAATCAGTTATGGTTTAGATTTAGGAAATCGGATTCGGGTTCGGGTTCGGGTTTCGGTTTGTGTTTTCAAGCTTAGGTTTAGGTTTAGGTAAGTGTGTTGAGATTAGCATTAGGTGTAGGTTTAGGTTTAGGGATTTGAGGACACTTTTAGGTTCTAGGTTTAGGTTTTAGGTTAAGGTTATTGGTAGGTTATAGGTTATAGCTGTAGGGAATTGAGAATAGGTTAAGTTTTAGGTTTAGGAAATCGGGTTCGGGTTCGGGATCGGGTTTTACTTTGGGTTTTCAAGTTTAGGTTTAGATTTAGGTTAGGGAGTTAAAATTAGGATTAGGTTTAGGTTTAGGTTTAGGGATTTGGGAACACATTTAAGTTTTAGGTTTAGGTTTTAGGTTAAGGTTATAGGTAGGTTATATGTTATAGCTGTAGGGAATTGAGAATTGGTTAAGGTTTATGTTTAGGAAATCGGGTTTGGGTTCGGGATCGGGTTTTGCTTTGGGTTTTCAAGTTTAGGTTTAGGTTTAGGTTTGGGGTTGAGCTTAGGATTAGGTGTAGGTTTAGGTTTAGGGATTGGAGAACACATTTAGGTTTTAGGTTTGGGTTTAGGTTTAGGTTTAGGTTTAGGTTTTAGGTTTAGGTTATAAGTAGGTTATAGGTTATAGCTGTAGGGAATTGAGAATCGATTATTGTTTAGGTTTAGGAAATTGGGTTCGAGTTCGGGATCGGGTTTTACTTTGGTTTTTCAAGTTTAGGCTTAGGTTTAGGTTAGGGAGCTGAGATTAGTATTAGGTGTAGGTTTAGGTTTAGGGATTTGAGAACACATTTAGGTTTTAGGTTAAGGTTATCGGTAGGTTATAGGTTATAGCTTTAGGGAATTGAGAATAGGTTAAGGTTTAGGTTTATGAAATTGGGTTCGGGTTCAGGATCAGGTTTTGGTTTGGGTTTTCAAGCTTAGGTTTAGGTTTAGGTTAGGGAATTGTAACACCCTGAAAATCGAGGGTCATGTAAAAACCCAACTCTCGAGTTCCAGACCATCACTTATGCAACAAATATGCTTATGATTCAATGTTGTCTGAGTTAGTGCATTAACATGAGTGAGATTATACCAAAACTGTAATTCATACTACAGATCCAGTGATAAAACGTAATTGGAAGACCAGAAGATATATATATCACTATCTGTAAAACCAAACAATCTCGATCTGTCTCCAAAGTATGAATACATCTCTGAGTCACATATTCATATATCAAACCAAAATTAAAATGTTGTATGATAGTCCAACTAGCAAAATCCAGCCGATCCAGGCCACCTATGTAAAGCCGTCAGAGAACTGCATGTATGAGAAGTCGTCCTGGTCCTCGTAGTAGTCCGGATCCAGCTCCTAAATCGCCTCATAACCTGCATCTAAGACAGAGTCTGGTAGGTGTTGCAAACACCGTCCCGTAACGTGGGAGTGAGTGATCAACTCAGTGGAATCAGAGAGCAAAGATTAACATGTTATCAAATCAATCACGTGATAATAGTAAAGCAAACAATCAGACATTCCTAGATACTGTTGTTAATGCAAGTATGAGATGTAGTAATGATGCGTGCCCTCACCGACTTACTCCCTCATACGACACCATCTTACGTCCGCAGCATGCTTTCTTCCCTCAGTGCTCCACATCTTTCAGGCACATGCAGTGCAATAAGGATATGATTACAGAGTTGTTATTAGTCCTTTCATACAGCAGTATTGAAAAACTAAGGTACTTCCCTTATATCAATCCCAATACAGATCATGTCTAGGGTCGTCACTCCTAGTAATCTCATACGATGGTATATTTTTAGGTCACTACAAGGGCTGCCAGGGCTGTTGCTCGCACTCATTGCACCGCTCCCCCATCACCTTATCAATATAGGCCTAGTTGTACTCGTGTTGCTACGGAAGGGTCGTCGCCTCACGTAGACTCAGAATACGCTCGAGGTCACTACAAAGGGCTTGTCACCAATCAGAGTAGGCCGACAGCTCGAATGTAGTGTCCCATACCACCACAATCGGCTCACGAGTCTAAGGTGCTCACTGGTCACTACGAGGAGGTTTGTGGCCCAGTGTAAGCCGATAGCTCGACCACGGTGTCCCATACCACCATGCCCGGCTCATGAGTCTTAATGGATCAAGGTACCATGGTTATCAGGGTTATCTCTGGTAAGTTCAGTACCCTAGGTTCAAGCAGTTATGACTAATACAAGGTAAACATACAATGGTCAGTCGGGTTACTTGACGAGCTCGACTAGTACGAGTGCACCTCAAGCTGAACGACATGAAGTACATAAAACACCTCATGTGGCCTAACCACTGTCGTCAACTTAAGTACGAATCGGGTCATTTGTAGGAAGAATATGAGATTTAGGGCATTTTAGTCATTTGTAGGAAGTACTGTTTTCATTCATATTTTGCTGATGTGATTGACATGGTTTATTGTCACATTAGAATACTAGGAATGCATGCATAATTAGTTTGGCAAAGAGATTCGTCTAAATGCGCACTTCGGGTCGACATACTATATGTTGACTTAAGTGTGTAGTGTAAGTGTTTGTATAAATGCTTGTATTAGTATGTATTGAATTAAATGGTGTTATGAATTAGTTTGAGATTGATTTCTCAATTAATATGCTGATGTAAATGGTTTCCTACATGTTAGTTATATGCATGATTTCATTGTATGTATGAAATGCATGTACTTGATGATTTACTTAAGGTGTATGTTATAACATGTCTTAACATGCTCACATGGTTGTATTTCATTTCCAATACTCTTACATGAATTGCTGATGTGAATTCATATGTGTTTGGGACTATACCTAGTCTAGGCAGTCGGCAACTGAGTAAATTTGTGGTTGGCTTATCTTTGCCACGAACGACACGTCGATGTATACGAGCCGTGTTTTGGAGTTGGCGGCAGTGGTTAGGCCACACGAAGTGTTTTGCGCACTTCATGTCGTTCGACTTGAGATGCGCTCGTGCTAGTCGAGCCCGTCAAGTAACCCGACTGGCCATTGTATGTTCACCCTGCATGAGTCATAACTGCTTGAACCTAGGGTACCGAACTTACCATTGTAAACCCTGTTAACCATGGTACCTTGATCCACGAAGACTCATGAGCCGGCCATGGTGGTATGGGATACCGTGGTTGAGCTGTCGGCCTACGCTGGGGTCACAAACCTCCCCGTAGTGACCAGTGAGCACCTATGTCCCGTGAGCAGATTATGGTGGTATGGGACACTATATTCTTTCTGTCGGCCTACACTGATCAGGCGACGAGTCCTTTGTAGTGACCGCGAGCGTATTCTGAGTCTACGGGAGGCGACGACCTTTCAGTAGCAGTGAGAGTACAGTAGGCCTGTATTGATAAGGTGATGGGGGAGCGGTGCAACGAGTACGAGCAACAGCCCTGACAGCCCTTGCAGCGATCTATAAAATATACATCGTATGAGATTACTAGGAGTGATGACCCTAGACAGGATCTGTGTTGGGATTGATACAAGGGAAGTACCTTAGTTTTCCAATCCTGCTGTTTGAATGGACTAATAACAACTCGAAAATCATATCACCATAACATTGCATGCGCTTGGAAGATGTGGAGCACTTGAGGGACGATTGCATGCCGCGGTCATAAGATGGTGCCGTATGAGGGAGATCGTCGGTGAGGGCATACATCACGTCATGTCATATTGCATTAACAACAGTATTTGGAATGTCTGATTTACTGCTTTACTATTATCGCATGATTGATTTGAGAACATGTAAATCCTTGCTCTATTATTCCATTGAGTTAGCTACTCATTCCCACATTATGGGATGGTGTTTGCAACACCCACCAGACCCTGTCTTAGATGCAGGTGATGCAGAGATCCAGGAGGCAGAGCCAGACTATGATGAGGACCAGGACGAGTTCTCATACATGCAGTACCACGACGGTTTTGCTTAGGTGACCTGGGTTGATGGGACTCCTCAGTCGGACTATTTTGAACATTTATTTCTGTTATTTACATGTAGATGAGACTCAGAGATGTATTCATACTTTAGTGACAGTCGAGATCTATTTTATTTTCCATACAGTGATATATATATTCTTTAGTCTTCCGCTTGCTTTTATCACTGGATCTGGAGTATGAATTGCAGTTTTGGTATACTTTTACTCATGTGAATGCTTTAACTCAGAAAATATTGAATCATAATCATTTTTATTGCATAAGTGACGGTCTGGAACTCGGGAGTTGAGTTTATACACGACCCCCAATTTTTAGGGGGTTACAAGTTGGTATCAGAGCATGAATAAGATTATACCGGGCCTGGGTTATGGTCACGCGACGTACGCTGTCACTTCTTTTGACTTAGGTGGGTGCGAGACGGGTCTAGAAACAATTATAGGATCACAGATTCGCCAATAGGGGAGGACTATTTGTATCGATCGCGCGATCGAGTCCGTAACGCATCTAGGGTCACGTGAAGCGACCTAAGTGGCTCCTAGGTTGTACCTAGGTGGGTTGAGATGTTCTTTGAATGATTCTAAACCCGTGAATGTGAATCCTTGGGCTGTGGGACAACCACAACCCTTGCATTCAATCGTCAGGGCTTAAAAACCCCGTTTCACCGAAATTCTTCGAAATTCTTCCTCGTACCACTCCATTCTTCAATTATTTCTTATTATTTTCATGTTAGGCATTGATCCTAATGTAAAAATGACATAAAATCATACTTCAACAAAATTTTACAATGAATAGTAAAATTTTATAAAAACTGGCCATTAGGCCATTCTAAGTTTGCGATATTTAGCAAATAATGGACTAGATGGATGTATAGCTCCTTCTACCCCAAAATCATATGCTGCATGATAGGGTATTGCATTCAGGTTTGCAGATTATTCCCGAAAAGCACTGAACCCATGTTTGGGCCTCCCTAGGGCAATCTAGAATGAACTAAGGTGGGGCCCATAGTTTTTTGAGGTCCCTGGACCATGGGTGACCAGATCCATGTGGTCCCACCGACCAACATGAGAG
The DNA here is from genome assembly GCA_037074715.1 of Magnolia kwangsiensis. NCBI lineage: Eukaryota > Viridiplantae > Streptophyta > Magnoliopsida > Magnoliales > Magnoliaceae > Magnolia > Magnolia kwangsiensis. Next base: position 111,439,916 of record CM073573.1, on the reverse strand, counting down.
ATGGTCGGCGATGCCATCGCCGATCCGGCGATGCATCGCCGTCCAATGTGGCCCACTTGATCTAATTTTTGGCACGTGTGGGTTTGTTGGGTAGTACACCCCTCCCACATGTGGGCCGACCGTAGAAAACCCCTAAAAGGGGTACTTCCTTCACAACAGCCCCCTTTCCTAGCTCCATTTTCATTTTCTTGCTGCCCATCTCCAAAATCATGGCTCCAAATCCTTCCCAAATCCATTCTTGGCTAAAAATGACCCCACTCCATCACTCCATTGCAGTTTGCAACTCTCCCTCTTACAAATCTCGTCGTTTGGAGCTCTTAAAACCCCCAAATCGAGCTGAAATCGTGAGGTGCTCCATTCTCCTTTTTCATTCTCTTTTTTCTTTGAAAATACATCCTTGGGGAGATTGAAGCATCCCTCTACAATGCCTAGATTTCCCTTTTCCAGTTTGGGCAGCCATTTCTTTGCATTTTCTCCATTTTTCATGGCTTTTGTTGAAGCCATTTTGGGTCTTTTGTCACTCTCCACCATCCTCTCTTTGATGAGTAAGAGAAAGACCGCAGCGGATGAGGCTGGGCCTAGTCGCCCTGCTCAATCAAGAAGACCGCGGGGTGGCACCGCTAGCTCAAGCGCCGTCGCAAGTCCAAGCACAGCCCGAGAGTTCCATACAAAGCGGGATTTGGATCCCCATACTCAACTTGGGCGAGTGATTTTGGCAGAGATGCCTCATGGCCAATACACTGACCGTAAGGTGTTGTTTGAGGCGGACGTGGAAGGATGACTATTCGGTGAATTTTTGTTGTTCGAGCGCATTGAAGCTGTGCATTGGGGTCCAATCTTTGAAGCTCGTGCTCGTACTAATGTGAGCACCGTTCATGCCTTCTACGCTCGTATCCAGAATTCTACACTGGAGCCATTGCAGTTCAAGATTCCTTTTGGTAGAGACCGGATGACTACGATCGATGTTCAGTTAATTTCGCGACTTCTGAACGTGCCTTTTGGTGATGTTCATCCTAGTGAGAAGAATTTGAGGAGTAGGCGTGAACGAGATCGCCGTACCAGGTTTCTATGTGGTAAACTGGTTCCATGACAGCATAATAATAGCCTTAAGGCATCTCATATGTCTGATGATTTGTGCCTGTTGCACCACATTTGCACGTTCAACGTGTATCCCAGGTCGACAAATAGCATTAAGTGTACGCACCTTATGGTTGATTTCTTGTATCTGGTGGCCCAGGGAGAGAATGTGTGTATGGCCACTTTCATGACAGATTATCCTCATAGCGAAATCAAGAAGAACGTCTGAATCGCTTCCTTTTGGCCAACTTATATGCAAGATCGTGCTTGAGTTTGCTTACAGACTTGGGCCGGAGTTGCCAGTTTCGATTCACAGCATTGATGAGTCTACTATGGTCAAGATGAAGATCGGGTCTCAGTACTGTGAGACTCAGCTTGAGGAAGATAGCGAGGATGACTTTGATGATGAAGAGGATCCAAGTGAGAGAGAACCTAGAGCAGAAGTTGAGGAAGAAGTCCAGGAAGAGGTAGAAGAGGAGACTTAAGATACAGATGAGAGCCCTCCTCCTTCTGATTAGGCTACTAGTGATGATCGCATCGCCCGAATTGAAGAGAGCCAGGTCGCCTTGCCAAGGGAAGTTCAGAAACTTCGAACTGAAGTCGAGGATACCAAGGCCGTTACGAAGAGGAAATTCGACAAGGTAACTCGCACCTTGAAGGCGATCCTGTGCTGCTTGCAGGATAAGGGTACTCCTCCTTCGTCACCCGACTCAGACTAGCGATGAGATCTTTGATAATGTTGTTAGTAGTTAGTCATTTCCTGCTTTATGTTGTGTAAGCCTGTTAAGGCTAGTTCTTTGCTTATATTGCTGTTGTAATTTTAACTGTCTTAGTTCCCATGTATTTCTCGTCATGATGCTTGTAAGGACATATCCCTTGTATTGTGATAATTTTGATTAAATGAAATGCATGGAATGCCTTTGACTCTTGTGTGAATGATTGTGGTGTGTTTGTGCTATTGAGACTGACAAGGTTGCGCCCTATTTTGAATATAGGGAATGCCGCCGAAGGCTACATGGAGCACAGCTAGGCTTACATTGAGTGAGCCTATGGATCAGGCTCCTTCGCAGTCTGATACTCATGCGGACCCTACTATGGGCCCGATTCCTGAGACAGTGCGTGCGTCTCAGTTTACTGCTGGTCCTACAGTTGGACCACCGCCGTTCACACCGCCCGTCAGAGAGCCATACCGCGTGTTTTCTTCGATGTAGTACACGCCACAGCCTGCTCCACCTCCAGATAGATTTGAGCAGATGATGGCTATGATGCAGCAGCAGCAGCAGCCCTGACTACTATTGTGGGGACTCTAGCCCAGGGTGGGAGTGTGCCTCCACCCGCACCACCTGCGCATCCAGCTGAGGATGCTTATACATATGCTCAGGATGAGGGCATGGCTCATCCTGCACCACCTGCTTACCCTGCGGGGAATGTCGCAGACACACGGAGTTTGTTAGAGCGATTCCAGCACTTACGGCCTCCCACTTTTACGGATTCTCATAGACCCGAGGAGGCCGAGTATTGGCTCGACCATGTGTCGAAGGTACTGCGGATGCTATATTGTTCAGAAGCTGAGCAGGTCGAGTTGGCTACGTTCTTGTTTGAGCGAGAGGCCAGCTTGTGGTGGGACAGTGTATTGCGGACCGTTGCTACCGATTATATATGGACCTGGGCAGCGTTCGAGTTCTGCTTCCACGAGAAATACTATCCCCAGACGTACAGGAATGAGCGGGAGAATGAGTTTCTACGCCTCAGACAGGGAGGCATGACGGTGACTAAGTACGAGCATCGATTCACCGAGTTAGGCAGATACGTCCCGACTATATTGTCAGATGAGAAGATGCGCATACGGCGCTTTTCAGAGGGTTTGCGACCGGATATTCGGTCGAAGATGTGCTGCGTGAGTATTTCCTCTTATGCAGAGCTGATTCACATGTCCATATGGGCAGAGCAGGATGTGGATCGACTTACCCGATCTCGTGGCCCTATTGCTCCTAGGCCACGACCAGAGCTACAGGATAGGCCCTTTGCGGGCAAGAGGCCTCACGCCGACCCTCCTACTAGGGCTATAGCGCCAGTACTACCGTTTCAGCACCCCGAGTTGTCTTGTACATATTGTGGGAGAGCGGGCCATTCGGCACAGAGCTGTTTTGCTCGGATGCGGGATAGTAGGTTCTCGCCGCCGCAGAAGATCGACCGTACAAGCTCACAGGCGATATCAGCACCGCCTATACGGTTGGCTCTTGCGCACCCTTCTTTCAGACCTCCAGTATCGCAGATCAGGAAGCCTCTACGGCCCATGAAACAGCGGCCGAACCGGCCACAGCAGGCACGGGTCCATGCCTTGACAGCAGAGGCAGCTGCGACACAGACTTCTCAGCATTCGGCCTTCGAGGTCACTGCCCACATTGGAGGTATTCCTATACTCATGATGGTGGACACAAGATCCACGATTTCTTTGATATCACGTGCCATAGTCAGACGCATTGGGTTACAGACTATTACTATGGATGGGGTGCGAGTTTATACAGCTCACGGGTCCTTTACAGATGCCACCCAGATGTGTGAGGGATGTTTGGTGGATCTGGGGAGCAAGACGATGGCTCTAGATCTTGTCGTCGACCCCTCTCTTATTTATCTCGACGTCATTCTTGGTATGGACTGGTTGACTGCAACGAGGGCCGAGATTGACTGTGAGACTCGTATAGTGACTGCGTACGAGCCAGAGGGCGCATCCTTTACGTTTTCAGTGCGGGTAAATCTCCCCTTCCGCATACTTAATTACGCTACTTTACTGCGAGACACTGGTGCCCAGATACTTGAGCATACGCCAGTCGTTTGCGAGTTTGGGGATCTGTTCAGGAAGATCCCTGGTTTGCCGCCTAGGTGAGAGATTGATTTCACTATCGATTTGGTGCCTGGTTCCACGCCCGTCTCACTGCCAACGTATCGCATGACACCGTGTGAGATGGAGGAGTTGAGGATGCAGATTGATGGTCTGTTGGAGCTTGGCCTTATACGGCCTAGTGTGTCTCCTTGGGGAGCACCAGTCCTGTTTGTAAGGAAGAAGGATGGTTCGATGCGATTGTGTATTGATTATCGCAGGCTGAACCAGATCACGGTGAAGAACAAGTACCCTTTACCCAGGATCGATGACTTGTTTGATCAGTTGAGAGGAGCGCAGTACTTCTCGAAGATTGATCTTCAGTCTGGATATCATCAGTTGCGTGTCAGGGATGAGGACGTGCAGAAGACAGCATTCAGGACCAGCTTTGGCCACTACGAGTTCCTTGTGATGTCGTTCGGTCTCACGAACGCACCAGCCGTGTTCATGGATCTGATGAACAGGGTATTTCGGCCTTTCCTCTATCGATTCGTCGTTGTGTTCATTGACGATATTTTGGTATACTCCAGGGGTTGAGAGGAGCATGAGGAGCATTTGCGCTTGGTCCTGAATACACTCAGACAGCATCAGTTGTTCGCACAGTACAAGAAGTGCGACTTCTGGAAGCAGGAAGTGAAGTTCCTGGGACACGTGGTGTCTAAGGATGGCATGGCAGTTGACCTGTCTAAGGTAGTTGCAGTTCAGGACTGGGAGCAGCCTGGTTCTGTCACTGAGGTGAGGAGTTTCTTGGGTCTCACTGGCTATTATCAGCACTTCATTCAGGATTTCTCGAAGATCGCGAGACCTTTATCTCAGTTGACACGGAAGGACGTGAAGTTTTCCTGGAATGACAAGGTAGAGTCAGCTTTTCAGGAGCTGAAGGACAGACTTACGTCTACCCCTGTGCTAGTATTGCCAGAGCAAGGGGTTAGGTACACTATATATACTGACGCGTCTAGCGTTGGTCTGGGTTGTGTCCTTATGCAGAGGGACAGGGTAATTTCGTATGCCTCGAGACAATTAAGGAAGCACGAGGAGAATTACCCTACACACGATCTAGAGTTGGCAGCCGTCATATTCGCACTGAGACTCTGGAGACATTACCTGTATGGAGAGGAGTTCGAGCTCTTTTGCGACCACAAGAGCCTCAAGTACATATTCACGCAGCGAGACTTGAATATGAGGCAGCAGTGATGGATGGAGACTTTAAAGGACTTCAAGTTCGAAGTCTCTTACCATCCTGGGAAGGCGAACCTTGTGGCGAACGCATTGAGCCGCAAGAAGGCGATAGAGTTTGCGGCTCCGCTGATGGTTGCTGAGTGGGATATGGTTGAGTTTTTAGGAGACTTTGAGCAGAAACTCACTGTAGAGGAGCCGTATGAGTTCATTGCACATGTACAGGTGCGATCTCAGATCGATGACCGGGTCATCGAGGTGCAGAGGGACGATGCGCATCTGACTGAGCTTCGAGAGCAGGCCAGTGATGATGTAGACGCCGAGTGGCGAGTTGGTATGGATGGGGGCTTACGTTATCGTGGCCGCCTATGCGTCCCAGATGTCCCTGACTTGAGACGAGAGATTCTCGAGGTTGCGCATTGTACCAGACTCGCGATGCATCCAGGCAGTACGGAGATGTATCGCGACGTGAAGAGGACCTATTGGTGGGAAGGTATGAAGACCCACATAGCAGAGTTCGTGTCCCGTTGTCTCAGTTGCCAGCAGGTGAAGGCAGAGCATCGCCGACCACCTGAACTTTTGCAGCCTATGCCGATCGCAGAGTGGAAGTGGGATTTCATTTCCATGGACTTCATTTCAGGGCTGCCGAAGACGTGGAACGGACATGATTCCATATGGGTGATCGTAGACCGTCTAACGAAGTCGGCGCACTTCCTACCGATCAGAGTTACGAACTCTGCAGACGAGCTGGCTAGAATGTACATCAGAGAGATTGTGCGTCTGCATGGAGTTCCGTTGGAGATCGTGTCAGACAGAGACATGCGGTTCACTTCTATTTTCTGGACTCGCATTCAGGAGGCTATGGGTGTAAAGTTGAAGTTCAGTACTGCCTTTCACCCTCAGACAGATGGACAGACAGAGAGGGTGAACTAGATCTTAGAGGATATGTTGCGAGCTTGCGCATTGGACTTTAAGGATAGTTGGGATGACTGTCTTGCATATGCGGAGTTCGCGTACAACAACAGCTTTCAAGTGAGTATCGGTATGGCACCTTACGAGGCGCTGTATGGGCGACCTTGTCGCGCACCACATTGCTCGGCTGAGGTCGGTGAACGAAGCTTGATTGGCCCAGAGTTAGTGCAGGCGATGTCAGAGAAGATTGATGTTATTAGACGTCGACTTCTCACATCACAGAGCAGACAGAAGAGTTATGCCGATACGAGATGACGACCACTAGAGTTCACAGTTGGGGATCATGTATTTTTACGAGTTTCTCCTATGAAGGGAGTCCTTCGGTTCGGAAAGAAGAGGAAGCTAGCACCTCGATTCATTGGTCCGTTCCAGATCCTCGATCGTGTGGGAGCAGTGGGGTACCGATTGGCTTTACCCACGCCTCTCGCGAGCGTTCACAACGTATTTCATGTTTCTATGCTGAAGAAATACGTTTCTGATCCTTCCCATATCATCAGATGGGAGCAGGTGCAGTTAGGAGAGGATGTTACATATATCCTGCGACCGACACGTATCCTAGACAGGAAGGAGCAGGTACTGCGTAGCAAGGTGATTCCCCTTGTGAAGGTATTGTGGACGCATCACTCTGAGGAAGAGGCCACCTGGGAGACAGAAGCCGAGATCAGAAAGAACTACCCACAGCTTCTCGAGGAGTACGAAAAGGTATAAATTTTGAGGATGAAATTATTTGTTAAGGGGGGTAGATTGTAGCGCCCTGGAAAAATTCGTACTTGGACTCGAGTACCGACTTGACCAGAAATCACGTAGGATTAATTTTTTTAGAAAATAAGTGTAAGTTAGCTAGCGCAATGCTAGAGTAGCTGGGAAATAGTCCCTGATCACTTTAAATACGTTCTACAAGACCCAAATCGAGTAGAACCAATGACGCTATAATACTCTAAAACCTCGGATCAAACTCTAAGTAGGTTTGTTCTCTGGACCTCTTTGAAACTTTGTATTGGATATAGACCGCGCTTTGAAAGTCCGATACCTACAATCTTAGACCGTTAGAACCGCCTAGCTGGACTTGACAATCATTTCGAAAATCAAGTCCAACCGACATTCGCAGGCTATTTCATTGAGCCTGGACTGAAGAGAGTGAGAATGGGGTTAGATTTGGAATTTGAAATTCAAATCTGGCACACGACTTGACGTGTCAGTATTAAGCATTCTGACCATCAGAATTCAGCCAAATTACACCCTCGGATCAGGAAAAATTTCTATTTCATATCATGAGACTTGTAGGCCTGATCTACGTGCGGTGACCGTTGAACTGAAACTGGACTGCCACGTGCGATCTACGAATACTGATGGACTGAAAACGGGATGTGAGCGACATCCGACAAGTACGAACTTAAGTCCGATCGCGTTCGGCCAGGGGACCACCAGAAATGTCCTTTTGGACCGAAACAGCCTCGATTTGGATATACCTTAAGTATACTTTGTTCCCAAGCCTATTTTGGGCACATTTAGGCTTATAAAAGGGGTTGAAACCCTCACTCCTCTCTCCCATCCAAAATTGGAAAGAGCCCTAGATTGAGAGAGAGAAAAGGTGAGAGATTGTGAGAGAGAGTAGGAGAGAATTTTTCTGCTGTTGTGCTACCGTTGCACGTGCTTTAGCAACACGCTCCAATCACTTGGCCGGTGATTTCTCCACGTTTCTAGGTAAGAAAAACATCCCTAATAGTTTCTGATTTGAGGTTCCCTTGATTCCATAGCGAAATAGCTGATAGATCTTGTGTATTAGGTTCACAGTTCACCGTAGACGAAGCGTATACGCTCCGTTCGAATTCACACACCTATAAGAGAAAAGGTACGGATTTTAGACGCTTTGATTGACTGTTTCCAACGCTTTCAATGTCATTTAATAGTAGATTATCGACGGCAACGCCGTTTGAAATGTACAACATGCTGTCCGTTTCCTGTTTCGTAAACCGGCAAAGAATATGAGATTTAGGGCATTTTAGTCATTTGTAGGAAGTACTGTTTTCATTCATATTTTGCTAATGTGATTGACATGGTTTATTGTCGCATTAGAATACTAGGAATGCGTGCATAATTAGTTTGGCGAAGAGATTCGCCTAATTGTGCACTTCGGGTCGACATACTATATGTAGACTTAAGTGTGTAGTGTAAGTGTTTGTATAAATGCTTGTATTAGTATGTATTGAATTAAATGGTGTTATGAATTAGTTTGAGATTGATTTCTCAATTAATATGCTGATGTAAATGGTTTACTACATGTTAGTTATATGCATGATTTTATTGTATGTATGAAATGCATGTACTTGATGATTTACTTAAGGTGTATGTTATAACATGTCTTAACATGCTCACATGGTTGTATTTCATTTCCAATACTCTTACATGAATTGCTGATGTGAATTCATATGTGTTTGGGACTATACCTAGTCCAGGCAGTCAGCAACCGAGCAAATTCGTGGTTGGCTTATCTTTGCCACGAACGACGCGTCGATGAACGTGAGCCGTGTTTTGGAGTTGGCGGCAGTGGTTAGGCCACACGAAGTGTTTTACGCATTTCATGTCGTTCGACTTGAGATGCGCTCGTGCTAGTCGAGCCCGTCAAGTAACCCGACTGGCCATTGTATGTTCACCTTGCATGAGTCATAACTGCTTGAACCTAGGGTACCGAACTTACCATTGTAAACCCTGTTAACCATGGTACCTTGATCCATGAAGACTCATGAACCGGGCATGGTGGTATAGGACACCGTGGTCGAGCTGTCGGCCTATGCTGAGGCCACAAACCTCCCCGTAGTGACCAGTGAGCACTTATGTCTCGTGAGCAGATTATGGTGGTATGAGACACTATATTCTTGCTGTCGGCCTACACTGATCAGGCGACGAGTCCTTTGTAGTGACCGCGAGCGTATTCTGAGTCTACGGGAGGCGACGACCCTTCAGTTGCAGTGAGAGTACAGTAGGCCTGTATTGATAAGGTGATGGGGGAGCAGTGCAACGAGTGCGAGCAACAGCCCTGACAGCCCTTGCAGCGACCTACAAAATATACATCGTATGAGATTACTATGAGTGACGACCCTAGACAGGATCTGTGTTGGGATTGATACAAGGGAAGTACCTTAGTTTCCCAATCCTACTGTTTGAATGGACTAATAACAACTCAAAAATCATATCACCATAACATTGCATGTGCCTGGAAGATGTGGAGCACTTGAGGGACGATTGCATGCCGCGGTCGTAAGATAGTGCCGTATGAGGGAGATCGTCGGTGAGGGCATACATCACGTCATGTCATATTGCATTAACAACAGTATTAGGAATGTCTGATTTACTGCTTTACTATTATCGCATGATTGATTTGAGAACATGTAAATCCTTGCTCTATTATTCCACTGAGTTAGGTACTCATTCCCACGTTACGGGATGGTATTTGTAACACCCACCAGACCCTGTCTTAGATGCAGGTGATGCAGAGATCCAGGAGGCAGAGCCGGACTATGATGAAGACCAGGACGAGTTCTCATACATGCAGTACCACGACGGCTTTGCTTAGGTGACCTGGGTTGATGGGACTCCTCAGTGTGATTATTTTGGACATTTATTTCTATTATTTACATGTATATGAGACTCAGAGATGTATTCATACTTTAGTGATAGTCGAGATCTATTTTATTTTCCATACAGTGATATATATATTCTTTTGTCTTCCGCTTGCTTTTATCACTGGATCTGGAGTATGAATTGCAGTTTTGGTATACTTTTACTCATGTGAATGCTTTAACTCAGACAACATTGAATCATAATCATTTTTGTTGCATAAGTGATGGTCTGGAACTCGGGAGTTGAGTTTATACACGACCCTTGATTTTCAGGGTGTTACAGGACGTATACAGTATTTCCTACAAATACCTAAAATACCCTAAATCTCATATTCTCCGTACGTAATCGAAATGAAAAATAGACAGCATGTTCTACATGTCAAACAACGTTCTTGTCGATAATCTACTATTAAACGACATTAAAAGCTTTGAAAACAGGTACCCTAAGCATCTAGAATCCTCATCTTACGCCGTAGAAGTGTAACGAATCGAATAGAAATTCTACGCTTCGTCAACGTTTGTATGACGACCTATATCACAAGATAAATCAGCTACTTCGCTACTTGTATCGATGGAATCTCTAAAACTGGTTGAGGTTAGGGTTTTATTACCTAGAATGAAGTCAGAATCACCGGAAGAGTGATTAGAACACGGTGATTTAGTACATGTAGAAGCAGGATCGAATGACAGGAACTTTCCCTCACAACTCTCATGAAATCTCTCTCTTTTCTCTCCTCTTCTCTAGGGTTTTTTGCAAATTCGTATGGGAGGGATATGAGAGGGTTTAAGGTGCTTAAATAGGTTAGAAAGTCACCTATTTTGACTTTAAACCAAGGTATACTTGGGTTATAGCCAAATCGTGTCTCTTCCGATCTAAAAGAATGTTTCTGGAGGTCCCCTGACCAAATGCGATCGGACTTAAGCTCATGGATATTGGATCCTGATCATATTAAGTTTTCAGTTCGATCGGGTTTCCAGATCGCACGTGGAGGACCAGTTTCAGTTCAGCGGTCACTGAGATTTGATCGATGATTTCAAGTACACTGACCTGAGTGGGAAATGTTTCCTGATCCGAGGGTGTATTTGGGTCAGATTCCAACGGTCTGAATGCTTATACTTAACTCGTAAGTGACCAGATTTATTTAAATCACATTTAATTTATTAAGAATTTCACTCTTTCTCACACTCCTTGCTCCAGACTCAATGAAATAGCCTCAGAACATCAGTTGGGCTTGATTTTTGAAATGATTGTCAAGTCCAACTAAGCGGTCATAATGGTCTGAGATTGTAGATATCGGACTTTCGACGCGCGGTCTAGATCCAATACAAAGTTTCAAAGGGTTCTTGAGAGCAAACGGGTTTAGAGTTTGATCCTAGGTTTCAAGATGTTATAGCGTTAACGATTCCACAAGTTTTGGGTCTTGCAGAACGTATTTAAAGCGATCAGTGCTAATTTCACAGCTAATCTAACATAGCGCTAGTTGTCTTACACTTAATTTCTAAAGGAATTAATCCTAAGTGATTTTTGCCTGAGGTGGTACTCGGGTGTTTGTACGGATTTTTTCGAGACGTTACAATCTACCCCCCTTAAATAATAAATTTCGTCCTCGAAATTTATACCTTTTCGTACTCCTCGAGAAGCTGTGGATAGTTCTTTCTGATTTTTACTTCTGTCTCCCAAGTAGCCTCTTCTTCAGTGTGATGCGTCCACAACACCTTCACAAGGGGGATAACCTTGCTACGCAATACCTGCTTCTTCCTATCTAGTATACGCGTCGGTCGCAGTATATATGTCACATCCTCACCTAACTGCACCTGCTCCCATCTAATGATATGGGAAGGATCAGGAACGTATTTCTTCAGCATAGAAATATGAAATACGTTGTGTACACTCGCGAGAGGCGTAGGCAAAGCCAGACGATATGCCACAACACCCACACGGTTAAGAATCTGGAACGGACCAATAAATCGTGGTGCTATTTTCCCCTTCTTCCCGAATCGAAGAACTCCCTTCATAGGGGAAACTCTCAAAAATATGTGATCCCCAACCGCGAACTCTAGCGGGTGCCATCTCGTATCAGCATAACTCTTCTGTCTGCTCTTTGCTATAAGAAGTCGGTGTCTGATGATGTCAATCTTCTCCGAGGTCGCCTGCACTATCTCTGGGCCAATCAATCTGCGCTCACCGACCTCTGCCCAGTAATACGGTGCTCGGCAAGGACGCCCATACAAGGCCTCATAAGGTGCCATACCGATACTCGCCTGAAAACTGTTGTTGTACGCAAACTCCGCATATGGAAGACAGTCATCCCAACTGTCTTTGAAATCCAACACGCAAGCCTGCAGCATGTCCTCTAGAATCTGGTTCACCTGCTCTGTCTGTCCGTCCGTCTGTGGGTGGAAAGCAGTACTAAACTTCAACTTCACACCCATAGCTTCCTGGATGCGAGTCCAGAAAAGTGAAGTAAAGCGCGTGTTTCTGTCCGACACGATCTCTAAGGGAACTCCATGCAGACGCACTATCTCTCTGATATATAGCCTGGCCAACTCGTCTGCAGAGTTCGTAACTCTGATCGGTAGGAAGTGCACTGACTTCGTCAAACGATCGACGATCACCCAAATAGAATCATGTCCCTTTCTCATCTTCGGCAGTCCCGAAATGAAATCCATAAAAATAAAGTCCCACTTCCACTCAGCTATAGGCATAGGCTGAAGGAGACCAGGAGGTCGGCGATGCTCTGCGTTCACTTGCTGGCAAGTGAGACAACGGGATACGAAATCTGTGATGTGGGTCTTCATGCCATCCCACCAGTAGGTCCTCTTCACGTCGCGATACATCTTTGTGCTGCCCGGATGCATCGTAAGTCTAGAACTGTGTGCAGCCTCGAGAATCTCTCGTCTCAAGTCAGGGATATCTGAGACGCATAGGTGGCCACGATAACGTAAGCCCCCATCCGTTCTAACTCACCACTCGGCGTCTGCATCATCACTGACCTGCTCTCGAAGCTCAATCAGACGCTCGTCGTCCCTCTGTGCCGTGATGACGCTTTCATCGATAAGAGATCGCACTTGAACATGTGCGATAAACTCATATGACTCCTCCATAGTGAGTTTCTGCTCAAAGTCTAGCAAAAACTCAACCATGTCCCACTCGGCAACCATCAGCGGAGCCACAAACTCTATCGCCTTCTTGTGGCTCAACGCATTAGCCACAAGGTTCGCCTTGCCAGGATGGTAGGAAACCTCAAACTTAGAGTCTTTCAAGGTCTCCATCCATTGCCGCTGCCTCATATTCAGGTCCCGCTGTGTGAATATGTATCTAAGGCTCTTGTGGTCGCAAAAGAGCTCGAACTCCTCTTCGTAGAGGTAATGTCTCCAGAGCTTCAATGCGAAAATGACAGCTGCCAACTCTAGGTCTTGAGTAGGGTAATTCTCCTCGTGCTTCTGTAATTATTTCGAGGCATACGAAATCACCCTGTCCTTCTACATAAGGACATAACCCAGACCAACGCTAGACACGTCGGTGTATATCATGTATTTAACCCCTTACTCTGGCAATACTAGCACAAGGGAGGACGTCAGCCTGTCCTTCAGCTCCTGAAAAGCTGCCTCCACCTTCTCATTCCAGGCGAACTTCAGATCCTTCTGTGTCAACTGAGTCAAGGGTCTGGCTATCTTGGAAAAGTCCCAAATGAATCGTCAATAGTAGCCAGCAAGACCCAGAAAACTCCTCACCTCGGTAAACGAACCAGGCTACTTCTAGTCCTGCACCGCGGCTACCTTAGTAAGGTCCACCTCCATCCCATCCTTAGACACCCGATGTCCCAGGAACTTGACTTCCTCTTTCCAGAAGTCGTACTTCTTATACTGTCTCGGTGTATCCAGGAACAATCGCAAGTGCTCTTCATGCTCCTCTCAACTCCTGGAATATACCAAAATGTCGTCTATAAACACGATGACGAATCAATAGAGGAATGGATGAAATACTCTGTTCATCAGATCCATGAACACAGCTGGTGCGTTCGTAAGACCGAACGACATCATGAGGAACTCATAGTGGCCAAAGCTGGTCCTGAAAGCTGTCTTCTACACGTCCTCATCCCTGACGCGTAACTGGTGATACCCCGACTACAGATTAATCTTCGAGAAGTACTACGCTCCTCTCAGTTGATCAAACAAGTCATCAATCCTGGGCAAAGGGTACTTATTCTTCACCGTAATCTAATTCAGCCTGTGATAATCAATGCATAATCATAGCGAACCATCCTTCTTTGTCACAAATAGCACCGGTGCTCCCCAAGGAGACACACTCGGCCGTATGAAGCCAACCTCTAACAGATCATCGATTTGTTTCCTCAACTCTTCCATCTCACATGGGGCCATGTGATACATCGGCAGTGAGATGGGCGTCGAACCGGGTACCATGTCGATAGTAAAATCAATCTCACGCTGAGGTGACAACCCAGGAATCTCCTTGAACAGATCCTCATAATCACGGACTACTGGCGTGCTCTCAAATGTTGGGGCATCAACATCCCTCAATAAGGAAGCGTAGCAAAGTACTCGAAAGGAGAGATTAACCAGTATTGAAAATGTAAAGGACGTGCCCTCCGGCTCATAGACTGTCACTATACGGGTCTCGCAGTCAATCTCGGCCCTCCCTGTAGTCAACCAATCCATGCCAAGAATGACGTCTAAATAATAGAGAGATGGGTCAACGATGAGGTCAATAGCTATCGTCCTATCCCCTAGATCCAGTAAACAACCCTCACACATCATAGTGGCATCAGAAAAGGTCCCGTGTGCTGTAAGAACTCGCACCCCATCCATCCGAGTAGTCGGTAGCCCAAGGTGAAATAGCTGTGAAGACCGCTTAAGTTGAAGTAGAGATATGTCAATATATCCTAGAGGGGGGGGGGGGGGGGTGAATAGGACTTTTTAAAGTTTTTATGAAATATTAAAAATCCTTATCACACTAATCCTATTAAAGAGTACAGATTAGGATTACTCAAAATTAACTCTACTAGCTTCCAAGCCTGGTAGAGGATCCAATCACAAACTATTTAAAAGACAAACAGTTTATAGATGAGATTGTGATGGATATGACTGTGTGTGCATAAGATGTGATCATATATAAGGACTTGTAAGGCAATCACATAAATGTAAGACAACATCAATCTCAAACACAGTCATTTTATAGTGGTTCGACGACTTGTCTACTCCACTCCCGGCTTCCACACTCAACCCTTGAGTGACCAGATTTCACTAAGGAGGTTTCTCATGGTTCACCTCAAACCTAAGGTTTTAAATTAGGTTCACCTTCAACCTTTACAGAGGTTTTTACTTGGTTCACCTCAAACCCTGGAGTTTTACTGGCGTACTCTTAACCAGATGTTTATGCCCATACAGGACAAGGGTCCACATAACGCACCCAGAGGTTTCTACTCGGTTCACCTCTAACCCTGGAGTTTTGCTGGTGTACTCCTAACCAGATGTTTATTCTCTCCACAGAGCAAGGGTCCACACAACGTACCCCGCACGTACACTCCCGTCGGAGGCCTCCTTCGAGGACTTCAAATGGTGAGCAACACTTAAAACCCAATCCTAAAAAGGAATGATCACAAGTGTCCTCTGGACTTTTAGTACTTACAGATAAGTTGATGAGTCCCTTTCAGTGTAGTGATGAAGACCTTCTACTTGTTGATGAAGAGTCTTCAGCTCCCTTGATCCGCAACACAAAGATGTATCTATACTGGGCTTAGGTTGGGTCAAGGTTACGATGGAATACCATTCTAAAGATTTTTCTATAAGGAAGATAGAGTGGTTCCCATCATCTATGCATTTAAGGCATCCCAGCTTAATGATATGTCATTAAAGTAGTAGCTGAAGGATCCTTGAATGCGGAAGTTCATTCCCCAATCCACTCTATGAAATATCAATGATGAGGGTGGATTGGAGGATGAACTTCCTGAGAGAAAGGGCTTAAGGTAAATGATAGGAAGGTTAAAACTCACAAAAGAACTCTCTACTTTCTCTGCCAGCAATGAAGACAACTCTCTCTATTTATAGGAAAAAGGTTCCAACGGATATAAATAGTCATATTTATGACAGAGTTCGATATCATCGATAAGTCATCGATATGATCGAGCGTATACTCTCGATTGTATCGGCAGACCTTTCGATGATAAAAACTCAATTGTCATTTCACTTTTGGAAACCTTCCGCCAACTGGTCGATGGGATCGAGACACACATTGATGTTATCGGATTTCGAACTCCGATTCAATCGAGTGATGGTTCGATCTATCGATAGGTGAAAAATAAGAGAGAAGCCTTGAAGAATTTCAGGTTCTACAGATATGATCGGGAAAACAGTCGATGTCATCGAAATTTGTACATCGATCATATCGGAGACCTTGTTGATGGGATCGATAAATCGTATAGATTTACCTATAAGCTTACTAGACGATTTATGTCCGGACTCGATCCAATCGACTAGGTCTCGATATAATCGATATATGAATATCGATTTATCGACTGGCACTCCGATCATCATAAAACAACAACCTGAAATTCATGCTGGTGAGAATATGCGCTCACACTCGATATGATCGACTGACTTCCGATATGATCGATATTTGAGTTCAGATTGTATCGGACAGTTATTGATATATCGAAGCATATGTTAGTTTTCTTTAGAAAAATAGGGGCGCCGGAAAGCAGTCTGTCAATTATATCGATCCTCTTCAGATATGATCGATATTCGAATATCGATGATATCGACTCTCAAGTCGATATATCGATAAATCATCCAGATGATTGTTTTGATTGTTGGACACTTTCTGTCCTCACTCAATTGTATCGATTGAGATGTCGAGGACATCGACAAAACTGGTTGATCATATCGAAGGGGTAATCGATATAATTGATAGTGTAAGAAAAACTTTACTGATTTTCCTTTTTGATAAAAAGCTTTCTTACACTGAAACCCTAAGATGTTCTAACTCTTTTTAAGGGTTTAATCACCTGATGTTTTAGGACATGGGATGTGAGGCTATGATTTACCTTTTGGTGAGCTTCCACACATCCAATTGAGGCAGACGCTTGACTTGATCTTCTTGTTAGGCGCTGTTGTTCGACTGACTCAACTTATAACGTAATTGACAAACAAGGGCACGTAGTAGGTGCACTTTCAATCTCCCCCTTTGTCAATTACGTGAAAAAATACCCAAAACACCCTAGAAACATATCTAAACAGATACATCCTAAATTGTGTGTACATGTATTAACACAATTTTACAAATTCTAAACTCCCATGTACACACCCAATAAACTTCTCCCCCTTAATTTAAAAACTCCCCCTTTCTTGTTGCTGCTGCTCCCCCTAACACCTGCAACACAGATATACAATTTTCGCTTGGGGTGTTTGAATTGTTCTCCCCCTTTTTGTCAGTCATTGGCAAAGGTATAAGACGTGATATTGACTGAAGATTGAAGCATATGGGAGAACTATAGATAGATAGATGTATATAAATGAAGAGCAGTGTAAAACATACATCAATGAAGACACAAGCAACAATAACAGTAAGAATGGTAATGAAATATGAATTAGATTTAACCATATCAAAAATATATACTGCCACAGACAGCAGTCCCGCTATTTGTCTAAGAAGAAATACATAAAAAGGCAGCAGATGTATATGATAGTCAAAGGCCAACTGAGCGGACTCTTAATGGTGTCGAGAAAAATCACTTGTGATCAAGTTTACCAGGTGCTGAGTAGTTCCCTGGAGGATATCGAGCTTTTCTTCAATAAGAGTGAGACACCTTTCACAATTGTTCAGCCTGTCCTCTATATCAACCAACCCATTGAGCAGGTGACGGTCGAGATGATGAACTGGGCGATTAGTAATTGACTCGGGACTGAACATTGGTGGGCGATTTGATCCCTGTGTAGGCTTCATTGTGGGTGGATGATCGGATCTGGATCTAGAAGGGTTGTGCCTTGAGGGAGACAAAGGAAGATAAAATCGTTGTGCTGCTAGTGATGCATCATTATCAAACTAGGTTTCAGGGTGCACATCATCACATGTGGCAGGAATTCCAGCATGGTGGGCGAGCTTGCATATGAGCACGAGAAAGGGCAGTGTCTCAGTATGAGATCCTTGGAGGACACGAATGACCAAGGATATCGCATGGATACACATTCAAGCAGAAAATGCTGTGAAGAATCTTGAAGGTGGGTCCAAGATGATTGATATGCAGTAAATTTCTATCAGTTCGTGGAATTTTAGTCCCTTGGCACAATACGCGAGTAATTTCTCCCCATACTCCCAATCCATTGAGATTTCGATTGGTTACTGGAATTTTAGTGACCTCAAGATCGAGAAGTTTTGCCACAGTCACTGGAGTGATAAGCTTTGAGTAGTGTGAAAGAACAATCCGAATGCTGGGGGGAACTTCACAAATGATATGGCTGTATTTGAGTAATTCATGTATTACTCCCAGTTGGTATGATCCCCCAAGATGTAGAATATTTTACCACCCAATTACTTCGAGAAGGAGATCAACAACAAAAGGCTCAACTGCACTATGGAGCACTAGTCGTTCACTGATGACAGATGGACTATTTTGCTTTGGAGTAGGATGATACCTACGAAAATTTGATTGGATGCTTGTCTCTTCTAAAGATTGGAAGTGAGCCTTACCTTTTCTTAAGGTCATGTTTGAAGAGATAAAATGCTGATAAAGACTGGAAGAACAAAAGAAGAAATGAGTTCGAGTGCGCCTGTCTCTTTATATAGTAGATATATCGATTATATCGAGCAGTTATCGATTGCATCGTTGGACTGTTATCCCAAAAACAAACTCTGATGGTTGTTTGAAAGCAGCAAATAACCGTCGATTGAATTGATGAATAGTTTCAATGGAATCGATAAAATCGATACTGTGCAGGCAACATCAAGACTATAAGGATTTTGACTTATATTCATTATCAGCCATGAGCAACTCAACCCTTAAGATTTTCAATGAGTACCATAAGTCCAGACACCTTATTAATGCGAACAGACACCAATTGACTTTTGGAGGTCATAGAACCTGTTTGTGTCAAGAGGCTTTGTAAGGATATCGGCAAGTTACTTTTTAGTGGTAACATATTCTAACACAATGGCCTTTTCTTCAACAAGTTCTCGGATAAAATGATGACGAATGTCAATATGCTTGGTCCGAGAGTGCTGAACTGGGTTCTTTGAGATGTTTATAGCACTGGTATTGTCACAAAAGAGACTTATTGTGGATTGAGCAATCCCGTAGTCGAACAACATCTGTTTCATCCAGAGAAGTTGAGCACAACAGTTTCCTGCAGCTATATATTCAGCTTCCGCAGTGGATAATGAGATTGAGGTTTGTTTATTGCTTTGCCAGGAAACAAAATAATTTTCAACATAAAAGCATCCACCACTTGTTGATTTTTGATCATCCAAATTTTCAGACCAATCCGCATCTGAATATCCTGCAATAATGGTGGAGGTTTCATGTGGATACCATAGTCCAAAGGTAGTTGTTCCTCCAACATACTTGATAATCCTTTTAACTGCTGTTAGGTAAGATTCCTTAGGATCTTCCTGATAACGAGCACATATCCCAACACTAAAGGATATATCTGGACGACTGGCAGTTAGATATAGCAGACTTCCGATCATGCTTCGATAAAGATGCTGGTCCACACTTTTGCCATTAGTATCTTTTGAGAGTTTTAGAGTAGTACTCATAGGCATGTGATAAGTGCGACCAGATTCAAGCCCAAATTTTTTCACTAGGTCTTTTGCATACTTGGTTTGATTTATGAAAACTCCATCATCCAGCTGTTTGACCTGTAACCCTAGGAAGAAATTCAATTCACCAACCATGCTCATTTCAAATTCTGATTTCATGAGGTTGGCGAATTTGAATGCCTCATCTCCGCATGTTGATCCAAACACAATATCATCCACATAAATTTGTGCAATAAGTAATGAGTCCTTTGTTCTATGGGTGAACAGTGTTTTGTCTACACTTCCTCTGTGAAATTCATGGTCTAGAAGAAACTTCGTTAGTTGTTCATACCAAGCACGTGGTGCTTGTTTGAGACCATACAGAGCTTTGTCCAAACGATAAACATAATGGGGATGCTTAGGGTCTGAAAATCCTTTTGGTTGTTCAACATATCCTTCTTCAGCAATATTCCCATTAAGAAAGGCACTCTTAACATCCATTTGAAATAATTTAAATTTTAGTGCACAAGCAACAGACATAAGAATTCTAATGGATTCTAGACGTGCAATAGGGAAAAATGTTTCATCAAAGTCAATTCTTTCAATTTGTGAGTATCCTTGAGCAACCAATCTTGCTTTGTTTCTAATTACATTCCTTGATTCGTCAGATTTATTTTTGAAGACCCATTTTGTTCCAATGACATTAGTATCTGTTGGTCTAGGAACTAGTTTCCACACCTCATTTCTCTGAAATTGTTGAAGTTCTTCTTGCATGGCATTTATCCAGTATTCATCTTGAAGAGCTTCTACAATATTTTTAGGTTCAATCTTTGAGGTAAAACAGAAGTGACTATAGACATTGTCTATTTGTCGTCTAGTTCTTACACCGACATTAGGGTCTCCAATAATTTGCTCTCGAGGATGATCCTTGATGACGGGTTTGTCTGATGATTGTTGAGGTTCATCCAATAATGAAGATTTGTCATCTGATTTTTCAGGTATGCATGAATCTACATCATCATCTATATCATTCACAGGAGAATTCATATCTTGAGGATGATCATCAATTACCACATTCGCCGATTCTTGAATAGTAAGGGTTCTTAAGTTGTACACTCTATAAGCACGACTATTCATGGCGTATCCAAGAAAAATGCCTTCATCACTTTTAGATTCGAACTTCCCTAGATGATCCCTATCCTTTAAAATGTAGCATTTATTACTAAAGATCTGAAAATATTTTACATTTGACAGCTTCTCATACCATAGTTCATATGGAGTTTTGTTCAGACTTGCTCTAAGATATACTCTGTTTATGATGTAGCAGGCGGTCTTGACAGCTTCTGCCTAAAATCTCTTTGCCATGTCCTTTCCATTTAGCATGACAGACCCCATTTCCTGCAATACTCGATTTTTCCTTTCAGTAACCCCATTTTGTTGAGGGGTTTTTGGGGCTGAAAATTCATGATGAATTCCTTTATCATTGCAGTATTTTTCGAATTCATAATTTTTGAATTCACCACCATGATCACTTCTGATACGTTTTATATCATATCCTTTCTCATTTTGAATTTGTTTTGTCAAGACAACAACTTTTCTAAAAGCATCTGATTTTTCTCGAAGAAATGCAACCCAAGTAAATCTAGTGTAGTCATCTACTATCACCAAAAAGTATCTTTTCTTGCCATGAGTTTTCACTTTAGTAGGACCCACTAGATCCATATGCAGTAGATCCAAGGGCTTTGTTGTAGCTATGGTGGTTGTCTTTTTATGTCCAACTTTTATCTGTTTTCCTTTTAGACATTACACACATACTACTTTTTCTTCTTTTCTAATTCTGGGAAGACCTCTAACTAAGTTTTTTGAGCTAAGTCTAGCTAAATTTCGGTAATGCACATATCCCAACCTTTGATGCCATAATCTTGATTCATTGTTCACAGCCATGTTACATTTTGTGGACAAACCCTTATCGTTGGTACTTTCAATAATATAACAGTTATCACTAGTGCGTGTACCTTTTATGAGGGATTTTCCTGTATGATCTATTATTTTACACACATCTATTGAGAAAGTGACTAGATGTTCCTTTTCAAAGATTTGAGAGATACTAAGGAGATTATGTTTCAGACCTTCAACACAGAGAACATTCTTAATTTTTGGAAGACCTAGTACTCCTATTGTTCCTTGTCCGACAATTCTGGCGAGCTACCATCTCTGAATGTGACTGATCCACCATCGAAGTTTGAGTATGAACAAAAATGAGTACGATCACCAGTCATGTGTCTGGAACACCCACTATCAAGATACCACTTTGAACAATTACCAGCTATTAGAGCGGTGTGGATTATAAGGCAATTTTGATCTATCACATCCTCTGGAACTTTCTTGACCATGATTCCTACTTCAGTCAAGATCACACTCTAGGCGGTGAAGCCCTTAAGAGAGACCCGTTTTGATACCAATTGAAATAGCGGTGAAGACCGCTTAAGTTAAAGTAGAGATATGTCAATATATGCACTTTCACAAGGCGCTTAACTATTGAATGCGATATCAATGAAATTAGGTTTAGGTTTAGGTAAGTGTGTTGAGATTATCATTGGTGTAGGTTTAGGCTTAGGGATTTGAGGACACATTTAGGTTCTAGGTTTAGGTTTTAGGTTAAGTTTATTGGTAGGTTATAGGTTATAGCTGTAGGGAATGGAGAATAGGTTAAGGTTGAGGTTTGGGAAATCGGGTTTGGGTTCAAGATCGGGTTTTTCTTTGGGTTTTCAAGTTTAAGTTTAGGTTTAGGTTAGGGAGTTGAGCTTAGGATTAAGTGTAGGTTTAGGTTTAGGGATTGGAGAACACATTTAGGTTTTAGGTAGAGGTTTTAGGTTAAGATTATAGGTAGGTTATAGGTTATAGCTGTAGGGAATTGGGAATAGGTTAAGGTTTAGGTTTATGAAATCTTGTTCGGGTTCAAGAACGGGTTTTGCTTTGGGTTTTCAAGTTTAGGTTTAGGTTTAGGTTCGGGAGTTGAGAATAGGATTAGGTGTGGGTTTAGGTTTTGGTATTTGAGAACACATATAGGTTTTGGGTTTAGGTTTTAGGTTAAGGTTATAGGTAGGTTATAACTTATAGCTATAGGGAATTGAGAATAGGTTAAGGATTAGGTTTAGGAAATCGGGTCGAGTTCGGGATCGGGTTTTGGTTTGGGTTTTCAAGCTTAGGTTTAGGTTTAGGTAAGTGGGTTGAGATTAACATTAGGTGTAGGTTTTGGTTTAGGGATTTGAGAACACATTTAGGTTCTAGGTTTAGGTTTTAGGTTAAGGTTATTGGTAGGTTATTGGTTGTAACACCCCGAATTTTGGCCAACCTGGGATTAAACGTCCTTAGGCTATGGGTCAATTAAAACACCTGGAAATTCGCTTAGAACCCAATTCCATAGCTAAAGAAATCACTTAGGATTAATTCCTTTAGAAAATAAGTGTAAGTTAGCTAGCGCGACGTTAGAATAGCTGGGAAATGGTCCCTGATCACTTTAAATACGTTCTACAAGGCCCAAAGCGAGTGGAACCAATGGTGCTATAATGCTCTAAAGCCTCGGATCAAACTCTAAACCGGTTTGTTCTCGGGACCTCTTTGAAACTTTGTATTGGATCTAGACCGCGCGTCAAAAGTTCGATACCTACCATTTTAGACCGTTATGACCACTTAGCTGGGCTTGGCAATCGTTCAAAAATCAAGTCCAACTGACATTCTGAGGCTATTTCATTGAGCCTGGAGTGAAGAGAGTGAGAATAGGGTAGAGTTGTAATTTTGAAATTCAAATCTGGCACACAACTTGACGCATCAGTATTGAGCGTTCTGACCGTCAGAATTCAGCCAAATTATACCCTCGGATCAGGAAAAATTTCTATTTCATATCACGAGATTTGTAGACCTGATCTAGGTGCGATGACCGTTGAACTGAAATTGGACCGCCACGTGCGATCTGGGAACCCTACCGGTCTGAAAACTTGATGCGTGCTAGATCCAGTATGCATGAGCTTAAGTCCGACCGCATCTGGCCAGGGGACCTCCAGAAATACTCTTTTGGACCGAAACAGCCCCGATTTGGTTAGGCATCAAGTAAACATTGTTCCCAAGCCTATTTTGGGCATGTTTTAGGCTATAAAAGGGCTTGAAACCCTCATTCCTCTCTCCCATCCGAATTTGAGAAAAATTCTAGATTGGGAGAGAGAAAAGGTGAGAGTTTGTGAGAGAGATTTGAGGAGAATTCCTTGCCGCTTGTGCTACCTGGTGCAAGTGCCTAAGCAACGCAACTCAATCACCTTGCCGGTGATTTCTCTGCTTTTCTAGGTAAGAAAATACCCTAGAAGTTGCTGATATGAGTTTCCCTTGGTTCCATAGCATGTTAGCTGATAGAACTTGTGTATTAGGTTCTCTAATCGCCGTTGACGAAGCGTATACGCTCCGTTCGAATTTACACATCCATAAGAGACAAGGTGCGGATTTTAGACGCTTTGATTGACTGTTTCCAAAGCTTTCAATATCGTTTAATAGTAGATTCTTGATGGCAACGCCGTTTGACATGTACAACATGCTGTCCATTTTCTGTTTCGTAAACCAACGAAGAATATGAGATTTAGGGCATTTTAGTCATTTGTAGGAAGTACTGTTTTTACTCATATTTTGCTGATGTGATTGACATGGTTTATTGTCGCATTAGAATGTTAGGAATACATGCATAATTAGTTTGGCGAAGAGATTCGCCTAAATGCGCACTTCGGGTCGACATACTATATGTAGACTTAAGTGTGTAGTGTAAGTGTTTGTATAAATGCTTGTATTAGTATGTATTGAATTAAGTGGTGTTATGAATTAGTTTGAGATTGATTTCTCAATTAATATGCTGGTGTAAATGATTTTCTACATGTTAGCCATATGCATGATTTCATGATATGAATGAAATGCATGTGCTTGACGATTCGCTTAAGCTGTATGTTATAACATGTGCTTGGTGATTTCATTTTGATTTAGTTTGAGATTGAATTCTCAATTAATATGCTGATGGAAATGATTTCCTATATGTTGGCGATATGCATAAGTTCATTATATGTACGAAAGGCATGTGTTAGATGATTTACTTAAGTTCTATGTTATAACATGTGTTAACATGCTCACATGGTTGTATTTCAATTCCAATACTCTCATATGATTTGCTGATGTGATTCCTTAATTGTTTGGGACTATGCTTAGTCCAGGCAGTCGGTAACCGAGCGAATTCGTGGTTAGCTTATCTTCACCATGAACGACGCGTCGATGAACGCGAGCCGTGTTCTGGATTTGGCGGCAATGGTTAGGCCACACGAAGTGTTTTACGCACTTCATGTCGTCAACTTGAGATGCGATCGCGCTAGTCGAGCCCGTCAAGTAACCCGACTGGCCGTTGTATGTTCACCCTGCATGAGTCATAACTGCTTGAACCTAGGGTACTGAACTTACCATTGTAAACCCTGTCAACCATGGTACCTTGTTCCACGAAGACTCATGAGCCGGGCATGGTGGTATGGGACACCGTGGTCGAGCTGTCGGCCTACGCTGGTGTAACGCCCGTGAAAAATCCATACTTGGGCTCGAGTACCAACTCGACCCGAATTTGCGTAGAATTCATTCCTTTGGAAAATTTGACTAGGTTAGCTAGTGCAACGTTAGAATAGCTGGGAAATGGTCCCTGATCACTTTAAATACGTTCTACAAGGCCCGAAGCGAGTGGAACTAAGGGTGCTATAATGCTCTAAAGCCTCGGATCAAACTCTAAGCCGGTTTGTTCTCTGGACCACTTTGAATCTTTGTATTGGATCTAGACCGCACGTTGAAAGTCCTATACCTCCTATCTTAGACCGTTAGGACCGTCTAGCTGGGCTTGACACTCATTCCAAAAATCAAGTCAAACCGATGATCACAGGCTATTTCATTGAGCCCGGACCGAAGAGAGTGTGAATAGGGACATAGTTGGAATTTCAAATTTAAATCTGGCACACAAAATTGACGCATCAGTATTAGGCATTCTGACCGTCAGAATACAGCCAAATTACACCCTTGGATCAGGAAAAATATCTATTATATATCACGGGACTTATAGGCCTGATCTTGATGCGGTGACCGTTAAACTGAAACTGGGCCGCCACGTGCGATCTGGGAACCCAACCGGTCTGAAAACTGGATGTATGCTAGATCTAGTATGCATGAGCTTAAGTCCGACCGCACTTGGCCTGGGGACCTCCAGAAATGCCCTTTTGGACCGAAACGGCCCCGATTTGGTTAGGCACCAAGTAAACATTGTTCCCAAGCCTATTTTGGGAATGTTTTAGGCTATAAAAGGGGTTGAAACCCTCACTCCTCTCTCCCATCCGAATTTGAGAGAAGCCCTAGCTTGGGAGAGAGAAAAAGAGTGAGAGATTGTGAGAGAGTGGGAGAGTTCTTCCCGCCACTTGTGCTACGTGTTGCACATGCTTAAGCGACACTCCTCTACCGCTTTCCCGGCGATTCCACCGCAATCCTAGGTAAGTGAAAACCCTTAATAGTTGGTGATTTGAGTTTTTCTTGTTTCCATGGCGATGTAGCTTATGGATCTTATGTATTAGGCTCCTTACTCGCCGTAGACGAAGCATATACACTCCGCTTCAATTCCCGAGTCTACAAGACACTAGGTGAGGATTTTAGACGCTTGGATTGACGGTTCCCAATGCTTTCAATGTCGTTTAATAGTAGATTCTTGACGGCATCGCCATTTGACATGTACAAAATGCTCTCCGTTTCCCGTTTCTTAAGCTAACGAAGAATATGAGATTTAGGGCATTTTAGTCATTTGTAGGAAGTACTGTTTGCATTCATATTTTGCTGACGTGATTGACATGGTTTGTTGTCGCATTAGGAAGTTAGGAATGCGTGCATAATTAGTTTGGCGAAGAGATTCGCCTAGTTGCACACTTTGGGTCGACATGCTACATGTAGACCTAAGTGTGTAGTGCATGTGTTTGTATAAATGCTTGTATTAGTATGTATTGAACTAAATGATGTTATTTGATACTTTGTGATTGATTTTTCAATTATTATGCCGACCTAAATGATTTTCTACATGTTGACAAAATGCATGATTTCATTACATGCATGGAATGTATGTGCTTGAGGATTTGCTTAAGTTGAATATGCATGGGAAGTATGCCTTGAAGATTTGCTTAAGTTGAAAGTTATAACATGTGTTAACATGCTCACATGATGTATTTCAATTCCAATACCTTGTATAGTAATTCCATAGATGTGTGGGACTTGACTTAGTCCAGGCAGTCGGTAACCGAGCGAATTCGTGGCTGACTGGTCATAGCCACGAACGACGCGTCGATGAATGTGATTCGTGTTGAGAGTTGGCGGCAGTGGTTAGGCCACGCGAAGTGTTTTACGCACTTCATGTCGTTCAATTCGAGATGCGATCGCGCTAGTCGAGCCCGTCAAGTAACCCGACTGGCCGATGCTTGTTCACCTTGTATGTATCATAACTGCTTGAACCTAGGGTACTGAACTTACCATTGTAAACCCTATTAACCGTGGTACCTTGATCCACGAAGACTCATGAGCCGGGCATGGTGGTATGGGACACCGTGGTCGAGCTGTCGGCCTACGCTGGGGCCACAAACCTCCCCGTAGTGACCAGTGAGCACCTAGACTCGTGAGCAGATTATGGTGGTATGGGACACTATATTCTAGCTGTCGGCCTACACTGATCAGGCGACGAGCCCTTTGTAGTGACCGCGAGCGTATTCTGAGTTCACGGGAGGCGACGACCCTTCCGTGCAGTAGAGTACAGTAGGCCTGTATTGATAAGGTGATGGGGGAGCGGTGCAACGAGTGCGAGCAACAGCCCTGGCAGCCCTTGCAGTGACCTACGAAATGTACATCGTATGAGATTACTAGGAGTGACGACCCTAGACAGGATCCGTGTTGGGATTGATACAAGGGAGGTACCTTAGTTTCCCAATCCTGCTGTTTGAATGGACTAATAATAACTTGGTAATCATATCACCATAGCATTGCATGTGCCTGGAAGATGTGGAGCACTCTAGGGAGTGTGGCATGCCGCGGTCGTAAGATGTTGCCGTATGAGGGTGATCGTCGGTGAGGGCATACATCACGTCATATCATCTTGCATTAACAACAGTATTAGGACTTGTCTGATTTACTGCTTTACTATTATCGCGTGACTGAATTGTGAACATGCTAATCTTTGCTCTATGATTCCACTGAGTTGATCACTCATTCCCACGTTACGGGATGGTGTTTGCAACACCCACCAGACCCTGTTGTAGTTGCAGGTGACGATGAGATCCAGGAGGTGGAGCTAGATGATGACGAGGACCAGGATGAGTTCTCGTATATGCAGTATCATGACGGCTTTCCGTAGGTGACCTGGATCGAGGGGACATCAGTGGGACTTTTATTTTTGAACATTATTCTTTTGTTATGTACATGTATATGAGACTCAGAGATGTAGTCATACTTTGGAGACAGTTGAGATTACTTTGTTTTTCCATACAGTGATATATATCTTGTTTAGTCTTCCGCTTGCTTTTATCACTGGATCTGAAGTATGAATTGCAGTTTTGGTATACTTTTACTCATGTGAATGCTTTAAATCAGACAACATTGAATCATAACCATTTTTGTTGCATAAGTGACGGTCTGGAACTCGGGAGTTGAGTTTATACACGACCCCCGATTTTCAGGGTGTTACAAGTTGGTATCAGAGCATGAATGAGAGTATACTGGGCCTGGGTTATGGTCTTGCGACGTACGCTGTCGCTTCCTTTGACTTAGGTGGGTGCGAGAAGGATCTAGAAACACTTCTAGGATCACAGATTCGCCGATAGGCGAAGTCTATAAGGATCGATCGCAAGATCGAGTCTGTAACGCATCTCGGGTCGCGTAAAGCGACCCGAATCACTTCTAAGCTGTAGGAAGTCGGGTGGAGATGTCCTATGAGCGGTTTTAAACCGCAAAAGTGAATCCATGGGCCGTGGAATGACCACGACTCTAGTAATCAATCGCCAGGGCTTAAAAACCCCGTTTTGCCAAAAATTCTCAAAATTCCTTCTCTAAACACTTCAACCTTCAGTTCTTTTGTATCCATTTCATGTTAGGCATCAAACCTAATGTGAAAATAACACAAATTAGTACATTCACCAAATTTTACAGTGAATAGTAAAATTTCATGAAAAATGGCCATAAGGCCATTCTAACTTCACTTTCTTTAGCAACTAAGGAGCTAGAAAGATGTACTGGATCCTTCTACCCCAAATTCATATGCTGCATCATATGGTTTGGTATTCGGGATTGCGATGTGGACCCGGAAAGCCCCAAAAACATGTTTGGGCCCATAGGGACCAAAATACTATGAACTAAGGGGTGGGACTAGACTTTTTGGGACCCTGGGACCATGGGGGACCAGACCCATGGGGTCCTGCTGGCCAACCTGGAGGTTGGCCGGCGATGCCATCGCCGGCCGGCCACCTCGGACGGTGCTGCCCTTTGGGCGCACCCACTTATATGTCTCCCACAACACCCCTAGGTACCTCCCATCCCACGAAAACCCCTAAAACACCCCTCTCCTTCACAAACAGCCCCCTTGCATGCCCTATCTTCGATTTTCAGCGCTCCATTCCAAATCCCGGCGACCCAAACCCCTCCTAATCCCTTCCTTGGCCAAAACCGACCACCACCCATTGATTATTGGGTGTTGGCAGCCCCTTTCCTTGAAGATTTTCCCATTTGGAGCTCCAAAATCCCCCAAATAGTGTCGAAATCGTGAGCAGCTCCATTCCATCTTTTTGTTCTTATTTTTCCCTGAAACTACAGCCTTGGGAAGCTTGAAGCATCCCTCTACGACGCCTAGATTTCCTTTTGTCAGATTGGGCAGCCATTTCTCCGCATTTTCGGCGTTTTCCATGGCTTTCGTGGAAGCTATTTTGGGTCTTTTGTCACTCTCATCCATCCTGTCTTTGATGGGTAAGAGGAAAACTGCAACAGACGAGACTGGGCCGAGCCGCCCTGCTCGATTGAGAAGACCGCGGGGTGGTGCCGCAAGTTCAAGCGCCGCCGCAGGTCCAGCTGCAGTCCTGGAGTGCCGTACGAAGCGGGATTTGGATCCCCATGCACA
Organism: Magnolia kwangsiensis; assembly: GCA_037074715.1. Classification (NCBI taxonomy): domain Eukaryota; kingdom Viridiplantae; phylum Streptophyta; class Magnoliopsida; order Magnoliales; family Magnoliaceae; genus Magnolia; species Magnolia kwangsiensis. Next base: position 111,410,241 of record CM073573.1, on the reverse strand, counting down.
CCTTGGACGAACCATCCTATCAGAGATGCCTCATGGTGAATACACTGATCGTAGAGTGTTATTTGAGGCGGACGTAGATGGGCGATTGTTCGGCGAATATCTGTTGTTCGAACGCATTGAAGCTGCGCACTGGGGACCGATCTTTGAAGCTCGCGCTCGTGCTAATGTGAGCACTGTTCGTGCCTTCTATGCTAGCATCCAGAGTCCTACCTTGGAGCCCTTGCAGTTCAAAATCCCTTTTGGTAGAGATCGGATGGCTACGATCGACGTCCAGTTGGTTGCGCGACTTCTCAACGTGCCTCTAGGTGATGTACATCCAAGTGAGAAAAATTTGAGGACTAGACGTGAACGAGATCGCCGCACCAGGTTTCTGTGCGGTAAGTTGGTTCCATGGCAGCCTAATAATAGCCTCAAGGCGACGTACATGTCTGAGGATTTGCGTCTGCTGCATCACATCTGCACGTTCAATGTTTATCCTAGGTCGACGAACCGCATTGAATGTACACGTCTTATGGTCGATTTCTTATTTCTGGTGGCTCAGGGAGAGAACGTATGTATGGCCACTTTCATCTTACGGCAGATAGTTCTCATAGCCAGGTCGAGAAGAACATCCGAATCCCTTCCCTTTGGCCGACTCATTTGCAGAATTGCGCTTGAGTTTGCCTATAGACTTGGACCCGAGTTGCCGGTATCGATTCATACCATCGATGAGTCGACGATGGTTAAGATGAAGATTGGGTCGCAATATCGTGAACATCAACTTGAAAGGGATAGTGGGGACGACTTTGATGAAGAGGAAGATCAAAGCGAAGGAGAACCTAGTGCAGAAGTTCAGGAAGAGACTCAGGAAGAAGCAGAAGAGGAGGCTCAGGATACTGATGAGAGTCCTCCTCCTTCTGCGCAGACTACTATTGACGATCGCATTGCTCGGATGGAGGAGAGTCAGACCGCTTTGCGAAGGGAAGTCCAAGAACTTCGAGCAGAGGTCGCTGATGCCAAGGCCGTTACGAAGAAGAAATTTGGCAAGGTGACTCGCACCTTGAAGGCAATCCTGTGTTGCTTACAGGATAAGGGTGCTCCTCCTCCGTCGCCAGACTCCGACTAGCGACGCGATCTTTGATGTTGTTATGAGTAGATAGCCATTTTCCGTTTCATGTGTGTAAAGCCTATTAGGGCTAGTGCTTTGCTTTTGTCGCTGTTGCTTAACTGTCTTAATTTCCATGTCATTCTAGTCATGATGCTTGTAAGGATATATCCCTTGTATTGTGACAATTTTGATTAATTGAAGTGCATGGAATGCCTTGACTCTTTAGTGAATGATTGTGGTGTATTTGTGCAATTGAGACTGACAAGGTTGCGCCCTATTTTGAATATAGGGAATGCCACCTAAGACTACGAGGAGCGCGGTTCGGCTTTCATTGTTAGAGCAGATGGATCAGGCTCCTTCTCAGTCTGGTACTCGTCCGGACCCTGCTGTGGGCCCGATTCCTGAGACTGTTCGATCGTCTCAGCCTGCTACTGGTCCTACAGATGGACCACCGCCATTTACACCATCAGTTAGAGAGCCACAGCGCGCATCTACTTCCGCACCTCATCCGCCACAGCCTGCTCCACCACCTGATAGATTCGAGCAGATGATGGCTATGATGCTACAGCAGCAGCAGCTATTGACTACTATAGTCGGGACTTTAGCCCAGGGTGGGGGTGCGACTGCATCTACTCCGCCTGCACCACCTGCGCATCCAGCTGAGGATGCCTATGCTTACGCCCAGGATGAGGGCATAGCACTTCCTGCGCAGCCTGCTTTCCCTGCGGGGAACCCTGCCGACACTCGGGGCCTTCTGGAGCGATTTCAGCGCTTGCGGCCTCCTACTTTCACGGGTTCTCACAGACCCGAGGAGGCTGAGTTTTGGCTCGACCGAGTGTCGAAGATTCTGCGCATGTTGCACTGCACTGAGGCAGAGCAGGTAGAGCTGGCTACCTTCCAGTTTGAGAGAGAGGCCAGTATGTGGTGGGATAGTGTATTGCGGACTGTTACCGCAGACTTCGTGTGGACATGGGCAGCATTCGAGTTTCGCTTCCATGAGAAGTATTATCCTCAGACCTACAGACACGAGAGGGAGAATGAGTTTCTCCGTCTCAGGCAGGCAGCGATGACGGTCACCGAGTATGAGCATCGGTTCACAGAGTTGGGCAGGTACGTCCCGACGATTTTAGCTGATGAGCAGATGCGCATACGGCGCTTTTTGGAGGGCTTGCGACCGGATATTCGGTCGAAGATGTGCTGCATCAGTTTCTCCTCCTATGCGGAGTTGGTTCACATGTCCATGCGGGCAGAGCAGGACGTGGATCGACTTGCGCGATCACGAGGCCCGACTACTTCGAGGCCGCGACCGGAGTTGCCAGATAGGCCCTTCGCGAGCAAGAGGCCTCGCATTGATCCTCCTACCAGGACCACGGCGCCAGTAGGACCGTTTCGGCGCCCTGATCTATCATGCACATACTGTGGGAGGACGGGCCACCTAGCGCCGAGTTGCTTTGCGAGGATGCGGGACAGTGGGTTCTCGCCGCCGCAGAAGATTGATCGTGTACGTCCACAGGCGATATCAGCACCGCCTATACGGTCAGCTCCTGCGCAGTCCTCTTTCAGACCCACAGTATCGCAGATTCGACAGCCCCCACGGCCCTTGACACAGCGGCCGAACCGGCCACAGCAGGCTCGAGTTCATGCACTGACCGCTGAGGCAGCTACGACGCCGACTTTCCAGCATTCAGCCTTCGAGGTCACGGGCCATATCGGAGGTACTCCCGTTCTTGTCATGGTGGACACTGGTTCCACGATTTCCTTGATATCGCGTGCCGTAGTCAGACGTCTTGGGTTGCAGACTATCACTATGGATAGCGTGCGAGTCCTTGCAGCTCATGGAGATTATTCGGATGTCACCCAGATGTGTGAGGGTTGTTTACTTGATCTGGGAGGCAGGACGATGACTCTTGATTTGGTCGTCGATCCCTCGCTCGTATATCTCGACGTCATTCTTGGCATGGACTGGTTGACTGCAGCGAGAGCCGAGATTGACTGCGAGGCTCGTGTGGTGACGGTGTACGAGCCTGAGGGCACGCCTTTCACATTTTCAGTGCGGGTAAATCTTCCTTTCCGCATTCTTAGCTACGCCACCCTGTTGCACGACGCTGGTGCCCAGGTACTTGAGCAGACGCCGGTTGTTTCTGAGTTCGGGGATCTGTTCAGGAAGATCCCTGGTTTGCCGCCCCGACGTGAGATCGATTTCACTATCGATCTGATTCCTGGTTCTACACCCGTCTCACTGCCGACGTATCGCATGGCACCATGTGAGATGGAGGAGTTGAGGACACAGATTGATGGTCTACTAGAGCTTGGCCTTATACGGCCTAGCGTATCTCCTTGGGGAGCACCGGTCTTGTTCGTGAAGAAGAAGGATGGTTCGCTGCGATTGTGTATTGATTATCGCAGGCTGAACCAACTCACAGTGAAGAACAAGTACCCTTTGCCCAGGATCGATGACTTATTTGATCAGTTGAGAGGAGCGCAGTACTTCTCGAAGATTGATCTTCAGTCAGGATATCATCAGCTGCGCGTCAGAGATGAGGACGTGCAGAAGACAGCGTTCAGGACCAGTTTTGGTCATTACGAGTTCCTTGTGATGTCGTTCGGTCTCACGAACGCACCGGCTGTGTTCATGGATCTGATGAACCGGGTACTACGGCCTTTCCTCTATCGATTCGTCGTTGTCTTCATCGACGACATTTTGGTATACTCTAGGAGTCGAGAGGAGCATGAGGAGCACTTGCGTTTGGTCCTTGATACGCTCAGACAGCATCAGTTGTTCGCACAGTATAAGAAGTGCGACTTCTGGAAGCAGGAGGTGAAGTTTCTGGGACACGTGGTGTCCAAGGATGGCATGGCAGTTGACCTGTCTAAGGTAGCTGCGGTGCAGGACTGGGAGCAGCCTGGTTCTGTCACTGAGGTGAGGAGTTTCTTGGGTCTCGCTGGCTACTATCGGCGCTTCATTCAGGATTTCTCGAAGATCGCGAGACCCTTATCTCAGTTGACACGGAAGGACGTGAAGTTCGCCTGGAATGATAAGGCGGAGTCAGCTTTTCAGGAGCTGAAGGACAGACTTACGTCCGCCCCTGTGCTAGTATTGCCAGAGCAAGGGGTTAAATACACTATATACACTGACGCGTCTAGCGTTGGTTTGGGTTGTGTCCTTATGCAGAGGGACAGGGTAATTTCGTATGCCTCGAGACAATTAAGGAAGCACGAGGAGAATTACCCTACACACGACCTGGAGTTGGCAGCCGTGATATTCGCACTGAGACTCTGGAGACATTACCTCTATGGAGAGGAGTTCGAGCTCTTTTGCGACCACAAGAGCCTCAAGTACATATTCACACAGCGGGACTTGAATATGAGGCAGCGGCGATGGATGGAGACGCTGAAGGACTTCAAGTTTGAAGTCTCTTACCATCCTGGGAAGGCGAACCTTGTGGCTGATGCGTTGAGCCGCAAGAAGGCGATAGAGTTTGCGGCTCCGCTGATGGTTGCCGAGTGGGATATGGTTGAGTTTTTGCGAGACTTTGAGCAGAAACTCACTGTAGAGGAGCCATTTGAGTTCATCGCACATGTTCAGGTGCGATCCCCGATCGATGACCGTGTCATCGAGGCGCAGAGGGACGACGCGCATCTTACTGAGCTTCGAGAGCAGGCCAGTGATGATGATGACGCCGACTGGCGAGTTGGCATGAATGGGGGTTTACGTTACCGTGGCCGCCTATGCGTTCCTGATGTCCCTGACTTGAGACGAGAGATTCTCGAGGCTGCGCATTCTACTAGACTCGCGATGCATCCTGGCAGCACGAAGATGTATCGTGACGTGAAGAGGACGTACTGGTGGGAAGGTATGAAGACCCACATTGCTGAGTTCGTGTCCCGTTGCCTCACTTGTCAACAGGTGAAGGCAGAGCATCGCCGACCACCTGGACTTTTGCAGCCTATGCCGATTGCAGAGTGGAAGTGGGATTTCATTTCCATGGACTTCATTTCTGGGTTGCCGAAGACGAGGAAGGGGCATGATTCTATTTGGGTGATCGTCGACCGATTGACGAAGTCGGCGCACTTCCTACCGATCAGAGTTACGAACTCTGCAGACGAGCTGGCTAGATTGTATATTAGAGAGATCGTGCGTCTGCATGGAGTTCCGTTGGAGATCGTGTCGGACAGAGACACGCGGTTCACTTCTATTTTCTGGACTCGCATTCAGGAGGCTATGGGTGTGAAGTTGAAGTTCAGTACTGCCTTCCACCCACAGACGGACGGACAGACAGAGCGAGTGAACCAGATCCTGGAGGACATGTTGCGAGCTTGCGCATTGGACTTCAAGGACAGTTGGGATGACTGTCTTGCATATGCGGAGTTTGCGTACAACAATAGTTTCCAGGCGAGTATCGGCATGGCACCTTATGAGGCGCTGTATGGGCGACCTTGTCGCGCACCGCATTGCTGGTTAGAGGTCGGTGAGCGCAGCTTGATTGGCCCAGAGTTGGTGCAGGCGACGTCAGAGAAGATTGATATTATTCGACGTCGGCTTCTTACAGCGCAGAGCAGACAGAAGAGCTACGCCGATACGAGACGGAGACCACTAGAGTTCACAGTCGGGGATCATGTGTTTTTGCGAGTTTCCCCTATGAAGGGAGTCCTTCGGTTCGGGAAGAAGGGGAAGCTGGCACCGCGATACATTGGTCCATTTCAGATCCTCGATCGTGTGGGAGCAGTGGCTTACCGATTGGCTTTACCCACGCCCCTCGCGAGCGTCCACAACGTATTTCATGTTTCTATGCTGAAGAAGTACGTTGCTGATCCTTCTCATATCATCAGATGGGAGCAGGTGCAGTTAGGAGAGGATGTTACTTATATCCTGCGACCGACACGCATCTTAGACCGGAAGGAGCAGGTACTGCGTAGCAAGGTGATTCCCCTTGTGAAGGTACTATGGACGCATCATACTGAGGAGGAGGCTACTTGGGAGACAGAAGCCGAGATCAGAAAGAACTACCCACAGCTTCTCGAGGAGTACGAAAAGGTACAAAATTTCGAGGACGAAATTATTTGTTAAGGGGGGTAGATTGTAACGCCCGTGAAAAATCCATACTTGGGCTCGAGTACCAACTCGACCCGAATTTGCGTAGAATTCATTCCTTTGGAAAATTTGACTAGGTTAGCTAGTGCAACGTTAGAATAGCTGGGAAATGGTCCCTGATCACTTTAAATACGTTCTACAAGGCCCGAAGCGAGTGGAACTAAGGGTGCTATAATGCTCTAAAGCCTCGGATCAAACTCTAAGCCGGTTTGTTCTCTGGACCACTTTGAATCTTTGTATTGGATCTAGACCGCACGTTGAAAGTCCGATACCTCCTATCTTAGACCGTTAGGACCGTCTAGCTGGGCTTGACACTCATTCCAAAAATCAAGTCAAACCGATGATCACAGGCTATTTCATTGAGCCCGGACCGAAGAGAGTGTGAATAGGGACATAGTTGGAATTTCAAATTTAAATCTGGCACACAAAATTGACGCATCAGTATTAGGCATTCTGACCGTCAGAATACAGCCAAATTACACCCTTGGATCAGGAAAAATATCTATTATATATCACGGGACTTATAGGCCTGATCTTGATGCGGTGACCGTTAAACTGAAACTGGGCCGCCACGTGCGATCTGGGAACCCAACCGGTCTGAAAACTGGATGTATGCTAGATCTAGTATGCATGAGCTTAAGTCCGACCGCACTTGGCCTGGGGACCTCCAGAAATGCCCTTTTGGACCGAAACGGCCCCGATTTGGTTAGGCACCAAGTAAACATTGTTCCCAAGCCTATTTTGGGAATGTTTTAGGCTATAAAAGGGGTTGAAACCCTCACTCCTCTCTCCCATCCGAATTTGAGAGAAGCCCTAGCTTGGGAGAGAGAAAAAGAGTGAGAGATTGTGAGAGAGTGGGAGAGTTCTTCCCGCCACTTGTGCTACGTGTTGCACATGCTTAAGCGACACTCCTCTACCGCTTTCCCGGCGATTCCACCGCAATCCTAGGTAAGTGAAAACCCTTAATAGTTGGTGATTTGAGTTTTTCTTGTTTCCATGGCGATGTAGCTTATGGATCTTATGTATTAGGCTCCTTACTCGCCGTAGACGAAGCATATACACTCCGCTTCAATTCCCGAGTCTACAAGACACTAGGTGAGGATTTTAGACGCTTGGATTGACGGTTCCCAATGCTTTCAATGTCGTTTAATAGTAGATTCTTGACGGCATCGCCGTTTGACATGTACAAAATGCTCTCCGTTTCCCGTTTCGTAAGCTAACGAAGAATATGAGATTTAGGGCATTTTAGTCATTTGTAGGAAGTACTGTTTGCATTCATATTTTGCTGACGTGATTGACATGGTTTGTTGTCGCATTAGGAAGTTAGGAATGCGTGCATAATTAGTTTGGCGAAGAGATTCGCCTAGTTGCACACTTTGGGTCGACATGCTACATGTAGACCTAAGTGTGTAGTGCATGTGTTTGTATAAATGCTTGTATTAGTATGTATTGAACTAAATGATGTTATTTGATACTTTGTGATTGATTTTTCAATTATTATGCCGACCTAAATGATTTTCTACATGTTGACAAAATGCATGATTTCATTACATGCATGGAATGTATGTGCTTGAGGATTTGCTTAAGTTGAATATGCATGGGAAGTATGCCTTGAAGATTTGCTTAAGTTGAAAGTTATAACATGTGTTAACATGCTCACATGATGTATTTCAATTCCAATACCTTGTATAGTAATTCCATAGATGTGTGGGACTTGACTTAGTCCAGGCAGTCGGTAACCGAGCGAATTCGTGGCTGACTGGTCATAGCCACGAACGACGCGTCGATGAATGTGATTCGTGTTGAGAGTTGGCGGCAGTGGTTAGGCCACGCGAAGTGTTTTACGCACTTCATGTCGTTCAATTCGAGATGCGATCGCGCTAGTCGAGCCCGTCAAGTAACCCGACTGGCCGATGCTTGTTCACCTTGTATGTATCATAACTGCTTGAACCTAGGGTACTGAACTTACCATTGTAAACCCTATTAACCGTGGTACCTTGATCCACGAAGACTCATGAGCCGGGCATGGTGGTATGGGACACCGTGGTCGAGCTGTCGGCCTACGCTGGGGCCACAAACCTCCCCGTAGTGACCAGTGAGCACCTAGACTCGTGAGCAGATTATGGTGGTATGGGACACTATATTCTAGCTGTCGGCCTACACTGATCAGGCGACGAGCCCTTTGTAGTGACCGCGAGCGTATTCTGAGTTCACGGGAGGCGACGACCCTTCCGTGCAGTAGAGTACAGTAGGCCTGTATTGATAAGGTGATGGGGGAGCGGTGCAACGAGTGCGAGCAACAGCCCTGGCAGCCCTTGCAGTGACCTACGAAATGTACATCGTATGAGATTACTAGGAGTGACGACCCTAGACAGGATCCGTGTTGGGATTGATACAAGGGAGGTACCTTAGTTTCCCAATCCTGCTGTTTGAATGGACTAATAATAACTTGGTAATCATATCACCATAGCATTGCATGTGCCTGGAAGATGTGGAGCACTCTAGGGAGTGTGGCATGCCGCGGTCGTAAGATGTTGCCGTATGAGGGTGATCGTCGGTGAGGGCATACATCACGTCATATCATCTTGCATTAACAACAGTATTAGGACTTGTCTGATTTACTGCTTTACTATTATCGCGTGACTGAATTGTGAACATGCTAATCTTTGCTCTATGATTCCACTGAGTTGATCACTCATTCCCACGTTACGGGATGGTGTTTGCAACACCCACCAGACCCTGTTGTAGTTGCAGGTGACGATGAGATCCAGGAGGTGGAGCTAGATGATGACGAGGACCAGGATGAGTTCTCGTATATGCAGTATCATGACGGCTTTCCGTAGGTGACCTGGATCGAGGGGACATCAGTGGGACTTTTATTTTTGAACATTATTCTTTTGTTATGTACATGTATATGAGACTCAGAGATGTAGTCATACTTTGGAGACAGTTGAGATTACTTTGTTTTTCCATACAGTGATATATATCTTGTTTAGTCTTCCGCTTGCTTTTATCACTGGATCTGAAGTATGAATTGCAGTTTTGGTATACTTTTACTCATGTGAATGCTTTAAATCAGACAACATTGAATCATAACCATTTTTGTTGCATAAGTGACGGTCTGGAACTCGGGAGTTGAGTTTATACACGACCCCCGATTTTCAGGGTGTTACAGCTGGGGCCACAAACCTCCCCGTAGTGACCAGTGAGCACCTAGACTCGTGAGCAGATTATGGTGGTATGGGACACTATATTCTTGATGTCGGCCTACATTGATAAGGTGATGGGGGAGCGGTGCAACGAGTGCGAGCAACAGCCCTGGCAGCCCTTTGTAGTGACCGCGAGCGTATTCTGAGTCTACGGGAGGCGACGACCCTTCCGTAGCAGTAGAGTACAGTAGGCCTATATTGATAAGGTGATGGGGGAGCGGAGCAACGAGTGCGTGCAACAGCCCTGACAGCCCTTGCAGCGACCTACAAAATATACATCGTATGAGATTACTAGGAGTGACGACCCTAGACAGGATCTGTGTTGGGATTGATATAAGGGAGGTACCTTAGTTTCCCAATCCTGCTGTTTGAATGACTAATAACAACTTGGAAATCATATCACCATAACATTGCATGTGCCTGGAAGATGTGGAGCACTCTAGGGAGTGTGGCATGCCGCGGTCGTAAGATGTTGCCGTATGAGGGAGATCGTCGGTGAGGGCATACATCACGTCATGTCATATTGCATTAACAACAGTATTAGGATTGTTTGATTTACTGCTTTACTGCTTTACTATTATCGCATGATTGATTTGATAACATGCTAATCTCTGCTCTCTTATCCCACTGAGTTGATCACTCACTCCCACGTTACGGGATGGTGTTTCCGGACACCCACCAGTCCCTATTGTGATTGCAGATGATGGCGCGGCCTGCGAGGCGGAGCTGGACTTGATGATGATGAGGAGGATTCCTCCTTTATGCGTGATCTGATTGACGGGATTACAGGGAGGTTGATTAGATACCTTGACACTTGTCATTTTATATTTTTAGAACACTCATGTATATCCTTTTGGTTTACTTTTGGGGTATACATGTATGTATATAACCTGGTAACATGTTCACACTCTGGAGACATACGACAGTTTATATATGTTATACATACTATCACATTCTTTCGCTTGTTAATTTATCTGTCTCTGGGGTATGATATGCTGTTCTAGCTTAATCTCACTCATGTTTAATACATTATCACAGACAACATTCAATCATACATATCTATGTTGCATAAATAACATTTTGGAACTCGGGAGTTGGGTTTTTGCTCGACCCCCCGATTTTCGGGATGTTACAGATGGTATCAGAGCATGATTTGGATTAAACCGGGCCTGGGTTATGGTCACGCGACGTACGCTATCTCTCCCTTTGACTTAGGAGGGTGCGAGGAAGGTTTAGAAACACTTATAGGATCGCATATTCGCCAATAGGCGAAGTCTGTTCATTTTGACCGCGGGATCGAGTCCGTAGCGCATCTCGGGTCGCGTAAAGCAACCTGAATAGCTTCTAGGTCGTAGGAAGTCGGGTTGAGCCGTTCTTTGAATGATTTTAAACCCGTGAAAGTAAATCCTTGTGTCGTGGGATGACCAGGACTCCTGTATTCAATCGTCAGGGCTTAAAAACCCCGTTTCACCAAAAATCTTCAAAATTCTTCCTCTCACCACCCCAATCTTTATTTCTTTCTTATCCATTTCATGTTAGGCATCAAACCTAATGTGAAAATAACAAAAAATCATACTTTCATAAAATTTTATAGTGAATAGTAAAATTTCATGAAAAATGGCCATAAGGCCATTCTAACTTCACTTTCTTTAGCAAATAATGGGCTAGATGGATGTACTAGCTCCTTCTACCCCAAAATCATATGTTGTATGATAGGGTTTTGTATTCAAGATTACAGATTGGATGCAAAAATCCCCGAATGCATCTTTGGACCCATATAGGGCAATCTAGAATGAACCAAGATGGGGACCATACATTTTTGGAGTCCCTGGACCATTAGGGATCAAACCCATATGGTCCCACCGGCCATCGTGCAAGATGGCCGGCGATGCCATCGCCGACCGGTGTGGCCCATTTGGTCTGGTTTTTGGGCGCACGCCCTATTTTGGATCGTGTACCCTCCCCATAGGTGTCCCGTCCAAAGAAAATCTCCAAAACTTGCCTCTCCTTCACAAAAAGCCCTCCCCATAGCCCTATTTGCGTTTTCCAGCAACGACCTCCAAATTTCATGATTCTAAACCACCCCCAAATCCATTCTTGGCCTAAAACGACCACACTCCTTCACTCCACTGCTGTTTGCAACCTTCCCTCTTGAAGATCTCGTTGTTTGGAGCTCTTACAACCCTCGAATCGAGCTGAAATCGTGAGGCGCTCCATTCCCCTTTTTCATTCTCCTTTCTCTCTGAAAATATATCCTAGGGGAGCTTGAAGCATCCCTCTACAATGCCTAGATTTCATTCTGTCCATTTGGGCGATGATTCCTCCGCATTTTCTTCACTTTCCATAGCTAAGTTAAGCTGTTTTAGCCATTTTCTCCTTTTCCACCATCCTCCTTCTCATGTCCCTTTTATTTGAGCCTTACCCTCTCTTTGGGTCTCAAAAATTGTGCTAACCTCAAATCCCATTTCTCAACTTTCTTCTTTTGAGAAGTATTGAAAATACTTGGCCGATAGAGCTCTAATGGGCAACTGACAGTACTGAACTAGATAGTATTCAAGCAGGTTAATTGGGACCATGGTAGAAGTCCTTTGGTAGAATTATGCATCTATGTCGTTGCCCTGTAGATTGTTTGATTTTTGTTTTAAGGATTTCTGTGTTTTGTTGTTATTGGGTCTAGTGATGTCACCGGTAGAAAATGTGTTTGTGTTGTGGTTTGGGCTTAATATAGCCGAAATTTATTGAATGGAGTGCATGCCGTCTCATTTCGCTGTAAGGTATTGTCCCTGAATCGGGAGTATTGTAACTCCCAGGATTCAGCCTGCAAATTAATTTTTATCCCAACCCACCCTCCTACCAAGCATGCCACTTCCGATCCCGCTATGGGACTAGAAATGCGGTTCCATTTAATACAACTAAACACTACGGGCCACATAGGCCCTTGACGTTTGGACCTAGAGTTAGTACTTCAAGATTTGAAGGGTCTGACGACATAGAAAATCCAATTCCATTTAGATAATCTTGACCCTAAGTAATAGAACAACTCCCTGTAGTAGAATTGGTATGGAACCATTTAACGTATAAACTTAGGCTTTGGATTATAGCTACTGAGTTGCAGACTAGCCTACTAGTTACCTTAAGTAGTGTGAAGCCTGTATATGCTAAGGAATAGTAGGTTAGATTTACTTGGAATGAGACTCCCTTCCTTGGATAGACCCTCATAACATCCATAGACTCCTTTAGTAACTCTCAGGAAGCTTACGTAACTTAGAACCATTTCCTCTTAGGGAAGACTTATAAATCCCTTAGATGGAACTTAGAATGTACCAACACACCCCTTAGAATTGCCTTCCCCAAGGGCTTGTTACATTCGGGAATGCGGAGTAAAGGAACTGCATGTAAGCGATATATTCGCGGTTTGAAACGACTCCTTAATCCTAGTAGTTACCAATAAATCCAATGCTCTGATCAAGCAGAGGATCGGCATCGACTCGGATTAAGAATTGATACAATAAATCTTCTGTTCTAGCTAGACAGAAAGTCTATGTATCCAGCTCAGACCTACTACACAACCTTTCTTCTGTGATGACCCAACCACCTATAACCAAACAGGATCACATTGCCTTTGGGAAATGGCGAGGACTTAAAGCCAGTAGAGGATTCGACATCTTGCCACCAATTCATACCTGACCCTGAACTTAACCACAATAGAGATTAGGCTCATCTCTATGATAATAGGTACCAATGCCATAGAACGCATCATTAGCAAGGAAAACCATGTAGAGAAAGGTTGGTTCCATTTTAGGTTAAGGATAGCCCCTAAGTTGTGCCTCGTTCCGATATACGGAGCAATGCATAGATTCTTGAACTCTAAGTAAAACCAAGTTTTAAGGGGGGTAGAACGTATTGAGTCCAATCCAGTTAGGTTAGTCAACGTTACCGTTCGATCCGAGTGGCGCAGCGGAAGCGTGGTTGGCCTCCTCCCCACTGGCCCAAGATCGAAACCTTTGAGTTAGGTTATACGTAAAGGTTAGGTCGTTAAATAAGATTTGAACCTTCCTTAGAATGTCAATACTAAAGTCTCTCTAGGTACTCCTTGCCTTTCGCCAATGTCGGGGATGACATTGTATTTTAAGGGGGTTAGATTGTAACACCCCGGATTTTGGCCAACCTGTAAGACCCGTATCTTGGTCCGTACCTTTCCGTACACTTCCGCGGTCTTACCGGTCGAATTCCGGCAACTTTCGACCCTTAATGAATATCGACGCGCGACCCGGATTCATGTGCCGACAACCCGAGTCGACTCAACTCGAGACCTATACCATAGCGACCGCACCGTCGCCGCGGTTCCGATACCGCGACTCGCGCGCCGAGGCGATACCCGGATCAAGAGATATGAGCCAACGTTCGGTGAGAGAAAACGCCGCGCGTTGCGAAAACCAAGGGAATCTCAACGATGTGTCACATCAATCACATCAATCCCATCAATCAATCACCCATCAAGCCATCACATGTCAAGTACACATCACTTCCATCCCTTTTTCCCAAGCAACCACAAAAGTCTCCCAAACCCATACCTCTCTTACACAAAAGCCAACAAAGTCTTCTCAACCCATACCTTTCTTACACAAAAAGCCACAAAAGTCAAATTTCTCTTACACCACCATCACTCACCCATCCATCCATCACTCCCTCTCTCTCCCTTTACATCACTCTCTCTCTCTCTCTCTTTCTCATTTCAAAATTTCCAAGCAACAACAATTCCAAAGGGCTCCCACGTATGGAATTTCCCATGTCCCTCTAAGCTTCAAGTGGCCCACCTTCTTACCCCAAAATCTCCAATCTCAACCCTCCATTCTTCATCCTAACCGTTGAAGTTGAAGCCAAGGTGCCAAGGAACCCCTAGGAGCGAGAAGATCGGACGGTGGGTGCTTCTATAGGGTAGATTTTCTTATTTTTATGATGGACTAGGTGAGGCCCACCGATCAATGGTGTGGATCTCACTTGGGACCCTTATTTGTGGCCGATGGACCACTTGGATCGCCATGATCATTCCATGATGGGGCCATTCTCCATGGACCCCATCATGATCCTTATTTTCATTTGAGAAGGGTCATCTAGACCATCCATATCGGTGGGGAAAGGATTCCCACCGTTGATCTTGAGTTTTGATGGTCATATGTGCAAATGACCCATGGATGTATGTTTCATTGCAAGGGAGGGCCCATAATAACGGGGTCCCTCCATCACAAGCCGTGTCCCACTCTCCATATCTCTCTCCCTCTCTCTTTTATTTTATTGTATTTTATTTTATTTTATTTTATTTTATTGTAATGGGATGGTGTGGCCCACTTGAATGGATCCCAACTTGATGTATTTATTTTATTCAAGTGGGGCCCACCTGAGATGTTATTTCCATGCCGCCCATCATGTGGTGGCCCACTTCATCAGGCCCACCACAAATATTGTGTATGAACGTCAGCCGTCCAGCGTCCTGGGACGCTGGACGTTTCTAAGAAAATGAGGACAAGAAAAGAAAAAAAAAAAAAGAAGAAAGGAAAAAGGAAGAAAAAGAAGGGAATGGGGTTTTCCCTTTGCATAGGCCCCACCCTGATATCTATGTCCTATCCAAGCCGTCCATCCTCTCACCCACGGTATTCTAGCCGTTGGGTAAAAGTTTGGAACTAATCCAATCGCCTGGTGGGCCATAGCGCCTAATATTGCGCCCTTACCATCAAAACACTAGTTCCTTATTTTATTTCACCTACAAGCATCAAAAAAATTGGAACTCTGGACTCATTTGAACGGCGTCGAGCCACTTAACGCAATGGCTGGGGCGGATTCCATTTTAGCGGGCTACATACATGAAAAACCCCAGGAAAACGGGTTCTCCTGAAATTTTCCAAGAGGCAGGGCCTCTGTTTTTTTTTGTTGGCAGGCAGCGCTGCACGCGGCAGCGTGCAGCCGTGGGACGGCGGACGGGCTGCCGTGCAGCCACCCACGGCTGCTGCCGTGGGCCCCATGTGATGTATATGTTTTATCTATACCGTCCATCAGGTGGGCCCCCTTCTCAGGTGTGCCCCCTCCAAATTTCAGGTCAATCCAAACTCTAGGTGGGCCACACCACAAGAAACAGTGTGAATGGGCACCCACCATTGAAACTCTTCCTGGGGTCCACAGAAGGGTTGGATCAAGCTGCAATTTTTACTGACCCTTCATACAGGTCTGAGTGACCTTATGAACGGGTTGGATTTCAAATAAACATTAAGGTGGGCCACATTTGTGGGACCCACGGTGATGTATGTGATTCATTTGCACCGTCCACGGCCGTGGACGGTGAGACTCACCTGTTGCAGGTGTTTTACACACGCCGTCCACCTGTCTTGATGATGGGGCCCACTGCCAGCTACCCATATTATTTTCTGTGGGACCCACCATTATATCTTTATGTATATTATGTAGTTTAAATGTATATTTTATATTATGAAAATTGTAGTGGGCCCTAGACCATGTGTCCCTATGATTAGCTTGGATGGAAATAAATGTTTTGTAAGGCCCATGAGTCGGGACCCATTGAATTTCAAAAAGGGCTATGGGCTAGGCCCATTTGATGCATTTTAGGCCTAGATCTAGGCCCATTTGATGTGTTGCAAGTCCTTGGGACTAGGCCCATTGGATGTACTTCAAGGCCCATGCTCTTGGACCCTTCTGTTGAAATTTTAGAGCCCATGGAAGTAGGATATTTGATATATGGTAGGACCTATGGTACTAAACCCCTTTTTGTTTATAAAAAGGGCCCATGGGATTAGACCCACTTGATATGCATGCAAGCCCATGGAGGTAGGCCAATTGTTATATGTAAGGCCTAGGGGTTTAGGCCCACTTGACATACGTACAAGCTCATGGATTAGGCCCATTTGAATTGTTTAAGGCCTAGGGATTTGGGACCATTCAGCTCATATAAGGCCTCTTGGTTGAGGCCCATTTGATATACGTTTGAGGGCCTAATTGGCGTGGCCCATTTGATACATATTAGACTCATATGACTAGGTCCAGTTGATACAATCCAAGGCCCACGGATTTCGACCCATTGCAATGCACATAAGACCCATTGGTATGGCCCATTTATGTGGCCCATCTGATGAATAAAAGCCCATAGGATATGGCTCATTTGATATATATATATATATATAAGATCCAATGGGGACAACCTACGGTCCATTGCAATGTGTAAATCCATCCTAGACTAAGTACGATGTTCACACCGATCGTACCTTGGGAGAAATGTTGGTTTGACGTCCACATTGCGAGCGTAATGCTGGTTGGATGTCCACATTACGACTCTCCTTAGGGCCCATCACCAGGCCATACTTGCTGTGTCCAGGCCCATCTGCATCGTAAGATAATTCATTTTATTATAACATGATTAGTATAACCATGATCATGCGCATCATATGTATGCTCGGTATGAGGATTGACTGATCATAGCATTTGCCTTCGGGCAGGTTGATTATGGGCTCCCGGTTAGGCGGTGTTGCCCTACATGAGCGCACGGTATGTGCAGGATTGGTTGCATGACTGGATAGCGTGATTCATGCATTCTGCATTGTGTGACATGGTTATTGCACGCCCTAGCGACATCAGGGCCGTAGCCTCCACAGACGCATCGTGGTTGGCAGGATTGGATACCGGAAATACTTGTTCTACATGGGGTACTATAGATATCCCTGGGTGAAAGTCCCTAAACCCTTATGGTACCAAGAGGTTGCTCCAACGTCTAGACCGAGTGGGTAGATGAGCGTTGAGTGCCGATTACCAGACGGTTACGCTCTCCACTGTGTCGTGGTCGGTTGGAAGGGGGTACGGCCTTACCCGCCCGAGTGTAGGGGGCAATGCTAGGCTGAGTTTGACCAGCTCGAGGAATGTGTCCGCTATCGACGAGTCGCGCCCGATATTGGCAGACGGATAGTGAGGTCTCTTCCACTTACCTTATTGCGCGCGATGTGGCGGCAATCTGGTTTAGAGTGTACTAGACCCCGGTGATATTCCATTACTATGAGCTGTATTGACGTGTGGACATTGATGAGTATCTGTGTGCTTGAGTTGCATTGTACATTGCATGGCCTTGGGATGGCCGATACCATTCATGTCTTGCATTGCATAGCCTTGGTACGGCTCATGACGTTTTGGTTCCATCTGCATATTCCGCATTACTCTGACATTGCATTCATATTACTACCTTGCGCACACACTTTCACCACCCTCTAAGCTTTCTGTAAGCTTATGCACGACCGTTGCGTGCAGGTGACGTTGGACTGCAGCAGCGTTGAGGCAGGAGCGCGTCGCTGATCATTTGGAGTTTTCTGTTATTTACCATTGTATTTCCCTTCATGTTCATTGTACTTATAAAATTTTTGATCATAGTGGAAATGTAATGGAGTGCTTGGTTGTTGTTTGTGGGTTATGCCTTTAATTATGCTCATTACGTATCTGACTGATGTTAAAAATCCTCCTCGTAGCATCCCAGGATCGGAACCTGGCGAATGGGAGCTAGGAGCCGAGAATGGGGTTCTACGGAGGCTGTCGGCGCCGGATTCGGCGATCGGGAATTTTGTGAGCCCGGTTTCCGAGTTTGGGGCGTGACAGAAGTTGGTATCAGAGCATAACTTGGGAATAACCGAGAACAACATTACATGTTTGCTATGAGTGAAGAATGGCTAAGTTCTGAAGTTCGGATAGCTCCACGACCTTCCGAATCAGACCATTAACATGCGTACATTCGAGAGTTCTGGAAGTTGATAGGCGCTTTCGCTCTTTCCTGTAGGGAATGGCGCCTGTTACTCGATCGACTCCCGCACCACCACCTGAGGATTCTACCTCACCATCGGAGACTCCAGCTCTACCACCTGCGTCTCCCATCCCACCCTCAGAGATTCCTGCTTCTTCCCATGAGGATGACATTCCTCCACCTGAGACTGATGAGGAGCCGACTGTGACTGTGAGTGCCTCTCAGTTACAGCAGATGTTACTGGCTGTGACCGCCGCACTCCAGGGTCAGGGTAGACGCCCAGCTGTTTCACCAGCTCAGGCGGAGCAGGAGCGCGCGAGCGCCGTACTTCGTGAGTTTAGACGGCATGATCCCCCTCGTTTCCAGGGCGAGCCGGATCCGACTGCAGCCGAGAGATGGCGCTCCGATGTGGAGAAGATATTCGATACCATGTTGTGCACGACCGAGCAGCGCGTCCGGTTAGCAGTATTTCTCTTCCACGGTGAGGCCGAGCATTGGTGGACCTCTGTCGCCCGTGTCGCCGGACCTGATTATGTCTGGACATGGGAGGACTTTGTGGACCGATTTGAGGAGCAGTACTTCCCTGACCACATCCGTCGTCAGCGAGCCTTAGAGTTCGAGACTCTGGTGCAGGGAGATATGACCGTGGCACAGTACGCGGCCCGTTTCATGGCACTATCACGATTCGCACCATATATGGTTGATGATGAGGGGCGGAAGGCCCGCCGTTTCGAGCACGGCCTACGTTACGGCCTTCGAGGTCGCGTTATTGGGCATGAGCTTCCTACCTTCCAGGCAGTGGTGCGGAAGGCTCAGATATACGAGACTGAGTGGGCCGGTTCTCAGTCTGATCGTGGTCAGAGGGGAGACCGGAAGAGGCAGGCTTCTTCCAGTCATTCCCAGCAGGGTCGACCACAGCAGCAGAGGCGTACTGGTCGCCCAGCTTTCCGTGCACCATCAGCACCAGCAGCACCTCCGCCACCACCTCAGAGACAGTTCATCGGCACTTGCTTCAGGTGCGGTGCGACGGGACACCGTTCATGGGAGTGTCCCAGTCCCCAGCAGCAGCAGAGAGGTCCACAGCAGCAGAGACCTCCACCACAGCAGCAGAGACCCCCACAGCAGCAGCGACAGCAGCAGCGACAGCAGCCTCTACCACCGAGGCCACCTCAGCAGCAGCATCAGCATCAGCATCAGCCTCAGAGGCCGCAGCAGCAGAGGCAGCAGTTCCGACCACCTCAGCGACCCCAGCAGCAGCAGCAGCACGTTCAGAGAGGACAGGCACCTCCCCAGCCAGCTCAGGCTAGGTTTTATGCGGCTCAGTAGGATCCACAGTCATCCGGAGGAGTCGTTGAGGGTATATTACCAGTTTCTGCATGCATTGCACGTGTATTGTTTGATTCTGGTGCATCACATTCTTTTGTGGCCGAGAGCTTTTGTCGATCGGCTGGCTTACCGTTGGAGTCTGCTGATGTGAGCCTATCAGTGTCGACTCCCTTGGGGAGGACTGCAGCGCTAGGACGACTTTGCTCGTCATGCCCCGTTCTAGTTGGGGATACCTTCCTGCCTGCTGATTTGTTTGTTTTGCCGATGTCCGAGTTCGACGTTATCTTGGGCATGGATTGGCTCGCCGAGTACTATGCCATTTTGGACTGCGCCGCGAGGACCGTTACGTTCTGTATACCCGGCGTGCCACAGTTTCAGTTCGTTGCAGAGGCCAGAGGAGAGCAGTTGTCTTGTTTGATGTCGTGTGCCATAGAGGAGCATGTCGCCGTTTGCATCGACCATTTACCGATAGTTTGCGATTTTCCCGATGTGTTCCAGGAGATTCCGGGATTACCGCCTCGTCGACTCACCGAGTTTCAGATCGATCTCGTGCCCGGTACCGCGCCTATTTCGAAGGCCCCGTATCGTATGGCACCGTTGGAGTTACGGGAACTGCAGAAGCAGTTGGACGAGTTGCGTGAGCTGGGCTTTATCCGTCCGAGCAGTTCTCCGTGGGGAGCACCGGTACTCTTCGTGAAGAAGAAGGATGGTTCGTTGAGGCTCTGCATTGACTATCGCGAGCTCAACAAAGTCACGATCAAGAACAAGTACCCGCTCCCTAGGATTGATGATTTATTTGACCAGCTGCAGGGTGCACAGTTCTTTTCGAAGATTGACCTGCGTTCCGGTTATCATCAGATTCGGGTCCGAGATGAGGACATTCCGAAGACAGCATTCAGGACGCGTTACGGTCATTTCGAGTTTCAGGTCATGTCCTTCGGACTGACCAATGCACCAGCGGTCTTCATGCAGTTGATGAACGAGGTTTTTCGCCCATATCTAGATCAGTTTGTTGTAGTCTTCATCGACGACATTCTGATCTACTCGAGGACCCGTGAGGAGCATGAGCAGCACTTGGAGATCACTTTACAGACCCTCCGTGCACACCAGCTGTATGCGAAGCTGGAGAAGTGCGAGTTCTGGCAGGAGGAGGTGAAGTTCCTCGGTCACGTGGTGACGAGGGAGGGTGTCGCAGTGGACCCCTCGAAGGTCGAGGCAGTGCGTCAGTGGGGCCAGCCCACTACTGCGACAGAGATCCGTAGTTTCCTTGGTTTGGCGGGCTACTACCGGCGTTTCATTGAGGGTTTCTCTCGTATTGCAGCCCCACTGACCAGGTTGACTCGGAAGGGCGCAGAGTTTATTTGGAGTGACGCCTGCGAGCGAGCATTTACGGAGTTGAAGGACCGTCTGACGTCCGCTCCTGTCCTCACTCTTCCATCTGGGAGTGACGGCTTTATTGTATTCACCGATGCCTCGCATATCGGTTTGGGTGCTGTCCTGATGCAGCACGGGAGACCAGTGGCCTTCGCGTCTCGTCAGCTCAAGGTCCATGAGCTGAACTACCCTACACATGATCTGGAGCTGGCTGCCGTTGTCTTCGCACTGAAGGTGTGGAGGCACTACCTTTACGGGATTAGGTTCGAGCTCTTCTCTGATCACAAGAGCTTGAAGTACCTCTTCTCGCAGTCTGAGTTGAATATGAGACAGAGGCGCTGGATGGAGCTCCTGAAAGACTATGATTTTGACCTTCAGTACCACCCGGGCAAGGCGAACGTGGTGGCAGATGCCCTCAGCCGTCAGCCACGAGGCCTAGTGGCGCATATGATGATTCAGGAGTGGCGGATGCTTGAGGATATTGCTGCGTATGACTTTGAGTTCGGCCTGCAGTCTTCCATAGTACAGTTATCGAGCTTATCGATTCAACCCTCTCTTGTCGCTAGGGTGATCGAGGCTCAGCAAGCTGATGAGTCGTCGCAGGGTTATATGGCTGAGGCGGCATCTGAGGGTCAGGTTGATTGGCAGATCGGTACAGACGGTGGACTTCGTTTCAGAGGCCGATTATGTGTCCCGGATATTCCAGAGTTACGCAGAGATCTTATGACCGAGGCACATCGATCGCGGTTTTCTATCCACCCAGGCTCGACGAAGATGTACCGTGACATGAGGCGACAGTATTTTTGGGCGGGGATGAAGCGCCAGATCGCCAGTTTTGTGGCCGAGTGTGACACGTGCCAGCGTGTCAAGGCCGATCATCAGAGACCTCCTGGGTTATTGCAGCCGTTGAGCATCCCGATGTGGAAGTGGGAGCACGTGTCGACTGATTTCATCATGGGTTTGCCGAGGACTCAGCGCGGTCATGACTCCATTTGGGTTGTTGTGGATCGTCTGACGAAGTCGGCACATTTCCTTGCGATGCGTGCGACTTGGTCTATGGACCGGCTTGCGAGACTATTCATTGAGGAGATTGTGAGACTGCATGGTGTTCCAGTCTCGATCGTTTCTGACCGAGACTCGAGGTTCACGTCTCAGTTTTGGGGGAGCTTCCAGCGTGCGATGGGGACTGATTTGCAGCTCAGCACCGCGTACCATCCGCAGACCGATGGCCAGACCGAGAGGGTCAATCAGATACTTGAGGATATGCTTCGGGCCTGCGCGATTGACTTCGGGGGTAGCTGGGATGAGCATCTGCGATTGGCTGAGTTTGCGTACAATAACAGCTATCAGGCGACCATCGGCATGGCTCCTTTTGAGGCACTATATGGCAGACCATGTAGATCACCGAGTTGTTGGACCGAGGTTGGAGAGCGCCGTCTCCTAGGTCCCGAGCTGGTGCAGGAGACTTCAGACGCTATCGACATCATCAGGCAGAGGATGCGCACAGCTCAGAGCCGACAGAAGAGTTCTGCTGATCGTCGGCGTCGTCCCTTGGAGTTTGATGTAGGGGACCATGTGTATCTCAAGGTCTCGCCCATGAAGGGCGTAGTTCGATTTGGAGCGAAGGGCAAGCTTGCCCCGAGATTCATAGGACCTTTTGAGATCACTGGGCGCGTCGGCGCCGTGGCCTATCGGCTTGCCTTACCATCTCAGTTGTCTGGCGTCCACAACGTGTTTCACGTCTCTATGTTGAGGAAGTGTGGGTCAGACATAGTTCCCGTTATTGATTGGCAGCCGTTGGAGGTTCGTGAGGACGCTTCTTACATTGAGCAGCCAGTCCGTATCCTTGATCGGAAGGAGCAGGTCCTCAGAACCAAGGTCATTCCGTTGGTGAAGGTGCAGTGGGGTCACCATTCGGTAGAGGAGGCTTCTTGGGAGCGTGAGGCTGAGATTCGAGAGCGATATCCTCATCTCTTTGATGATTGATGATCGTGTATTGTATTTTGTACGTTGTCCCTGATTCTATATGATGACGTTATGTTTCTTATTCCTCGCGAGTTATGCTTAGTTGCGACGCTTGTGTAAATTTCGAGGACGAAATTTTTATAAGGAGGGGAGAGCTGTAAGACCCGTATCTTGGTCCGTACCTTTCCGTACACTTCCGCGGTCTTACCGGTCGAATTCCGGCAACTTTCGACCCTTAATGAATATCGACGCGCGACCCGGATTCATGTGCCGACAACCCGAGTCGACTCAACTCGAGACCTATACCATAGCGACCGCACCGTCGCCGCGGTTCCGATACCGCGACTCGCGCGCCGAGGCGATACCCGGATCAAGAGATATGAGCCAACGTTCGGTGAGAGAAAACGCCGCGCGTTGCGAAAACCAAGGGAATCTCAACGATGTGTCACATCAATCACATCAATCCCATCAATCAATCACCCATCAAGCCATCACATGTCAAGTACACATCACTTCCATCCCTTTTTCCCAAGCAACCACAAAAGTCTCCCAAACCCATACCTCTCTTACACAAAAGCCAACAAAGTCTTCTCAACCCATACCTTTCTTACACAAAAAGCCACAAAAGTCAAATTTCTCTTACACCACCATCACTCACCCATCCATCCATCACTCCCTCTCTCTCCCTTTACATCACTCTCTCTCTCTCTCTCTTTCTCATTTCAAAATTTCCAAGCAACAACAATTCCAAAGGGCTCCCACGTATGGAATTTCCCATGTCCCTCTAAGCTTCAAGTGGCCCACCTTCTTACCCCAAAATCTCCAATCTCAACCCTCCATTCTTCATCCTAACCGTTGAAGTTGAAGCCAAGGTGCCAAGGAACCCCTAGGAGCGAGAAGATCGGACGGTGGGTGCTTCTATAGGGTAGATTTTCTTATTTTTATGATGGACTAGGTGAGGCCCACCGATCAATGGTGTGGATCTCACTTGGGACCCTTATTTGTGGCCGATGGACCACTTGGATCGCCATGATCATTCCATGATGGGGCCATTCTCCATGGACCCCATCATGATCCTTATTTTCATTTGAGAAGGGTCATCTAGACCATCCATATCGGTGGGGAAAGGATTCCCACCGTTGATCTTGAGTTTTGATGGTCATATGTGCAAATGACCCATGGATGTATGTTTCATTGCAAGGGAGGGCCCATAATAACGGGGTCCCTCCATCACAAGCCGTGTCCCACTCTCCATATCTCTCTCCCTCTCTCTTTTATTTTATTGTATTTTATTTTATTTTATTTTATTTTATTGTAATGGGATGGTGTGGCCCACTTGAATGGATCCCAACTTGATGTATTTATTTTATTCAAGTGGGGCCCACCTGAGATGTTATTTCCATGCCGCCCATCATGTGGTGGCCCACTTCATCAGGCCCACCACAAATATTGTGTATGAACGTCAGCCGTCCAGCGTCCTGGGACGCTGGACGTTTCTAAGAAAATGAGGACAAGAAAAGAAAAAAAAAAAAAGAAGAAAGGAAAAAGGAAGAAAAAGAAGGGAATGGGGTTTTCCCTTTGCATAGGCCCCACCCTGATATCTATGTCCTATCCAAGCCGTCCATCCTCTCACCCACGGTATTCTAGCCGTTGGGTAAAAGTTTGGAACTAATCCAATCGCCTGGTGGGCCATAGCGCCTAATATTGCGCCCTTACCATCAAAACACTAGTTCCTTATTTTATTTCACCTACAAGCATCAAAAAAATTGGAACTCTGGACTCATTTGAACGGCGTCGAGCCACTTAACGCAATGGCTGGGGCGGATTCCATTTTAGCGGGCTACATACATGAAAAACCCCAGGAAAACGGGTTCTCCTGAAATTTTCCAAGAGGCAGGGCCTCTGTTTTTTTTTGTTGGCAGGCAGCGCTGCACGCGGCAGCGTGCAGCCGTGGGACGGCGGACGGGCTGCCGTGCAGCCACCCACGGCTGCTGCCGTGGGCCCCATGTGATGTATATGTTTTATCTATACCGTCCATCAGGTGGGCCCCCTTCTCAGGTGTGCCCCCTCCAAATTTCAGGTCAATCCAAACTCTAGGTGGGCCACACCACAAGAAACAGTGTGAATGGGCACCCACCATTGAAACTCTTCCTGGGGTCCACAGAAGGGTTGGATCAAGCTGCAATTTTTACTGACCCTTCATACAGGTCTGAGTGACCTTATGAACGGGTTGGATTTCAAATAAACATTAAGGTGGGCCACATTTGTGGGACCCACGGTGATGTATGTGATTCATTTGCACCGTCCACGGCCGTGGACGGTGAGACTCACCTGTTGCAGGTGTTTTACACACGCCGTCCACCTGTCTTGATGATGGGGCCCACTGCCAGCTACCCATATTATTTTCTGTGGGACCCACCATTATATCTTTATGTATATTATGTAGTTTAAATGTATATTTTATATTATGAAAATTGTAGTGGGCCCTAGACCATGTGTCCCTATGATTAGCTTGGATGGAAATAAATGTTTTGTAAGGCCCATGAGTCGGGACCCATTGAATTTCAAAAAGGGCTATGGGCTAGGCCCATTTGATGCATTTTAGGCCTAGATCTAGGCCCATTTGATGTGTTGCAAGTCCTTGGGACTAGGCCCATTGGATGTACTTCAAGGCCCATGCTCTTGGACCCTTCTGTTGAAATTTTAGAGCCCATGGAAGTAGGATATTTGATATATGGTAGGACCTATGGTACTAAACCCCTTTTTGTTTATAAAAAGGGCCCATGGGATTAGACCCACTTGATATGCATGCAAGCCCATGGAGGTAGGCCAATTGTTATATGTAAGGCCTAGGGGTTTAGGCCCACTTGACATACGTACAAGCTCATGGATTAGGCCCATTTGAATTGTTTAAGGCCTAGGGATTTGGGACCATTCAGCTCATATAAGGCCTCTTGGTTGAGGCCCATTTGATATACGTTTGAGGGCCTAATTGGCGTGGCCCATTTGATACATATTAGACTCATATGACTAGGTCCAGTTGATACAATCCAAGGCCCACGGATTTCGACCCATTGCAATGCACATAAGACCCATTGGTATGGCCCATTTATGTGGCCCATCTGATGAATAAAAGCCCATAGGATATGGCTCATTTGATATATATATATATATATAAGATCCAATGGGGACAACCTACGGTCCATTGCAATGTGTAAATCCATCCTAGACTAAGTACGATGTTCACACCGATCGTACCTTGGGAGAAATGTTGGTTTGACGTCCACATTGCGAGCGTAATGCTGGTTGGATGTCCACATTACGACTCTCCTTAGGGCCCATCACCAGGCCATACTTGCCGTGTCCAGGCCCACCTGCATCGTAAGATAATTCATTTTATTATAACATGATTAGTATAACCATGATCATGCGCATCATATGTATGCTCGGTATGAGGATTGACTGATCATAGCATTTGCCTTCGGGCAGGTTGATTATGGGCTCCCGGTTAGGCGGTGTTGCCCTACATGAGCGCACGGTATGTGCAGGATTGGTTGCATGACTGGATAGCGTGATTCATGCATTCTGCATTGTGTGACATGGTTATTGCACGCCCTAGCGACATCAGGGCCGTAGCCTCCACAGACGCATCGTGGTTGGCAGGATTGGATACCGGAAATACTTGTTCTACATGGGGTACTATAGATATCCCTGGGTGAAAGTCCCTAAACCCTTATGGTACCAAGAGGTTGCTCCAACGTCTAGACCGAGTGGGTAGATGAGCGTTGAGTGCCGATTACCAGACGGTTACGCTCTCCACTGTGTCGTGGTCGGTTGGAAGGGGGTACGGCCTTACCCGCCCGAGTGTAGGGGGCAATGCTAGGCTGAGTTTGACCAGCTCGAGGAATGTGTCCGCTATCGACGAGTCGCGCCCGATATTGGCAGACGGATAGTGAGGTCTCTTCCACTTACCTTATTGCGCGCGATGTGGCGGCAATCTGGTTTAGAGTGTACTAGACCCCGGTGATATTCCATTACTATGAGCTGTATTGACGTGTGGACATTGATGAGTATCTGTGTGCTTGAGTTGCATTGTACATTGCATGGCCTTGGGATGGCCGATACCATTCATGTCTTGCATTGCATAGCCTTGGTACGGCTCATGACGTTTTGGTTCCATCTGCATATTCCGCATTACTCTGACATTGCATTCATATTACTACCTTGCGCACACACTTTCACCACCCTCTAAGCTTTCTGTAAGCTTATGCACGACCGTTGCGTGCAGGTGACGTTGGACTGCAGCAGCGTTGAGGCAGGAGCGCGTCGCTGATCATTTTGGAGTTTTCTGTTATTTACCATTGTATTTCCCTTCATGTTCATTGTACTTATAAAATTTTTGATCATAGTGGAAATGTAATGGAGTGCTTGGTTGTTGTTTGTGGGTTATGCCTTTAATTATGCTCATTACGTATCTGACTGATGTTAAAAATCCTCCTCGTAGCATCCCAGGATCGGAACCTGGCGAATGGGAGCTAGGAGCCGAGAATGGGGTTCTACGGAGGCTGTCGGCGCCGGATTCGGCGATCGGGAATTTTGTGAGCCCGGTTTCCGAGTTTGGGGCGTGACACAACCTGGGATTAAACGTCCTTAGGCTATGGGTCAATTAAAACACCTGGAAATTCACTTAGAACCCAATTCCATAGCCAAAGAAATCACTTAGGATTAATTCCTTTAGAAAATAAGTGTAAGTTAGCTAGCGCGACGTTAGAATAGCTGGAAAATGGTCCCTGATCACTTTAAATACGTTCTACAAGGCCCAAAGCGAGTGGAACCAATGGTGCTATAATGTTCTAAAGCCTCGGATCAAATTCTAAACCGGTTTGTTCTCGGGACCTCTTTGAAACTTTGTATTGGATCTAGACCGTGCGTCGAAAGTCCGATACCTACCATCTTAGACCGTTATGACCACTTAGCTGGGCTTGGCAATCGTTTCGAAAATCAAGTCCAACTGACATTCTGAGGCTCTTTCATTGAGCCTGGAGTGAAGAGAGTGAGAATAGGGTAGAGTTGTAATTTTGAAATTCAAATCTGGCATACAACTTGATGCATCAGTATTGAGCGTTCTGACCGTCAGAATTCAGCCAAATTATACCCTCGGATCAGGAAAAATTTCTATTTCATATCACGAGATTTGTAGACCTGATCTAGGTGCGATGACCGTTGAACTGAAATTGGACCGCCACGTGCGATCTGGGAACCCTACCGGTCTGAAAACTTGATGCGTGCTAGATCCAGTATGCATGAGCTTAAGTCCGACCGCATCTGGCCAGGGGACCTCCAGAAATACTCTTTTGGACCGAAACAGCCCCGATTTGGTTAGGCATCAAGTAAACATTGTTCCCAAGCCTATTTTGGGCATGTTTTAGGCTATAAAAGGGCTTGAAACCCTCATTCCTCTCTCCCATCCGAATTTGAGAAAAATCCTAGATTGGGAGAGAGAAAAGGAGAGAGTTTGTGAGAGAGATTGGAGGAGAATTCCTTGCCGCTTGTGCTACCTGTTGCAAGTGCCTAAGCAACGCAACTCAATCACCTTGCCAGTGATTTCTCTGCTTTTCTAGGTAAGAAAATACCCTAGAAGTTGCTGATATGAGTTTCCCTTGGTTCCATAGCATGTTAGCTGATAGAACTTGTGTATTAGGTTCTCTAATCGCCGTTGACGAAGCGTATACGCTCCGTTCGAATTTACACATCCATAAGAGACAAGGTACGGATTTTAGACGCTTTGATTGACTGTTTCCAAAGCTTTCAATGTCGTTTAATAGTAGATTCTTGATGGCAACGCCGTTTGACATGTACAACATGCTGTCCTTTTCCTGTTTCATAAACCAACGAAGAATATGAGATTTAGGGCATTTTAGTCATTTGTAGGAAGTACTGTTTTTACTCATATTTTGCTGATGTGATTGACATGGTTTATTGTCGCATTAGAATGTTAGGAATACGTGCATAATTAGTTTGGCGAAGAGATTCGCCTAAATGCGCACTTCGGGTCGACATACTATATGTAGACTTAAGTGTGTAGTGTAAGTGTTTGTATAAATGCTTGTATTAGTATGTATTGAATTAAATGGTGTTATGAATTAGTTTGAGATTGATTTCTCAATTAATATGCTGGTGTAAATGGTTTTCTACATGTTAGCCATATGCATGATTTCATGATATGAATGAAATGCATGTGCTTGACGATTCGCTTAAGCTGTATGTTATAACATGTGCTTGGTGATTTCATTTTGATTTAGTTTGAGATTGAATTCTCAATTAATATGCTGATGGAAATGATTTCCTATATGTTGGCGATATGCATAAGTTCATTATATGTACGAAAGGCATGTGTTAGATGATTTACTTAAGTTCTATGTTATAACATGTGTTAACATGCTCACATGGTTGTATTTCAATTCCAATACTCTCATATGATTTGCTGATGTGATTCCTTAATTGTTTGGGACTATGCTTAGTCCAGGCAGTCGGTAACCGAGCGAATTCGTGGTTAGCTTATCTTCGCCACGAACGACGCGTCGATGAACGCGAGCCGTGTTCTAGATTTGGCGGCAGTGGTTAGGCCACACGAAGTGTTTTACGCAATTCATGTCGTCAACTTGAGATGCGATCGCGCTAGTCGAGCCCGTCAAGTAACCCGACTGGCCGTTGTATGTTCACCCTGCATGAGTCATAACTGCTTGAACCTAGGGTACTGAACTTACCATTGTAAACCCTGTCAACCATGGTACCTTGATCCACGAAGACTCATGAGCCGGGCATGGTGGTATGGGACACCGTGGTCGAGCTGTCAGCCTACGCTGGGGCCACAAACCTCCCCGTAGTGACCAGTGAGCACCTAGACTCGTGAGCAGATTATGGTGGTATGGGACACTATATTCTTGCTGTCGGCCTACATTGATAAGGTGATGGGGGAGCGGTGCAACGAGTGCGAGCAACAGCCCTGGCAGCCCTTTGTAGTGACCGCGAGCGTATTCTGAGTCTACGGGAGGCGACGACCCTTCCGTAGCAGTAGAGTACAATAGGCCTGTATTGATAAGGTGATGGGAGAGCGGAGCAACGAGTGCGTGCAACAGCCCTGACAGCCCTTGCAGCGACCTACAAAATATACATCGTATGAGATTACTAGGAGTGACGACCCTAGACAGGATCTGTGTTGGGATTGATATAAGGGAGGTACCTTAGTTTCCCAATCCTGCTGTTTGAATGACTAATAACAACTTGGAAATCATATCACCATAACATTGCATGTGCCTGGAAGATGTGGAGCACTCTAGGGAGTGTGGCATGCCGCGGTCGTAAGATGTTGCCGTATGAGGGAGATCGTCGGTGAGGGCATACATCACGTCATGTCATATTGCATTAACAACAGTATTAGGATTGTTTGATTTACTGCTTTACTATTATCGCATGATTGATTTGATAACATGCTAATCTCTGCTCTCTTATCCCACTGAGTTGATCACTCACTCCCACGTTACGGGATGGTGTTTCCGAACACCCACCAGTCCATATTGTGATTGCAGATGATGGCGCGGCCTGCGAGGCGGAGCTGGACTTGATGATGATGAGGAGGATTCCTCCTTTATGCGTGATCTGATTGACGGGATTACAGGGAGGTTGATTAGATACCTTGACACTTGTCATTTTATATTTTTAGAACACTCATGTATATCCTTTTGGTTTACTTTTGGGGTATACATGTATGTATATAACCTGGTAACATGTTCACACTCTGGAGACATATGACAGTTTATATATGTTATACATACTATCACATTCTTCCGCTTGTTAATTTATGTGTCTCTGGGGTATGATATGCTATTCTAGCTTAATCTCACTCATGTTTAATACATTATCACAGACAACATTCAATCATACATATCTATGTTGCATAAATAACATTTTGGAACTCGGGAGTTGGGTTTTTGCTCGATCCCCCAATTTTCGGGATGTTACATAGGTTATAGCTGTATGGAATTCAGAAAAGGTTAAAGGTATAGGTTTAGGAAATCGGGTTCGAGTTCGGGATCGGGTTTTGCTTTGGGTTTTCAAGTTTAGGTTTAGGTTTAGGTTACGGAGTTGAACTTAGGATTAGGTGTAGGTTTAGGTTTAGGGATTGGAGAACACATTCAGGTTTTTGGTTTAGGTTTTAGGTTTATGTTATAGGTAGGTAATAGGTTATAGCTATATGGAATTGAGAATCAGTTATGGTTTAGATTCAGGAAATCGGATTCGGGTTCAGGATCGGGTTTTGGTTTGGGTTTTCAAGCTTAGGTTTGGGTTTAGGTAAGTGAATTGAGATTGACATTAGGTGTAGGTTTAGGTTTAGGGATTTGAGAACACATTTAGGTTCTAGGTTTAGGTTTTAGGTTAAGTTTATAGGTAGGTTATATGTTATAGCTGTATGGAATTGAGAATAGGTTAAGGTTTAGGTTAGGAAATCGGGTTCGGGTTCGGGATCAGGTTTTGCTTTGAGTTTTCAAGTTTAGGTTTAGGTTTAGGTTAGAGAGTTGAGCTTAGGATTCGGTGTAGGTTTAGGTTTAGGGATTGGAGAACACATTTAGGTTTTTGGTTAAGGCTATAGGTAGGTTATAGGTTTTAGCTGTAGGGAATTGAGAATAGGTTAAGGTTTAGGTTTAAGAAATCGGGTTCGGGTTCGGGATCAGGTTTTGGTTTCGGTTTTCAAGTTTAGGTTTAGGTATAGGTTAGGGAGTTGAGATTAGGATTAGGTGTAGGTTTAGGTTTAGGGATTTGAGAACACATTTAGGTTTTAGGTTTAGGTTTTAGTTTAAGGTTATAGGTAGGTTCTAGGTTGTAGCTGTAGGGAATTGAGAATAGGTTAAGGTTTAGGTTTAGGAAATCGGGTTCGGGTTCGGGATCGGGTTTTGGTTTGGGTTTTCAAGCTTAGGTTTAGGTTTAGGTAAGTGAGTTGAGATTAGCATTAGGTGTAGGTTTAGGTTTAGGGATTTGAGAACACTTTTAGGTTCTAGGTTTAGGTTTTAGGTTAGGGTTATAGGTAGGTTATACGTTATAGCTGTAGGGAATTGGGAATAGGTTAAGGTTTAGGTTTAGGAAATCGGGTTTGGGTTTGGGATCGGGTTTTGCATTGGGTTTTCAAGTTTACGTTTAAATTTAGGTTAGGGAGTTGAGATTGGGATTTGGTGTAGTTTTAGGTTTAGGGATTTGAGAACACATTTATGTTTTAGGTTTAGCTTTTAAGTTAAGATTATAGGTAGAATATAGGTAATAGCTGTAGGGAATTGTGAATAGGTTAAGGTTTAGGTTTAGGACATCGGGTTCGGGTTCGGGATCGGGTTTTGCTTTGGGTTTTCAAGTTTAGGTTTAGGTTTAGGTTAGGGAGTTGAGAATAGGATTAGGTGTGGCTTTAGGTTTTGGTATTTGAGAAAATATTTAGGTTTTAGGTTTAGGTTTAGGTTTAGGTTTTAGGCTTAGGTTATAGGTAGGTAATAGGTTATAGCTATAGGGAATTGAGAATCGGTTATGGTTTAGGTTTAGAAAATCGGATTCGGGTTCGGGATCGAGTTTTAGTTTGGGTTTTCAAGCTGAGGTTTAGGTTTGGGTAAGTGAGTTGAGATTAGCATTAGGTGTAGGTTTTGGTTTAGGGCTTTGAGAACAAATTTAGGTTCTAGGTTTAGGTTTTAGGTTAAGGTTATAGGTAGGTTATATGTTATAGCTGTAGGGAATTGAGAATAGGTTAAGGTTTAGGTTTACCAAATTGGGTTCGGGTTCGGGATCGGGTTTTTCTTTGGGTTTTCAAGTTTAGGTTTAGGTTTAGGTTAGGGAGTTGAGCTTAGGATTAGGTGTAGGTTTAGGTTTAGGGATTGGAGAACACATTTAGGTTTTAGGTGAAGGTTATAGGTAGGTTATCGGTTATAGCTATAGGGAATTGAGAATAGGTTTAGGTTTAGGTTTAGGAATCGGGTTCTGGTTCGGGATCAGGTTTTGCTTTGGGTTTTCAAGTTTAGGTTTAGGTTTAGGTTAGGGAGTTGAGAATAGTATTAGGTGTGGGTTTAGGTTTAGGGATTTGAGAACACATTTAGGTTTTAGGTTTAGGTTTAGGTTTAGGTTTTAGGATTAGGTTATAGGTAGGTAATAGGTTATAGGTATAGGGAATTGAGAATTGGTTATGGTTTAGGTTTAGAAAATCGGATTCATGTACGGGATCGAGTTTTGGTTTGGGTTTTCAAGCTTAAGTTTAGGTTTAGGTAAGTGAGTTGAGATTAGTATTAGGTGTAGGTTTTGGTTTAGGGATTAGAGAACACATTTAGGTTCTTGGTTTAGGATTTAGGTTAAGGTTATAGGTTAGTTATAGGTTATAGCTATAGGGAATTGAGAATAGGTTAAGGTTTAGGTTTAGGAAATTGGGTTCGGGTTTCTCTTTGGGTTTTCAAGTTTTGGTTTAGGTTTAGGTTAGGGAGTTGAGCTTAGGATTAGGTGTAGGTTTAGTTTTAGGGATTGGAGAACACATTTAGGTTTTAGGTAGAGGTTATAGGTTATAGCTGTAGGGAATTGAGAATAGGTTAAGGTTTAGGTTTAGGAAATCGGGCGTGTTCGGGATCGGGTTTTGCTTTGGGTTCTCAAGTTTTAGTCTAGGTTTTGGTTAGGGAGTTGAGATTAGGATTAGGTGTAAGTTTAGGTTTAGGGATTTGAGAACACATTTAGGTTTTAGGTTAAGGTAATAGGTAGGTTGTAGGTTATAGCTGTAGGGAATTGGGAGTAGGTTAAGGTTTAGGTTTAGAAAATCGGGTT
Organism: Magnolia kwangsiensis; assembly: GCA_037074715.1. NCBI lineage: Eukaryota > Viridiplantae > Streptophyta > Magnoliopsida > Magnoliales > Magnoliaceae > Magnolia > Magnolia kwangsiensis. The sequence goes on along the minus strand of CM073573.1, from coordinate 111,376,567 downwards.
CGGGTACGGGATCGGGTTTTTATTTGGGTTTTCAAGTTTAGGTTTAGGTTTAGGTTATGGATTTGAGATTAAGATTAGGAGTAGGTTTAGGTTTAGGGATTTGAGAACACATTTAGGTTTCAGGTTTAGGTTTTAGGTAGGTTATAGGTTATAGCTGTAGGGAATTGAGAATTGGTTAAGGTTTAGGTGTAGAAAATTGGGTTCAGGTTCTGGTTTGGGTTTTGCTTTGGGTTTTCAAGTTTAGGCTTAGGTTTTGGTTTGGGAGTTGAGATTAGCATTAGGTGTAGGTTTAGGTTTGTGAATTTGAGAGCACATTTAAGTTTTAGGTTTAGGTTTTAGGTTAAGGTTATAGGTACCTTATAGGTTATAGCTGTAGGGAGTTGAGTATAGGTTATGATTTTGGTATAAGAAATCAGGTTCGGGTTCGGGATCGGGTTTTTCTTTGGGTTTTCAAGTTTAGGTTTAGGTTTAGGTTAGGGAGTTGAGAATAGGATTAGGTATGGGTTTAGGTTTAGAGATTTTAGAACACATTAAGGTTTTAGTTTTAGGTTTAGGTTTAGGTTTTAGGTTTAGGTTATAGGTAGGTAATAGGTTATAGATATAGGAAAATGAGAATCGGTTATTGTAAGCCCCGTATACTAGACCGTACCGTTCCATAGACTTCCGCGATCTTACCGGTTGAATTTCGGCAACATTCGACTCTTAACCAATATTTACGTGCGACCCTGATTCGTATGCCGTCAACCCGTATCGACTCAAAGTAAGACCTTTAATATAGCGACCGCGCCGTCACTACGGTTCTGATGTCGTGACTTGCGCACCGAGGTGATACCCTGGTCAAGAGATGTGGGCCAATGTTTGGTGCGAAGAAAACGCCACGTGTTGCGAAACACAAGAGAATCTTTATGAGGTGTCACATCAATCCCATCAATCCATCAATCCATCAATCCATCACATGTCACGTACATGTCAAGTACATGTCAAGTACACATCACCTTTCACCCATTCCCAAGCAACTACAAAAGTCAAGTATCTCTTACAAGCCCATATCTCTCTTACAACAAAAGCCCTCAAAGTCAAAAAGTTCTTACACCACCCATGCTTTTCTTACACAAATGGTCACAAAAGTCAAGATTTTCTTACACCCATCACTCACCGCATCCATCACCCATCTCTCTCTCCCTTTACAACTCTCTCTCTCTCTTTCTCATTTTCAAACTCAAAAAAATCTAAGGAGAGAAATCCATACGTATGAGAATTCTCCAAGCCTCTCCCTCTCTTTCAAAACTTCAAGTGTGGCTCACTTTCCTACCCCATGATCTCCCATCCTAACCATCCATTCCCCATCTCCTCCATTGGAATCAAAGTTAAGGTGCTAAGGAACTCATAGGAGCAAGAAGATCGAACGGTGGTTGCTCCTCTAGATGTAAAAAATCTGATTTCTATAGCCTAGATGTTTTCTTTCTTTCATGAGGGAAGTGTAGGACCCACCAATCAATGGTCGAGATCTCACACAATCCCATGGTTGTGGCCTAATGGCCTACCTTATGCATGCATGATCCATGCATGGGGCCTTTCTCTATGGGCCCCATCATGGTAGTTTTATTTCATTTCATATTATGTTTGGGTCATCTAGACCTTATAACCATGGTGGGGATGGCATCATCACCATACATTTTAATTATAGGCCAAGCATGTGCAAGATCCATGGTATAAATGTAAATCTAGGTATGATGTGCGGGTGTGATTGATCTTGGGAGGGCTCAATAGTGGCGGAGCCCCTTTCTCTATGGCCGGATTATCCTTCTATCTCTATTTTTCCTCATTTTATTTCTTGATGTGTGTGGCCCATTAATGTATTTCCCTTTTTATTTAACTTATATAATAAATTTTATCTAAGTACATGTTGCTGTCCAGAATTTTCTGGATAGTTTCTAGTTGTTTTTGGACCAGATTTTGGGACTATTTAGGGGACTATTCATACCTATTAAATATATTTTTTTGAAAGGTGGAGATATCATCTTGATGTCTCCCAAATTTCAGCCCCAACTGACCTTCATTGGGGTCCCAAAGGTGTGGTCTAAGTGAGGTGGACAGTCTGAATTTTCTGCACTGTTCCAGCAACATTCCACCATGGATAGTTGGATTTTTGAAATTTATTAAAATACTTATGGGTGTTTAAAAATTATAAAAATTTTCAGGAGAGTTTCCTACTTATGTTAGGACGCACCTACAAAATTTTGGGGCCAATGGATGCCTGTACACACCATGGTGATGGTGGGACCGGCCCATTATAATATGGTGTCCAGATCAGTCTGATTTTTAGGATAGATTGATTTATGTAAATGAATTAAAATATTTATAGATGTTTAAAAATTATAAAATTTTTTAGGAGTATGGTCCACTTATTTTAGAACCCAATACCAAATTTCAGGTCTAATGAACCCTTGTACACACCGTGGTGTGGGCTGGACTGGCCCACCACGTTGGGACGTCCAGGTCTGTCTGATTTTTCTGGACAGTCTGTTTTGTTTAAATTAATTAAAATACTTAGAGATATCTAAAAATTATAAACTCTTATGGAGGTGTGGCCTACCTATGGAAGTATTACTCTATAAAATTTTAGCCTCAAGTGACCCCGTTTGGGTATCCAAAAGAATGGACCAAGATGGTTGGACTCCCAGATTTTTGTACTATGTAGTCCAGCAATATGCCTTGATAAAAAAACCATAATTCAAAAATATTTCTTCTGATGGTGGGCCACCTTTTTGGGTTTCCTCTCATTGTATGCATGATGAGAGACCTTGGCCCTCAATTTTTAGAGTTTTAGAGGCCTTGGACCCACTCCAATGGAGTGCCCAAATTTAGGACAACAACATATTATAACTATGCTGGCCTTGGGCTGAAATTTTGAGGAGTGGGACCCACCATATTATAAAGATCTTAGAGGAAATGATTTATACCTTTAGTTCCTTAAATTTTGGGCTTAATGAATGCACTTTTGAGGCCTACCATAGTTGAATTTAATTAGGTCCATGAATGTACCTAGTTGTTGAATTATTTAAGGCCCATAGAGTGGACCCATTTGATGTGTTCCAAGGTCCATGGGATTGGACCATTTGATGTATTTTAAAGCCCATGGGATTAGGCCCATTTGATATGTATAAGGCCCATGGGTCGAGAACCATTTGATGCAATCTAAGGCCCACGGGTTATGACCCATTGCAATGCACATAAGGCCCATTGGTGCGGCCCATTGATGTGGCCCATTTGATGAGTAAAAGGCCCATATGACATGGCCCATTTGATGTATTTAAGGCCCAATGGGGTGTACCTAAGGTCCATTGCAATGTGTGATCCCAACCTGGTTTACGTAATGTTATTCATTACGGGCTACACCTTGGGAGCAATGTTGGTTTGACGTTCACATTGCGAGTATAATGTTGGTTAAATGTCCGCATTGCGACTCTCCCTAGGGCCCATTGGTAGGCCCGTACTTGTTGTATGCCAGCCGTCTAGGCCAGCTGCGTTGTAAGGATAGGGCCTTACTTTATAACATGCTTAGTATAACTCCATGACGCACAACCCATTTGTATTGGTCCATTTGATCGGCCTGCTCGTATTGGTCATTTGATTGATTTAGCCCATATGATTGATTAGGCCCATCTTGATATATTTGTGGCCTGTTGCTAAGGCCATATATGAGGCCCGTTGTTGAGGCCCACCTTGATGTGTATGAGGCCCGTTGTTGAGGCCCACCTTGATGTGTATGAGCCCCATTGTTGAGGCCCACCTTGATGTGCTTGAGGCCTGTTGTTGAGGCCCACCTTGATGTGTATGAAGCCTGTTGTTGAGGCCCACCTTAATGTGTATGAGGCCTGTTGTTGAGGCCCACCTTGATGTGTATGAGGCCGGTTGTTGAGGCCCACCTTGATGTGTATGAGGCCCGTTGTTGAGGCCCACCTTGATGTGTATGAGGCCCGTTGTTGAGGCCCACCTTGATGTGTATGAGGCCTGTTGTTGAGGCCCACCTTGATGTGTATGAGGCCCGTTGTTGAGGCTCACCTTTATGTGTATGAGGCCCGTTGTTGAGGCCCACCTTGATGTGGATGAGGCCCGTTGTTGAGGCCCACCTTGATGTGTATGAGGCCCGTTGTTGAGGCCCACCTTGATGTGTATGAGGCCCGTTGTTGAGGCCCACCTTGATGTGTATGAGGACCGTTGTTGAGGCCCACCTTGATGTGTATGAGGCCCGTTGTTGAGGCCCACCTTGATGTGTATGAGGCCCATTGTTGAGGCCCACCTTGATGTGTATAAGGCCCGTTGTTGAGGCCCACCTTAAATATATATAAGGCCCATGTTGCAAGGCCCATGGGTCATGGTCCATTGCAATGTATGTATGGCCCAATTGGTGCGGCCTATTCGATATATTTATAGGGTCCATGTCATTTGGCCCATCCTATTGTATTGGTGACCCGTCCATTGAGGCTCACCCGTGGTATATATTTGAGGCCCATGTGTAGGGCCCACCTATTGTGTATTTAAAGCCCATGGGTTGTGGCCATAGTAATGTATATTAGGCCTATGTGATGTAGCCCATACTGATGTGTATTAGACCCAGGTATGTGACTCACCTGCGAAGTATATTTGAGGCTCATTGTGATATATCTGAGGCCCATGGGTGCGACCCATCCAGATGTATTTGAGGCCTATGGGCAAGGCCCATTGTGATATGTGTTAGGCCCATGACCAGGGCCCACCTGTTTCGTATATTTGGCCCTTGTGTGAGGCCATGTGCCCATTATATATTTGATTCTATGTGGGCCATTCCTTGGGGGCAATGTTGGTTAAAAGTCCACATTGTCGACACCGGTTATTGATACCGTTTATGAGTATGTGACATCATAACATCATGATACATGCCCATTCGCATCATTTGCGTGTTTGTTATGAGATGTGATTGACCATTGCATATGTCATTGGGCAGGATGATGTGAGACTCCCTGATAGGTGGAGATTATCTCACATGAGCGCATGACATGCGCAGGATTGATGCATGATTGGATTGTATGACTCATGCATCTTGCATTATGTTGTGATTATTGTACGCCCTAGTGACATCAGGGCCGTAGCCTTCACAGGCATATCGTGGATGGCCAGATGGGACACCAAAAATCTATTCGAGTATCGGGCTACCATAGATGGCCCTGGGTGAAAATCCCTAAACACCCTCTTGGTTCCAGAGGATGCTCCAACATCTAGAACGAGTGGGTAGATGAGCGTTGAGTGCCGATTACCAGATGGTTGCGCTCTCCACTGTGTCGTGGTCGGTTGGAAGGGGGTGCGGCCTTACCCGCCCTAGGGAGTAGGCATGGCTAGGCTGAGTTTGACCAGCTTGAGGAATGGGTCCGCTATCGGCGAGCCGGGTAGGTATTGGCAGACTACTGACAGGAGGATAGTGAGGTCTTTTTCACTTACCCAGTTGTGCGCTTGATTGGGACGACAGGTGGTGTGAAGTGTAATAGACCCCGGTGATTTCCCCAGAGAGGAATCATACTGATATGAGGACTGACATGATATTATGACACTTCGTCACTGTTGTGCATGTGGGCAGGCGCACGTGGGCGGACGCTGATGTGGGCGGGTGTGATGTGGGCGGGGCTGAGGCCTGGGCAAGCTACCACACTGGGCGAGCTACCAGCGATTTGTAGGCTACTGTGTTGACAGGCTACTGAGTAGGAGTTGCATACTCATTCATTCATCCATTCACTATCCACTCGGGCTAGTGGTGCACAACTAATTATTGTGTATCTTCGTTATGGTAAGGATTTCGGTTGGGTGCACGACTAACCTGAGATTAGGAGTTTACCACATTGAGTCAGACTATCCAAATTTAGGTATGGGACTGATTTGGATAGAGGTTCCTTGTGATGGACCCCGTAGCCTTTGATACTACGTACTATCATCCCGACATCACACTCCAGCATGGTCATTCCATTAGCACCATATACTGCATATTCTATTACATCTTCGGCGTGTGGCATTGTGGGTTGTTACGTTTCTGTATTCCTGTGACTTAGATGAGAGTGATGATATTTGTTAGCTCTTTCGAATTGTGTATTACATTATATTCTTGTCATTCGATATTTGATTATCTATGACTCATCATTTGCATAGCTGTCCTATATTGCGTATTCTGATATTGATTAACTTATGGACTTGTTCATACTTCCGCTTATTCTGTTATCGCATGATTATAATCTTGTCAGTATTTCTGTTTACGTTGATAATTCCTGCTCTTATCAGTGTTTCTGCTTATTCAGTCATTGTATGGTTTATAGATTAATAGCTTTCTGGTATTGTATGATTATGATATTATATTGAATACTTGACACTTATCTCGTGCACACACTTACACCACCCTCTAAGCTTTCTATAAGCTTATGCATGATAGATGCGTGCAGGTGATGTTAGGTTGCAGCAGCATTGAGCTTGGAGCGTGCAGCTATTTTCTGGAGCTTTGATTTTGACATATATATTTCCCTTTCAGCATTGTATTCAAATGATTATATTAGTGGATATGTGATGATGATGATGTTGCCTTTATGATTTGGGTAAACTTGTGGTTATGCTTATTACTAGTTAAATGTATATATATATATATATATATATATATATATAAATCCTCCTTGTAGGATCCCAGGATCGAAAATCTAGCATATGAATGCTAAGAGCCGAGAATGGGGTACTACGGAGGCTGTCGGCATCGGATTCGGCGATCGGGATTCCTGTGAATCCGATTTTCGGGTTTGGGGCGTGACAGTTATGGTTTAGGTTTAAGAAATCGATTTCGGGTTCGGGATCGGGTTTTGGTTTGGGTTTTCAACCTTAGGTTTAGGTTTAGGGAAGTGAGTTGAGATTAACATTAGGTGTAGGTTTAGGTTTAGGGATTTGAGAACATATTTAGGTTCTAGGTTTAGGTTTTATGTTAAGGTTATAGGTAGGTTATAGGTTATAGATGTAGGGAATTGAGAATAGGTTAAGGTTTAGGTTTACGAAATCGGATTCGTGCTCGGGATTGAGTTTTTCTTTGGGTTTTCAAGTTTAGGTTTAGGTTTAGGTTAGGGAATTGAGCTTAGGATTAGGTGCAGGTTTAGGTTTAGGGATTGGAAAACACATTTAGGTTTTAGGTTTAGGTTATAGGTAGGTTATAGGTTATAGCTATAGGGAATTGAGAATAGGTTAGGGTTTAGGTTTAGGAAATCGGGTTTGGATTCGGGGTCGGATTTTGCTTTCGGTTTTCATGTTTAGGTTTAGGTTTAGGTTAGGGAGTTGAGATTCGGATTAGGTGTAGGCTTAGGTTTAGGGATTTGAGAACACATTTAGGTTTTAGGTTAAGGTTATAGGTAGGTCAGAGGTTATAGTTGTAGGGAATTGAGAATAGGTAAAGGTTTGGGTTTAGGAAATCGATTTCGGGTTCGAGATCGGGTTTTGCATTGGGTTTTCAAGTTTAGGTTTAGGTTTTGGTTGAGGACTTTAGATTAGGATTAGGTGTTGGTTTAGGTTTAGGGATTTGAGAAGACATTTGGATTTAGGGTTTAGATTTTAGGTTAAGGTTATAGGAAGGTTATAGGTTATAGCTGTAGGGAATTGAGAATCGGTTATGGTTTAGGTTTAGGAAATCGGGTTCGGGTTTGAGATCCAGTTTTGCTTTAGGTTTTCAAGTTTAGGTTTGGGTTTAGGTTAGGGAGTTGAAATTAGGATTAGGTATAGGTTTAGGTTTAGGGATTTGAGAACACATTTAGGTTTTAGGTTAAGGTTATAGATAGTTTATAGGTTATAGCTATAGGGAATTGAGAATAGGTTAAGGTTTAGGTTTAGGAAATCAGAATCAGTTTCGGGATCGGGTTTTGGTTTGGGTTTTCAAGCTTAGGTTTAGGTTTAGGAATTTGAGAAGACATTTAGGTTCTAGTTTTAGGTTTTAGGTTAAGGTTATAGGTTGGTTATAGGTTATAGTTGTAGGGAATTGAGAATAGGTTAAGGTTTAGGTTTAGGAAATCGGGTTCGGGTTCGGGATCGGGTTTTGCTTTGGGTTTTCAATTTTAGGTTTAGGTTTAGGTTAGGGAGTTGAGAATAGGATTAGGTGTGGGTTTAGGTTTAAGGATTTGAGAACACATTTAGGTTTTAGGTTTAGGTTTAGGCTTAGGTTTTAGGTTTAGGTTATAGGTAGGTATTAGTTTATAGCTATAGGGAATTGATAATCGGTTATGGTTTAGGTTTAGGGAATTGGATTCGGGTTCGGGATCGGGTTTTGGTTTGGGTTTTCAAGCTTAGGTTTAGGTTTAGGTATGTGAGTTGAGATTAACATTAGGTGTAGGTTTTGGTTTTGGGATTTGAGAACACATTTAGTTTCTAGGTTTAGGTTTTAGGTTAAGGTTATAGGTGGGTAATAGGTTATAGCTGTAGGGAATTGAGAATAGGTTAAGGTTTAGGTTTAGGAAATCGGGTTCGGGTTCGGGATCGTGTTTTTCTTTGGGTTTTCAAGTTTAGGTTTAGGTTTAGGTTAGGGAGTTGAGCTTAGGATTAGGTGTAGGTTTAGGTTTAGGGATTGGAGAACACATTTAGGTTTTAGGTTAAGGTTATAGGTAGGTTAGGTTATAGCTGTAGGGAATTGAGAATAGGTTAAGGTTTAGGTTTAGGAAATCGGGTTCGTGTTCGGGATTGGGTTTTGCTTTGGGTTTTCAAGTTTAGGTTTAGGTTTAGGTTAGGGAGTTGATAATATGATTAGGTGTGGGTTTAGGTTTAGGGATTTGAGAGCACATTTAGGTTTTAGGTTTAAGTTTAGGTTTAGGTTTTAGGTTTAGGTTATAGGTAGGTAATAGGTTATAGCTATAGGGAATTGAGAATCAGTTATGGTTTAGGTTTAGGAAATCGGATTCGTGTTCGGGATCGGGTTTTAGTTTTGGTTTTCAAGCTTAGGTTTAGGTTCAGGTAAGTGAGTTGAGATTAGCATTAGGTGTAGGTTTTAGTTTAGGGATTTGAGAACACATTTAGGTTCTAGGTTTTGGTTTTAGGTTAAGGTTATATGTAGGTTATAGGTTATAGCTGTAGGGAATTGAGAATAGGTTAAGGTTTAGGTATAGGAAATCGGGTTCTGGTTCGGGATCGGGTTTTTCTTTGGGTTTTAAAGTTTAGGTTTAGGTTTAGGTTAGGGAGTTGAGTTTAGGATTAGGTGTAGGTTTAGGTTTAGGGATTGGAGAACACATTTAGGTTTTAGGTTAAGGTTATAGGTAGGTTATATGTTATAGATATAGGGAATTGAGAATAGGTTAAGGTTTAGGTTTAGAAAATCGGGTTCGGGTTCGGGATCGAATTTTGCTTTGGGTTCTCAAGTTCAGGTTTAGTTTTAGGTTAGGGAGTTGAGATTAGGATTAGTTGTAGGTTTAGGTTTAGGGATTTGAGAATACATCTAGGTTTTAGGTTAAGGTTATAGGTAGGTTATAGGTTATAGCTGTAGGGAATTGAGAATAGGTTAAGGTTTAGGTTTGGGAAATACGGTTCGGGTTCAGGTTCCGGTTTTGCTTTGGGTTTTCAAGTTTAGGCTTAGGTTTTGGTTAGGGAGTTAAGATTAACATTAGGTGTAGGTTTAGGTTTACAGATTTGAGAACACATTTAGGTTTTAGGTTTCGATTTTAGGTTAAGGTTATAGGTAGCTTATAGGTTACGGCTGTAGGGAATTGAGAATAAGTTAAGGTTTAGGTTTAAGAAATCGGGTTCGAGTTCGTGATAGGGTTTTTCTTTGGGTTTTCAAGGTTAGGTTTAGGTTTAGGTAAGTGAGTTGAGATTAGCATTAGGTGTAGGTTTAAGTTTAGGGATTTGAGAACACATTTAGGTTTTAAGTTTAGATTTTAGGTTAAGGTTATAGGTAGGTTATAGGTTATAGTTTCATGGAAGTGTGAATAGGTTAAGGTTTAGGTTTAGGAAATCAGGTTCGGGTTCGGGATTGGGTTTTTCTTTGAGATTTCAAGTTTAAGTTTAGGTGTAGGTTAGGGAGTTGAGCCTAGGATTTGGTGTAAGTTTAGGTTTAGGTATTGGAGAACACATTTAGGTTTTAGGTTTAGGTTTTAGGTTAAGATTATAGGTAGGTTATAGGTTATAGCGGTAGGGAATTGAGAATAGGTTAAGGTTTAGGTTTAGGAAATCTGGTTCGGGTTTGGGATCGGGTTTTGCTTTGGGTTTTCAAGTTTTGGTTTAGGTTTAGGTTAGGGAATTGAGAATAGGATTAGGTGTTGGTTTATTTTTAGGGATTAGAGAAGGCAATTAGGTTTTAGGTTTAGGTTTAGGTATAGGTTTTAGGTTTAGGTTATAGGTAGGTAATAGGTTATAGCTATAGGAAATTGAGAATCGGTTATGGTTTAGGTTTAGGAAATTGGATTCGGGTTCGGGATCTGGTTTTGGTATGGTTTTTCAAGCTTAGGTTTAAGTTTAGGTAAGTGAGTTGAGATTAGCATTAGGTGTAGGTTTAGGTTTAGGGATTTGAGAACACATTTAGGTTCTAAGTTTAGGTTTTAGGTTAAGGTTATTGGTAGGTTATATGTTATTGCTGTAGGGAATTGAGAATAGGTTAAGGTTTAGGTTTAGGAAATCGTGTTCGGATTTCTTTTTGGGTTTTCAAGTTTAGGTTTAGGTTTAGATTAGGGAGTTGAGCTTAGGATTAGGTGTAGGTTTAGGTTTAGGGATTGGGGAACACATTTAGGTTTTCGGTAGAGGTTATAGGTTATAGCTGTAGGGAATTGAGAATAGGTTAAGGTTTAGCTTTAGGAATTCGGGTTCGGGTTCGGGATCGAGTTTTGCTTTGGGTTCTCAAGTTTAGGTTTAGGTTTTGGTTAGGGAGTTGAGATTAGGATTAGGTGTAAGTTTAGGTTTAGGGATTCGAGAACACATTTTGGTTTTAGGTTAAGGTAATAGGTAGGTTATAGGTTATAGCTGTAGGGAATTGAGAATAGGTTAAGGTTTAGGTTTAGGAAATCGGATTCGGGTTCGGGATCGGGTTTTTCTTTGGGTTGTCAAGTTTAGGTTTAGGTTTAGGTTATGGATTTCAGATTAGGATTAGGTGTAGGTTTAGGTTTAGGGATTTGAGAACACATTTAGGTTTTAGGTTTAGGTTTTAGGTAGGTTATAGGTTATAGCTGTAGGGAATTGAGAATAGGTTAAGGTTTAGGTTTAGGAAATCGGGTTCATGTTTGGGTTCGGGTTTTACTTTGGGTTTTCAAGTTTAGGCTTAGGTTTTGGTTTGGGAGTTGAGATTAGCATTAGGTGTAGGTTTAGGTTTATGTATTTGAAAACACATTTAAGTTTTAGGTTTAGGTTTTAGGTAAGGGTATAGGTAGCTTATAGGTTATAGTTGTAGGGAATTGAGTATAGGTTATGGTTTTGGTTTAAGAAATCGGGTTCGGGTTCGGGATCGGGTTTTTCTTTGGGTTTTCAAGTTTAGGTTTAGGTTTAGGTTAGGGAGTTGACAATAGGATTAGGTGTGGGTTTAGGTTTAGGGATTTTAGAACACATTAAGGTTTAAGGTAAGTTTAGGTTTAGGTTTTGGTTAGGGACTTGAGATTCGGATTAGGTGTAGGTTTAGGTTTAGGGATTTGAGAAGACATTTGGGTTGAGGGTTTAGATTTTAGGTTAAGGTTATAGGTAGGTTATAGGTTATTGCTGTAGGGAATTGAGAATCGGTTATGGTTTTAGTTTAAGAAATCGGGTTCGGGTTCGAGACTGGGTTTTTCTTTGGGTTTTCAAGTTTAGGTTTAGGTTTAGGTTAGGGAGTTGAGAATAGGATTAGGTGTGGGTTTAGGTTTAGGGATTTTAGAAGACATTAAGGTTTTAGTTTTTGGTTTAGGTTTAGGTTTAGGTTTTAGGTTTAGGTTATAGGTAGGTAATAGGTTTTAGCTATAGGGAAATGAGAATCGGTTATGGTTGAGGTTTAAGAAATCGATTTCTGGTTCGGGAGCGGGTTTTGGTTTGGGTTTTCAACCTTTGGTTTCGGTTTAGGGAAGTGAGTTGAGATTAACATTTGGTGTAGGTTTAGGTTTAGGGATTTGAGAACACATTTACGTTCTAAGTTTAGGTTTTATGTTAAGGTTATAGGTAGGTTATAGGATATAGATGTAGGGAATTGAGAATAGGTTAAGGTTTAGTTTTACGAAATCGGATTCGGGCTCGGGATCGAGTTTTTCTTTGGGTTTTCAAGTTTAGGTTTAGGTTTAGGTTAGGGAGTTGAGCTTAGGATTAGGTGCAGGTTTAGGTTTAGGGATTGAAAAACACATTTAGGTTTTAGGTTTAGGTTTTAGGTTTAGGGTATAGGTAGGTTATAGGTTATAGCTGTAGGGAATTAAGAATAGGTTAGGGTTTAGGTTTAGGTAATCAGGTTCGGGTTCGGGATCAGATTTTTCTTTGGGTTTTCATGTTTAGGTTTAGGTTTAGGTTAGGGAGTTGAGATTTGGATTAGGTGTAGGTTTAGGTTTAGGGATTTGAGAACACATTTAGGTTTTAGGTTAAGGTTATAGGTAGGTCAGAGGTTATAGCTGTAAGGAATTGAGAATACGTAAAGGTTTAGGTTTAGGAAATCGATTTCGGATTCGGGATCGGGTTTTTCTTTGGGTTTTCAAATGTAGGTTTAGGTGTTGGTTAGGGACTTGAGATTAGTATTAGGTGTAGGTTTAGGTTAAGGGATTTGAGAAGACATTTGGGTTCAGGGTTTAGATTTTAGGTTAAGGTTATAGGTAGGTTATAGGTTATAGATGTAGGGAATTGAGAATCGGTTATGGTTTGGGTTTAGGAAATCGGGTTCGAGTTTGAGATCCAGTTTTGCTTTGGATTTTCAAGTTTAGGTTTAGGTTTAGGTTAGGGAGTTGAGATTAGGATTTGGTGTTGGTTTAAGTTTAGGGATTTGAGAACACATTTAGGTTTTAGGTTAAAGTTATAGATAGTTTATAGGTTATAGCAATAGGGAATTGAGAATAGGTTAAGGTTTAGGTTTAGGAAATCGGAATCGGTTTCGGGATCGGATTTTGGTTTGGGTTTTCAAGATTAGGTTTAGGTTTAGGTAAGTGAGTTGAGATTAACATTAGGTTTAGGTTTAGGTTTAGGGATTTGAGAATACATTTAGGTTCTAGGTTTAGGTTTTAGGTTAAGGTTATAGGTAGGTTATAGGTTAAAATTGTAGGGAATTGAGAATAGCTTAAGGTTTAGGTTTAGGAAATCGGGTTCGGGTTCGGGTTCGGGTTCGGGTTCGGGATCGGGTTTTTCTTTGGGTTTTCAATTTTATGTTTAGGTTTAGGTTAGGGAGTTGAGAATAGGATTAGGTGTGGGTTTAGGTATAGGGATTTGAGAACACATTTAGGTTTTAGGTTTAGGTTTAGGCTGAGGTTTTAGGTTTAGGTTATAGGTAGGTATTAGTTTATAGCTATAGGGAATTGAGAATCGGTTATGGTTTAGGTTTAGAAAATTGGATTCGGGTTTGGGATTGGGTTTTGGTTTGGATTTTCAAGATTAGGTTTAGGTTTAGATAAGTGAGTTGAGATTAGCATTAGGTGTAGGTTTTGGTTTAGGGATTTGAGAACACAATTAGGTTCTAGGTTTAGGTTTTAGGTTAAGGTTATAGGTAGGTTATAGGTTATAGCTGTAGGGAATTGAGAATAGGTTAAGGTTTAGGTTTAGGAAATAGGGTTCGGGTTTTTCTTTGGGTTCTCAAGTTTAGGTTTAGGTTTTGGTTAGGGAGTTGATATTAGGATTTGGTGTAAGTTTAGGTTTAGGGATTTGAGAACACATTTGGGTTTTAGGTTAACGTAATAGGTAGGTTATAGCTTATAGGTTATAGCTATAGGGAATTGAGAATAGGTTAAGGTTTAGGTTTAGGAATTCGGGTTCAGGTTCAGGATCGGGTTTTGATTTGGGTTTTCAATTTTAGGTATCGGTTTAGGTTATAGATTTAAGATTAGGATTAGGTGTAGGTTTAGGTTTAGGGATTTAAGAACACATTTAGGTTTCAAGTTTAGGTTTTAGGTAGGTTATAGGTTATAGCTGTAGGGAATTGAGAATAGGTTAAGGTTTAGGTGTAGGAAATTGGGTTCATGTTCGGGTTCGAGTTTTACTTTGGGTTTTCAAGTTTAGGCTTAGGTTTTGGTTTTGGAGTTAAGATTAGCATTAGGTGTAGGTTTAGGTTTATGGATTTGAGAACACATTTTAGTTTTAGGTTTAGGTTTTAGGTTAAGGTTATAGGTAGCTTATAGGTTATAGATGTAAGGAATTGAGTATAGGTTATGGTTTTGGTATAAGAAATCGGGTTCGGGTTCGTGATCGGGTTTTGCTTTGGGTTTTCAAGCTTAGGTTTAGGATTAGGTTAGGGAGTTGAGAATAGGATTAAGTGTGGGTTTAGGTTTAGGGATTTTAGAACACATTAAAGTTTTAGTTTTATGTTTATGTTTAGGTTTTAGGTTTAGGTTATAGGTAGGTAATAGGTTATAGCTATAGGGAAATGAGAATCGGTTATGGTTTAGGTTTAAGAAATCGGTTTCTGGTTCAGGAGCGGGTTTTGGTTTGGGTTTTCAACCTTAGGTTTAGGTTTAGGGAAGTGAGTTGAGATTAACATTAGGTGTAGGTTTTGGTTTAGGGATTTGAGAACATATTTACGTTCTAGGTTTAGGTTTTATGTTAAGGTTATAGGTAGGTTAAGGTTTATAGATGTAGGGAATTGAGAATAGGTTAAGGTTTAGGTTTATGAAATCGGATTCGGGCTCGGGATCGGGTTTTTCTTTGGGTTTTCAAGTTTAGGTTTAGGTTTAAGTTAGGGAGTTGAGCTTAGGATTAGGTGCAGGTTTAGGTTTAGGGATTGGAAAACACATTTAGGTCTTTGGTTTAGGTTATAGGTAGGTTATTAGTTATAGCTGTAGGAAATTGAGAATAGGTTAGGGTTTAGGTTTAGGAAATCGGGTTCAGGTTCGGGATCGGATTTTGTTTTGGGTTTTCATGTTTAGGTTTAGGTTTAGGTTAGGGTGTTGAGATTAAGATTAGGTGTAGGTTTAGGTTTAGGGATTTGAGAACACATTTAGGTTTTAGGTTAAGGTTATAGGTAGGTCAGAGGTTATAGCTGTAGGGAATTGAGAATACGTAAAGGTTTAGGTTTAGGAAATTGATTTCGGGTTCAGGATCAGGTTTTGCTTTGGGTTTTCAAGTTTAGGTTTAGGTTTTGGTTAGGGACTTGAGATTAGGATTAGGTGTAAGTTTAGGTTTAGGGATTTGAGAAGACATTTGGGTTCAGGGTTTAGATTTTAGGTTAATGTTATAGGTAGGTTATAGGTTATAGCTGTAGGGAATTGTGAATCGGTTATGGTTTAGGTTAAGGAAATTGGGTTCGGGTTTGAGATCCAGTTTTGCTTTGGGTTTTCAAGTTTAGGTTTAGGTTTAGGTTAGGGAGTTGAGATTAGGATTAGGTGTAGGCTTAGGTTTAAGGATTTGAGAACATATGTAGGTTTGAGGTTAAGGTTATAGATAGTTTTTAGATTATAGCTATAGGGAATTGAGAATAGGTTAAGGTTTAGGTTTAGGAAATCGGAATCGGTTTCAAGATCGGGTTTTGGTTTGGGTTTTTGAAGCTTAGGTTTAGGTTTAGGTATGTGAGTTGAGATTAACATTAGGTGTAGGTTAAGGTTTGGGATTTGAGAAGACATTTAGGTTCTTGGTTTAGGTTTTAGGTTAAGGTTATAGGTGGGTTATAGTTTATAGTTGTAGGGAAATGAGAATAGGTTAAGGTTTAGGTTTAGGAAATCGGGTTCGGGTTTGGGATCGGGTTTTGCTTTGAGTTTTCAATTTTAGGTTTAGGTTTAGGTTAGGGAGTTGAGAATTGGATTAGTTGTGGGTTTAGGTTTAGGGATTTGAGAACACATTTCAGTTTTAGGTTTTGGTTTAGGCTTAGGTTTTAGGTTTAGGTTATAGGTAGGTATTAGTTAATAGCTATAGGGAATTGTGAATCGGTTATGCTTTAGGTTTAGGAAATTGGATTCAGGTTCGATATCGGGTTTTGGTTTGGGTTTTCAAGCTTAGGTTTAGGTGTAGGTAAGTGAGTTGAGATTAGCATTAGGTGTAGGTTTTGGTTTAGTGATTTGAGAACACATTTAGGTTCTAGGTATAGGTTTTAGGTTAAGGTTATAGGTAGGTTATAGGTTATAGCTGTAGGGAATTGAGAATAGGTGAAGGTTTAGGTTTAGGAAATCGGGTTCGGGTTCGGGATCGGGTTTTGCTTTGGGTTCTCAAGTTTAGGTTTAGGTTTTGGTTAGGGAGTTAAGATTAAGATTAGGTGTAAGTTTAGGTTTAGGGATTTGAGAACACATTTAGGTTTTAGGTTAAGGTAATAGGTAGATTATAGGTTATAGTTGTAGGGAATTGAGAATAGGTTAAGGTTTAGGTTTAGGAAATCGGGTTTGGGTTCGGGATCGGGTTTTGATTTGGGTTTTCAAGTTTAGGTTTAGGTTTAGGTTATGGATTTAAGATTAGGATTAGGTGTAGGTTTAGGTTTAGGGATTTGAGAACACATTTAGGTTTCAGGTTTAGGTTTTAGGTAGGTTATAGGTTATAGCTGTAGCTAATTGAGAATAGGTTAAGGTTTAGGTTTAGGAAATCGGGTTCATGTTTGGGTTCGGGTTTTACTTTGGGTTTTCAAGTTTAGGCTTTGGTTTTGGTTTGGGAGTTGAGATTAGCATTAGGTGTAGGTTTAAGTTTATGGATTTGACAACACATTTAAGTTTTAGGTTTAGGTTTTAGGTTAAGGTTATAGGTAGCTTATAGGTTATAGTTGTAGGGAATTGAGTATAGGTTATGGTTTTGGTATAAGAAATCGGGTTCGGGTTCGTGATCAGGTTTTTCTTTGGGTTTTCAAGCTTAGGTTTAGGTTTAGGTTAGGGAGTTGAGAATAGGATTAGGTGTGAGTTTAGGTTTATGGATTTTAGAACACATTAAGGTTTTAGTTTTAAGTTTAGGTTTAGGTTTTAGGTTTAGGTTATAGGTAGGTAATAGGTTATTGCTATTGGGAAATGAGAATCGATTATGGTTGAGGTTTAAGAAATCGATTTCGGGTTCGGGAGTGGGTTTTGGTTTGGGTTTTCAAACTTAGGTTTAGGTTTAGGGAAGTGAGTTGAGATTAACATTAGGTGTACGTTTAGGTTTAGGGATTTGAGAACACATTTACGTTTTAGGTTTATGTTTTATGTTAGGGTTATAGGTAGGTTATAGGATATAGATGTAGGGAATTGAGAATAGGTTAAGGTTTAGGTTTACGAAATCGGATTCGGGCTCGGGATCGAGTTTTTCTTTGAGTTTTCAAGTTTAGGTTTAGGTTTAGGTTAGGGAGTTGGGCTTAGGAGTAGGTGCAGGTTTAGGTTTAGGGATTGGAAAACACATTTAGGCTTTAGGTTTAGGTTTTTTGTTTCGGTTATTGGTAGGTTATAGGTTATAGCTGTAGGGAATTGAGAATAGGTTAGGGTTTAGGTTTAGGAAATCGGGTGCGGATTCGGGATCGGATTTTTCTTTGGGTTTACATGTTTAGGTTTAGGTTTAGGTTAGGGAGTTGAGATTAGGATTAGGTGTAGGTTTAGGTTTAAGGATTTGAGAACACATTTAGGTTTTAGGTTAAGGTTATAGGTAGGTCAGAGGTTATAGTTGTAGGGAATTGAGAATACGTAAAGGTTTAGGTTTAGGAAATCGATTTCGGATTAGGGATCGGGTTTTGCTTTGGGTTTTCAAGTTAAGTTTTAGGTTTTGGTTAGGGACTTGAGATTAGGATTATTTATAGGTTTAGGTTTAGGGATTTGAGAAGACATTTGGGTTCAGGTTTTAGATTTTAGGTTAAGGTTATAGGTAGGTTATAGGTTATAGCTGTAGGGAATTGAGAATCGGTTATGGTTTAGGTTTAGGAAATCGGGTTCGGGTTTGAGATCCAGTTTTGCTTTGGGTTTTCAAGTTTAGGTTAGGGAGTTGAGATTAAGATTATGCGTAGGTTTAGATTTAGGGATTTGAGAACACATTTAGGTTTTAGGTTAAGGTTATAGATAGTTTATAGGTTATAGCTATAGGGAATTGAGAATAGGTTAAGGTTTAGGTTTAGGAAATCGGAATCTGTTTCGGGATCGGGTTTTGGTTTGGGTTTTCAAGCTTAGGTTTAGGTTTAGGTAAGTGAGTTGAGATTAACATTAGGAGTAGGTTTAGGTTTAGGGATTTGAGAAGACATTTAGGTTCTAGGTTAAGGTTATAGGTTATAGTTGTAGGGAATTGAGAATAGGTTAAGGTTTAGGTTTAGGGAATCGGGTTCGGGTTCGGGATCGGGTTTTGCTTTGGGTTTTCAATTTTAGGTTTAGGTTTAGGTTAGGGAGTTGAGAATAGGATTAGGTGCGGGTTTAGGTTTAGGGATTTGAGAACACATTTAGGTTTTAGGTTTAGGTTTCGGCTTAGGTTTTAGGTTTAGGTTATAGGTAAGTATTAGTTTATAACTATAGGGAATTGAGAATCGGTAATGGTTTAGGTTTAGGAAATTGGATTTGGGTTCGGGATCTGGTTTTGGTTTGGGTTTTCAAGCTGAAGTTTAGGTTTAGGTAAGTGAGTTGAGATTAGCATTAGGTGTGGGTTTTGGTTTAGGGATTTGAGAACTCATTTAGGTTCTAGGTTTAGGTTTTAGGTTAAGGTTATAGGTAAGTTATAGTGTAACATCCCGAAAATCGGGGGGTCGAGCAAAAACCCAACTCCCGAGTTCCAAAATGTTATTTATGCAACATAGAAATGTATGATTGAATGTTGTCTGTGATAATGTATTAAACATGAGTGAGATTAAGCCAGAACAGCATATCATACTCCAGAGATAGTTAAATTTGCAAGCGGAAGACTGTAATAGTATGTATAACATATATAAACCATTGTATGTCTCCGGAGTGTGAACATGTTACCAGGTTATATACATACATGTATACTTCAAAAGTAACCAAAAGAATATACATGAGTGCTCTAAAAATATAAAATGACAAGTGTCAAGGTATTTAAGCAACCTCCCTGTAATCCCGTCAATCAGAACACGCATAAAGGAGGGATCCTCCTCATCATCATCAAGTCCGGCTCTGCCTCACAGGCCGCGCCATCATCTGCAATCACAAAAAGGTCTGGTGGGTGTCCGGAACACCGTCCCGTAACGTGGGAGTGAGTAGCTAACTCAGTGGAATAATAGAGCAAGGATTAACATGTTCTCAAATCAATCATGCGATAATAGTAAAGCAATAAATCAAACAATCCTAATACTGTTGTTAATGCAATTATGACATGACGTGATGTATGCCCTCACCGACGATCACCCTCATACGGCAACATCTTACGACCGCGGCATGCCACACTCCCTAGAGTGCTCCACATCTTCCAGGCACATGCAATGCTATGGTGATATGATTACCGAGTTGTTATTAGTCCTTTTCATACAGCAATATTGGGAAACTAAGGTACCTCCCTTATATCAATCCCAACACAGATCCTGTCTAGGGTCGTCACTCCTAGTAGTCTCATACGATGTATATTTTGTAGGTCGCTGCAAGGGCTGCCAGGGCTGTTGCACGCACTCGTTGCTCCGCTCCCCCATCACCTTATCAATACAGGCCTACTGTACTCTACTGCTACGGAAGGGTCGTCGCCTCCCGTAGACTCAGAATACGCTCGCGGTCACTACAAAGGGCTGCCAGGGCTGTTGCTCGCACTCGTTGCACCGCTCCCCCATCACCTTATCAGTGTAGGCCGACAGCAAGAATATAGTGTCCCATACCACCATAATCTGCTCACGAGTCATAGGTGCTCACTGGTCACTACGGGGAGGTTTGTGGCCCCAGCGTAGGCCGACAGCTCGACCACGGTGTCCCATACCACCATGCCCGGCTCATGAGTCTTTATGGATCAAGGTACCATGGTTAACAGGGTTTACAATGGTAAGTTCAGTACCCTAGGTTCAAGCAGTTATGATACATACAAGGTGAACAAACTTCGGCCAGTCGGGTTACTTGACGGGCTCGACTAGTGCGATCGCATCTCGAATTGAACGACATGAAGTGCGTGAAACACTTCGCGTGGCCTAACCACTGCCGCCAACTCTAAACACGAATCACGTTCATCGACGCGTCGTTCGTGGCTATAACCAGTCAGCCACGAATTCGCTCGGTTACCGACTGCCTGGACTAAGTCTAGTCCCACACATCCATGAAATCACATTAACAATATATGCAAAGGTTTTTGGAATTGAAATGCAATCATGTGAGCATGTTAACACATGTTATAACATTCAACTTAAGCAAATCTTCAAACACATACATTCCATGCATGTAATGGAATCATGCATGTGGTCAACATGTAGGAAATCATTTAGGTCAGCATATTAATCAAGAAATCATTCTCAAACCACTACATAACATCATTTAATTCAATACATACTAATACAAGCATTTATACAAACACATACACTACACACTTAAGTCTACATATAGTATGTCGACCCAAAGTGCGCAACTAGGCGAATCTCTTCGCCAAACTAATTATACACGCATTTCTAACTTCCTAATGCGACAACAAACCATGTCAATCACATCAGCAAAATATGAATGTAAACTGTACTTCCTACAAATGACTAAAATGCCCTAAATCTCATATTCTTCGTTAATTTACGAAACAGGAAACGGAGAGCATTTTGTACATGTCAAACGGCGTTGCCGTCAAGAATCTACTATTAAACGACATTGAAAGCTTTGGAAACAGTCAATCAAAGCGTCTAATATCCGCACCTTATGTCTTGTAGAGTCGGAAATTGAAACGGAGCGTATACGCTTCGTCTACGGCGAATAAGGAACCTAATACATAAGATCCATAAGCTACATCGCTATGGAAACAAGGAAAACTCAAATCACCAACTATTTAGGGTTTTTACTTACCTAGGATTGCGGTGGAATCGCCGGGAAAGCGGTAGAGGAGTGTTGCTTAAGCATGTGCAACACGTAGCACAAGTGGCGGGAAGAACTCTCCCACTCTCTCACAATCTCTCACTCTTTTTCTCTCTCCCAAGCTAGAGCTTCTCTCAAATTCGGATGGGAGAGAGGAGTGGGGGTTTCAACCCCTTTTATAGCCTAAAACATTCCCAAAATAGGCTTGGGAACAATGTTTACTTGGTGCCTAACCAAATCGGGGCCGTTTCGGTCCAAAAGGGCATTTCTGGAGGTCCCCAGGCCAAATGCGGTCGGACTTAAGCTCATGCATACTGGATCTAGCACACATCCAGTTTTCAGACCGGTTGGGTTCCCAGATCGCACGTGGCGGCCCAGTTTCAGTTTAACGGTCACCGCACCAAGATCAGGCCTATAAGTCTCGTGATATATAATAGATATTTTTCCTGATCCAAGGGTGTAATTTGGCTGTATTCTGACGGTCAGAATGCTTAATACTGATGCGTCAAATTTGTGTGCCAGATTTGAATTTGAAATTCCAACTATGTCCCTATTCACACTCTCTTCAGTCCGGGCTCAATGAAATAGCCTGTGATTATCGGTTTGACTTGATTTTCGGAATGAGTGTCAAGTCCAGCTAGACGGTTCTAACGGTCTAAGATAGGAGGTATCGGACTTTCGACGCGCGGTCTAGATCCAATACAAAGTTTCAAGGAGGTCCCGAGGACAAACCGGCTTAGAGTTTGATCCGAGGCTTTAGAGCATTATAGCACCCTTGGTTCCACTCGCTTTGGGCCTTGTAGAACGTATTTAAAGCGATCAGGGACCATTTCCCAGCTATTCTAAAGCTGCACTAGCTAACCTAGTCATATTTTCTAAAGGAATTAATCCTAAGTGATTCCTTTGGCTATGGAATTGGGTTCTAAGCGAATTTTCAGGTGTTTTAATTGACCCATTGCCTAAGGACGTCAAATCCCAGATTGGCCAAAATTCGGGGTGTTACATATAGGTTATAGCTGTAGGGAATTGAGAATAGGTTAAGGTTTAGGTTTAGGAAATCGGGTTCGGGTTCGGGATCGGGTTTTACTTTGCGTTCTCAAGTTTAGGTTTAGGTTTTGGTTTGGGAGTTGAAATTATTATTAGGTTTAAGTTTAGGTTTAGGGATTTGAGAATACATTTAGGTTTTAGGTTAAGGTAATAGGTAGGTTATAGGTAATAGCTGTAGGTAATTGAGAATAGGTTAAGGTTTAGGTTTAGGAAATCGGGTTCGGGTTCGGGATCGGGTTTTGATTTGGGTTTTCAAGTTTAGGATTAGGTTTAGGTTATGGATTTAAGATTAGGATTAGGTGTAGGTTTAGGTTTAGGGATTTGAGAACACATTTACGTTTCAGGTTTAGGTTTTAGGTAGGTTATAGGTTATAGCTGTAGGGAATTGAGAATAGGTTAAGGTTTAGGTTTAGGAAATCGGGTTCATGTTCGGGTTTGGGTTTTACTTTGGGTTTTCAAGTTTAGGCTTAGGTTTTGGTTTGGGAGTTGAGATTAGCATTAGGTGTCGGTTTAGGTTTATGGATTTGAGAATACATTTAAGTTTTAAGTTTAGGTTTTAGGTTAAGGTTATAGGTAGCTTATAGGTTATAGTTGTAGGGAATTGATATAGGTTATGGTTTTGGTAATAAGAAATCGGGTTCGGGTTTGGGATCGGGTTTTTCTTTGGGGTTTCAAATTTAGGTTTAGGTTTAGGTTAGGGAGCTGAGAATAGGATTAGGTGTGGGTTTAGGTTTAGGGACTTTAGAACACATTAAGGTTTTAGTTTTAGGTTCAGGTTTAGGTTTTAGGTTTAGGTTATCTGTAGGTAATAGGTTATAGTTATAGGGAAATGAGAATCGGTTATGGTTTAGGTTTAAGAAATCGGTTTCGGGTTCAGGAACAGGTTTGGTTTGGGTTTTCAACCTTAGCTTTAGGTTAGGGAAGTGAGTCGAGAATAACATTAGGTGTAGGTTTAGGTTTAGGGATTTGAGAACACATTTACGTTCTAGGTTTAGGTTTTAGGTTAAGGTTATAGGTAGGTTATAGGATATAGTTGTAGGGAATTGAGAATAGGTTAATGTTTAGGTTTACGAAATCGGATTTGGGCTCGGGATTGGGTTTTTCTTTGGGTTTTCAAGTTTAGGTTTAGGTTTAGGTTAGGGAGTTGAGCTTAGGATTAGGTGCAGGTTTAGGTTTAGGGATTGGAAAACTCATTTAGGTTGTAGGTTTAGGTTATAGGTAGGTTATAGCTGTAGGGAATCGAGAATAGGTTAGGGTTTAGGTTTAGGAAATCGGGTTCGGGTTCGGGATCGAATTTTGCTTTGGGTATTCATGTTTAGGTTTAGGTTTAGGTTAGGGAGTTGAGATTAGGATTAGGTGTAGGTTTAGGTATAGGGATTTGAAAACACATTTAGGTTTAAGGTAAGTTTAGGTTTAGGTTTTGGTTAGGGACATGAGATTCGGATTAGGTGTAGGTTTAGGTTTAGGGATTTGAGAAGACATTTGGGTTCAGGGTTTAGATTTTAGGTTAAGGTTATAGGTAGGTTATAGGTTATTGCTGTAGGGAATTGAGAATCGGTTATGGTTTAGGTTTAGGAAATTGAATTTGGGTTTGAGATCCAGTTTTGCTTTGGGTTTTCAAGTTTAGATTTAGGTTTAGGTTAGGGAGTTGAGATTAGGATTAGGTGTAGGTTTAGATTTAGGGATTTGAGAACACATTTAGGTTTAAGGTTAAGGTTATAGATAGTTTATAGGTTATAACTATAGGGAATTGAGAATAGGTTAAGGTTTAGGTTTAGGAAATCGGAATCGGTTTCGGGATCGGGTTTTGGTTTGGGTTTTCAAGCTTAGGTTTAGGTTTAGGTAAGTGAATTGAGATTAACATTAGGTGTAGGTTTAGGTTTAGGGATTTGAGAAGATATTTAGGTTATAGGTTTAGGTTTTAGGTTAAGGTTATAGGTAGGTTATAGGTTATAGTTGTAGGGAATTGAGAATAAGTTAAGGTTTAGGTTTAGGAAATCGGGTTTGGGTTCGGGATCAGGTTTTGCTTTGGGTTTTCAATTTTAGGTTTAGATTTAGGTTAGGGAGTTGAGAATAGGATTAGGTGTGGGTTTAGGTTTAGGGATTTGAGAATGCATTTAGGTTTTAGGTTTAGGTTTAGGCTTAGGTATTAGGTTTAGGTTATAGGTAGGTATTAGTTTATAACTATAGGGAATTGAGAATCGGTTATGGTTTAGGTTTAGGAAATTGGATTGGGGTTCGAGATCGGGTTTTGGTTTGGGTTTTCAAGCTTAGGTTTAAGTTTAGGTAAGTGAGTTGAGATTAGCATTAAGTGTAGGTTTTGGTTTAGGGATTTGAGAACACATTTAGGTTCTTGGTTTAGGTTTTAGGTTAAGGTTATAAGTAGGTTATAGGTTATAGCTGTAGGGAATTGAGAATAGGTTAAGGTTTAGGTTTAGAAAATTGGGTTCGGGTTTGGGATCGGGTTTTTCTTTGGTTTTTCAAGTTCAGTTTTAGGTTTAGGTTAGGGAGTTGAGCTTAGGATTAGGTGTAGGTTTAGGTTTAGGGAATGGAGAACTCATTTAGGTTTTAGGTAGAGGTTTTAGGTTAAGGTTATAGGTAGGTTATAGGTTATAGCTGTGGGGAATTGAGAATGGGTTAAGGTTTAGGTTTAGGAAATTGGGTTCGGGTTCGGGATCGGGTTTTGCTTTGAGTTTTCAAATTTAGGTTTAGGTTTAGGATAGGGAGTTGAGAATATGAGTAGGTGTGGATTTAGGTTTAGGGATTTGAGAAGACATTTAGGTTTTAGGTTTAAGTTTAGGTTTAGGTTTTAGGTTTAGGTTATAGGTCGGTAATTGGTTATAGCTATTGGGAATTGACAATCGGTTATGGTCTAGGTTTAGGAAATCGAATTCGTGTTCTGGATCGGGTGTTGGTTTGGGTTTTTAAGCTTAGGTTTAGGTTTAGGTAAGTGAGTTGAGATTAGCATTAGGTGTAGGTTTTGGTTTAGGGATTTGTGAACACATTTAAGTTCTAGGTTTAGGTTATAGGTTAAGGTTATAGGTAGGTTATAGGTTATAGCTGTTGGGAATTGAGAATAGGTTAAGGTTTGGGTATAGGAAATCGGGTTCTGGTTCGGTATCGGGTTTTTCTTTGGGTTTTAAAGTTTAGGTTTAGGTTTAGGTTAGGGAGTTGAGTTTAGGATTAGGTGTAGGTTTAGGTTTAGGGATTGGAGAACACATTTATGTTTTAGGTAGAGGTTTTAGGTAGGTTATAGGTTATAGCTGTAGGGAATTGAGAATAGGTTAAGGTTTAGGTTTAGGAAATCAGGTTTGGGTTCGGGATCGAATTTTTCTTTGGGTTCTCAAGTTCAGGTCTAGGTTTAGGTTAGGGAGTTGAGATTAGGATTAAGTGTAGGTTTTGGTTTAGGGATTTGAGAACACATCTGGGTTTTAGGTTAAGGTTATAGGTAGGTTATAGGTTATAGCTATAGGGAATTGAGAATAGGTTATGGTTTAGGTTTAGGAAATAGGGTTCGGGTTCGGGTTTTGCTTTGGGTTTTCAAGTTTAGGCTTAGGTATTGGTTAGGGAGTTAAGATTAACATTAGGTGTAGGTTTAGGTTTATGGATTTGCGTACACATTTAGGTTTTAGGTTTAGGTTTTAGGTTAAGGTTATAGGTAGCTTATAGGTTATATCTGTAGGGAATTGAGAATAGGTTAAGGTTTAGGTTTAAGAAATCGGGTTCGGGTTCATGATCGGGTTTTGTTTTGGGTTTCAAGCTTAGGTTTAGGTTTAGGTAAGTGAGTTGAGATGAGCATTAGGTGTGGGTTTAAGTTTAGGGATTTGAGAACACATTTAGGTTATAGGTTTAGGTTTTAGGTTAAGATTATAGGTAGGTTATAGGTTATAGTTGTAGGGAATTGAGAATAGGTTAAAGTTTAGGTTTAGGAAATCGGGTTAGGGTTCGTGATCGGGTTTTGCTTTGGGTTTTCAAGTTTAGGTTTAGGTTTAGGTTAGGGAGTTGAGCCTTGGATTAGGTGTGGGTTTAGGTTTAGGTATTGGAGAACACATTAAGGTTTTAGTTTTAGTTTTAGGTTTAGGTTTTAGGTTTAGGTTATAGGTAGGTAATAGGTTATAGCCATAGGGAAATGAGAATCGATTATGGTTTAGGTTTAAGAAATCGGTTTCGGGTTCAGGAGCGGGTTTTGGTTTGGGTTTTCAACCTTAGGTTTAGATTCAGGGAAGTGAGTTGAGATTAACATTAGGTGTGGGTTTAGGTTTAGGGATTTGAGAACACATTT
This sequence comes from Magnolia kwangsiensis, assembly GCA_037074715.1. Classification (NCBI taxonomy): domain Eukaryota; kingdom Viridiplantae; phylum Streptophyta; class Magnoliopsida; order Magnoliales; family Magnoliaceae; genus Magnolia; species Magnolia kwangsiensis. The sequence goes on along the minus strand of CM073573.1, from coordinate 111,350,233 downwards.
ACGTTCTAGGTTTAGGTTTTATGTTAAGGTTATAGGTAGGTTATAGGATATAGATGCAGGGAATTGAGGATAGGCTCAGGTTTAGGTTTACGAAATCAGATTCAGGCTCAAGATCGGGTTTTTCTTTGGGTTTTCAAGTTTATGTTTAGGTTTAGGTTAGGGAGTTGAGATTAGGATTAGGTGTAAGTTTAGATTTAGTTATTGGAGAACAAATTTAGGTTTTAGGTAGAGGTTGTAGGTTAAGGTTATAAGTTATAGCTGTAGGAAATTGAGAATAGGTTAAGGTTTAGGTTTAGGAAATCGGGTTCGAGTTTGGGATCGGGTTTTGATTTGGGTTTTCAAGTTTAGGTTTAGGTTTAGGTTATGGATTTAAGATTAGGATTAGGTGCAGGTTTAGGTTTAGGGATTTGAGAACACATTTAGGTTTCAGGTTTAGGTTTTAGGTAGGTTATAGGTTATAGTTGCTGGGAATTGAGAACAGGTTAAGGTTTAGGTTTAGGAAATCGGGTTCATGTTCGGGTTTTACTTTGGGTTTTCTAGTTTAGGCTTAGGTTTTGGTTTGGGAGTTGAGATTAGCATTAGGTGTAGGTTTAGGTTTATAGATTTGATAACACATTTAAGTTTTAGGTTTAGGTTTTAGGATAAGGTTATAGGTTGCTTATAGGTTATAGCTGTAGGGAATTGAGTGTAGGTTATGGTTTTGGTATAAGAAATCGGGTTAGGGTTCGTGTTCGGGTTTTTCTTTGGGTTTTCAAGTTTAGGTTTAGGTCTAGGTTAGGTAGTTGAGAATAGGTTTAGGTTTAGGGATTTTAGAACACATTAAGGTTTTAGTTTTTGGTTTAGGTTTAGGTTTTAGGTTTAGGTTATAGGTAGGTAATAGGTTATAGCCATAGGGAAATGAGAATTGATTATGGTTCAGGTTTAAGAAATCAGTTTCGAGTTTGGGAGCGGGTTTTGGTTTGGGTTTTCAACCTTAGGTTTAGGTTCAGGGAAGTGAGTTGAGATTAACATTAGGTGTAGGTTTAGGTTTAGGGATTTGAGAACACATTTACGTTCTAGGTTTAGGTTTTATGTTAAGGTTATAGGTAGGTTATAGGATATAGATGTAGGGAATTGAGGATAGGCTCAGGTTTAGGTTTACGAAATCGGATTCAGGCTCGGGATCGGGTTTTTCTTTGGGTTTTCAAGTTTAGGTTTAAGTTTAGGTTAGGGAGTTGAGCTTAGGATTAGGTGCTGGTTTAGGTTTTGGAATTGAAAAACACATTTAGGTTTTAGGTTTAGGTTTTAGGTTTAGGTTATTGGTAGGTTATAGGTTATAGCTGTAGGGAATTGAGAATAGGTTAGGGTTTAGGTTTAGGAAATCGGGTTCGGGTTCAGGATCATATTTTTCTATGGGTTTTCTTGTTTAGGTTTAGGTTTAGGTTAGGGAGTTGAGATTAGGATTAGGTGTAGGTTTAGGTTTAGGGATTTGAGAACACATTTAGGTTTTAGGTTAAGGTTATGGGTAGGTCAGAGGTTATAGCTGTAGGGAATTGAGAATACATAAAGGTTTATGTTTAGTAAATCGATTTCGGGTTCGGGTTCGGGTTTTACTTTGGGTTTTCAAGTTTAGGTTTAAGTTTTGGTTAAGGACATGAGATTAGGATTAGGTGTAGGTTTAGGTTTAGGGATTTGAGAAGACATTTGGGTTCAGGGTTTAGATTTTAGGTTAAGGTTTTAGGTAGGTTATAGGTTATAGCTGTTGGGAATTGAGAATTGGTTATGGTTTAGGTTTAGGAAATCGGGTTCGGGTTTGAGATCCAGTTTTGCTTTTAGTTTTCAAGTTTAGGTTTAGGTTTAGGTTAGGGAGTTGAGATTAGGATTAGGTTTAGGTTTAGGTTTAGGGATTTGAGAACACATTTAGGTTTTACGTTAAGGTTATAGATAGCTTATAGGTTATAGCTATAGAGAATTGAGAATAGGTTAAGGTTTAGGTTTAGGAAATTCGAATCGGTTTCGGGATCGGGTTTTGGTTTGGGTTTTCAAGATTAGGTTTAGGTTTAGGTAAGTGAGGTGATATTAACATTAGGTGTAGGTTTAGGTTAAGGGATTTGAGAAGATATTTAGGTTCTAGGTTTAGGTTTTAGGTTAAGGTTATAGGTAGGTTAAAGGTTATATTTGTAGGGAATTGAGAATAGATTAAGGATTAGGTTTAGGAAATTGGGTTCGGGTTCGGGATCGGGTTTTACTTTGGGTTTTCAAGTTTAGGTTTAGGTTTAGGTTAAGGAGTGTAGAATAGGATTAGGTGTGGGTTTAGGTTTAGGGATTTGAGAACACATTTAGGTTTTAGGTTTAGGTTTAGGCTTAGGTTTTAGGTTTAGGTTATAGGTAGGTATTTGATTATGGCTATAGGGAATTGAGAATCGGTTATGGTTTAGGTTTAGAAAATTGGATTCGGGTTCGGGATCGGGTCTTGGTTTGGGTTTTCGAGCATAGGTTTAGGTTTAGGTAAGTGTGTTAAGATTAACATTAGGTGTAGGTTTTGGTTTAAGGATTTGAGAACATATTTAGGTTCTAGGTTTAGGTTTTAGGTTAAGGTTATAGGTAGGTTATAGGTTATAGCTGTACGGAATTGAGAATAGGTTAAGGTTTCAGTTTAGGAAATTGGGTTCGGGTTCGGGATCGGGTTTTTCTTTGGGTTTTGAAGTTTAGGTTTAGGTTTAGGTTAGGGAGTTGAGCTTAGGATTAGGTGTAGGCTTAGGTTTAGGGATTGGAGAACACATTTAGGTTTTAGGTAGAGGTTTTAGGTTAAGGTTATAGGCAGTTTATAGGTTATAGATGTAGGTAATAGGTTATAACTATAGGGAATTAAGAATCGGTTATGGTTTAGGTTTAAGAAATCGGATTCGGGTTCAGGATCGAGTTTTGGTTTTGGTTTTCAAGCTTAGGTTTAGGTTTAGGTAAGTGAGTTGAGATTAGCATTAGGTGTAGGTTTAGGTTTAGGGATTTAAGAACACATTTAGGTTCTAGGTTAAGGTTTTAGGTTAAGGTTATCGGTAGGTTATAGGTTATATCTATAGGGAATTGAGAATAGGTTAAGGTTTAGGTTTAGGAAATCAGGTTCGGGTTCGGGATCGGGTTTTTCTTTGGGTTTTCAAGTTTAGGTTTAGGTTTAGGTTAGGGAATTAAGAATAGGATTAGGTGTGGGTTTTGGTTTCGGGATTTGAGTACACATTTAGGTTTTAGGTTTAAGTTTAGGTTTAGGTTTTAGGTTTAGGTTATAGGTAGGTAATAGGTTATAGCTATAGGGAATTGAGAATCGGTTATGCTTTAGGTTTAGGTAATCGGGTTTGGGTTCGGGATCAGGTTTTGGTTTGGCTTTTCAAGCTTAGGTTCAGGTTCAAGTAAGTGAGTTGAGTTTTGCATTAGGTGTAGGTTTTGGTTTAGGGATTTGAGAACACATTTAGGTTCTAGGTTTAGGTTTTAGGTTAAGGTTATAGGTAGGTTTTAGGTTATAGCTGTAGGGAATAGAGAATAGGTTAAGGTTTAGGTATAGGAAATCGGGTTTGGGTTCGGGATTGGGTTTTTCTTTGGGTTTTAAAGTTTAGGTTTGGGTTTAGGTTAGGGAGTTGAGTTTAGGATTAGGTGTCGGTTTAGGTTTAGGGTTTGGAGAACACATTTAGGTTTTAGGTTAAGGTTATAGGTAGGTTATAGGTAATAGTTGTAGGGAATTGAGAATAGGTTAAGGTATAGGTTTAGGAAATCGGGTTCGGGTTCGAGATCAAATTTTTCTTTGGGTTTTCAAGTTTAGGTTTAGGTTTAGGTTAGGGAGTTGAGATTAGGATTAGGTGTAGGTTTAGGTTTAGGGATTTGAGAACACATCTGTGTTTTAGGTTCTTGTTATAGGTAGGTTATAGGTTATAACTGTTGGGAATTGAGAATAGGTTAAGGTTTAGGTTTAGGAAATCGGGTTCGGGTTCGGGTTCGGGTTTTGCTTTGGGTTGTCAAGTTTAGGCTTAGGTTTTGGTTAGGGAGTTAAGATTAACATTAGGTATAGGTTTAGGTTTATGGATTTGAGAACACATTTAGGTTTTAGGTTTAGGTTTTAGGTTAAGGTTATAGGTAGCTTATAGGTTATAGCTATAGGGAATTGAGAATAGGTTAAGGTTTAGTTTTAAGAAATTGAGTTTGGGTTCTTGATCGGGTTTTGCTTTGGGTTTTCAAGTTTAGGTTTAGGTTTAGGTAACAGAGTTGAGCTTAGCATTAGGTGTAGGTTTAAGTTTAGGGATTTGAGAACACATTTAGGTTCTAGGTTTAGGTTTTAGGTTAAGGTTATAGGTAGGTTATAGGTTATTGGTGTAGGGAAGTGTGAATAGGTTAAGGTTTAGGTTTTGGAAATCTGGTTTGGGTTTGGGATCGGGTTTTTCTTTGGGTTTTCAAGTTTAGGTTTTGGTTTAGGTTAGGGAGTTAAGAATAGGATTAGGTGTTGGTTTAGGTTTAGGGATTAGAGAACACATTTAGGTTTTAGGTTTAGGTTTAGGTTTAGGTTTTAGGTTTAGGTTATAGATAGGTAATAGGTTATAGCTATAGGGAATTGAGAATCGGTTCTGGTTTTGGTTTAAGAAATCGGATTCGGGTTCGGGATCGGGTTTTGGTTTGGTTTTTCAAGCTTAGGTTTAGGTTTAGGTAAGTGAGTTGAGATTAGCCTCAGGTGTAGGTTTAGGTTTAGGGATTTGAGAACACATTTAGGCTCTAAGTTTAGGTTTTAGGTTAAGGTTATTGGTAGGTTATAGGTTAGAATAGGTAAGGTTTAGGTTTAGGAAATTGGGTTCGGTTTCGGGATCGGGTTTTGCTTTCGGTTTTCAAGTTTAGGTTTAGGTTTAGGTTAGGGAGTTGAGAATATGATTAGGTGTGGGTTTAGGTTTAGGGATTTGAGAACACATTTTAGTTTTAGGTTAAGGTTATAGGTAATTTATAGGTTATAGCAGTAGGGAATTGAGATTAGGTTAAGGTTTAGGTTTAGGAAATCGATTTTGGGTTCGGGAATGGGTTTTGCTTTGGGTTTTCAAGTTTAGGTTTAGGTTTAGGTTAGGGAGTTGAGATTAACATTAGGTGTAGGTTTAGGTTTAGGGATTTGAGAACACATTTAGGTTTTAGATTTAGGTTTTAGGTTACGGTTATAGGTAGGTTATAGGTTATAGCTGTAGGGAATTGAGAATAGGTTGAGGTTTAGGTTTAGGAAATCGGGTTCGGCTTCGGGATCGGGTTTTACTTTGGGTTTTCAAGTTTAGGCTTATGTTTAGGTTAGGGAGTTGAGATCAGCATTCGGTGTAGCTTTAGGTTTAGGGATTTGAGAACACATTTTGGTTTTAGGTTTAGGTTTTAGGTTATGGTAATAGGTAGGTTATAGGTTATAGCTGTAGGGAATTGAGAATAGGTTAAGCTTTAGGTTTTGGAAATTGGGTTCGGGTTTGGGATCGAATTTTGCTTTGGGTTTTCAAGTTTAGGTTTAGGTTTAGGTTAGGGTGTTGAGAATAGGATTAGGTGTGGCTTTAGGTTTACGAATTTGAGAACACATTTAGGTTTTAGTTTTTGGTTTAGGTTTAGGTTTTAGGTTTAGGTTATAGGTATAGGGAATTGAGAATCGGTTATGGTTTAGGTTTAGGAAATCAGATTCAGGTTCGGGATCGGGTTTTGGTTTTGGGTTTTCAAGCTTAGGTTTAGGATTAGGTAAGTGAGTTGAGATTAACATTAGGTGTAGGTTGAGGTTTAGGGATTTGAGAACACATTTAGGTTTTAGGTTTAGGTTTAGGTTTAGGTTTAGGTTTTAGGTTTAGGTTGCAAGTAGGTTATAGGTTTTAGTTGTAGAGAATTGAGAATCGGTTATGGTTTAGGTTTAGGAAATCGGGTTTGGGTTCGGGTTCGAGTTTTTCTTTGGGTTTTCAAGTTTATGTTTAGATTTAGGTTAGTGAGTAGAGATTAGGATTAGGTGTATATTTTGGTTTAGGGATTTAAGAACACATTTAGGTTTTAGGTTTAGGTTTTAGGTTAAGGTTATAAGTTATAGCTATAGGGAATTGAGAATAGGTTAAGGTTTAGGTTTAGGAAATCGGGTTTGGGTTCGGGATCAGGTTTTGGTTTGGGTTTTCAAGCTTAGTTTTAGGTTTAGGAAAGTGAGTTGAGATTAACATTAGCTGTAGGTTTAAGTTTTGGGAATTGAGTAGACATTTAGGTTTTAGGTTTAGGTTTTAAGTTAAGGTTATAGGTAGGTTATAGGTTATAGCTGTAGGGAATTGAGAATAGGTTAAGGTTTAGGATTAGGAAATTGGGTTCTGTTTCGGGATCGGGTTTTGCTTAGGGTTTTCAAGTTTAGGTTTAGATTTAGGTTAGGGAGTTGAGAATAGGATTAGGTGTGGGTTTAGGTTTAAGGATTTCATAACACATTTAAGTTTTAGATTTAGGTTTAGGTTGACGTTTTGGGTTTAAGTTATAGGTAGGTAATAGGTTATAGCTATTGGGAATTGAGAATCGGTTATGGTTTTGGTTTAGGAAATCAGATCCGGATTCGAGATCCGATTTTGCTTTGGGTTTTCAAGTTTAGGTTTTAGGTTAAGGTTATCGGTAGGTTATAGGTTATAGCTCTAGGGAACTGAGAATAGGCTAAGGTTTAGGTTTAGGTAATCGGGTTTGGGTTCGGTATCAGGTTTTTGTTTGGGTTTTCAAGCTTAGGTATAGGTTTAGGTCAGGGAATTGAGATTAGCGTTTGGTGTAGGTTTAGGTTTTCGGATTTGAGAACACATTTAGGTTTTAGGTTTAGGTTTTAGGTTTAGGTTATAGGTAGGTTATAGGTTAAGGTTTAGGATTACGAAATCGGGTTCGGGATGGGGTTTTTCTTTGGGTTTTCAAGTTTAGGTTTTGATTTAGGTTAGGGAGTTGGGAATAGGATTAGGTGTGGGTTTAGGTTTTGGGATTTGAGAACACATTTAGGTTTTAGGTTTAGGTTATAGGTAGGTAATAGGTTATAGTTATAGCGAATTGAGAATCGGTTATTGTTTTGGTTTAGGAAATTGGATTTGGGTTCGGGATCGGGTTTTGGTTTGGGTTTTCAAGCTTAGGTTTAGGTTTAGGTAACTGAGTTGAGATTAACATTAGGTGTAGGTTTAGGTTTAGGGATTTAAGAACACATTTAGGTTCTAGGTTTATGTTTTAGGTTAAGGTTATAGGTAGGTTATAGGTTATAGCTGTAGGGAATTGAGAATAGGTTAAGGTTTAGGTTTAGGAAATTGGGTACGGGTTCGGGATCGAGTTTTGCTTTGGGTTTTCAAGTTTAGGTTTAGGTTTAGGTTAGGAAGTTGAGATTAGGATTAGGTGTAGGTTTAAGTTTAGGCATTTAAGAAGAAATTTAGGTTATAGGTTTAGGTTTTAGGTAGGTTATAGGTTATTGCTGTAGGGAGTTGAGAATAGGTCAAGGTTTAGGTTTTGGAAATCGGGTTCGGGATCGGGTTTTGGTTTGGGTTTTCAAACTTAGGTTTAGGTTTAGGTTAGGTAGCTGAGATTAGCATTTGGTGTAGGTTTAGGTTTAGGGGTTGGAGAACACATTTAGGTTTTTGGTTTAGGTTTTAGGTTAAGGTTATAGGTAGGTTATAGGTTATAGCTGTAGGGAATTGAGAATAGGTTAAGGTTTAGGTTTAGGGAATTGGGTTCGAGTTCGGGATCGAGTATTTCTTTGGGTTTTCAAGTTTAGGTCTAGATTTAGCTTAGGGAGTTGAGAATAGGATTAGGTGTGGGTTTAGGTTTAGGGATTTGAGAACACATTTTTGTTTTAGGTTTAGGTTTTAGATTTAGGTTATAGGTAGGTAATAGGTTATTGCTATAGGGAATTGAGAATCAGTTATGGTTTAGGTTTAGGAAATCGGATTCGAGTTCGGGATCGGGTTTCGGTTAGGGTTTTCAAGCTTAGGTTTAGGTTTAGGTAAGTGAGTTGTGATTAACATTAGGTGTAGGTTTTGGTTTAGGGATTTGAGAACACATTTAGGTTCTAGGTTTAGGTTTTAGGTTAAGGTTATTGGTAGGTTATAGGTTATAGTAGTATGGAATTTAGAATAGGTTAAGGTTTAGGTTTAGGAAATCAAGTTCGGGTTCAGGATCGGGTTTTTTTTTTGGGTTTTCAAGTTTAGGTTTAGGTTAAGGTTATGGAGTTGAGCTTAGGATTAGGTGTAGGTTTAGGTTTATGGATTGGAGAACACATTTCGATTTTTGGTTTAAGTTTTAGGTTTAGGTTTTAGGTTTATGTTATAGGTAGGTAATAGGTTATAGCTATATGGAATTGAGAATCGGTTATTGTTTAGGTTTAGGAAATCGGATTCGGGTTCAGGATCGAGTTTTGGTTTGGGTTTTCAAGCTCAAGTTTAGGTTTAGGTAAGTGAATTGAGATTAGCATTAGGTGTAGGTTTAGGTTTTGGGATTCAAGAACACATTTAGGTTTTAGGTTTAGGTTTTAGGTTAAGGTTAATGGTAGGTTATAGGTTATAGCTGTATGGAAGTCAGAATTGGTTAAGGTTTAGGTTTAGGAAATCGGGTTCGGGTTCGGGATCGGGTTTTACTTTGGGTTTTCAAGTTTAGGTTTAGGTTTAGGTTAGGGAGTGTAGAATAGGATTAGGTGTGGGTTTAGGTTTAGGGATTTGAGAACACATTTAGGTTTTAGGTTTAGGTTTAGGCTTAGGTTTTAGGTTTAGGTTATAGGTAGGTATTTGATTATGACTATAGGGAATTGAGAATCGGTTATGGTTTAGGTTTGGGAAATCGGATTCATGTTCTGGATCGGGTTTTGGTTTGGGTTTTCAAGCTTAGGTTTAGGTTCAGGTAAGTGAGTTGAGATTAGCATTAGGTGTAGGTTTTGGTTTAGGGATTTGAGAATACATTTAGGTTCTAGGTTTGGGTTTTAGGTTAAGGTTATAGGTAGGTTATAGGTTACAGTTGTAGGGAATTGAGAATAGGTTAAGGTTTGGGTATAGGAAATCGGGTTCTGGTTCAGGATCGGGTTTTTCTTTGGGTTTTAAAGTTTAGGTTTAGGTTTAGGTTAGGGAGTTGAGTTTAGGATTAGGTGTAGGTTTAGGTTTAGGAATTGGAGAGCAGATTTATGTTTTAGGTAGAGGTTTTAGGTAGGTTATAGGTTATTGCTGTAGGGAATTGAGAATAGGTTAAGGTTTAGGTTTAGGAAATCGGGTTCGGGTTCGGGATTGGGATTTGCTTTGGGTTTTCAAGTTTAGGTTTACGTTTAGGTTAGGGAGTTGAGAATATGATTAGGTGTGGGTTTAGGTTTAGAGATTTGAGAACACATTTATGTTTTAGGTTTAAGTTTAGGTTTAAGTTTTAGGTTTAGGTTATAGGTAGGTAATAGGTTATAGCTATAGGGAATTGAGAATCGGTTATGGTTCAGGTTTAGAAAATCGGATTCGTGTTCTGGATCGGGTTTTGGTTTGGGTTTTCAAGCTTAGGTTTAGGTTCAGGTAATTGAGTTGTGATTAGCATTAGGTGTAGGTTTAGGTTTAGGGATTTGAGAACACATTTAGGTTTTAAGTTTAGGTTTTAGGTTAAGGTTATGGGTAGGTTATAGGTTATAGCTGTAGGGAATTGAGAATAGGTTAAGGTTTAGGTTTAGGAAATCGGGTTCGGGATCGAGTTTTTCTTTGGGTTTTCAAGTTTAGGTTTAGATTTAGCTTAGTGAGTTGAGAATAGGATTAGGTGTGGGTTTAGGTTTAGGGATTTGAGAACACATTTAGGTTTTAGGTTTAGGTTTAGGTTTAGGTTTTAGGTTTAGGTTATAGGTAGGTAATAGGTTATAGCTATAGGGAATTGAGAATCGGTTATGGTTTAGGTTTAGGAAATCAGATTCGTGTTCGGGATCGGGTTTTGGTTTGGGTTTTCAAGCTTAGGTTTAAGTTTAGGTAAGTGAGTTGAGATTAGCATTAGGTGTAGGTTTTGATTTAGGGATTTGAGAACACATTTAAGTTCTAGGTTTAGGTTTTAGGTTAAGGTTATAGGTTTTAGCTATAGGGAAATTAGAATAGGTTAGGGTTTAGGTTTAGTAAATCGGGTTCGGGTTCGGGATCGGGTTTTGTTTTGGGTATTCAAGTTTAGGTTTAGGTTTAGGGTAGGGAGTTGTGCTTAGGATTAGGTATAGGTTTAGGTTTAGGGCTGGAGAACACAATTAGGTTTGTGGTTTCGATTTTAGGTGTAGGTTATAGGTAGGTTATAGGTTATAGTTGTAGGGAATTGAGAATAGGTTAACGTTTAGGTTTAGGAAATCAGGTTCGGGTTCGAAATCAGGTTTTGGTTTCGGTTTTTAAGTTTAGGTTTAGGTATATGTTAGGGAGTTGAGATTAGGATTAGGTGTAGGTTTAGGTTTAGGGATTTGAGAACGCATTTAGATTTTAGTTTAAGGTTATAGGTAGGTTATAGGTTGTAGCTGTAGGGAAATGAGAATAGGTTAAGGTTTAGGTTTAGGAAATCAGGTTCGGGTCCGGGTCCGAGTTTTGGTTTGAGTTTTCAAGCTTAGGTTTAGGTTTAGGTAAGTGAGTTGAGATTAGCATTAGGTGTAGGTTTAGGTTTAGGGATTTGAGAACACTTTTAGGTTCTAGGTTTAGGTTTTAGGTTAGGGTTATAGGTTATAGCTGTAGGGAATTGAGATTAGGTTAAGGTTGAGGATTAGGAAATTGGGTTCAGGTTCGGGATCGGGTTTTGCTTTGGGTTTTCAAGTTTCGTTTATATTTAGGTTAGGGAGTTGAGATTAGGATTAGGTGTAGTTTTAGGTTTTGGGATGTAACATCCCGAAAATCAGGGGTCGAGTAAAAACTCCACTCCCGAGTTCAGAACATCACTTATGCAATATAAATGTGTATGATTGAATGTTGTCTATGTTAATGTATTAAACATGAGTGGGATTACGCCAGAACAACATATTATACTCCCGAGACAGTTAAATTAGCAAGCGGAAAACTGTGATACATACATATAATATATAATTGATGGGAAGTCTCCAGAGTGTGAACATGTTACCAGGTTAAACATATACATGTATACCTCAAAATAGAAAGAAAGAATATACATGAGTGCTCTGAAAATATAAAATGACAAGTGTCATGGTATCTAATGAATCTCCCTGCAATCCCGTCGTTCAGAACACGCATAAAGGAGGGATCCTCCTCCTCATCATCAAGTCCAGCTCTACCTCGCAGGCCACGCCATCATCTGTAATCACAATAGGGACTAGTGGGTGTCCGGAAACACCGTCCCGTAACGTGGGAGTGAGTGATCAACTCAGTGGAATAATAGAGCAGAGATTAGCATGTTCTCAAATCAATCATGCGATAATAGTAAAGCAATAAATCAAACATTCCTAAATACTGTTATTAATGCAATATAACATGACATGATGGATGCCCTCACCGACGATCTCCCTCATATGGCACCATCTTATACCCGCGGCATGCTTTCTTTCCACAGTGCTCCGCATCTTCTAGGCACATGTAATGTGATGGTGATATGATTATCGAGTTATTATTAGTCCTTTTCATACAAAAGGATTGGAAAGCTAGGGTACCTTCCTTATATCAATCCCAACACAGATCCTGTCTAGGGTCGTCACTCCTAGTAATCTCATACGATGTTATATTTATAGGTCACTGCAAGGGCTGCCAGGGCTGTTGCTCGCACTCGTTGCACCGCTCCCCCATCACCTTATCAATACAGGCCTATTATATCCTTAAGACTACATCAGGACTCATCGTCCCCATGCGGTGTCAGGATAAACTCAAGGTCACTACAAAGGGCTCGTCACCTGATCAGTGTAGGCCGACAGCAAGAAGATAGTGTCCCATACCACCATAATCTGCTCAGAGTAGGGTGCTCACTGGTCACTACGGGGAGGTTTGTGGCCCCAGCGTAGGCCGACAGCTCGACCACGGTGTCCCATACCACCATGCCCGGCTCATGAGTCTTTGTGGATCAAGGTACCATGGTTGACAGGATTTTCAATGGTAAGTTCAGTACCCTAGGTTCAAGCAGTTATGACTCATACATGGTGAACATACAATGGTCAGTCGGGTTACTTGACGGGCTCGACTAGCACGAGCGCATCTCAAGCTGAACAACGTGAAGTGCATGAAACACTTCGTGTGGCCTAACCACTGTCGCCAACTCAAAACACGACTCGTGTTCATCGACGCGTCCTTCGTGGCAAAGATAAGCCAACCACAAATTTACTCGGTTGTCGACTTCCTGGACTAAGTATAGTCCCAAACATTTATGAATCCACATCAGCAATCATATAAAGGTAATGGAAATGCATTACAACAATGTGAGCATGTTAACACATGTTATAACATACAACTTAAGTAAATCATCTAGCACATGCATGTCTTACATATGATGAAATCATACATATAGCCAACACGAAGGAAATCATTTACATCAGCATATTATTTGAGAATTCAATCTCGAAACTATTTCACAACACCATTTAATTCAATAAATACTAATACAAACATTTATACAAACACTTAGTCTACACACTTAAGTCTATATATTGTATGTCGACTCAAAGTGCGCATTTGGACGAATCTCTTCGCCAAACTGATTATACACGCATTCCTAATATCCTAAGGTGACAAAAAGCCATGTCAATCATATCAGAAAAATATGGATGCAAACAGTATTTCCTACAAATGACTAAAATGCCCTAAATCTCATATTTTTCGTCTGCTTATGAAATAGGAAACAGACAGTATGTTATACATGTCAAACGGCGTTGCCGTCGATAATCTACTATTAAACGACATTGAAAGCGTTGAAAACAGTCAATCAAAGCGTCTAGAATCCGCACCTTTCACTTTAGATGTGTATCGTTTCGAACGGAGCGTATACGCTTCGTCTACGGCGATCAGACAACCTAATACACAAGATTCGTAAGCTACTTTACTATTGGAATCGACGGAACCTTAAATCAGTAAGTGTTGAGGGTTTTTCTCACCTAGAAAAGCGTCGAAATCACCAATAACGTGGTTGGAATACGTAGCTTAAGCATGTGCAGCAGCAGCAGCAGGTGGCAGGAAAATCTCTCCCACCTTCTCTCACAAACTCTCACTTTTTCTCTCTCTCAATCTAGGATTTTAACCAAATTCGGATGGAAGAGAAATGAGAGAGTTTCAAGCCCTTTTATAGCCTAAAACCTTCCTAAATTAGGCTTGGGAATAATGTTCACTTGGGTTATAACCAAATTAGGCTAGTCCAAAAGAGCATTTCTGGAGGTCCCCTGGCTGAACGCGGTCGGACTTAAGCTCAGGCATACTAAATCTAGCACACATCAAGTTTTCAGACCGAAAGAGTTCGCAGATCGCACGTGGCGGTCCAGTTTCAGTTCAGCGATCATCGCACCAAGATCAGGTCTACAAGTCTCATGATATGAAAGAGAAATTTTTCCTGATCCAAGGGTGTAATTTGGCTAAATTCTGACGGCCAGAACGCTTAATAATAAAGCGCCAAGTCACGTGCCAGATTTGAATTAAAATTTTCAAATCTAACCCTCTTCTCACTCTCTTCACTCCAGGCTCAATGAAATAGCCTCTGAACGTCGGTTGGCCTTGATTTTCGAAATGATTGTCAAGTCCAACAAGGCGGTCATAATTGTCTAAGATTGTAGGTATCGGACTTTCGACGCGCGGTCTAGATCCAATAAAATTTTCAAAGGGTTCCTGAGAGCAAACGGGTTTAGAGTTTGATCCTAGGTTTCAGGGTATTATAGTACCATTGATTCTACAAGTTTTGGGTCTTGTAGATCGTATTTAAAGTGGTCAGGGACAATTTCACAGCTACTCCAGCATTGTGCTAGCTAACTTACGCTTAGTTTCTAAAGGAATTAATCCTAAGTGATTTCTTTGGCTATGGAATTGGGTTCTGAGCGGTTACCAAGGTGTTTTGGTTGACCCATTGCCTAAGGACATCTAATCCCAGGTTGGCAAAAATCTGGGGTGTTACAAGGGATTAGAGAACACATTTAGGTTTTAGGTTTAGCTTTTAGGATAAGATTATAGGTAGGATATAGGTAATAGTTGTAGGGAATTGAGAATTGGTTATGGTTTAGGTTTAGGAAATCGGATTCGGGTTCGGGATCGAGTTTTGGTTTGGGTTTTCAAGCTTAGGTTTAGGTTTAGGTAAGTGAGTTGAGATTAGCATTAGGTGTAGGTTTTGGTTCAGGGATTTGATAACACATTTAGGTTCTAGGTTTAGGTTTTAGGTTAAGGTTATAGGTAGGTTATATGTTATAGTTGTAGGGAATTGAGAATAGGTTAAGGTTTAGGTTTAGGAAATCGGGTTCGGATTCGGGATCGAGTGTTTCTTTGGGTTTTCAAGTTTAGGTTTAGGTTTAAGTTAGGGAGTTGAGCTTAGGATTAGGTGTAGGTTTAGGTTTAATGATTGGAGAACACATTTAGGTTTTAGGTAGAGGTTTTAGGTTAAGGTTATAGGTAGGTTATAGGTTATAGCTGTAGGGAATTGAGAATAGGTCAAGGTTTAGGTTTAGGAAATCGTGTTTCGGGTTCGGGATCGGGTTTTTCTTTGTGTTTTCAAGTTTAGGTTTAGGTTTAGGTTCGAGAGTTGAGAATAGGATTAGGTGTGTGTTTAGGTTTAGTGATTTGAGAACACATTTGGGTTTTTGGTTTAGGTTTAGGTTTAGGTTTTCAGTTTAGGTTATACGTAGGTAAAAGGTTATAGCTATAGGGAATTGAGAATCAGTTATGGTTTAGGTTTAGGAAATCGGATTCGTGTTCGGGATCGGGTTTTGATTTTGGTTTTCAAGCTTAGGTTTAGGTTTAGGTACATGAGTTGAGATTAGCATTAGGTGTAGGTTTTAGTTTAGGGATTTGAGAACACATTTAAGTTCTCGGTTTAGGTTTTAAGTTAAGGTTATAGGTAGGTTATAGCTTATAGCTATAGGGAATTGAGAATAGGTTAAGGTTTAGGTTTAGAAAATCGTGTTTGGGTTCGAGATCAGTTTTTTCTTTGGGTTTTCAAGTTTAGGTTTAGGTTTAGGTTAGGGAGTTGAGCTTAGGATTAGGTGTTGGTTTAAATTTAGGGATTGGAGAACACATTTAGGTTTTAGGTAGAGGTTATAGGTGGGTTATAGGTTATAGCTGTAGGGAATTGAGAATTAGTTAAGGTTTAGGTTTAGGAAATCGGGTTCGGGTTTGGGATCGGGTTTTGCTTTGGGTTCTCATGTTTAGGTTAAGGTTTAGGTTTGGGAGTTGAGAATAGGATTAGGTGTAGGTTTAGTTTTAAGGATTTGAGAACACATTTAGGTTTTAGGTTAAGGTAATAGGTATGTTATAGGTTATAGCTGTAGGGAATTGAGAATAGGCTAAGGTTTAGGTTTAGGAAATCGGGTTCGGGTTCGGGTTCAGGTTTTTCTTTGGTTTTTCAATTTTAGGCTTACGTTTTGGTTAGGGAGTTGAGATTAGCATTAGGTGTAGGTTTAGGTTTTTGGATTTAAAAACACATTTAGGTTTTAGGTTTAGGTTTTAGGTTAAGGTTAAAGGTAGCTTATAGGTTATAGCTGTAGGGAATTGAGAATAGGTTATGGTTTAGGTTTAAGAAATCGGGTTCGGGTTCGGGATCGGGTTTTGCTTTGGGTTTTCAAGTTTAGGTTTAGGTTTAGGTTAGAGAGTTGAGAATAGGATTAGGTGTGGGTTTAGGTTTAGGGATTTTAGAACACATTAAGGTTTTAGTTTTAGGTTTAGGTTTAGGTTTTAGGTTTAGGTTATCGGTAGGTAATAGGTTATAGCTATAGGGAAATGAGAATCGGTTCTGGTTTAGGTTTAGGAAATCGAATTCGGGTTCGGGATCGGGTTTTGGTTTGGGTTTTCAAGCTTAGGTTTAGGTTTAGGGAAGTGAGTTGAGATTGATATTAAGTGTAGGTTTAGGTTTAGGGATTTGAGAACACGTTTAGGTTCTAGGTTTAGGTTTTAGGTTAAGGTTATAGGTAGGTTATAGGTTTTAGATGTAGGGAATCGAGAATAGGTTAAGGTTTAGGATTACGAAATCGGATTCGGGCTCGGGATCGGGTTTTACTTTGGGTTTTCAAGTTTAGGTTTAGGTTTAGGTTAGGGAGTTGAGCTTAGGATTAGGTGCAGGTTTAGGTTTAGGGATTGGAGAGCACATTTAGGTTTTAGGTTTAGGTTTTAAGTTAAGGTTATTGGTAGGTTATAGGTTATAGCTGTAGGGAATTGAGAATGGGTTAAGGTTTAGGTTTAGGAAATTGGGTTCGGGTTCGGGATCGTATTTTGCTTTGGGTTTTCAAGTTTAGGTTTAGGTTTAGGTTAGGGAGTTGAGATTAGGATTAGGTGTAGGTTTAGGTTTAGGGAATTGAGAACATATTTAGGTTTTAGGTTACGGTTATCGGTAGGTCAGAGGTTATAACTGTAGGGAATTGAGAATATGTAAAGGTTTAGGTTTAGGAAATCGGGTTCGGGTTCAGGATCGTGTTTTGCTTTGGGTTTTCAAGTTTAGGTTTAGGTTTTGGTAAAGGACTTGAGATTAGGATTAGGTGTAGGTTTAGGTTTAGGGATTTGAGAAGACATTTGGGTTCTAGGTTTAGATTTTAGGTTAAGGTTATATGTAGGTTATAGGTTATAGCTATAGGAAATTGAGAATAGGTTAAGGTTTAGGTTTAAGAAATTAGAATCGGGTTCGGGATCGGGTTTTGGTTTGGGTTTTCAAGGTAAGGTTTAGGTTTAGGTAAGTGAGTTGAGATTAACATTAGGTGTCGGTTTAGGTTTAGGGATTTGAGAAGACATTTAGGTTCAAGGTTTAGGATTTAGGTTAAGGTTATAGGTAGGTTATAGGTTATAACTGTAGGGAATTGAGAATAGGTTAAGTTTTAGGTTTAGGAAATCGGGTTCGGGTTCCGGATCGGGTTTTGCTTTGGGTTTTCAAGTTTAGGTTTAGGTTTAGGTTTAGGAGTTGAGAATAGGATTAGTTGTGGGTTTAGGTTTGGGAGTTGAGAATAGGATTTCAGTTTTAGGTTTAGGTTTTAGGTTTCGGTTATAGGTAGGTATTAGGTTTTAGCTATAGGGAATTGAGAATCGGTTATGGTTTAGGTTTTAGAAATTGGATTCGGGTTCGGGATCGGTTTTGGTTTGGGTTTTCAAGCTTAGTTTTAGGTTTAGGTAAGTGAGTTGAGATTAGCATTAGGTGCAGGTTTTGGTTTAGGGATTTGAGAACACATTTAGGTTCTAGGTTTAGGTTTTAGGTTAAGGTTATAGGTAGGTTATAGGTTGTAGTTGTTGGGAATTGAGAATAGGTTATGGTGTAGGTTTAGCAAATCAGGTTCAGATTCGCGTTCTGGTTTTTCTTTGAGTTTTCAAGTTTTGGTTTAGGTTTAGGTTAGGGAGTGGAGCTTAGGATTAGGTGTAGGTTTAGGTTTAGGGATTGGAGAACACATTTAGGTTTTAGGTTAAGGTTATATGTAGGTTATAGGTTATAGCTATAGGGAATTGAGAATAGGTTAAGGTTTAGGTTTAGGAAATCGGGTTTGGGTTTGGGATCAGTTTTTTCTTTGGGTTTTCTAGTTTAGGTTTAGGTTTAAGTTAGGGAGTTGAGCTTAGGATTAGGTGTTGGTTTAGGTTTAGGGATTGGAGAACATATTTAGGTTTTAGGTAGAGGTTTTAGGTGCGTTATAGGTTATAGCTGTAGGGAATTGAGATTTGGTTAAGGTTTAGGTTTAGGAAATCGGGTTCGGGTTCGGGATCGGGTTTTGCTTTGGGTTCTCAAGTTTAGGTTTAGGTTTAAGTTTGGGTGTTGAGTATAGGATCAGGAGTAGGTTTAGTTTTAGGGATTTGAGAACACATTTAGGTTTTAGGTTAAGGTAATAGGTATGTTATAGGTTATAGCTGTCGGGAATTGAGAATAGGTTAAGGTTTAGGTTTAGGAAATCGGGTTCGGGTTCGGGTTCAGGTTTTGCTTTGGGTTTTCAAGTTTAGGCTTAGGTTTTGGTTAGACAGTTAAGATTAGCATTAGCTGTAGGTCTAGGTTTATGGATTTAAGAATACATTTAGGTTTTAGGTTTAGGTTATAGGTAGCTTATAGGTTATAGCTGTAGGGAATTG
Organism: Magnolia kwangsiensis; assembly: GCA_037074715.1. Classification (NCBI taxonomy): domain Eukaryota; kingdom Viridiplantae; phylum Streptophyta; class Magnoliopsida; order Magnoliales; family Magnoliaceae; genus Magnolia; species Magnolia kwangsiensis. The sequence goes on along the minus strand of CM073573.1, from coordinate 111,332,096 downwards.
AGAATAGGTTAAGGTTTAGGTTTAAGAAATCAGGTTCGGGTTCGGGATCAGGTTTTGCATTGGGTTTTCAAGTTTAGGTTTAGGTTTAGGGATTTGAGAACACATTTAGGTTCTAGGTTTAGGTTTTATGTTAAGGTTATAGGTAGGTTATAGGTTTTAGATGTAGGGAATCGAGAATAGGTTAAGGTTTAGGATTACGAAATCGGATTCGGGCTCGGGATCGGGTTTTTCTTTAGGTTTTCAAGTTTAGGTTTAGGTTTAGGTTAGGGAGTTGAGCTTAGGATTAGGTGTTGGTTTAGGTTTAGGGATTGGAGAACACATTTAGGTTTTTGGTCGAGGTTTTAGGTTAAGGTTATAGGTGGGTTATAGGTTATAGCTGTAGGGAATTGAGATTTGGTTAAGGTTTAGGTTTAGGAAATCGGGTTCGGGTTCGAGTTCCGATTTTTCTTTGGGTTTTCAAGTTTAGGCTTAGGTTTTGGTTAGGGAGTTGAGATTAACATTAGGTTTAGGTTTAGGTTTATGGATTTGAGAATACATTTAGGTTTTAGGTTTAGGTTTTAGGTTAAGGTTAAAGGTAGCTTATAGGTTATAGCTATTGGGAATTGAGAATAGGTTATGGTTTTGGTTTAAGAAATCAGGTTCGGGTTCGGGATTGGGTTTTGCTTTGGGTTTTCTAGTTTAGGTTTAGGTTTGGGTTAGAGAGTTGAGAATAGGATTTGGTGTGGGTTTAGGTTTAGGGATTTTAGATCACATTAAGGTTTTAGTTTTAGCTTTAGGTTTAGGTTATAGGTTTAGGTTATAGGTAGGTAATAGGTTATAGCTATAGGGAAATGAGAATCGGTTCTGCTTTAGGTTTAGGAAATTGGATTCGGGTTTGGGATTGGGTTTTGGTTTGGGTTTTCAAGCTTAGGTTTAGGTTTAGGGAAGTGAGTTGAGATTGACATTAGGTGTAGGTTTAGATTTAGGGATTTGAGAACACATTTAGGTTCTAGGTTTTGGTTTTAGGTTAAGGTTATAGGTAGGTTATAGGTTTTAGATGTAGGGAATCGAGAATAGGTTAAGGTTTAGGATTATGAAATCGGATTCGGGCTCGGGATCGGGTTTTTCTTTGGGTTTTCAAGTTTAGGTTTAGGTTTAGGTTAGGGAGTTGAGCTTAGGATTAGGTGTTGGTTTAGGTTTAGGGAGTGGAGAACAAAATTAGGTTTTAGGTCGAGGTTTTAGGTTAAGGTTATAGGTGGGTTATAGGTTATAGCTGTAGGGAATTGAGATTTGGTTAAGGTTTAGGTTTAGGAAATCGGGTTCGGGTTCGAGTTCTGATTTTTCTTTGGGTTTTCAAGTTTAGGCTTAGGTTTTGGTTAGGGAGTTGAGATTAGCATTAGGTTTAGGTTTAGATTTATGGATTTGAGTATACATTTAGGTTTTAGGTTTAGGTTTTAGGTTAAGGTTAAAGGTAGCTTTTAGGTTATAGCTGTTGGGAATTGAGAATAGGTTATGGTTTAGTTTTAAGAAATCAGGTTCGGGTTCGGGATTGGGTTTTGCTTTGGGTTTTCTAGTTTAGGTTTAGGTTTAGGTTAGAGAGTTGAGAATAGGATTTGGTGTGGGTTTAGGTTTAGGGATTTTGGATCACATTAAGGTTTTAGTTTTAGGTTTAGGTTTAGGTTTTAGGTTTAGGTTATAGGTAGGTAATAGGTTATAGCTATAGGGAAATGAGAATCGGTTCTGGTTTTGGTTTAGGAAATTGGATTCGAGTTCGGGATCGGGTTTTGGTTTGGGTTTTCAAGCTTAGTTTTAGGTTTAGGGAAGTGAGTTGAGATTGAGATTAGGAGTATGTTTAGGTTTAGGGATTTGAGAACACATTTAGGTTTTAGGTTTAGGTTTTAGGTTAAGGTTATAGGTAGGTTACAGGTTTTAGATGTAGGGAATCGAGAATAGGTTAAGGTTTAGGATTATGAAATCGGATTCAGGCTCGGGATCGGGTTTTTCTTTTGGTTTTCAAGTTTAGGTTTAGGTTTAGTTTAGGGAGTTGAGCTTAGGATTAGGTGTTGGTTTAGGTTTAGGGATTGGAGAACACATTTCGGTTTTAGGTTAAGGTTATAGGTGGGTTATAGGTTATAGCTGTAGGGAATTGAGATTTGGTTATGGTTTAGGTTTAGGAAATCGGGTTCAGGTTCGAGTTCGGGTTTTTCTTTGGGTTTTCAAGTTTAAGCTTAGGTTTTAGTTAGGGAGTTGAGATTAGCATTAGGTGTAGGTTTAGGTTTATGGATTTGAGAACACATTTAGGTTTTAGGTTAAGGTTAAAGGTAGCTTATAGGTTATAGCTGTTGGGAATTGTGAATAGGTTACGGTTTTGGTTTAAGAAATCAGGTTCGGGTTCGGGATCGGGTTTTGCTTTGGGTTTTCTAGTTTAGGTTTAGGTTTAGGTTAGAGAGTTGAGAATAGGATTTGGTGTGGGCTTAGGTTTAGGGATTTTAGATCACATTAAGGTTTTAGTTTTAGGTTTAGATTTAAGTTTTAGGTTTAGGTTATAGGTAGGTAATAGGTTATAGCTATAGGGAAATGAGAATCGGTTCTGGTTTAGGTTTAGGAAATCGGATTCGGGTTCGGGATCGGGTTTTGGTTTGGATTTTCAAGCTTAGGTTTAGGTTTAGGGAAGTGAGTTGAGATTGACATTAGGTGTAAGTTTAGGTTTAGGGATTTGAGAACACATTTAGGTTATAGTTTTAGGTTTTAGGTTAAGGTTATTGGTAGGTTATAGGTTTTAGATGTAGGGAATCGAGAATAGGTTAAGGTTTAGGATTACGAAATTGGATTCGGGCTCGGGATCGGGATCGGGTTTTTCTTTGGGTTTTCAAGTTTAGGTTTAGGTTTAGGTTAGGGAGTTGAGCTTAGGATTAGGTGTTGGTTTAGGTTTAGGGATTGGAGAACAATTTAGGTTTTAGGTTAAGGTTATAGGTGGTTTATAGGTTATAGCTATAGGGAATTGAGATTTGGTTAAGGTTTAGCTTTATGAAATCGGGTTCGGGTTCGAGTTCGTATTTTTCTTTGGGTTTTCAAGTTTAGGCTTAGGTTTTGGTTAGGGAGTTGAGATTAACATTAGGTGTAGGTTTAGGTTTATGGATTTGAGAACACATTTAGGTTTTAGGTTAAGGTTAAAGGTAGCTTATAGGTTATAGCTTTTGGGAATTTCAAATAGGTTATGGTTTAGGTTTAAGAAATCAGGTTCGGGTTCGGGATCGGGTTTAGAGAGTTGAGAATAGGATTTGGTGTGGGTTTAGGTTTAGGGATTTTAGATCACATTAAGGTTTAAGTTTTAGGTTTAGGTTTAGGGATTTTAGATCACATTAAGGTTTTAGTTTTAGGTTTAGGTTTAGGTTTTAGGTTTAGGTTTTAGGTAGGTAATAGGTTATAGCTATAGGGAAATGAGAATCGGTTATGGTTTAGGTTTAGGAAATCGGATTCGGGTTCGGGATCAGGTTTTGGTTTGGGTTTTCAAGCTTAGGTTTAGGTTTAGGGAAGTGAGTTGAGATTGACATTAGGTGTAAGTTTAGGTTTAGGGATTTGAGAACACATTTAGGTTCTAGGTTTAGGTTTTAGGTTAAGGTTATAGGTAGGTTATAGGTTTTAGATGCAGGGAATCGAGAATAGATTAAGGTTTAGGATTACAAAATCGAATTCGGGCTCGGGATTAGGTTTTTCTTTGGGTTTTTAAGTTTAGGTTTAGGTTTAGGGATTGGAGAACACATTTAGGTATTAGGTCGAGGTTTTTGGCTAAGGTTATAGGTGGGTTATAGGTTATAGCTGTAGGGAATCGAGATTTGGTTAAGGTTTAGGTATAGGAAATCGGGTTCGGGTTCGAGTTCCGATTTTTCTTTGGGTTTTCAAGTTTAGGCTTAGGTTTTGGTTAGGGAGTTGAGATTAGCATTAGGTTTAGGTTTAGGTTTATGGATTTGAAAATACATTTAGGTTTTAGGTTTGGGTTTTAGGTTAAGGTTAAAGGTAGCTTATAGGTTATAGCTGTTAGGAATTGTGAATAGGTTATGGTTTTGGTTTAAGAAATCAGGTTCGGGTTCGGGATCGGGTTTTGCTTTGGGTTTTCTAGTTTAGGTTTAGGTTTAGGTTAGAGAGTTGAGAATAGGATTTGGTGTGGGTTTAGGTTTAGGAATTTTAGATCACATTAAGGTTTTAGTTTTAGGTTTAGGTTTAGGTTTTAGGTTTAGGTTATAGGTAGGTAATAGGTTATAGCTATAGGGAAATGAGAATCGGTTCTGCTTTAGGTTTAGGAAATTGGATTCGGGTTTAGGATCGGGTTTTGGTTTGGGTTTTCAAGCTTACGTTTAGGTTTAGGGAAGTGAGTTGAGATTGACATTAGGTGTAGGTTTAGGTTTAGGGATTTGAGGACACATTTAGGTTCTAGGTTTAGGTTTTAGGTTAAGATTATGGGTAGGTTATAGGTTATAGATGTAGGGAAACGAGAATAGGTTAAGGTTTAGGATTACGAAATCGGATTCGGGCTCGGGATCGGGTTTTTCTTTGGGTTTTCATGTTTAGGTTTAGGTTTAGGTTAGGGAGTTGAGCTTAGGATTAGGTGTTGGTTTAGGTTTAGGGATTGGAGAACACATTTGGGTTTTAGGTCGAGGTTTTAGGTTAAGGTTATAGGTGGGTTATAGGTTATAGCTGTAGGGAATTGAGATTTGGTGAAGGTTTAGGTTTAGGAAATCGGGTTCGGGTTCGAGTTCCGGTTTTTCTATGGGTTTTCAAGTTTAGGCTTAGGTTTTGGTTAGGGAGTTGAGATTAGCATTAGGTTTAGGTTTAGTTTTATGGATTTGAGTATACATTTAGGTTTTAAGTTTAGGTTTTAGGTTAAGGTTAAAGGTAGCTTATAGGTTATAGCTGTTGGGAATTGTGAATAGGTTATGGTTTTGGTTTAAGAAATCAGGTTCGGGTTCGGGATCGGGTTTTGCTTTGGGTTTTCTAGTTTAGGTTTAGGTTTAGGTTAGAGAGTTAAGAATAGGATTTGGTGTGGGTTTAGGTTTAGGGATTTTAGATCACATTAAGGTTTTAGTTTTAGGTTTAGGTTTAGGTTTTAGGTTTAGGTTATAGGTAGGTAATAGGTTATAGCTATAGAGAAATGAGAATCGGTTCTGGTTTTGGTTTCGGAAATCGGATTCGGGTTCGGGATCGGGTTTTGGTTTGGGTTTTCAAGCTTAGGTTTAGGTTTAGGGAAGTGAGTTGAGATTAACATTAGGGGTTTGTTTAGGTTTAGGGATTTGAGAACACATTTAGGTTCTAGGTTTAGGTTTTAGGTTAAGGTTTTAGGTAGGTTATAGGTTTTAGATGTAGGGAATCGAGAATAGGTTAAGGTTTAGGGTTACGAAATAGGATTCAGGCTCGGGATCAGGTTTTTCTTTTGGTTTTCAAGTTTAGGTTTAGGTTTAGTTTAGGGAGTTGAGCTTAGGATTAGGTGTTGGTTTAGGTTTAGGGATTGGAGAACACATTTAGGTTTTAGGTTAAGGTTTTAGGTTAAGGTTATAGGTAGGTTATAGGTTATAGCTGTAGGGAATTGAGATTTGGTTAAGGTTTAGGTTTAGGAAATCGGGTTCGGGTTCGAGTTCCGATTTTTCTTTGGGTTTTTAAGTTTAGGCTTAGGTTTTAGTTAGGGAGTTGAGATTAGCATTAGGTGTAGGTTTAGGTTTATGGATTTGAGAACACATTTAGGTTTTAGGTTAAGGTTAAAGGTAGCTTATAGGTTATAGCTGTTGGGAATTGTGAATAGGTTATGGTTTTGGTTTAAGAAATCAGGTTCAGGTTCGGGATCAGGTTTTGCTTTGGGTTTTCTAGTTTAGGTTTAGGTTTAGGTTAGAGAGTTGAGAATAGGATTTGATGTGGGTTTAGGTTTAGGGATTTTAGATCACATTAAGGTTTTAGTTTTAGGTTTAGGTTTAGGTTTTAGGTTTAGGTTATAGGTAGGTAATAGGTTATAACTATAGGGAAATGAGAATCGGTTCTGTTTTAGGTTTAGGAAATTGGATTCGATTTTAGGATCGGGTTTTGGTTTGGGTTTTCAAGCTTAGGTTTAGGTTTAGGGAAGTGAGTTGAGATTGACATTAGGTGTAGGTTTAGGTTTAGGGATTTGAGGACACATTTAGGTTCTAGGTTTAGGTTTTAGGTTAAGCTTATAGGTAGGTTATAGGTTTTAGATGTAGGGAAACGAGAATAGGTTAAGGTTTAGGATTACGAAATCGGATTCGGGCTCGGGATCGGGTTTTTCTTTGGGTTTTCATGTTTAGGTTTAGGTTTAGGTTAGGGAGTTGAGCTTAGGATTAGGTGTTGGTTTAGGTTTAGGGATTGGAGAACACATTTAGGTTTTAGGTCGAGGTTTTAGGTTAAGGTTATAGGTGGGTTATAGGTTATAGCTGTAGGGAATTGAGAATAGGTTAAGGTTTAGGTTTAGGAAATTGGGTTCGGGTTCGTGATCGTATTTTGCTTTGGGTTTTCAAGTTTAGGTTTAGGTTTAGGTTAGGAAGTTGAGATTAGGATTAGGTGTAGGTTTAGGTTTAGGGAATTGAGAACATATTTAGGTTTTAGGTTAAGGTTATAGGGAGGTCAGAGGTTATAGCTGTAGGGAAATGAGAATAGGTAAAGGTTTAGGTTTAGGAAATCGGATTCGGGTTCGGGATCGGGTTTTGGTTTGGGTTTTCAAGCTTAGGTTTAGGTTTAGGGAAGTGAGTTGAGATTGATATTAGGTGTAGGTTTAGGTTTCGGGATTTGTGAACACATTTAGGTTCTAGGTTTAGGTTTTAGGTTAAGGTTATAGGTAGGTTATAGGTTTTAGATGTAGGGAATCGAGAATAGATTGAGGTTCAAGATTACGAAATCGGATTCGGGCTCGGGATCGGGTTTTTCTTTAGGTTTTGAAGTTTAGTTTTAGGTTTAGGTTAGGGAGTTGAGCTTAGGATTAGGTGCAGGTTCAGGTTTAGGGATTGGAGAACACATTTAGGTTTTAGGTTTAGGTTTTAAGTTAAGGTTATAGGTAGGTTATAGGTTATAGCTGTAGGGAATTGAGAATAGGTTAAGGTTTAGGTTTAGGAAATTGGGTTCGGGTTCGTGATCGTATTTTTCTTTGGGTTTTCAAGTTTAGGTTTAGGTTTAGGATAGGAAGTTGAGATTAGGATTAGGTGTAGGTTTAGGTTTAGGGAATTGAGAACATATTTAGGTTTTAGGTTAAGGTTATAGGGAGGTCAGAGGTTATAGCTGTAGGGAAATGAGAATAGGTAAAGGTTTAGGTTTAGGAAATCAGGTTCGGGATCGTGTTTTGCTTTGGGTTTTCAAATTTAGTTTAATTTTTGGTAAAGGACTTGAGATTAGGATTAGGTGTAGGTTTAGGTTTAGAGATTTGAGAAGATATTTGGGTTCTAGGTTTAGATTTTAGGTTAAGGTTATAGGTAGGTTATAGGTTATAGCTATAGGGAATTGAAAATAGGTTAAGGCTTAGGTTTAGGAAATTGGAATCGGGTTCAGGATCGGGTTTTGGTTTGGGTTTTCAAGCTAAGGTTTAGGTTTAGGTAAGTGAGTTGAGATTAACATTAGGTGTAGGTTTAGGTTTAGGGATTCGAAAAGACATTTAGGTTCTAGGTTTAGGTTTTAGGTTAAGGTTATAGGTAGGTTATAGGTTATAGCTGTAGGGAATTGAGAATAGGTTAAGGTTTAGGTTTAGGAAATTGGGTTCAGGTTCGGGATCGGGTTTTACTTTGGGTTTTTAAGTTTAGGTTTAGGTTTAGGTTTGGGAGTTGAGAATAGGATTAGGTGTGGGTTTAGGTTTAGGGATTTTGAGAACACATTTCATTTTTAGGTTTAGGTTTAAGTTTAGGTTTTAGGTTTCGGTTATAAGTAGGTATTAGGTTATAGCTATAGGGAATTGAGAATCGGTTATGGTTTAGGTTTTGGAAATTGGATTCGGGTTCGGGATCGGGTTTTGGTTTGGGTTTTCAAGCTTAGGTTTAGGTTTAGGTAAGTGAGTTGAGATTAACATTAGGTGCAGGTTTTAGTTTAGGGATTTGAGAACATATTTAGGTTTTAGGTTTAGGTTTTAGGCTAAGGTTTAGGTTTAGGTTTAGGAAATCGGGTTTGGGTTCGGGATCGGGTTTTACTTTGGGTTTTCAAGTTTAGGTTTAGGTTTAGGTTTGGGAGTTGAGAATAGGATTAGGTGTGGGTTTAGGTTTTGGAATTTGAGAACACATTTAGGTTTTAGGTTTAGGTTTAGGTTTAGGTTTTTGGTTTAGGTTATAGGTAGGTTATAGGTTTTAGCTACAGGGAATTGAGAATCAATTATGGTTTAGGTTTAGGAAATCGGATTCATGTTCAGGATCGGGTTTTGGTTTGGGTTTTCAAGCTTCGGTTTAGGTTTAGGTAAGTGAGTTGAGATTAGCATTAGGTGTAGGTTTTGGTTTAGGGATTTGAGAACACATTTAGGTTCTAGGTTTAGGTTTTAGGTTAAGGTTATAGGTAGGTTATAGGTTATAGCTGTATGGATTTGAGAATAGGTTAAGGTTTAGGTTTAGGAAATCGGGTTCGGGTTCGGGATCGAATTTTTCTTTAGGTTTTCAAGTTTAGGTTTAGGTTTAGGTTAGGGAGTTGAGCTTAGGATTAGGTGTAGGTTTAGGTTTAAGGATTGGAGATCACATTTAGGTTTTAGGTAGAGGTTTTATGTTAAGGTTACAGGTAGGTTATAGGTTATACCTGTAGGGAATTGTGAATAGGTTAAGGTTTAGGTTTAGGAAATCGGGTTCGTGTTCGGGATCAGATTTTTCTTTAGGTTCTCAAGTTTAGGTTTTTGTTTAGTTTAGGGAGTTGAGATTAGGATTAGGTGTAGGTTTAGGTTTAGGGATTTGAGAACTCATTTTTATTTTAGGTTAAGGTTATAGGTTATAGCTGTAGGGAATTGAGAATAGGTTAAGGTTTAGGATTAGGAAAACGGGTTCGGGTTCGGGATCGTTGTTTTGGTTTGAGTTTTCAAGTTTAGGTTTAGGTTTAGGTGATGGAGTTGAGATTAGGATTAGGTGTAGGTTTAGGTTAAGGGATTTGAGAACACATTTAGGTTTCAGGTTTAGGTTTTAGGTAGGTTATAGGTTATAGCTGTAGGGAATTGAGAATAGGTTAAGGTTTAGGTTTAGGAAATCGGGTTCAGGTTCGGGTTTTGCTTTGAGTTTTCAAGTTTAGGCTTAGGTTTTGGTTAGGGTGTTGAGATTATCATTAGGTGTATGTTTAGGTTTATAGATTTGAGAACACATTTAGGTTTTAGGTTAAGATTATTCGTAGGTTATAGGTTATAGATATAGGGAATTGAGAATTGGTTAATGTTTAGGTTTGGAAAATCAGGTTCGGGTTTTACTTTAGGTTTTCAAGTTTAGGCTTAGGTTTTGGTTAGGGAGTTGAGATTCGCATTAGGTGTATGTTTAGGTTTATGGATTTGAGAACACATTTTGGTTTAAGGTTTAGGTTTTAGGTTAAGGTTATAGGTAGCTTATGGGTTATAGCTGTAGGGAATAGAGAATAGGTTAAGGTTTAGATTTAAGAAATCAGGTTCGGGTTCAGAATCGGGTTTTGCTTTGGGTTTTCAAGCTTAGGTTTAGGTTTTGGTAAGTGAGTTGAGATTAGAATTAGGTTTAGGTTTAAGTTTATGGATTTGAGAACACATATAGGTTCTAGGTTTAGGTTTTAGGTTAAGGTTATAGGTAGGTTATAGGTTATAGTTGTAGGGAAATGAGAATAGGTTGAGGTTTAGGTTTAGGAAATCGGGTTCGGGTTCGAGATCGGGTTTTGCTTTTGGTTTTCAATATTAGATTTAGGTTTTGGTTAGGAAGTTGAGCCTAGGATTAGGTGTAGGTTTAGGTTTTGGTTAGGAAGTTGAGCCTAGGATTAGGTGTAGGTTTAGGTTTAGGGATTGGAGAACACATTTAGGTTTTAGGTTTAGGTTTTAAGTTAAGATTATAGGTAGGTTATAGGTTATAGCTGTAGGGAATTGAGAATAGGTTAAGGTTTAGGTTTAAGAAATTGGGTTCGGGTTTGGGATCGGGTTTTGCTTTGGGTTTTCAAGTTTAGGTTTAGGTTTAGGTTAGGGAGTTGAGAATAGGATTAAGTGTTGGTTGAGGTTTAGGGATTTGAGAACACAATTAGGTTTTAGGTTTAGTTTATATGTAGGTAATAGGTTATAGCTATAAGGAATTAAGAATCGGTTATGGTTTAGGTTTAGGAAATCGGATTCGGGTTCGGGATCGGGTTTTGGTTTGGTTTTTCAAGATTAGGTTTAGGTTTAGGTAAGCGAGTTGAGATTAGCATTAGGTGTTAGTTTAGGTTTAGGGATTTAAGAACACATTTTGGTTCTAAGTTTTGGTTTTAGGTTAAGGTTATTGGTAGGTTATAGGTTATTGCTGTATGGAATTAAGAATAGGTTAGGTTTAGGTTTAGGAAATTGGGTTCGGGTTCGGTATCGGATTTCTCTTTGGGTTTTCAAGTTTAGGTTTTAGGTTTAGGTTAGGGAGTTGAGCTTAGGATTAGGTGTAGGTTTAGGTTTAGGGATTGGAGAACACATTTAGGTTTAAGGTTAAGGTTATTGGTAGGTTATAAGTTATAGTTGTAGGGAATTGAGAATAGGTTAAGGTTTAGGTTTGGAAAATCTGGTTCGGGTTTGGGATCGGATTTTGCTTTGGGTTTTCAAGTTTAGGTTTAGGTTTAGGTTAGGGAGTTGAGATTAGGATTAGGTGTAGGTTTAGGTTTCGGGATTTGAGAACACATTTTGGTTTTAGGTTAAGGTTATAGGTAGGTTATAGGTTATAGCTATAGGGAATTGAGAATAGGTTAAGGTTTAGGTTTAGGAAATCGATTTCGGGTTCAGGAATGGGTTTTTCTTTGGGTTTAGGTTTAGGTTAGGGAGTTGAGATTAGCATTAGGTGTAGGATTGTCACGCTCCAAATTCAGAAATCGGGCTCACAAAATTCTCGATCGATGAATCCGACGCCGACAGCCTCCGTAGAACCCCATTCTTGGCTCCTAGCTCCCATTCGCCAGGCTCCGATCCTGGGATGCTACGAGGAGGATTTTCAACGTCAGTTTGATTCGTAATAAGCATAACCAATGGCATAACCCAAAAACAACAACCAAGAACTCCATTACATTTTCACTATGATAAAAAACTTTACAAGTACAATGAGCATAAAGGGAAATACAATGGTGAAGGATAAAAACTCCAAAACGATCTGCAACGTGCTCCTGCCTTAGCGCTGCTGCGAACCAACATCACCTGCACGCAACAGTCGTGCATAAGCTTATAGAAAGCTTAGAGGGTGGTGAAAGTGTGTGCGCAAGGTAGTAATATGAACATGAAATGTCAGAGTAATGTGAAATATGCAGGTGGATCCATAATATCATGAGCCGTACCAAGGCCATGCGATGCAAGACATGAATGGTATCGGCCACCCCAAGGCCATGCGATGTGCAATGCAACTCAAGCATAGAGATCCTCATCTATGTCCACACATCAATACAGCTCAAATATGGGATATCACCGGGGTCTAGTACACTCTAAACCAGATTGCCACCACATCGCGTGCAATAAGGTAAGTGGAAGAGACCTCACTATCCGTCTGCCAATATCAGGCACGACTCATCGATAGCGGACCCATTCCTCGAGCTGGTCAAACTCAGCCTAGCATTGCCCCCTACTCTCGGGCGGGTAAGGCCGTACCCCCTTCTAACCGATCATGACACTGTGAAGAGCGTAACCGTCTGGTAATCGACACTCAACGCTCATCTACCCACTCGGTCTAGACGTTGGAGCAACCTCTTGGTACCATAAGGGTTTAGGAACTTTCACCCAGGGATATTTATAGCACCCCATGTAGAACAAGATTTTCAGTATCCAATCCTGTCAACCACGATATGCCTGTGGAGGTTACAGCCCTGATGTCGCTAGGGCGTACAATAACCATGTCACACAAATGCGAAATGCATGAATCATGCTATCCAGTCATGCAACAAATCCTGCACATATTGTGCGCTCATGTAGGGTGACACCGCCTAACTGGGAGCCCGTAAACAACCTGTCCGAAGGCATATGCTATGATCAGTCAATTCTCATGTCAAGCATACATATGATGCGTATGATCATGAGTCATGGAACTATACTAAACATGTTATAATGAGATGAACTATCCTTACAATGCGGATGGGCCTGGACGACCTATACATAATAAGTACGGGCCTATTACTGAGTCCTAGGGAGAGTCGTAATGCGGACATTTAACCAACATTAAACTTGCAATGTGGACGTTAAACTACCATCACTCCCAAGCCATAGCCCGCAGTAAACATCATTACCCAAACCATGTTGGGTTCACACATTGCAATGGACCGTAGGTACATCCTAGTGGGCCTTTATCACATCAAATGGGCTACATTAGTGGGCCTTACATTTATCAAATGGGCCGCATTACTAAGCTTCACCAATGGGCCTTAGGTACATTGCAATGGGTCACAATCCATGGGCCTCAGAGTATGTTAAAATGGGCCTAATCACATGGGCCCTATGTGCTTTAAATGGGCCTAAACCCATAAGCCTTTTACAATTGAATGGGCCAAATCTCATGAGCCTTGTACATACCAAATGGGCCTAATCCTGTAGGCCTTTATATAAATCAAATGGATCTAAATCCATAGGCCTTTTTCAAATCAAATGGGCCTAATCACATGCATAGGTGGCCCACCCAATCTTCACTCATGCCTTAAAATGATCTTACCAAGTGGATGGACGGTTTGGATGCATCACATGCATCATGGCGGGTCCCACTGTCGCTGGACAGTGCGGACAACACATGCATCACAGAGGGCTCCACCGTCCGCTGGACGGTGGAGGCAAAACAACGTTAAGGTGGGTACCACCGTCCGCCTAGACGGTGGACTTAAAACACATACATCATTGTGGAAAACACATACATCGTGCATGAGCTATCACCAAAATAGATGGACGGCTGGCGTGAACCACGTACATCATGTGGGCCTGCATTGCTTGGAAAAGAACAGGGAGAGAGAATGAGAGAGATATATATAGAGAGAGAGATATAGAGAGGGAGTGAGGGCACGTGGCCCCTAACTTTTTGTTTTTCTTTTTTTTTTTATTTTTTTATTTTTTTTTATTTTTCTCTGACAAAACAGAGGTGGGTCCTACGTAGGGCCCAGCACCAAAGAAATATTTTATATATATATATATATATAATATAAGAGACGTCCAGGCCGTGGCCTGGACGGTCATGTCACGCACCTCAAGATTGGGCCCCACACATAGGTTCCACCGAATGTTTATTGCCGTCCAACCTGTGGACAAGATCACACAGTCCCTAGTGAAGGGAAGACACAAATTTCATCTTAATCCGAAGCTTCCGTGGCCCATGAAAGGGTTCTAATGGCAGAAATATAATCCCACTGTTTCCTGTAGAGTGGGCCACCTGAGTGTTGGATGAAGCTCATTTTTGGAGGGGGCCCACCTCAGGGGGTGGCCCACCATATGAACGGGTTGGATGATGAATATACATCATGGTGGGGCCCACAAGTGGAGCCGTGGGTCTCTGCCTGCGGACGTCCTGGACGTCCAGCGTCCAGGACGTGGGACCGTCCAGCGTCCAGCAGCAGCTAACGCTGCTTAGTTATTTTATTTTCTTGTTAAAAAAAACATTTATTTCTGAGGTTTTTCACGCGTAGGGCCCGCACCAGGCGAATCCGTCCCAACCGTTGAGTCCCGTGGCTTAGTACAAGGCCAACAAGCCCAATATTGCATATATTTTGGTGATTTGAAGCAAAAGGGTGATCTTTCAACGGTAACCATCGTAGTTCCTATGCTATGGCCCACCAGATGCCTAGTTAGACTTCATCCTTTGACTCAACGGTTAAAATGACCCGAAGAATAGAATGAACGGTGTGGATTAACAACATGCATCATGGTGGGGCCTGCATGAGCAGCCCACCCAAATAGCCTTGAATCAAGGCTGATATTTATATTTTTCCTTTCAACGTCCAACATCCAGGGACGCTGGACTATTGCATATTTCAGGTGGTTTGCACACGTGGCTCACCAAATGATGGGTGGTGTGAATATAACTCTTATAAAGTGGGCCCCACCTGAAGGTAGCTTGGATAAAAAAATATATACTTCATGGTGGGGTCCATTCAAGTGGGCCATACAATATAATAATAATAAAAAAAATAAGTAGAGAGAGAGAGATAGGGGGTGGGACACGCTTGTGATGGAGGGACTCCGATACTATGGGCCCTCCCTTGCAATGAATCATACAATCAAAAGGGTCCCTCAACACATGGGACCACCAAGATCGAGAATCAACGGTGGAGATCCTCTCTCCACCAAAATGGACGGTCTAGATGACCTTTTGCAATGAAATAAACATCATGATGGGGTCCATGGAGAATGGCCCCACCATGGAATGATCATGTTGATCCAAGTGATCCATCGGCCACAACTTAGGGTCCCAAGTGAGATCCATACCATGGATCGGTGGGCCTCACTTGGCCCATCAGAAAAATAAGAAAAACTATCCTATAGAGGCACCCACCGTCCGATCTTCTTGCTCCTAGGGGTTCCTTGGCACCTTAGCTCCAACTTCAATGGATGAGATGAGGAATAGAGGGTTGAGATGGGGAGATCATGGGGTGAAGAGGTGGGCCACACTTGGAGTTTAGGAAGCTTAGAGAAGTTTCATACGTATGGAGCTTGGGAATTTTTGGTTGTTTGGAGATTTGAAATGAGAAAGAGAGAGAGTGTTGTAGAGAGAGATGGATGGATGGATGAATGATGGTTGTGTAAGAAGGTCTTGACTTTTGTGGTCTTTTGTGTAAGAGAGGTATGGGAGGTGTAAGAAAAGCTTGACTTTTGTGGCTTTTTGTGTAAGAGAGGTATGGTTTTGGGAGACTTTTGTGGTTGCTTGGGAAAAGGGATGAAAGTGATGTGTACTTGACATGTGATGGATTGATGGATTGATTGATTGATGGGATTGATGTGATTGATGTGACACATCGTAGAGATTCCCTTGGGTTTCGCAACGCGCGACGTTTTCTCGCACCGAACGTTGGCCCACATCTCTTGACCAGGGTATCGCCTCGGCGCCCGAGTCGCGGCATTGGAATCGCGGCGACGGCGCGGTTGCTATGGTAGTGGTCTTGGGTTGAGTCGACTCGGGTTGTCGGCATATGAATCAGGGTCGCGCGTCGATATCGGTTAAGGGTCGAAGGTTGCCGAAATTCGACCGGTAAGACCGTGGAAGTCTACGGAAAGGTACGGACCAAGATACGGGTCTTACAAGGATTAGGTTTCGGGATTTGAGAACACATTTAAGTTTTAGGTTACGGTTAAAGGTAGGTTATAGGTTATAATTGTAGGGAATTGAGAATGGGTCAAGGTTTAGGTTTAGAAAATCGGGTTCACGTTCGGCATCGGGTTTTACTTTGGGCTTTTAAGTTTAGGCTTAGGTTTAGGTTAGGGAGTTGAGATTAGCATTCGGTGTAGGTTTAGGTTTTGGGATTTGAGAACACATTTAAGTTTTAGGTTAAGGTTATAGGTAGCTTTTAGGTTATAGCTGTAGGGAATTGAGAATAGGTTAAGGTTTAGGTTTAGGAAATCGGGTTCGGGTTTGGGATCGGGTTTTGCTTTGGATTTTCAAGTTTAGGTTTAGGTTTAGGTTAGGGTGTTGAGAATAGGATTAGGTGTGGGTTTAGGTTTATGGATTTAAGAACACATTTTGTTTTTAGTTTTAGGTTTAGGTTTAGGTTTTAGGTTTAGGTTTTTGGTAGGTAATAGGTTATAGCTATATGGAATTGAGAATCGGTTATGGTTTAGGTTTAGGAAATCGAATTCGGGTTCGGGATAGGGATCGGGTTTTGGTTTGGGTTTACATTCTTAGGTTTAGGTTTAGGTAAGTGAGTTGAGATTAACATTAGGTGTAGGTTTAGGTTTAGGAATTTGAGAACATCTTTTAAGTTCTAGGTTTATGTTTTAGATTAAGGTTATAGGTAGGTTATAGGTTATAGATGTAGGGAATTGAGAATAGGTTAAGGTTTTGGTTTAGGAAATCAGGTTCGGGTTTTTCTTTGGGTTTTCAAGTTTAGGTTTAGGTTTAGGTTAGGGAGTAGAGCTTAGGATTTGGTGTAGGTTTAGGTTTAGGGATTGGAGAACACATTTAGGTTTTAAGTTAAGGTTAAAGGTAGGTTATTGGTTTTAGATGTAGGGAATTGAGAATAGGTTAAGGTTTAGGTTTAAGAAATCGGGTTCAGGTTCGGGATAGGGTTTTGCTTTGGGTTTTCAAGTTTATTTTTAGGTTTAGGTTAGGGAGTTGAGATTAGGATTAGGTGTAGGTTTAGGTTTAGGGATTTGAGAACACATTCAGGTTTTAGGTTAAGGTTATGGGTAGGTCATAGGTTATAGCTGTAGGGAATTGAGAATAGGTTAAGGTTTAGGTTTAGGAAATCGGGTTCGGGTTTGAGATCCAGTTTTTCTTTGGGTTTTCAAGTTTAGGATTAGGTTTAGGTTAGGGAGTTGAGATTAGGGTTTGGTGTAGGTTTAGGTTTAGGGATTTGAGAAGACATTTAGTTTCTAGGTTTAGGTTTTAGGTTAAGGTTATATGTAGGTTATAGTTTATAGCTATAGGGAATTGAGAATCGTTTATGGTTTAAGTTTAGGAAATCGGGTTCGGATTCGAGATCCATTTTTGCTTTGGGATTTCAAGTTTTGGTTTAGGTTTAGGTTAGGGAGTTAAGATTAGGATTAGGTGAAGGTTTAGATTTAGGGATTTTAGAACACATTTAGGTTTTAGGTTTAGGTTATTGGTAGGTTATCGGTTATAACTATCGGGAATTGAGAATAGGTTAAGGTTTTGGTTTAGGAAATCGGGTTTAGGTTCGGGATCGGGTTTTGGTTTGGGTTATCAAGCTTAGTTTAGGTTTAGGTAAGTGAGTTGAGATTAACATTATGTGTAGGTTTAGGTTTAGGGGTTTAAGAAGACATTTAGGTTTTAGGTTAAGGTTATAGGTAGTTTATAGGTTATAGCTGTAGGGAATTGAGAATAGTTAAGGTTTAGGTTTGGGAAATCGGGTTCGAGTTTTGCTTTGGGTTTTCAAGTTTAGGTTTAGGTTTATGTTAGGGAGTTGAGAATAGGATTAGGTGTGGGTTTAGGTTTAGGGATTTGAGAACATATTTAGGTTTTAGGTTTAGGTTTAGGTTTAGGTTTCAGGTCTAGGTTATGGGTAGGTAATAGGTTATAACTATAGGGAATTAAGAATCGGTTATGGTTTAGGTTTAAGAAATCGGATTCAGGTTCAGGATCGGGTTTTAGTTTTGGTTTTTAAGCTTAGGTTTAGGTTTTCAAGCTTAGGTTTAGGTTTAGGTAAGTGAGTTGAGATTAGCATTAGGTGTAGGTTTAGGTTTAGGGATTTGAGAACACATTTAGGTTCTAGGTTTAGGTTTTAGGTTAAGGTTATCGGTAGGTTATAGGTTATATCTGTAGGGAATTGAGAATAGGTTAAGGTTTAGGCTTAGGAAATCGGGTTCGTGTTCTAGATCGGGTTTTTCTTTGGGTTTTTAAGTTTAGGTTTAGGTTTAGGTTAGGGAGTTGAGCTTAGGATTAAGTGTAGGTTTAGGTTTTGGGATTGGAGAACACATTTAGATTCTAGGTTTTAGGTTAAGGTTATAGGTAGGTTATAAGTTATAGCTGTAGGGAATTGAGAATAGGTTAAGGTTTTGGTTTAGGAAATCGGGTTTGGGTTTGGGATCGGATTTTGCTTTTGGTTTTCAAGTTTAGGTTTACGTTTAGGCTAGGGAGTTGAGATTATGATTAGGTGTAGGCTTAGGTTTAGGGATTTGAGAACACATTTAGGTTTTAGGTATAGGTTTGGGAGTTGAGATTAGGATTAGGTGTAGGTTTAGTTTTAGTGATTTAAGAACACATTTAGGTTTTAGGTAAAGGTTATAGGTAGGTTATAGGTTATAGCTGTAGGGAAATGAGAATAGGTTAAGGTTTAAGTGTAGGAAATCGGGTTCGGGTTCGGGATCGGGTTTTGATTTGGGTTTTCAAGTTTAGGTTTAGGTTTTGGTTAGGGAGTTAAGATTAGGATTAGGTGTAGGTTTGGGTTTGGAGATTTGAGAAGACATTTAGGTTCTAGGTTTAGGTTTTAGGTTAAGGTTATAGGTAGGTTATAGTTTATAGCTGTAGGGAATTGAGAATCGGTTATGGTTTAGGTTTAGGAAATCGGTTTCGGGTTCGAGATCCAGTTTTTCTTTGGGTTTTCAATTTTAGGTTAGGGAGTTGAGATTAGGATTAGGTGTAGGTTTAGGTTTAGGGATTTGAGAAGAGATTTAGGTTCTAGGTTTAGGTTTTAGGTTAAGGTTATAGGTATGTTATATGTTATAGCGGTAGGGAATTGAGAATCGGATATGGTTTAGGTTTAGGAAATCGAGTTTGGGTTCGGGATCGGGTTTTGGTTTGGGTTTTCAAGCTTAGGTTTAGGTTTAGGTAAGTGACTTGAGATTAAAATTATGTGTAGGTTTAGGTTTAGGGATTTAAGAAGACATTTAGGTTTTAGGTTTGGGTTTTAGGTTAAGGTTATAGGTAGTTTATAGGTTATAGCTGTAGGGAATTGAGAATAGGTTGAGGTTTAGGTTTGGGAAATCGGGTTCGGGTTCGGGATCAGGTTTTGCTTTGGGTTTTCAAGTTTAGGTTTAGGTTTAGGTTAGGGAGTTGAGAATAGGATTAGGTGTGGGTTTAGGTTTAGGGATTTGAGAACACATTTAGGTTTTAGGTTTAGGTTTAGGTTTACGTTTTAGGTTTAGGTTATAGGTAGGTAATAGGTTATAGCAATAGGGAATTGAGAAGCGGTTATGGTTTAGGTTTAGGAAATCGGATTCGGGTTCGGGATCGGGTTTTGGTTTGAATTTTCTAGCTTAAGTTTAGGTTTAGGTAAGTGAGTTGTGATTAGCATTAGGTGTAGGTTTAGGAAATCGGGTTCGGGTTTTTCTTTGGGTTTTCAAGTTTAGGTTTAGGTTTAGGTTAGGGAGTTGAGCTTAGGATTAAGTGTAGGTTTAGGTTTAGGGATTGGAGAATACCTTTAGGTTTTAGGTAGAGGTTTTAGGTTAAGGTTATAGGTAGGTTATAGGTTATAGCTGTAGGGAATTGAGAATAGGTTAAGGGGTAGGATTAGGAAATCGGGTTCTGTTTCGGGATAGGATTTTGCTAGGGTTTTCAAGTTTAGGTTTAGATTTAGGTTAGGGAGTTGATAATAGGATTAGGTGTGGGTTTAGGTTTAAGGATTTGATAACACATTTAGGTTTTAGATTTAGGTTTAGCTTTACGTTTTGGGTTTAAGTTATAGGTTGGTAATAGGTTATAGCTATTGGGAATTGAGAATCGGTTATGGTTTAAGTTTAGGTAATCAGATTTGGGTTCGGGATCAAGTTTTGGTTTGGGTTTTCAAGCTTAGGTTTATGTTTAGGTAAGTGAGTTGAGATTAGCATTAGGTGTAGGTTTTGGTTTAGGGATTTGAAAATAAATTTAGGTTCTAGGTTAACGTTAATGGTAGGTTATAGGTTATAGCTGTAGGGAATCGAGAATAGGTTAAGCTTTAGGTTTAGAAAATCGGGTTCGGGTTCGGGATTCAATTTTTCTTTGGGTTTTCAAGTTTAGGTTTAGGTTTAGGTTAGGGAGTTGAGCTTAGGATTAGGTGTAGGTTTAGGTTTAGGGATTGGAGAACTCACTTAAGTTTTAGGTAGAGGTTTTAGTTAGATGTTTTAGGTTAAGGTTATGGAGTTGAGATATGGATTAGGTGTAGGTTTAGGTTTAGGGATTTGGCAACACATTTAGGATTTAGGTTTAGGTTTTAGGTAAAGGTTATATGTAGGTTATAGGTTATAGCTATAGGGAATTCAGAATAGGTTAAGGTTTCGGTTTAGGAACTCTGGTTCGGGTTCGGGATCGGGTTTTGGTTTGGGTTTTCAAGCTTAAGTTTAGGTTTAGGTAAGTGAGTTGAGATTAGCATTAGGTGTAGGTTTAGGTTTCAGGATTTGAGAGCACATTTAGGTTCTAGGCTTAGGTTTTAGGTTAAGGTTATAGGTAGGTTATAGGTTATAGTTGTAGGGAATTGAGAATTGGTTAATGTTTAGGTTAAGGAAATCGGGTTCGGGTTCCGGATTGGGTTTTGCTTTGGGTTTTCACGTTTAGGTTTAGATTTAGATTAGGTAGTGGAGATTAGGATTAGGTGTTGGTTTAGGTTTAGGGATTTGAGAACACATTTTGGTTTTAGGTTAAGATTATAGGTAGGTTATAGGTTATAGCTGTTGGGAATTGAGAATAGGTTAAGGTTTAGGTTTAGGAAATCGGGTTTGGGTTCGAGATCGGGTTTTGCTTTGGGTTTTCAAGTTTAGGTATATGTTTAGGTTAGGGAGTTGAGAATAGGATTAGGTGTGGGTTTAGGTTTAGGGAGTTGAGAAGACATTTAGGTTTTAGGTTTAGGTTAAGGTTTAGGTTTTAGGTTTAGGTTATAGGTAGGTAATAGGTTATAGCTATAGGTAATTGAGAATTGGTTATGGTTTAGGTTTAGGAAATCGGATTCGGGTTCGGGATCGGGTTTTGGTTTGGGTTTTCAAGCTTAGGTTTAGGTTAAGGTAAGTGAGTTGAGATTAGCATTAGATGTAGGCTTTGGTTTATGAATTTGAGAATAAATTTAGGTTCTAGGTTTAGGTTTAAGGTTAAGGTTATATGTAGGTTATAGGTTATAGATGTAGGGATTGAGAATAGGTTATGGTTGAGGTTTACAAAATCGGGTTCGGGTTCGGGTTCGGGATCGGGTTTTTCTTTGGATTTTCAAGTTTAGGTTTAGGTTTAGGTTAGGGAGTTGAGCTTAGGATTAGGTGCAGGTTTAGTTTTAGGGATTGGAGAACAGATTTAGGTTTTAGGTTTAGGTTTTAGGTAAAGGTTATAGGTAGGTTATAGGTTATTGCTATAGGGAATTGAGAATAGGTTAAGGTTTAGGTTTAGGAAATCGGGTTCGGGTTCGGGATCGGGTTCTTCTTTGGGTTTTAAAGTTTAGGTTTAGGTTTAGGTTACGGAGTTGAGATTAGGATTAGGTGTAGGTTTAGGTTTAGGGATTTGAGAACACATTTAGGTTTTAGGTTAAGTTTATAGGTAGGTCATAGGTTATAGCTGTAGGGAATTGAGAATAGGTTAAGGTTTAGGTTTAGGAAATCGGGTTCGAGTTCGGGATCGTGTTTTGCTTTGGGTTTTCAAATTTAGGTTTAGGTTTTGGTTAGGGAGTTAAGATTAGGATTAGGTGTAGGTTTAGGTTTAGGGATTTGAGAAGACATTTAGGTTCTAGGTTTAGGTTTTAGGTTAAGGTTTTAGGTAGGTGATAGGTTATAGCCGAAGGGAATTATGAATCGGTTATGGTTTAGGTTTAGGAAATCAGTTTCGGGTTCGAGATTCAGTTTTGCTTTGGGTTTTCAAGTTTAGGTTTAGGTTTAGGTTAGGGAGTTGAGATTAGGATTAGGTGTAGGTTTAGGTTTAGTGATTTGAGAACACATTTAGGTTTTAGGTTTAGGTTTTAGGTTAAGGTAATAGGTAGCTTATAGGTTATAGGTATAGGGAATTGAGAATAGGTTAAGGTTTAGGTTTAAGAAATCGAGTTTGGGTTCGGGATCGGGTTTGGGTTTAGGTTTTCAAGGTTAGGTTTAGGTTTAGGTCAGTGAGTTGAGATTAACATTATGTGTAGGTTTAGGTTTAGGGATTTTAGAAGACATTTAGGTTTTAGGTTAAGGTTATAGGTAGTTTATAGGTTATAGCTATAGGGAATTGAGAATTGGTTAAGGTTTAGGTTTGGGAAATCGGGTTCGGGTTCGGGATCGGGATTTGCTTTGGGTTTTCAAATTTAGGTTTAAGTTTAGGTTAGGGAGTTGAGATTAAGATTAGGTGTAGGTTTTGGTTTATGGATTTGAGAACACATTTAGGTTCTAGGTTTAGGTTTTAGGTTAAGGTTTTAGTTAGGTTATTGGTTATAGCTGTAGGTAATTGAGAATAGGTTAAGGTTTAGGTTTAGGAAATCGGGTTCGAGTTCGGGATCGGGTTTTTCTTTGGCTTTTCAAGTTTAGGTTTTGGTTTATGTTATGGAGTTGAGCTTAGGATTAAGTGTAGGTTTAGGTTTAGGGATTGGAGAACACATTTAGGTTTTAGGTAGAGGATTTAGGCTAAGGTTATAGGTAGGTTATAGGTTATAGCTGTAGGGAATTGAGAATAGGTTAAGGTTTTGGTTTAGGAAATCGGGTTCGAGTTTGAGATCGGGTTTTCCTTTGGGTTTTCAAGTTTAGGTTAGGGAGTTGAGATTAGGATTAGGTGTCGGTTTAGGTTTAGGGATTTGAGAACACATTTAGGTTTTAGGTATAGGTTTGGGAGTTGAGATTAGGATTAGGTGTAGTTTTAGGATTAGGGATTTGAGAACACATTTAGGTTTTAGGTAAAGGTTTTAGGTAGGTTATAGGTTATAGCTGTAGGGAATTGAGAATAGGTTAAGGTTTAGGTGTAGGATATCGGGTTCAGGTTCGGGATCGGGATCGACTTTTGGTTTGGCTTTTCAATCTTAGGTTTAGGTTTAGGTAAGTGAGTTGAGATTAACATTAGGTGTAGGTTTAGGTTTAGGAATTTGAGAACACATTTAGGTTCTAGGTTTCGGTTTTAGGTAAAGGTTATAGTTAGGTTATAGGTTATAGCTGTAGGGTATTGAGAATAGGTTTAGGTTTAGGTTTAGGAAATCGGGTTCGGGTTCGAGATCGGGTTTTTCTTTGGGTTTTTGAAGTTTAGGTTTAGGTTTAGGTTAGGGAGTTGAGCTTAGGATTAGGTGTAGGTTTAGGTTTAGGGATTGGAGAACACATTTAGGTTTTAGGTTTAGGTTTTAGGTTAAGGTCATAGGTTATAGCTGTAGGGAATTAAGAATAGGTTAAGGTTTAGGTTTAGGAAATTGGGTTTGGGTTCGGGATCGGGTTTTGCTTTGGGTTTTTAAGTTTAGGTTTTGGTTTAGGTTAGGGAGTTGAGATTAGGATTAGGTGTAGGTTTGGGTTTAGGGATTTGAGAACACATTTAGGTTCTAGGTTTAGGTTTTAGGTTAAGGTTATAGGTAGGTTATAGGTTATTGATGTAGGGAATTGAGAATAGGTTAAGGTTTAGGATTACGAAATCGGATTCGAGCTCGGGATCAGGTTTTTCTTTGGGTTTTCAAGTTTAGGTTTAGGTTTAGGTTAGGGAGTTGAGCTTAGGATTAGGTACAGGTTTAGGTTTAGGGATTGGAGAACACATTTAGGTTTTAGGTTAAGGTTATAGGTAGGTTATAGGTTCTAGCGGTAGGGAATTGAGAATAGGTTAAGGTTTTGGTTTAGGAAATCTGGTTCGTGTTTTTCTTTGGGTTTTCAAGTTTAGGTTTAGGTTTAGGATAGGGAGTTGAGATTAGGATTAGGTGTCGGTTTAGGTTTAGGGATTTGAGAAGACATTTAGGTTCTAGGTTTAGGTTTTAGGTTAAGGTTTTAGGTATGTTATAGGTTATAGAGTTAGGGAATTGAGAATCGGATATGGTTTAGGTTAAGAAAATCGGGTTCGGGTTCGAGATCCGATTTTGCTTTGGGCTTTCATGTTTAGGTTTCGGTTTAGGATCGGGAGTTGAGATTAGGATTAGGTGTAGGTTTAGGTTTAGGGATTTGAGAACACATTTTGGTTTTAGGTTTTGGTTTTAGGTTAAGGTTATAGGTAGGTTATAGGTTATAGCTATAGGGAATTGGGAATAGGTTAAGGTTTAGGTTTAGGAAATTGGGTTCGGGTTCGGGATCGGGTTTTGGTTTTGGTTTTCAAGCTTAGGTTTAGGTTTAGGTAAGTGAGTTGAGATTAGCATTAGGTGTAGGTTTAGGTTTAGGGATTTGAGAACAGATTTAGGTTATAGGTTTAGGTTTTAGGTTAAGGTTATAGGTAGGTTATAGGTTGTAGCTATTGGGAATTGAGAATAGGTTAAGGTTTAGGTTTAAGAAATCAGGTTCAGTTTCGGGATCGGGTTTTGATTTGGGTTTTCAATTTTAGGTTCAGGTTTAGGTTACGGAATTACGAATGGGATTAAGTGTGGGTTTAGGTTTAGGGTTTTGAGAACACATTTAGGTTTTAGGTTTAGGTTTAGGTTTACATTTTAGGTTTAGGTTATAGGTCGGTAATAGGTTATCGCTATAGGGAATTAAGAATTGGTTATGGTTTCGGTTTAGGAAATCGGATTCTTGTTCGGGATCGAGTTTTGGTTTGAGTTTTCAAGCTTATGCTTAGGTTTAGGTAAGTGAGTTGAGATTAACATGAGGTGTAGGTTTAGGTTTAGGGATTTGAGAACACATTTAGGTTTTATGTTTATGTTTAGGTTTACGTTTTAGGTTTAGTTTATAGGTAGGTATTAGGTTATAACTATAGGGAATTGAGAATCGGTTATGGTTTATATTTAGGAAATCAGGTTTTGGTTTGAGATCGGGTTTTGCTTTGGGTTTTCAAGTTTAGGTTTAGGTTTAGGTTAGGGAGTTGAGCTTAGGTTTAGGTGTAGGTTTAGGTTTAGGGATTGGAGAACACATTTAGGTTTTAGGTTTAGGTTGCAAGTAGGTTATAAGTTATAGCTATAGGGAATTCAGAATCGGTTATGGTTTAGGTTTGAAAAATCGGGTTCGGGTTCGAGATCGGGTTTTGCTTTGGGTTTTCAAGTTTAGGCTTATTTTTAGGTTAGGGAGTTGAGATTAACATTAGGTGTAGGTTTAAGTTTAGGGATTTAAGAACACATTTAGGTTTTAGGTTAAGGTTATAGGTTATAGCTGTAGGGAATTGAGAATATGTAAAGGTTTATGTTTAGGAAATCGGGTTCGGGTTTGGGATCTGGTTTTGGTTTGGGTTTTCAAGCTTAGGTTTAGGTTTAGGTTAGGGAATTGAGATTAACATTAGGTGTAGGTTTAGGTTTAGGGATTTGAGTACACATTTAGGTTATAGGTTTAGGTTTTTGGTTAAGGTTTTAGGCAGGTTATAGGTTATAGCTGTAGGTAATTGATAATAGGTTAAGGTTTAGGTTTAGGAAATCGGGTTCGGGTTCGGTATCAGGTTTTGGTTTGGGATTTCAAAATTAAGTTTAGGTTTAGGTAATTGAGTTGTGATTAGCATTAGGTGTAGGTTTAGGTTTAGGGATTTGAGAACACATTGACGTTTTAAGGTTTGGTTTTAGGTTAAGGTTATAGGTAGGTTATAGGTTATAGCTGTAGGGAATTGAGAATAAGTTAAGGTTTAAGTTTAGGAAATTGGGTTCGGGTTCGGGATCGGGTTTTGCTTTGGGTTTTCAAGTTTAGGCTTAGGTTTAGGTTACGAAGTTGAGATTAACATTTGGTGTAGGTTTAGGTTTAGGGATTTGAGAACACATTTAGGTTCTAGTTTTATGTTTTAGGTTAAGGTTATAGGTAGGTTATAGGTTATAGCGGTAAGGAATTGAGAATCGGTTATGGTTTAGGTTTAGGAAATTGGATTCGGATTCGGGATCAGTTTTTGGTTTGGGTTTTCAATCTTAGGTTTAGGTTTAGGTAAGTGAGTTGAGATTAGCATTAGGTGTAGGTTTAGGTTTAGGAATTTGAGAACACATTTAGGTTCTAGGTTTATGTTTTAAGTTAAGGTTATAGGTAGGTCATAGGTTTTAGCTGTTTGGAATTGGGAATAGGTTAAGGTTTAGGTTTAGGAAATCGGGTTCGGGTTCGGGATTCAGTTTTTCTTTGGGTTTTCAAGTTTCAGTTAAGGTTTAGGTTCGGGAGTTGAGATTAGGATTAGGTGCAGGTTTAGGTTTAGTGATTTGAGAAGACATTTAGGTTCTAGGTATAGGATTTAGGTTAAGGTTATAGGTAGGTTATAGGTTTTAGCTGTAGGAAATTGAGAAGAGGTTAATGTTTAGGTTTAGGAAATCGGGTTCAAGTTCGGGATTGAATTTTGGTTTGGGTTTTCAAGCTTAGGTTAAGGTTTAGGTTAGGGAGTTGAGATTAGCATTAGGTGTAGGTTTAGGATTAGGGATTTGAGAACACATTTAGGTTTAGGTTTATGTTTTAGGATAAGGTTATAGGTTATAGCTATAGGGAATTCAGAATAGGTTGAGGTTTAGGTTTAGGAAATCGGCTTCGGGTTCGGGATTGGGTTTTGGTTTGGGTTTTCAAGCTAATGTTTAGGTTAAGGTAATTAAGTTGTGATTAGCATTAGGTGTAGGTTTAGGTTTAGAGATTTAAGAACACATTTAGGTTTTAGGTTAAGGTTATAGGTAGGTTATAGGTTGTAGCTATAGGGAATTGAGAATAGGTTAAGGTTTAGGTTTAGGAAATTGGGTTCGGGTTCGGGATCGGGTTTTATTTTAGGTTTTCAAGTTTAGGTTTTAGTTTAGGTTTGAGAGTTGGGAATAGGATTAGGTGTGGGTTTAGGTTTTGGGATTTGAGAACACATTTAGGTTTTAGGTTTAGGTTATAGGTTAGTAATGGGTTATAGCTATAGGGAATTGAGAATCGGTTATGGTTTGGGTTTAGGAAATCGGATTCGGATTCAGGATCGGGTTTTGGTTTGGGTTTTCAAGCTTAGGTTTAGGTTTTGGTAAGTGAGTTGAGATTAGCATTAGATGTAAGTTTAGGTTTAGGGATTTGAGAATACATTTAGGTTCTAGGTTTAGGTTTTAGGTTAAGGTTATAGGTAGGTTATAGGTTATAGCTGTATGAATTCAGATTAGGTTAAGGTTTAGGTTTAGCAAATTGGGTTCGGGTTCGGGATCGGGTTTTGCTTTGGGTTTTCTAGTTTTGGTTTAGGTTTAGGTTAGGGAGTTGAGATTAGGATTCGATGTAGGTTTAGGTTTAGGGATTTGAGTAGACATTTAGGTTCTAGGTATAGGTTTTAGGTTAAGGTTAAAGGAGGTTATAGGTTATAGCTGTAGGGATCTGAGAATAGGTTAAGGTTTAGGTTTAGGAAATCGGGTTCGAGTTCAGGATAGGATTTTAGTTTGGGTTTTCAAGCTTAGGTTTAGGTTTAGGTTAGGGAGTTGAGATTAACTTTAGGTGTTGGTTTTGGTTTAGAAATTTGAGAACACATTTAGGTTTTAGGTTAAGGTTATAGGTTGGTTATAGGTTATAGCTATAGGGATTTGAGAATAGGTTAAGGTTTAGGTTCAGGAAATCGGGTTCGGGTTCGGGATCGGGTTTTAGTTTGGGTTTTCAAGCTTAGGTTTAGGTTTAGGTAAGTGAGTTGTGATTAGAATTAGGTGTAGGTTTAGGTTTAGGGATTTTAGAACACATTTAGGTTCTTGGTTTAGGTTTTAGGTTAAGGTTTTAGGTAGGTTAATGGTTATAGCTGTAGGGAATTGAGAATAGGTTAAGGATTAGGTTTAGGAAATTGGATTCGGGTTTAGGATCGGGTTTTGCTTTGGGTTTTCCAGTTTAGGTTTAGGTTTAGGTTGAGGAGTTGAGAATAGGATTTGGTGTGGGTTTAGGTTTAGTTATTTGAGAACACATTTAGGTTTGAGGTTTAGGTTATAGGTAGGTAATAGGTTATAGCTATAGGGAATTGAGAATCGGTTATGGTTTAGGTTTAGGAAATCGGATTCGGGTTCGGGATCGGGTTTTGGTTTGGGTTTTCAAGCTTAGGTTTAGGTTTAGTTAAGTGAGTTGAGATTAGCATTAGGTGTAGGTTTAGGTTTTAGGGATTTTAGAACAAATTTAGGTTCTAGGTTTTGGTTTTAGGTTATGGTTATAGGTAGGCTATATGTTATAGTTGTATGGAATTGAGAATAGGTTAAGGTTTAGGTTTAGGAAATTGGGTTCGGGTTCGGGATCAGGTTTTGCTTTGGGTTTTCAAGTTTAGGTTTAGGTTTAGGTTAGGGAGTTGAGCTTAGGATTGGGTGTAGGTTTAGGTTTGGGTTTTTGAGAACACAATTAGGTTTTAGGTTTAGGTTTTAGGTTAAGGTTATAGGTAGGTTATAGGTTATAGCTGTAGGGAATTAAGAATATGTTAAGGTTTAGGTTTAGAAAATCGAGTTCGGGTTCGGGATCAGATTTTGGTTTGGGTTTTCAAGTTTAGGTTTAGGTATAGGTTAGTGAGTTGAGATTAGAATTAGGTGTAGGTTTGGGTTTAGGGATTTGAGAACACATTTAGGTTTTAGGTTAAGATTATAGGTAGGTTATAGGTTATGGCTATTGGGAATTGATAATAGGTTAAGGTTTTGGTTTAGGAAATCGGGTTCTGGTTTGGGATCGGGTTTTGGTTTGGGTTTTCAAGCTTAGGTTTAGGTTTAGGTAAGCGAGTTGAGATTAGCATTAGGTGTAGGTTTAGGTTTAGGGATTTGAGCACACTTTTAAGTTATAGGTTTAGGTTTTAGGTTAAGGTTATAGGTATGTTATAGGTTATAGCTGTAGGGAATTGAGAATAGGTTAAGGTTTTGGTTTAGGAAATCGGGTTTGGGCTAGGGATCGAGTTTTTTTTTGAGTTTTCTAGTTTAGAATTAGATTTAGGTTAAGGAGTTGAGATTAGGATTTGGTGTTTGTTTAGGGATTTGAGAACACATTTAGGTTTTAGGTTTAGGTTTTAGGTTAAGGTTATAAGTTGGTTATAGGTTATAACTGTAGGGAATTGAGAATAGGTTAAGGTTTTGGTTTCGAAAATTGGGTTCGGGTTCGGGATCAGGTTTTATTTTTGGGTTTTCAAGTTTAGGTTTAGGTTTAGTTTAGGGAGTTGAGCTTAGGATTAGGTGTAGGTTTAGGTTTAGGGATTGGAGAACACATTTAGGTTTTAGGTTAAGGTTATAGATAGGTTATAGGTTTTAGCTATAGGGAATTGAGAATAGGTTAAGGTTTAGGTCTCAGAAATCGGGATCGGGTTCGAGATCTAGTTTTGGTTTGGGTTTTCAAGTTAAGGTTTAGGTATAGGTTAGGTAATTAAGATTTGGATTAGGTGTAGGTTTAGGTTTAGGGATTTGAGAACACATTTAGGTTTTAGGTTTAAGTTTTATGTTAAGGTTATAGGTTGGTTATAGGTTATAGCTGTAGGGATTTGAGAATAGTTTAAGGTTTTGGTTTTGGAAATCGGGTTCGGGTTTTGGTTTAGGTTTTTAAGCTTAGGTTTAGGTTTAGGTAAGTGAGTTGTGATTAGCATTAGGTGTACGTTTAGGTTTAGGGATTTGAGAACACATTTAGGTTCAAGGTTTAGGTTTTAAGTTAAGGTTATAGGTAGGTTATAGGTTATGGCTGTAGGGAATTGAGAATTGGTTAAGGTTTAGGTTTAGGAAATCACGTTCGGGTTCGGGATCGGGTTTTGCTTTGGGTTTTACAATCTAGGTTTAGGTTTAGGTTAGGGAGTTGAGAATAGGATTAGGTGTGAGTTTAGGTTTTGGGATTTGAGAACAAATTTTGGTTTTAGGTTTTGGTTTAGGTTTACTTTTTAGGTTTAGGTTATAGGTAGGTTATAGGTAATAGCTATAGGGAATTGAGAATTGGTTATGGTGTAGGTTTAGGAAATCGGATTCAGGTTTGGGATCATGTTTTAGTTTGGGTTTTCAAGCTTAGATTTAGGTTTAGGTAAGTGAGTTGAGATTAGCATTAGGTGTAGGTTTAGGTTTTAGGGATTTGAGAACACATTTAGGTTTTAGGTTTTACTTTTTAGGTTAAGGTTATAGGTAGGTTAAAGATTATAGCTATATGGGATTGAGAATAGGTTAAGGTTTAGGTTTAGGAAATCGGGTTCGGGTTCGGGATTGGGTTTTGCTTTGGGTTTTCAAGTTTAGGTTTAGGTTTAGGTTAGGGAGTTGAGCTTAGGATTAGGTGTAGGTTTAGGTTTAGGTTTAGCAATTTGATAACAAATTTAGGTTCTAGGTTTAGGTTTAAGGTTAAGGTTATATGTAGGTTATAGGTTATAGACGTAGGGATTGAGAATAGGTTATGGTTGAGGTTTACGAAATCAGGTTCGAGTTCGGGATCGGGTTTTTCTTTGGGTTTTCAAGTTTAAGTTTAGGTTTAGGTTAGGGAGTTGAGCTTAGGATTAGGTGCAGGTTTAGGTTTAGGGATTGGAGAACACATTTAGGTTTTAGGTTTAGGTTTTAGGTGAAGGTTATAGGTAGGTTATAGGTTATAGATGTAGGGAATAGAGAATAGGTTAAGGTTTTAGTTTAGGAAATCGGGTTCGGGTTCGGGATCAGGTTTTGGTTTGGGTTTTCAAGTTTAGGTTTAGGTATAGGTTAGGGAGTTGAGATTTGGATTAGGTGTAGGTTTAGGTTTTGGGATTTGAGAACACATTTAGGTTTTAGGTTAAGGTTATAGGTAGGTTATAGGTTATAGCTGTAGGGAATTAAGAATAAGTTTAGGTTTTGGTTTAGAAAATCGGGTTCGGGATCGGGTTTTGGTTTGGGTTTTCAAGCTTAGGTTTTTGTTTAGGTAAGTGAGTTGAGATTAGCATTAGGTGTAGGTTTAGGTTTAGGGATTTGAGAACACTTTTAGTTTCTAGGTTTAGATTTTTGGTTATGGTTATAGGTAGGTTATAGGTTACAGCTATAGTGAATTGAGAATAGGTTAAGGTTTAGGTTTAGGAAATTAGGTTCGGGTTCGGGATCGGGTTTTGCTTTGGGTTTTCAAGTTTAGGTTTTGATTTAGGTTAGGGAGTTGAGATTAGGATTAGGTGCAGGTTTAGGTTTAGGGATTTGAGAACACTTTTAGGTTTTAGGTTTAGGTTTTAGCTTAGGGTTTTAGGTAGGTTATAGGTTATAGCTGTAGGGAATGGAGAATAGGTTAAGGTTTAGGTTTAGGAAATCGGGTTTGGGTTTGGGATTGGGTATTGATTTGGGTTTTCAAGTTTAGGTTTCGATTTAGGTTAGGGAGTTGAGCTTAGGATTAGGTGTAGGTTTAAGTTTAGGGATTGGAGAACAAATTTAGGTTTTAGGTTTAGGTTTAGGTTTTGGTTTAGGTTTTAGGTTTAGCTTGCTAGTAGGTTATAGGTTACCGCTGTAGGGAATTGAGAATTGGTTATGGTTTAGGTTTAGGAAATCGGGTTAGGGTTCGGGATAAGGTTTTCGTTTGGGTTTTCAAGCTTAGGTTTAGGTTTAGGTTAGGGAGTTGAGATAAGCATTAGGTGTAGGTTTAGGTTTAGGGATTTGAGA
This sequence comes from Magnolia kwangsiensis, assembly GCA_037074715.1. Classification (NCBI taxonomy): domain Eukaryota; kingdom Viridiplantae; phylum Streptophyta; class Magnoliopsida; order Magnoliales; family Magnoliaceae; genus Magnolia; species Magnolia kwangsiensis. The sequence goes on along the minus strand of CM073573.1, from coordinate 111,300,854 downwards.
ACATATTTAGGTTTTAGGTTTAGGTTTTAGGTTAAGTTTATAGGTAGGTTATAGGTTATAGCTGTAGGGAATTGAGAATAGGTTAAGGTTTTGGTTTAGGAAATCGGGTTCGTGTTCGGGATCGGGTTTTGTTTTGGGTTTTCAAGTTTAGGTTTTGGTTTAGGTTTGGGAGTTGGGAATAGGATTAGGTGTGGGTTTAGGTTTAGGGATTTGACAACACATTTAGGTTTTAGGTTTAGGTTATAGGTAGGTAATAGGTAGATTAACATTTGGTGTAGGTTTATGTTTAGGGATTTGAGAACACATATAGGTTCTAGGTTTATGTTTTAGGTTAAGGTTATAGTTAGGTTATAGGTTATAACTGTAGGGAATTGAGAATAGGTTAAGGTTTAGGTTTAGGAAATCGGGTTCGGGATTGGGTTTTGGTTTATGTTTAGGGCTTTGAGATTAGGATTAGGTGTAGGTTTATGTTTAGGGCTTTGAGAAGACATTTAGGTGCTAGGTATAAGTTTAAAGTTAAGGTTATAGGTAGGTTATAGGTTGTAGCTGTAGTGAATGGAGAATAGGTTAAGGTTTAGGTTTTGGAAATCGGGTTCGGGTTCGGGATCGGGTTTTGGTTTGGGTTTTTAAGCTTAGGTTTAGCTTTAGGTTAGGGAGTTGAGATTAGCATTAGGTGTAGGTTTAGGTTTAGGGATTTGAGAACACATTTAGGTTTTGGGTTTAGGTTTTAGGTTAAGGTTATTGGTAGGTTATAGCTTATAGCTATAAGGAATTGAGAATAGGTTAAGGATTAGGTTTAGGAAATCGGGTCGGGTTCGGGATCGGGTTTTGGTTTGGGTTTTCAAGCTTAGGTTTAGGTTTAGGTAAGTGAGTTGAGATTAGCATTAGGTGTAGGTTTAGGTTTAGGGATTTGAGAACACATTTAGGTTCTAGATTTAGGTTTTAGGTGAAGGTTTTAGGTAAGTTATAGGTTATAGCAGTTGGGAATTGAGAATAGGATAACGTTTAGGTTTCGGAAATCGGGTTCGGGTTCGAGATCCGGTTGTGCTTTGGGTTTTCAAGTTTAGGTTTAGGTTTAGGGTAGGGAGTTGAGAATAGGATTAGGTGTGGGTTTAGGTTTAGGGATTTGAGAACACATTTAGGTTATAGGTTTAGGTTTAGGTTTAGGTTATAGGTAGGTAATAGGTTATAGCTATAAGGAACTGCGAATCGGTTATGGTTTAGGTTTAGGAAATCGGATTCAGGTTCAGGATCGGGTTTTGGTTGGGTTTTCAAGATTAAATTTAGGTTTTGGTAAGTGAGTTGAGATTAGCATTAGGTGTAGGTTTAGGTTTAGGGATTTCAGAACACATTTAGGTACTAGATTTAGGTTTTGGGTTAAGGTTATAGGTATGTTATAGGTTATAGTTGTAGGGAATTGAGAATAGGTTAAGGTTTAGGTTTAGGATATCGGGTTCGGGTTCGGGATTGGGTTTTGGTTTGGGTTTTCAAGCTTAGGTTTAGGTTTAGGTAAGTGACTTGAGATTAGCATTAGGTGTAGGTTTAGGTTTAGGGATTTGATAACACATTTAGGTTCTAGGTTTAGGTTTAAGGTAAAGGTTATAGGTATGTTAAAGGTTATAGCTGTATGGAATTGAGAATAGGTTAAGGTTTAGGTTTAGGTAATCGGGTTCGGGTTCAGGATCGGGTTTTGCTTTGGGTTTTCAAGTTTAGGTTTAGGTTTTGGTTAGGGAGTTGAGGTTAGGATTAGGTGTAGGTTTAGGTTTAGGGACAGGAGAACACATTTAGGTTTTAGTTTTAGGTTTTAGGTCAAGGTTATTGGTAGGTTATAGGTTATAACTGTAGGGAATTGAGAATAGGTTAATGTTTAGGTTTAGGAAATCGGGTACGGGTTCAGGATCAGGTTTTGGTTTGGGTTTTCAAGTTTAGGTTTAGGAATAGGTTAGGGAGTTGAGATAAGGATTCGGTGTAGGTTTAGGTTTAAGGATTTGAGAACACATTTAGGTTTTAGGTTTAGGTTTTATGTTATTATTTTTGGTAGGTTATAGGTTATAGTTGTAGGGAATTGAGAATAGGTTAAGGTTTTAGTTTAGGAAATCGGGTTCGAGTTCGGGATTGGGTTTTGGTTTTCAAGCTTAGGTTTAGGTTTCGGTAAGTGAGTTGATATTAGCATTAGGTGTAGGTTTAGGTTTAGGGATTTGAGAACACTTTTAGGTTCTAGGTTTAGGTTTTATGTTAAGGTTATAGGTAGGTTATAGGATATAGCTGTAGGAAATTGAGAATAGGTTAAGGTTTAAGTTTAGGAAATCGGGTTCGGGATCGGGATCGGGTTTTCTTTGGGTTTTCAAGTTTAGGTTTAGATTTAGGTTAGGGAGTTGAGATTGGGATTAGGTGTTGGTTTAGGTTTAGGGATTTGAGAACACTTTTAGGTTTTAGGTTAAGGTTTTAGGTTGCTTTTAGGTTATATCTATAGGGAGTTGAGAATAGGTTAAGGTTTAGGTTTAGGAAATCGGGTTTAGGTTCGTGATCGGGTTTTGCTTTGGGTTTTCAAGTTTAGGTTTCAGTTTAGGTTAGGGAGTTGAGCTGAGGATTAGGTGTAGGTTTAGGTTTAGGGATTTGAGAACACATTTAGGTTTTAGGTTTAGGTTTAGGTTTAGGTTTAGGTTTTAGGTTTAGGTTGGAAGTAGGTTATTGGTTATAGCTGTAGGGAATTGAGAATCGGTTATGGTTTAAGTTTAGGAAATCGAGTTCGGGTTCGGGATCGGGTTTTACTCTGGGTTTTCAAGTTTAGGTTTAGGTTTAGGATAGGGAGTTGAGATTAACATTAAGTGTAGGTTTAGGTTTAGGGATTTGAGAACACATTTAGGTTTTAGGTTAAGGTTATAGGTAGGTTATAGGTTATAGCTGTAGGGAATTTAGAATAGGTTAAGGTTTAGGTTTAGGAAATTGAGTTCAAGGTCGGGATCGGGTTTTGCTTTAGGTTTTCAAGTTTAGGTTTGGGTTTAGGTTTGGGAGTTGAGAATAGGATTAGGTGTGGGTTTAGGTTTTGGGATTTGAGAACACATTTAGGTTTTAGGTTTAGGTTTAGGTTTAGGTTTTTGGTTTAGGTTATAGGTAGGTAATAGGTTTTCAAGTTTAGCTTTAGGTTTAGGTTAGGGACTTGAGCTTAGGATTAGGTGTAGGTTTAGGTTTAGGGATTGGAGAACACATTTAGGTTTTAGGTAGAGGTTTTAGGTTAAGGTTATACGTAGGTTATAGGTTATAGCTGTAGGGAATTTAGAATAGGTTAGGGTTTAGGTTTAGAAAATCAGGTTCGGGTTCAGGATAAGGTTTTGGTTTGGGTTTTCAAGCTTAGGTTTAGGTTTAGGTTAGTGAGTTGAGATTAGCATTAGGTGTAGGTTTAGGTTTAGGTATTTGAAAATACATTTAGGTTTTAGGTTAAGGTTATAGGAAGGTTATAGGTTATAGTTGTAGGGAATTGAGAATAGGTTAAGGTTTAGGTTTAGGAAATCGGGTTCGTGTTCGGGATCGGGTTTTGGTTTGGATTTTCAAGCTTAGGTTTTGGTTTAGGTTTGGGAGTTGGGAATAGGATTAGGTGTGGGTTTAGGTTTAGGGATTTGAGAACACATTTAGGTTTTAGGTTTTAGTTTTAGGTTAAGGTTATAACAATAGGGAATTGAGAATCGGTTATGGTTTAGGTTTAGGAAATCGAATTTGGGTTCGGGATCGGGTTTTGGCTTGGGTTTTCAAGTTTAGGTTTAGGTTTTGGTTAGGGAGTTGAGAATAGGATTAGGTGTGGGTTTAGGTTTAGGAATTTGAGAACACATTTAGGTTTTAGGTTTAGGTTTAGGTTTATGTTTTAGGTTTAGGTTATAGGTAGGTAATAGGTTATAGCTATAGGGAACTGAGAATCGGTTATGGTTTAGGTTTAGGAAATCGGATTCAGGTTCGGGATCAGGTTTTGGTTTGGGTTTTCAGGCCTAGGTTTAAGTTTTGGTGAGTGAGTTGAGATTAGCATTAGGTGTAGGTTTAGGTTTAGGGATTTGAGAACACATTTAGGTTCTAGATTTAGGTTTTAGGTTAAGGTTATAGGTTAGTTATAGGATATGGCTGTAGGGAATTGAGAATAGGTTAAGGTTTGGGGTTAGGAAATCAGGTTCGGGTTCGGGATCGGGTTTTGCTTTGGGTTTTCAAGTTTAGTTTTAGGTTTAAGTTAGGGAGTTGAGCTTAGGATTAGGTGTAGGTTTAGTTTAGGGATTGGACAACACATTTAAGTTTTACGTTTAGGTTTTAGGTTAAGGTTATAGGTGGGTTATAGGTTATAGCTGTAGGGAATTGTGAATAGATTAAGGTTTAGGTTTAGGAAATCGGGTTCGGGTTTGGGATCAGGTTTTGGTTTGGGTTTTCCAGTTTAGCTTTAGGTATAGGTTTGGGAGTTGAGATTAGGATTAGGTTTAGGTTTAGGTTTAGGGATTTGAGAACACATTTAGGTTTTAGGTTTAGGTTTTAGGTTAAGGTTAAAGGTAGGTTATAAGTTATAGCAGTAGGGAATTGAGAATATGTTAAGGTTTAGGTTTAGGAAATAGGGTTCGCGTTCGGGATCGGGTTTTGGTTTTGGTTTTTAAGCTTAGGTTTAGATTTAGGTAAGTGAGTTGAGATTAGCATTAGGTGTAGGTTTAGGTTTAGGGATTTGAGAACACTTTTAGGTTCTAGGTTTAGGTTTTAGGTTAAGGTTATAGGTAGGTTATAGGTTTTAGCTGTAGGGAATTGAGAATAGGTTAAGCTATAGGTTTTGGAAATTGGGTTCGGGTTCGGGATCGGATTTTGCTTTGGGTTTTCAAGTTTAGGCTTAGGTTTAGGTTAGGGAGTTTAGATTAGTATTAGGTTTAGGTTTAGGTTTAGAGATTTGAGAACACTTTTAGGTTAGAGGTTTATGTTTTAGGTTAAGCTTATAGGTAGGTTATAGGTTATAGCTGTAGGAATTGAGAATAGGTTAAGGTTTAGGTTTAGGAAATCAGGTTCGGGTTCGGGATTGGGTTTTGCATTGGGTTTTCAAGTTTAGATTTAGGTTTAGGTTAGAGAGTTGAGATTAGGATTAGGTGTAGGTTTTGTTTTAGGGATTTGAGAAGACATTTTGGTTCTAGGTATAGGTTTTAAGTTAAGTTTATATGTAGGTTATAGGTTATAGCTGTAGGGAATTGAGTGTACGTTAAGGTTTAGGTTTAGGAAATCGGGTTCGGGTTCGAGATCGGGTTTTGGTTTAGGTTTTCAAGCTTAGGTTTAGGTTTAGGTTAGGGATTTGAGAGTAACATTAGGTGTAGGTTTAGGTTTAGGGATTTAAGAACACATTTAGGTTTTAGGTTTAGCTTATAGGTTAAGGTTATAGGTAGGTTATAGGTTATAGCTATAGGGAATTGAGAATTGGTTATGGGTTACGTTTAGGAAATCGGGTTCGGATTTAGGATCGGGTTTTGGTTTGGATTTTCAAGCTTAGGTTTAGGTTTAGGTTAGGGAGTTGAGAATAGGATTAGGTGTGGGTTTAGGTTTAGGGAATTGAGAACACATTTAGGTTTTAGGTTTAGGTTTAAGTTTACGTATTAGGTTTAGGTTATAGGTAGGTAATTGGTTATAGCTATAGGGAACTGAGAATCGGTTATAGTTTAGGTTTAGGAAATTGGATTCAGGTTCGGGATCGGGTTTTGGTTTGGGTTTTCTGGCTTAGGTGTAGGTTTTAGTAAGTGAGTTGAGATTAGCATTAGGTGTAGGTTTAGGTTTAGGGATTTGAGAACACATTTAGGTTCTAGATTTAGGTTTTAGGTTAAGGTTATAGGTAGGTTATAGGTTATGGCTGTAGGGAAATGAGAATAGGTTAAGGTTTAGGTTTTGGAAATCGGGTTTGGGTTCGGGATCCAATTTTGGTTTGGGTTTTCAAGCTTAGGTTTAGGTTTAGGTAAGTGAGTTGAGATTAACATTTGGTGTAGGTTTAGGTTTAGGGATTTGAAAACACATTTAGGTTCTAGGTTTAGGTTTTAGGTTAAGTTATAGGTAGGTTATAGGTTATAGTTGTATGGAATTGAGAATAGGTTAAGGTTTAGGTTTAGGAAATCGGGTTCGGGTTCAGGATCGGGTTTTGATTTGGGTTTTCAAGTTTACGTTTAGGTTTAGGTTAGGGAGTTGAGCTTAGGATTAGGTGTAGGTTTAGGTTTAGGGATTAAAGAACACATTTAGGTTTTAGGTTTAGGTTTAGGTTTAGGTTTAGGTTTTAGGTTTAGGTTGCAAGTAGTTTATAGGTTATAACTGTAGGGAATTAAGAATCGGTTATGGTTTAGGTTTAGGAAATCGGGATCGGGTTCGGGATCAGGTTTTGCTTTGGGTTTTCAAGTTTAGGTTAAGGAATTAAGATTAGCATTAGGTGTAGGTTTAGGTTTAGGGATTTGAGACCACATTTAGGTTTTCAGTTTAGGTTTAGGTTTACGTTTTAGGTTTAGGTTATAGGTAGGTAATAGGTTATAGCTATAGTGAACTGAGAATCGGTTATGGTTTAGGTTTAGGAAATTGGATTCAGGTTCGGGATCGGGTTTTGGTTTTGGTTTTCAAGCTTAGGTTTAGGTTTTGGTAAGTGAGTTGCGATTAACATTTGGTGTAGGTTTAGGTTTAGCGATTTGAGAACACATTTAGGTTCTATGTTTAGGTTTTAGGTTAAGGTTATAGGTAGGTTATAGGTTTTAGCTGTAGGGAATTGAGAATAGGTTAAGGTTTAGGTTTAGGAAATCAGGGTCGGGTTTGGGATTGGGTTTTGGTCTGGGTTTTCAAGCTTAGGTTTTGGTTTAGGTAAGTGAGTTGAGATTAGAATTAGGTGTAGGTTTAGGTTTAGAGATTTGAGAACACATTTATGTTCTAGGTTTAGGTTTTAGGTTAAGGTTATAGGTAGGTTATAGGTTATTGCTGTACGGAATTGAGAATAAGTTAAGGTTTAGGTTTAGGAAATTGGGTTCAGGTTTCAGGATCAGGTTTTGCTTTTGGTTTTCATGTTTAGGTTTAGGTTTAGGTTATGGAGTTGAGCTTAGGATTAGGTGTAGGTTTAGGTTTAGGGATTGGAGAACAGGTTTAGGTTTTAGGTTAAGGTTATAGGTAGGTTATAGGTTATAGCTGTCGGGAATTGAGAATAGGTTAAGGTTTAGGTTTAGGAAATCGGGTTTGGGTTCGGGATCGAGTTTTGCTTTGGGTTTTCAAGTTTAGGTTTAGTTGTCGGGAATTGAGAATAGGTTAGGTTATAGCTGTCGGGAATTGAGAATAGGTTAAGGTTTTGGTTTTGGTTTTCAAGCTTAGGTTTAGGTTTAGGTAAGTGAGTTGAGATTAGCATTAGGTGTAGGTTTAGGTTTAGGGATTTGAGAACACTTTTAGGTTCTAGGTTTAGGTTTTAGGTGAAGGTTATAGGTAGGTTATAGGTTATAGCTGTAGGGAATTGAGAATAGGTTAAGGTTTAGGTTTAGGAAATTGGGTTCGGGTTCGGGATCGAGTTTTGCTTGGGGTTTTCAAGTTTAGGTTTAGATTTAGGTTAGGGAGTTGAGATTCAGATTTTGTGTAAGTTTAGGTTTTAGGGATTTGAGAACACATTTAGGTTTTAGGTTAAGGTTATAGGTTTTTGTTTCGACCAGAAAACAAATGCGTTTCATTTGGGGGATTTATTCAATGATAACAAAGAATGAATGAGAGAACATTCATCACATTTATCTGAGTTCATTTATATCCTCTGATTCCCTTGATTCTAAAAATAAAGTACAATTAATACAATGTACTGAATGAAAGTGAAGATAGCTCGATGGAAATTTCGGCAGCATTCTGGCGCTATTTCGGTCATCTCTTAGGTACTTAGGAGGAATTGCTGATTTGTCAACCAATCTTCAATGAGATGGAGCATCTTTCTGGTCATTCTTCCTTAAAACATGAAGCAGCCCATTGCGGTGTGGCCAGGTCCTGAAGAAATCGAGCCGATCATACTAAACGGGCCTGAAAAGTCTCCCAGAATGTAAGATCAGGGGGTTTCCACCGTCTATTTGGCTTCAAACTTGATGTGTAGCCTTAAAACCACAAATTAGCCATCCACGCCAAATTTCAGCTTCTGGATCCTTGTAGAAGTAACCAAAATGGCAAATTAGTCCCCGAAATCATGATTTGGGGCCAGCCTGATATCTGGACATGCTTCAGATTTTGTCCCAATGTGTTAAATGAGATACTAAAGCGGATGGACAGAACCGATTTCTCACAAACATCAAGGTGGAACCTACGTGTACATCGCATGTACATGGTGCATGTGGGCACCGGCCGTGCACGCATTTCACCAAAGTCGGGTCAACGCCGCTGACCCGACTCTTCTTCCTCATTTCCAAAAGACGTACAACATCTTTCCAAGCTGGCCGTTTTTGTGTAGTGCGGCCCACTCGTTTCTCCATTTAATGATCTGAGCCGTCCATTCTCTTCAGAAGGTGGGAATTACCATTGCCCAGCTGTCCTTTTGTCGCCATGCAGACCATTACAAGATCTTAACCGTTAATGAGAAAATGAACGGTGAAGTAGATAATCTGGTGGGCCGCACTTCTTTTACTTCAAAAGCAGTCCTTCCTTGGTAATTTTTTTCCGTGAGACTAATGAACGGAGTGGATTTTCCAAAAGACTCCGGTAAATGGGCCATCAAGAATCACAGAGTCGACGTACGTCGACTCGGTTCAAAACAGACCATCTGTCTGTGCTTAGTGGGCCACCATCACGCAGGGAGGGGCTGATCCGAGCCATCCATCAGATAGAGGGAGAGAAAACAATCAAGGTGATGCTGAGCTTTGGCGACCATGTCCAGTCACATGATCTCTACAGCGATTGGAGAACGACCGTTCGGTGGCTTTCAAGGCTTGATTATTTAAGTGGGCCACGTCAACAGACAATGAAAACCTTCCTTTCACGGTCGAAATTTCGAGAGGAAGACATTGGGCGGTGTGGATCTCTCAAGAGGATGTTGTATTGGGCCCCACCAGTAGCACAGTTGAAAGAAGAAAACGGTTTCTTCTTCTCTATTTACGCCCGGCTGAAACTCAGGCTCGTTGCGTGGAGCTGTGCAAAGGATATCTCCCTTCGGATAGCCTTTCAGATCACATGGTACATGGGAGTCTCCCATTTCCATTGCGGGGCCCGGCGCAACACCTATTCCAAGCTCCCTTCCAAAGCAACGCACGGCCATTTCTTCACTGCCATTGCGCGGACCCGCGTAATGGACTTCCTTTGCGCGGACTGGCATGGCTACCATTCTCTCTCCTTCTCTCACTCACTCCTCTCTCATTTCGTGGCCTACCAATACGATCCAAATGATCTAACCCCTCAAATGGGGTGGGAGTGGGGTATTTATAGGCCCCACCACTCTTACAGAGTGGTGATCACCACCACCCATCTCTTCACACTTGAACTTCTTCTTTTCTTAAACTATGGTGACCACCAAGCTACCTCTTAAATGGTGGTGTATAACCTTTCTCTCTTAAAATGATACATGTGCACCCCTTTTTACCAAACTACCCTTTTTAATCCCTTTTACCAGAATACCTAAACTACCCCTTGGATAAGGAATGTTATCAAAATACCTAAACTACCCTTGAAACTGGATTTTTACCAGAATACCCGAAATACCTAAACTACCCTTTGAACTGGATTTTTACCAAAATACCCAAAATACCTAAACTACCCTTTGAACTGGATTTTTACCAAAATACCCAAAATACCTAAACTACCCTTGAACTGGATTTTCACCAAAATACCTAAACTACCCTTTGAACTGGATTTTCACCAAAATACCCCCAGACGTGGAATTTACCAAAATACCCCAGACATGGAATTTACCAAAATACCCCAGACATGGAATATTTTTTATGCCTCAACAGTTATAGCTGTAGGGAATTGAGAATAGGTTAAGGTTTAGGTTTAGGAAATTGGGTTCGGGTTTGGTATCGGGTATTGCTTTGGGTTTTCAAGTTTAGGTTTAGGTTTTGGTTAGGGAGTTGAGCTTAGGATTAGGTGTAGGTTTAGGTTTAGGGATTGGAGAACACATTTAGGTTTTAGGTTTAGGTTTAGGTTTAGGTTTAGGTTGCAAGTTGGTTATAGGTTATAGCTGTAGGGAATTGAGAATCGGTTGTGGTTTATGTTTAGGAAATCGGGTTCGGGTTCGGGATCGGGTTTTGCTTTGGGTTTTCAAGTTTAGGTTTAGGTTTAGGTTAGGGAGTTGAGATTAACATTAGGTGTAGGTTTAGGTTTAGGGATTTGAGAACACATTTAGGTTTTCAATTTAGGTTTAGGTTTACGTTTTATGTTTAGGTTATAGGTAGGTAATAGGTTATAGCTATAGGGAACTGAAAATCGGTTATGGTTTAGGTTTAGGAAATCGGATTCAGGTTCGGGATCGGGTTTTGGTTTGGGTTTTCAAGCTTAGGTTTAGGTTTTGGTAAGTGATTTGAGATTAACATTAGGTGTAAGTTTAGGTTTAGGGATTTGAGAACACATTTAGGTTTTAGGTTTAGGTATTAGGTTAAGGTTATAGGTAGGTTATAGGTTTTAGCTGTAGGGAATTGAGAATAGGTTAAGGTTTAGGTTTAGGAAATTGGGTTTGGGTTCAGGATCGAGTTTTAGTTTGGGTTTTCAAGATTAGGTTTTGGTTTAGGTAAGTGAGTTGAGATTAACATTAGGTGTAGGTTTAGGTTTAGGGATTTGAGAAGACATTTAGGTTCTAGGTTTAGGTTTTAGGTTAAGGTTATAGGTAGGTTATAAGTTATAGTCGTATGGAATTGAGAATATATTAAGGTTTAGGTTTAGGAAATTGGGTTCGGGTTCTAGATCGGGTTTTGCTTTGGGTTTTCTAGTTTAGGTTTAGGTTTAGATTAGGGAGTTGAGCTTAGGATTTGGTGTAGGTTTAGGTTTAGGGATTGAAGAACACATTGAAGTTTTAGGTTTAGGTTTTAGGGTAAGGTTATAGGTAGGTTATAGGTTATAGCTATCGGGAATTGAGAATAGGTTAAGGTTTAGGTTTAGGAAATCAGGTTCGGGTTCGGGATCAGGTTTTCGTTTGGGTTTTCAAGTTTCGGTTAAGGTATAGGTTAGGGAGTTGAGATTAGGATTAGGTGTAGGTTTAGATTTAGGGATTTGAGAACACATTTAGGTTTTAGGTTAAGGTTATAGGTAGGTTATAGGTTATAGTTGTAGGGAATTGAGAATAGGTTAAGGTTTTGGTTTAGGAAATCGGGTTCGGGTTCGGGCTCGGGTTTTGGTTTTGGTTTTCAAGCTTAGGTTTAGGTTTAGGTAAATGAGTTGAGATTAACATTCGGTGTAGGTTTAGGTTTAGGGATTTGAGAACACTTTTAAGTTCTAGGTTTAGGTTTTAGGTGAAGGTTATAGGTAGGTTATAGGTTATAGCTGTAAGGAATTGAGAATAGGTTAAGGTTTAGGTTTAAGAAATCGGGTTCGGGTTCGGGATCGATTTTTGCTGTGGGTTTTCAAGTTTAGGTTTAGATTTAGGCTAGGTAGTTGAGATTAGGATTAGGTGTAGGTTTAGGTTTAGGTATTTGAGAGCACATTTTGGTTTTAGGTTAAGGTTATAGGTAGGTTATAGGTTATAGCTGTAGGGAATTGAGAATAGGTTAAGGTTTAGGTTTAGTAAATCAGGTTCGGGTTTGGGATTGGTTTTGCTTTGGGTTTTCAAGTTTAGGTTTAGGTTTAGGTTAGGAAGTTGAGCTTAGGATTAGGTGTGGGTTTAGGTTTAGGGATTGGAGAACACATTTAGGTTTTAGGTTTAAGTTTAGGTTTAGGTTTAGGTTTTAAGTTTCGGTTGCAAGTAGGTTATAGGTTATAGTTGTAGGGAATTGAGAATCTGTTATGGTTTAGGTTTAGGAAATTGGGTTCGGGTTTGGGTTCGAGTTTTTCTTTGGGTTTTCAAGTTTAGGTTTAGGTTAGGGAGTTGAGATTAGCATTAGGTGTAGGTTTAGGTTTAGGGATTTGAGAAAACATTTAGGTTTTAGGTAGGTTATAGGTTATAGCTGTAGGGAATTAAGAATAGGTTAAGGTTTAGGTTTAGGAAATCGGATTCGGGTTCAGGATCAGGTTTTATTTTGGGTTTTTAAGCTTCGGTTTAGGTTTAGGTTAGGGAGTTGAGATTAACATTTGGTGTAGGTTTAGGTTTAGGTATTTGAGAACACATTTAGGTTTTAGGTTAAGAATATTGGTAGGTTATAGGTTATAGCTGTAGGGAATTGAGAATAGGTTAAGGTTTAGGTTTAGTAAATCAGGTTCGGGTTTGGGATTGGTTTTGCTTTGGGTTTTCAAGTTTAGGTTTAGGTTTAGGTTAGGAAGTTGAGCTTAGGATTAGGTGTGGGTTTAGGTTTAGGGATTGGAGAACACATTTAGGTTTTAGGTTTAAGTTTAGGTTTAGGTTTAGGTTTTAAGTTTCGGTTGCAAGTAGGTTATAGGTTATAGTTGTAGGGAATTGAGAATCTGTTATGGTTTAGGTTTAGGAAATTGGGTTCGGGTTTGGGTTCGAGTTTTTCTTTGGGTTTTCAAGTTTAGGTTTAGGTTAGGGAGTTGAGATTAGCATTAGGTGTAGGTTTAGGTTTAGGGATTTGAGAAAACATTTAGGTTTTAGGTAGGTTATAGGTTATAGCTGTAGGGAATTAAGAATAGGTTAAGGTTTAGGTTTAGGAAATCGGATTCGGGTTCAGGATCAGGTTTTATTTTGGGTTTTTAAGCTTCGGTTTAGGTTTAGGTTAGGGAGTTGAGATTAACATTTGGTGTAGGTTTAGGTTTAGGTATTTGAGAACACATTTAGGTTTTAGGTTAAGAATATTGGTAGGTTATAGGTTATAGCTGTAGGGAATTGAGAATAGGTTAAGGTTTAGGTTTTGGAAATCGGGTTTAGGTTTAGGATCGGGTTTTACTTTGGGTTTTCAATTTTAGGTTTAGGTTTAGGTTAGGGAGTTGAGATTAGGATTAGGTGTATGTTTAGGTTTGGGTCTAGGTTTTAGGTTTGGGTTATGGGTTTAGGCTATAGGTTCAGGGTATAGGTTTAGGGTGTGATATAGGTTAAGGGTGAGGTCCCTGCAAATACAGATATAAACATGCCCTGTCAACATGGCCAGGCCCTTCCAATGTTGTCCATAGGAAATGGACAGCTTCATCATGGTCATAACAGCGGTTCCGACCTTCCAGAGACCCCCGCTTAACATCCGGATAGCTCCGATGCACATCCGGGTCTGCTCTATTAATTTTGAGCAAATATATAAACACGACCTGTCCAAATGGCTAGGCCTCTCCAATACTGTTCATAGGAAATGGACACCTTCGTCATGGTCATAACAGCGGTTCTCACCTTCCAGGGACCCTCGCTCAACATCTGGACATCCGGGTATGCTCGATTAATTTCGAGCAAAATAACCTAATCATAAATGAACTTTTATAAAATTAATTTTAATTTACTAAAATTTACCTAAAGGCGCTGACGGATGAGCTGCCGCACATCATCTGTCACGTTTGCCCAACGGGGGGTAGTGGCGGGGATCAGAGATCGGCATAAGACACCGACCTCCGACGTAAACAAGCTGGCATTGTTCCTAATAGGTCTAATACAATACTGTGGGAACTCTACCATCACCGTACCCTCACGCGTAAGTCGCTCTAAAAGTAACCCACGCGTGGGTCCATGTCCTCGTTGGCTGATCAACGACGCTGCTGCAAAAGAAATATGTAAGCCTAAACATAAACAGAAGTCAGTTAAAAAAATATATGTCTAGACTTACATGTTGTGCTCGGTGTATGCGTGATTGAGGGATCAAACGCCTGCGATATAATATGTGACGGTGATGCTGGCTTCATTGCATCACAGGTAGAAGGAGTAGATCCAGTGCGCGAATGACGTGGTCTCCCACCTGGTGCCATCACTGAATATGTGCAAGCTATGAACTTATAAATTTAAATAATGTCAATACAAGTGAAATATTCTAAAACATTATACAAGTAGGGTTATACGGTACAATGCATTTATGCTTATGCTTAGAGAGATGATTAAAATATGATTAGACTATTATACTATAATGCAAGTTGAATATAATAAAACTATAAAATTTAATCCATAACCCTTGAAAATTCTATTACATATTGTCATTCTATATTAAATACACATATTTCATTGTAATACGAAACAACTTTGAGGTAAACTATCTGAAGTACTCCCTACATAAGTTATCGTATGCTTCAGAAGTATATGTCATCATGTGTGAAGCACTGGACATTTTTATAACCAACATGTCAGTCACAATAGGAGAAATCTGATCTCTTGAGACTCCATTCAGATGTGCAAGTGACAGAGTCACATCTTCCATATCTCATTTCCCACGGCTATATATCTCCATCAACTCTAAAATTTCTTTGAGATGGTATAATCTTTTCTCTAAGTCGTCGTCGATATATTCTGCTTTACACTCATCACCTAGACCGGGTATCTCTATGGCCCTACCAGAAGAAGATAGGGCCGAAACATCTATCTGCAACAGCTGATGAAGTATGTTACGTGCTTCTGCTATGCTTCGGTTGGAGGAGGACATGATCAGAAATTGACTCAACTACAAATGTGGATTATAAATAAGTCAATAAGAGGAATAAATCACGACTTGTAATTTTCATGTATACATGGAATACATAAAATATTCGAATTGAAAAATAATATGTAAATCATGTGTACATTAATAATCGTCGTCTGCATCACTATCGCTTAGGACTATTTCTTCTTCATCATCACTATCGTTGATCAGTATTTCCTCTTCATTGTTTGGAATGTTGTCATCAATGAAACCGCTATCATCTCTAACAATGCAATCTATTATTGAGGCATCAACATGATCAGGTGGCACATCATCTCTGTCCAATTGCACCACATCAGTATCAATACTTGAATCAATCCCTGTATCAACATGTGACAGCATGTCTTCTTGATATGCGTGTTCAACTCTAGCCATGTCATTTTTCTCGTCCTCCCTATCTTCAACTTCTAGTATGGGAACGTCAAATACATTCCTAGGCTTTATTTTCTGCACCACGTGCTAAGAGCCGCCTAACTTGGTGTCAGTGAGGTAAAATATTTGTTCGGCTTGGCTGGTGAGGACAAATGGGTCGTCCTTAAACCACTTCTGAGATAAATTTATGCTCTTAAAGAAGTTGTCCGTCTGTATTCCAAACTTCTTATTTCTAATGTCTCACCAATCACATCTAAATAAGTACACCCGCTTTCTCATACAATAATTCGCTCAATAATATCTGTCAAAATATCATAAAAGTCAATCTCATCCTCCTCATTGGTTCCCTTCACAACCCACTATTTTATGTGGTCTTACACTTGTCACGTTCTTCGGTGTGGAACTGAATCTCATTTACAATACAACCTATATATCTAGATACATGTCTATCAGGGCCACATGCCAACGAGTATAGTGGATCAAATGTATCCGCAGAGTTTATTGTACGCAACGTCTTCATCTATTATCATGCAAAGAATGTAAATATTTAGAGATTTTCTTAGGTTCAAATAATGTACAGTACAACAAAAATTCTAAGTGTGGTGAGATACAGTGTAAAATATTACGCATTTTTTAAACCATTGTGGAAACTGATCCTGATGCATTCGATCATAACTTGTGGGGAATTTGGACTTCATCTCATCTATGTGTTCGCTACACATAAATGGTACATCAGCAGCAAGAAATATTAAGATTATCGTATGTAAATAAAATAATAATCGAGAGAAGACTTACTCCAAGTATGACTCTATTTCTTCACAATTATGCAACACATACCACCTCGCCTTTGCTAGATCCTCAAGGTCCATATCCTGAAACGTCGAGGATCCTAAAGGATGAACGTTATGTGCAAACACAGATATGAGTCCTTGTTCATGCTCCTGCCCTTCATCGGCATTCCGATCTTCTTGGTTAAATCTAGTCTCTATGCCACGAAGATACATGGAGCAAAATGTAAGGCACTCATTATTAATGTACGCCTCAGCTATGGATCCCTCTGGACATGTCTTGTTCCTCATAAATTGTTTAAGTGTGTGAAGGTATCTGTATATAAAACCACTATGTTAAGAGTATAAAAATATGGATATATGTAGTTTACGGAATGAATAAAAATTTTAATAGGTTCTACCACCTTTCGATCGGATACATCCAATGATATTGTACTGGGCCTACAAGCTTCACCTCGTGCGGTAAGTGAATCGCTAGGTGTACCATGACATCAAAAAATGCAGGAGAAAATATTCTTTCAAGTTTGCAAAGGATTACGACAATGTCCCTCTCCAATCGTTTAATAACATCTACATTCAACGATTTCGAATAAAAATTCTTAAAGAATATCCCCAACTCAATCAGTGCTGCATTAATATCCTTACTTAGAAATCCATGAATCGTAACCAGCAGTAGGCGTTGCAAAAAGACGTGACAACCATGACTTTTCATTCCCGTTACCTTACAGTCCGTAATGTTTACGCACCAAGATAAGTTTGATGCATACCCATCGGGAAACTTCACTGATCTCAACCATTCAAATAAATGTTTTTTCTCTAGTTTTGTCAATGTGTAGTAGGCTGCTCGTATAGTATACGAATTTCCATATGGTTACAAGTGCAACTCTTTCCTTAAACTCATTTCTTGTAGATCCAATCGAGCCTTGAAACTGTCTTTTATTTTCTTCATTATGTTCATCAATGTTCCAAAAACATTGTCACACATATTTTTCTCAATATGCATGACATCCAAGTTATATCGTAATTTCAAATCACTCTAATAGGGCAACTAAAAAAGATGCTCTTCTTCCTCCAGTTATAATTCGATACTGTACGTTTCCTCTTTTTCGAGTACGATGCCTTACCAAATCTAACTTTTCCAATGTTACTCAATTTTTATATCATATCTTCTCTAGATAGCTCTTTCAAGGGTGGCTTATAATCTTGTTTGCCATCAAAGATCATCGTCTTCCTGCGCCAACTATGATCGCTTGGAAGGAAGCGACGATGGCCCATATAACACATTTTTCTACCATGCTTTAATGACAATAAACAAGTCTTAATACCACATGTAGGACAAACCAACTTGCCCTTCGTGCTCCACCCAGATAAATTTCCATACGGTAGAAAGTCATTTATTGTCCACAAGACCGTTGTATGCAATCAAAATGACTGTCCTGCAAATGTGTCATACGTTTCTACACCTTGACTTCACAACTCATTTAACTCATCTACTAACAGTCGTAAATACACATCAATGTCATTCCCAGGTGGCCTGGGTCCAGGAATAAGCAATGACATCATGAAAAATGACTCCTTCATACACAACTAAGGAGGTAAATTTTAGGGCATAAGTACCACTAGACACATACTGTACAAGCTACTCATATTACCAAATGGATTAAAACCATCACTTGCAAGACCTAGTCGAACATTGCGAGAATCCTCTGCAAACCAGTCATGTTGCTTGTCAAAATTTTACTAGGCTTCAGACTCCGCAAGGTGCCTCAGTGTAGTATCATCATGAACGCATTTTTCCTTATGCCACTTCATATCTTTAGTCGTCTTATGAGACATAAATAATCTTTACAATCTGGGTTTCAATGGGAAGTACCTTAACACCTTTCTTGGGATTTTCTTACTCCTGACTTTGTCATTCTTCCACCTAGACTCTCCACATTCTTGACACCGATCAGCCTTATCATACTCTCTCCGATACAATAAACAATCATTTATACATGCATGTATGATG
This sequence comes from Magnolia kwangsiensis, assembly GCA_037074715.1. Taxonomy (NCBI): domain Eukaryota; kingdom Viridiplantae; phylum Streptophyta; class Magnoliopsida; order Magnoliales; family Magnoliaceae; genus Magnolia; species Magnolia kwangsiensis. The sequence goes on along the minus strand of CM073573.1, from coordinate 111,283,026 downwards.
GTGTAACCAAGGCCCAAGTCTCACATCAAGGATTTTTCCTTGTAATGAGACTTAGGCAATGTCTCACCGTCCGGTAATGCTTCTTTCAACAACTCAAGCAACATGTCAAACGATTTATTGTCTTCAAATGAAGTACTTTGTAAGAAAATTCAACTTGAAGAATTTCTCACACCCCGGATAAAGTGGACATTACGCATCCCTCAACAACCTACTCAACTTTTCTGATTCGACTTCACCCATTGGAGGAATATCTTGGCAACTGCTTGTCGTTGCAAAATCAGTATCTGCAACTATTTTCCTGAACACATCACCTATGATATCTTGCATTTTGTCAACGTCTTCATCCTCGTCATCCGGCACAATTGGGTCTTCGTTGACTTCAGTGGCCTCAACTCTATGAGTCATATCTTTACCATGATAGATCCACCAAGTGTAACCCTAGTCAATCCCAACTATGAACAAATCGTCCTCTACTTTGTCTAAAGTCTTATATATGATGTTCTTGCATTTTCGACATGGACACCTAATCTTATTCTCTGAATCTGCCAGATTTCGCACAAATTTCATGAACTCTTAAACCCCTTATTTATACTCTGGGCTAAACTTGTTCTTAGCTCGCATCCAACTCTTATCCATCTCTAAAATGAAAAAAACTAGAGTCAGTTTACGAAAATAGCTTTAAGATTAGGCTAGGTTATAGGTTTAGGTTATATGTTTAGGTTTAAGTTAAGGTTATGAGTTTAGGTTAAGGTTATAAGTTTAGGTTTAGGTTATAAGTATAGGTTTTGGGATTTGAGAATAGGTTATAGTTATGGCAATAGGTTTAGGTTATAGGTTATAGGTTAAGGTTAGGTTATAGGTTTAGGTTATAGGTTTAGGTTTAGGTTTAGGTAAAGGTTATAAGTATAGGTTTTGGAATTTGAGAATAGGTTTAGGTTCAAGTTATAAGTTTAGGTTTAGGTTTTTAAGTTTAGGTTTAGGTTTTTAAGTTTAGGTTTAGGTTTAGGATAAGGTTATAAGTATAGGTTTAGGGATAAGTTAGGTTTAGGTTTAGGTTTAGGTTATAAGTATAGCTTTAGGGATTTGAGAATAGGTTTAGGTTAAGGTTATAAGTTTAGGTTTAGGTTTAGTTTATAATTTTTGGGATTTGAGAATAGGTTTAGGTTAAGGATTTAAGTTTAGGTTTAGGTTATAGGTTAAGGTTTAGGTTTAGGTTTAGGTTATAGGTTATAGCTTTAGGGAATTGAGAATAGGTTCTAGGTTATAGGATAAGGTTTAGGTTATAGGTTATAGGTTAAGGTTCGGATTTGGGATTGGGTTTATGTTATAGGTTTATGTTTAGGTTTAGGTTAAGGTTATAAGTATAGGTTTTGGGATTTGAGAATAGGTTTAGGTTAAGGCTATAAGTTTAGGTTTAGGTTTAGTTTATAAGTTATTTATTTTCATTTACATTCAAAAATACATTCATCATCCATCCAAGAAAATTGAAACAAGTACTCTCACTCTATGACTAACAGTTGAAAAGGAAAATCATGCATCTGGGTCTGCTCCAACATTTTATAAGCTCAACATCCGGATAGCTCCGACACACATCCGGGTCTGCTCCAACATTTTCTAAGCTAATATCATTAAATCCTAAATTAGTTACTAATCCAAGGTTGGATAGATTGTAATACTTTCATATTCCCATTTAAATGTCCACGTCAAAAATTCGGTAGCATCTCCCCATGCCTCTCCAGATAAGTTGATCTTACATTACATTCCAATGCCAAATATCTAAAGCAATGTAAAGATATTTGGCATTGGATACGGAACAGAAGAAACATATCCAGAGAGAAATGAGAAGATGGACCACAGATCAGGCATGAACATTTAAATAGATTGTATAAAAGCATACTTTCTATCTAACCTTGAACTGTCCAAAATGGGACAATTTGAGTGATTTCTATGCTACCAAAAACACACCATATCTATATATGGCCCCATAGAAATCCTCAAACGAGTAACTAATTATCTAACATACAAATCTATAAATTACATGTCACAACTATAAACTAACTAATCACAATAATAATTTAAGACAAAAAAAATATAATATACAAGCTCATGAAAGTTTGCAAGGATAATTTTAGGGAACAGAAGGCAAAGGAATTAATATCTTAAAGTCAAATAAAAGACTTCAATTTGGGAGAGTGCATAGATCATTATAGATCACTATTTTAGTCAAACACATCATTTCTAGCAAGCTATGATGATGGTGATATAACCATATTTGGAGGAGTGCATAGATCACTATAGTTTTGTCTAATCTCCACTTGTTAGCCGCAATGACTGCCATATATATATATATATATATATATATATATATATATATATATATATATATATATATATATATATATATATATATATATATAATGAGTGGAGGATTTGTCCTAGTGTGTGCCTCATCTCAAGTACCATAGGACATTTAGAGGAAAAACCTCTCTAGCCATGTAGTAAACATCTGGGCTTATGCATCATGTGGACTTTGTCATGTCGATTTTTCTGGACCCTAGCCCAAAAATGAGGCCATCCACTCATTAGGTGAGCTACAATGTGTGAAACTAATGGATGGTTTCCATCTACTTGTCTCATACTATATGCCCTGCTCATGAGTTTTTACTGTATTTACTTTTGTGCCAAGGAATCTATATGGTGGGTATTGGGATCTCTCACATGTATATTGGCATGTGTGCGAGTGTAGAGAGGAACTAGGCTATACATGGATGTTGAAATGCCCTTATTTCTACATGCAATTGTATGCCCTACTTTAGATGTGTGATAAACCACAAGCTATATGGAACTTATGTCTGATTTCCTAAGCGGCTGGTTGGTGGATAACTAATACACAATGCTAAGTTAGTTATTAAGCATTCAATATCACACATCCGAGTTGATTGATTTAAGCATCATAAACACATGTTCTAGTGGGCTGATCTTAGCATCATTACCACACATCCGACTTGATTGATTTAAGCATCATAAACACATGTTCTAGTGGACTGATTTAATCATCTAGATACACATGTTCAAGTGGACTGATTCAAGCATTGTAAACACATGTCCAAGTGGACTGATTTAAGATTTTTAAACAAACACATGTTCTAGTGTGCTGATCATTGCATCATTACCACACATCCAAGTGGATTGATTTAAGCAGCATAAACCCATGTCCAAGTAGAGTAGACTGATTTAAGCATTGTAAACACATATCCAAGTGGACTAATTTAAGCATCATAAATGCATGTCCAAGTGGAACCGATTTAAACATCATCAACACATGTTCTAGTGGGCTGATCTTAGCATCATTGCCACACATCCAAGTGAACTGTTTAGGGCCCACTAGGTTGTCCTGTCTGTCTTGCCACCTCTTGCCTTGGATCATGTGAGGAGGAGAAAAAAAAAGGAGGGAAAAAGCTATTTTCTATGTCAAAATTGTGATTTACTCCAATCACCTAGATCCACTTTCCCTAGAATGTGCAGAAAGCAAAGAATGGTTTGAAAGAGGAAAGTGAGTCCACCCAAAAATGCAGACCACACCTTTTGGTGCAAAAAAAAATAATAGTAAAAAAGAAAAGGTCCTGTTTAGAACGAGGGAAATGAGAATATGAATTTAGCATATCTATAAACTCGTCAAATTCATAAGTTTGAATTAGATTTGTATTTATGAATGTCAGAATTCATAATTTTTGTTCATAGCTAGCTAGACCTAACTATCTAGTTCTAGGGTGTCAAAACAAATGTCAGAATTCTAGTGGATACTTTCATCTTAGAAAAAATACACAAGCACAGGATATGTAGCTAAGGTGTATCCTAGTTATAAGTTTTATTGAAAATTGGGAGTTGGTCCATGCCCATTATTAATGGTTTCCCAATAAGTACCATATTCTGATGACCTATGCCTTTTGTTCTCATTCCAATTGGACAGTCTATTGATTCAATAGAAAGATATAAATGGACAAATATTTTTTATTTCACGAGAGACTAGGAACCAATCGACTTTCCATAAGACTCATTTTACTAAGGTGCATTCATGGCTACTTCAGCTACATTAGTGTCTTTGCTCGTTACTCTAATTTCATTGTTGTTCCATTTCCTAATGTTAATAACTGTGATGTACAATTTTACAGTGCCTAATTATCAAATGCCTGCTTGAGTATCATCCTAAGAGCCTGAGTATCATAGAGCATGATAGCCCGAACATCTTCTTGACATAGAACCCAAAAACTGCTTTGTTTCATGTGCAGTTTAGCAGTAGTGCTATCTCCAAGAGTTCTTATGCTCAGATACGAGCTCATGTACCAAATAAAATGCTTAACCTTGTTATATGAGAAATAATTTATGCAATTAAACAGTCAAAACTAATTGTCACATGTCAACACCCAAAAAGAAAAATAAAAGAAAATGATATATTAGAGGGTACACCGACTGATTGATAAAAAATAATCAAATGAGGCACCAAAATCATATTTTTGAAAATCATATTTTACAGGTAAGATGGCTAGTTGGAAAAGCTAAGTGCTACAATTTCCAACTCATCTTGAATGACTGAAAAATGCATTCACTTAGATTCTGCTAGGAAAAGCTCCCTGGTTCTGCTATTAAACAGATCAACACTTTACCCAGGAAAATGAAAGATGAAAGTATGTCTAGGATTGATTTCTAGAACTATAAGCATCAGTTTAACTTTAGGAATCTGATTTCTGGAGGATTAACCACTGGTACAAAAGCATTTCACCAACTCTGTTAGTACAGTGGAAACACTAGCTGTAATGATGTCTCCTTGCTTTAACAGTGATGCAGCAACCTCAAGTTGAAGTACAGTTCCTTTCAAGTTTGGTACATGTTTGTAAAAGATCAAGGCCATTCATCATGTGAGGCCTTTGTGAACATTCCTCAGTCCAGAATCAAGCCACCTGCTGATCAAATAGGTTGCATGTATTTGAGAGAAGTGGATGATCAGAAACAAAATACCAACAACAGTCTATGTTCGACATACATGTGGCCCACTTGTCATGTTAATGATTGATGGCCACTGCCTGATAAATGGCTTGGATCTTGCACGATTGCACCAAGTCTCACATCTGATGCAAACCACATCTTCAGGAATCAAATCTCAATCAACCTTAAAATCAAGTTCTTCTCATCCAGTTGTGATCAACTAATGCAACTAACTTCAACAGTCAATCCAGACTTATTTTTATCTCAATCTCAAGTTACATTGTGGATAGAGCATAAGACAGAAATTAAACTAACCAGATATCCTACCCATCCAAATGGAGGCTGTAAAATCGTTTGGAGGAGAAGAAGAAGAAGAAGAAGAAGATCCAAATGACAAAAAAGAAAACCACAAAATTTCATGAATGAAGTGTCCCTAAATCGCTAAATCCCCAAATCGTTTCAATCGGTATTGAGATTGAGAGAGAGAGAGAGATACCTGTTTGAGTTGGAGCCCCGATCACGGTCAACCGAACACGGTGGAGAGAGGGCGGTGGAGAGAGAGCGCGGTGGAGAGAGAGAGAGCACCGAGAGAGACAGAGAGACAGCGAGAGGCACTGTGGAGAGAGGGGCAGGGTGGAGAGAGGACAGAGAGAGAGAGAGAGGACAGAGAGCGAGAGAGACTAAGTCTCTCTCACGAGCGGGCTGTTTATACGTGGTCGGTGCTCTGTGGGCCCCACCATGATGTTTGTGTTTCATCCCTGCCGTCCATCTATTTTTTCATTTCATTTTATGGTATGAGACAAAAAATGAGGTATATCCCAATCTCAACTGGACCACATTATAGGAAACAGTGTTGAATAAGCGTCGAGCATTAAAAACCTTTTGGGGGCCATATAAAGTTTTGGATCAATCTGATATTTTTTTTCCCTTCATCTGGGCCTTTATAACCTAATCAACAGATTGGATGTTAAATAGAAAGTACAGTGGGCCTTGGGAGGGTTTTAATGGTGAATATCCAATCACTATGGTTTTCATGTGGTGTGGTCCACCTAAGATTTATATCCCTCTCATTTTTTGCATCAAGACCTAATATGATTTATAAAAATGGATGGATGACATGGATGAAACACACACATCATGGTGGGACCCATAAAGCACCGACCAACATCCACCAAGTTTTGTGGGCCCCACTATGATGTATTTGTTATATCCACACCGTCCATCCATTTTGAGATATCATTTTACGTCATGAGCCAAAGAATGAGGCAGATAAATATCTGTAGTGGACCCCACCACAGAAATCTCAGGTGCACCACACCACATAAAATCAATAGTAATTGGATATCCATCATTAAAATCCTCCTAAGGCTTACTGTATTGTTTATTTGACATCCAATATGTTGATTAGGTCATACAGGGCCAGATGAAGGGAAAAAATAAAGATCAGCTTGGATGAATGGTACAGGCCATAATATAGATGTTTTGGATGGTACAGGCCATAATATTGACACTTTGAATGGCCTAGATTATAAAATAGACTGTATGAATGGTACAGGCCATAATATAAATGTTTCGGATGGACTGTATCATAATATCAATAGTTTGGATGGTCTCGATCATAATATCCACATATTACAATTTAGATCATAAAATCGATGGTTTGGATTGTCTTGATCATAATATCAATTTTTCGAATGGTCTAGACCAGAATATTGATGGTTTGAATGGTCCGGATCATATAATCAACGGTTTAGATGGTTTGCATCACATTATTGATGGTCAAGATGGTTTGGATCATAATACCCACGGTTTCAATGGCTTGAATCATAATATCAGTTGTGCTCTGGATCATAGTATTCATGGTCAAGATGATCTTGGTAATAGCATCAACAATCTAGATGGTATGGATAATTGTATTGATGGTCGAAATGTTCTAGATCATAATATCCGTGGTGGTTTAGTTGATTTGGATCATATAATATTAATGATCTAGATAATGGTATTGACGATCATCCGTTATGAAACTCAGGTGGGCCATACCATCTAAAACTATGTGAAGACATCTAAAAAATATATCCTCACATAGTTTTAGACGGTATGGCCCACCTGAGTTTCGTAACGGATGATTTTTTAGATATCTCATAAGCTAAAGGGGACACATCAAATGCACGGTGTTGATGTTCGACACACATCATGATGGGCCCATTTTACACATCTGGTCCATTCACTCTATTCTACTGATCATTATCCTCAATTTGATCAGTTACTCGCCTCGATCATACTGCATATGAGAAAGATATTGGGCAAACAAGATTGATCAACAATTTGAGTGAATTTTGATTTAAACATCTGAAGTTATTTACTCTTCAATCTGGACTGATCAGATTGTCCAAAAATGGATAAAGGTTGTTCATAATATCAAAAATATATGAATGAATAGAAAACACAAACATTAGCTTGATCCAGAACTTCTTTGGCCTCCAAGAAATTTAAAATGGTATAGGTTCAATCACACTATTTCCTGTGGTGTGGTCCACTTGAGCTTTAGATATGCTTCCTTTTTGTTCTTTAGACCTCAAATTATCTGTTAACATGGATGAATGGAGTAGACAAAATAGATAAATAATGGTGGACCCCACAGAGTTTACTCTGGTAAAGGTAACGAGTAACTCAAATGTAGTGGAGAAAGGTTTCCTTACAACATTTGTAATCATATATTGGGCCTACTTAAATGTGATTCACATATCTAACCCGCTCATTATGTGTGTCCCACTTGGATGAGGGGTCAGACCAAGTTTCAACCACATCCAAAACTCATGTGGGCCCCACCAAGTGCTTTTATATTTTTTAGGATGTTTTTACATACTTTTAAATGGTATGGCCCACTTGAGTTTCGTTTACCAATGATTTTTGAGATATCTCATAACCTAAAGGGGAGACATCAAATCCAGGGTGTTGATGTTCGACAGACATCATGATGGGGCCCACAAAACTTACTAACATCAATTCTTAGGTTTTCATGAGGTCAGTAAGTTGGGTCACAATTTTGACCAGAATATTTAGCCCATTTTACATGTCTGGTGCATTCACCCTATTTTACTGATTAATATTCTCAATTTGACTAGTTACTTGCCTCAATCAGGCTACATATGAGAAAGATATTGGGCATACAAGATTGATCAACAATTTCAATGAAATTTGATTTAAACATCTGAAGTTATTTACTCTTTAATTTAAACTAATTAGATTGTCCAAAAACGATTAAAGGTTCAATTAGTGGATGTGCCTAATAATTTAGTAAATTTATTTTTCACAAATAAATTTAACATTTTTTTTTTCAAAAGGTATATTTTTTTTACTCTTTTAAATAAATATCATTTTTATTATAAAATATTTAAAATACAAATTATGAATTTTTATTTGCAAAATCTCGAAAATTTTCTCATATTTAAATTTTTTCTCAAAATTTTCAAAATGCCAATTTTTCTCTTCAAAAGCATTATTTTGTTCTCAAAATTTTTCTTAAACATATTTAAAATTTCTAAACTTTTCAATATTCTTTTTCATGTGATATTAAAAAATATTTAATTATTACCTTTTAATTTACACACACACACACACACACACACACACACACACACACATATAGGTTATAGAAAAGAAATTAAAAAAATTAAAACATTTTTACATTATAACTGATGAAACTTTTCGTTGGTAAAAGTCTTCCTGCCACCGCTTCCATCACCCCGCGAAAATTTGCTTTTCATGAAAAGACCCTTTAGCTACGAATCTTTTAGTAGGTAAAGATGGGTTTTACCTACGCAATTACATTTCGTAGGTAAAAGTAACGTTTTTGATTTTTTGGATGTTTTGAAAAATTCAAAAGACCCTTCAGCTACGAATAATTTTGTAGGTAAAGATGGGTTTTACCTACGGAATTACATTTCGTAAGTAAAAGTAAAGTTTTCATTTTTTTTGTTGTTTTGAAAAATTCAAAAACCCCTTCAGCTACAAATAGTTTCGTAGGTAAATATGGGTTTTACCTACGCAATTTGATTTCGTAGGTAAAAGTAAATTCAAAGCACGCTTTCAATTTTTTTCCGGGGGGGGGGATTCAAATAACCCTTTAGCTACGAATATTTTCGTAGGAAAAAATGGCTTTTTAGCTATGAAAATATATTTTGTAGGTAAAATTAAGGTTTTCCATTTTTGTTTTTTAAAAATTCAAAACATCCTTTACCTACGAATAGTTTCGTAGGCAAAGATAGCTTTTACCTACGAAATCAAGTAAAAGTAAAGCTTTTGGCTACGAAATTTAATTTCATAGGTAAAAGGAAAGTTTTCGATTAAAATTCACAAGACCCTTTCGCTACGAATATTTTCGTAGGTAAATAATGGTTTTACCTATGAAATTTAATTTCACAGGTAAAAGTAAATTTTTGGATTTGTTATTTATTTTTTAAGTATTCAAAAGACCATTTAGCTACGAACATTTCCGTAGGAAAATATGGGTTTTACCTACGAAATTAGAATTTGTCGAAAAAAGTAAGGTTTTCGATTTTTGTGTTTTTGAATAATTTAAGAGACCCTTCAGCTACGAATATTTTCGTAGGTAAAGATGGGTTTTACCTATGAAATTATCTTTCGTAGGTAAAAGCAAAGTTTTCAATTTTTGGTGGGGACGAAAAATTCAAATGACCCTTTAGCTACGAATCCTTTTGTAGGTAAATATGGGTTTTACCTACGCAATTTTATTTCGTAGGTAAAAGTAAATTCAAAACACGTTTTGGATTTTTAGGTTTGGACAAAAAATTCTAATGAGCCTTTAGCTACGAATATTTTCGTAGGTAAAATTGCTTTTAGCTATGGAATTAGATTTCGTAGGTAAAAGTACTGTTTTCCATTTTTTGTTTTTTTAAAAATTCAAAACACCCTTTAGCTACGAATATTTTTGTAGGTAAAGATGGATTTTAGGTAAAAGTAAAAGTAAAGTTTTTGGCTAGGAAATTAAATTTCGTAGGTAAAAGGAAAGTTTTCGATTAAAATTTAAAAGACCCTTTCGCTACGAATATTTTCGTAGGTAAATAAGGGTTTTACCTAGGAAATTTAATTTCGTAGGTAAAAGTAATTTTTTGGATTTTTTTATTTTTTTGAAAAATTCAAAACACCATTTAGCTATGAATATTTTTGTAGGTAAATATGGGTTTTACCTACGAAATTGGATTTCGTAGGTAAAAAGTAAACTTTTCGAACTTTTGTATTTGGAAAAAGTCAAAAGACCCTTTACCTACGAAACTTTTCGTAGGTAAAGATGGCTTTTACCTATGAAATTAAATTGCGTCACTAAAAGTTGGCTTTTACCTACGAAAATAATATTCGTTGGTAAAAGTCATCTTTAGCTATGAAATTTAATTTCGTAGGTAAAAACCATATTTCTTGTAATGGTACACCTACCATATACAAATATATTTTATATATTTTACAGAAGTTCTTTCTATATATAGAAATTACAAAATTCACCCCACTTCCCCTCAAGTTAGCACATGTATATCCATCATGCTCAGCTTGTTTAGAATTTATTATATCTAGTTTTTCCAACTGCCTTGTAAAGGACATTTGCTAATTGTCTTCTGTCCTCATACAAATTTCTTTGGCCGTGACTTTTTCCCCTATGATTAAATGCCGATGTACTTTATACGTTTGGTTCTGTCATGCTCCATCAGATTACGGGTAATACTCCTTGTTATCAATGTAAAGAGATTCATGGGACCATCCACTGAAAAGCCTTACCTTTAAGAGAATTTTCAAGGATTTTGCTACTATGACCTTTCCAACTATGATTTTTTAATTTCTTCTAGGCATTTCTTTCACCCCAAAATAAGAAATTGTACCGAAGGACCTTGTAAGAGATTTTAGGGCTGTTAATAAATAAGAAAAATGATTTCACAGGTGCCACATTTCATGGGCTTGTATTCAGCCTCTGCATTAGATAATGCTACAATAGATTGTTTCCTGCTTCTCTAACTAAAAAGGTTTCCTCCAACAAATATACAATACTCTAAAGTAGATCATTAATTAACAATTGATCCTAACCAATCAGCATCAATGTTTATGCTTCAACCGTCATATGCTCCTGTTTAGCAAACAACAATCCTCTATTATGTGAAAATTTTGTTGGGGGCCTTACACAAAACCTTAGGATCTAGCCTCCTGAACAAACCAGAATTATGAGATAATAATAGCAATGAAATAAATCAAAGCAACAATCACACACCACACAAGAGATTTTTATGTGAAAAACCCTCAAAGAGGTAAAAACCACGAGACCTCATCCAGATCAACAATCCACTATGAAGTAAACGTTACAACCTTCATCACTCACGTAGGAGCGGATAAACAAAAAGAGAATAAAAGAAAACAGAGGGATCTCACCGATCACGAGGACGTAGAAGTGCTGAGACGACGGCTCCCTTCCACAAGCTTCCTCTCTCTTCTCTCTCTCTCTCTCTCGCCCTTGATAACCTTCTTGTGTTTTTCTCATACAACATAATCCCCTAAAAAACCCTAGAAACCCTTTTATATAGTTTTAGAAAACTCCTTTCCGCATCCCTGTTGAGAAAGGACTCAAATCCGCACTTTCACGCAAAATCACGGAACAAACTGCGTAACCTACGACTAGTGCTGAAAATTTCAGGACTGGTCTTAGCCTCCTTCGACTAGTGGAAGCTCACCTATGACTGGTCGAAGACCGCGGAGAAAAATAGCTGTAACACCCTGAAAATCGGGGGTCGGGTAGAAACCCAGCACCTGAGTTCCAGAACGTCACTTATGCAACATAAATAATGATAAATGCATGTTGTCTGTAGAATGGCATTAAAAAAGATTGAGACTAAGCCAAAACAGCATATCATACTCCAGAGACAGTGATAATTACATAAAATATATAATTGATTGTAAGTCTCCAGAGTGTGAACATGTTACCAGGTTAATTAAATACATGTATACTCCAAAAATGGAAAGAAAAGAATATACATGAGTGCTCCAAAAATATAAAATGACAAGTGTCAAGGCGTCTAATCAACCTCCCTGTAATCCCGTCGATCAAAACATGGAGGAGAAGTTCTCCTCATCATCATATAAGTCCGACTCCACTTCACAAGCAGTGTCATCACCTGCAACTAAAATAAGGACTGGTGGGTGTTCGAAACACCATCCCGTGACGTGGGAGTGAGTGATCAACTCAGTGGGATAAGAGAGCAAAGATTAGCATGTTATCAAATCAATCACGCGTTAATAGTAAAGCAAACAATCAAACATTCTTAGATACTGTTGTTAATGCATGCATGAAATGACATGATGGATGCCCTCACCGACATACTCCCTCATACGACACCATCTTACGCCCGCGGCATGCTTGCGTTCCTCAGTGCTCCATATCTTCCAGGCACATGCAATGCGACATGGATAATGATTACCGAGTTATTATTAGTCCTTTTCATACAGCAGGATTGGAAAACTAGGGTACCTTGCTTATATCAATCCCAATACAGATCCTGTCTAGGGTCGTCACTCCTAGTAATCTCATACGATGTTATATTTCTAGATCGCTGCAAGGGCTGTCAGGGCTGTTGCTCGCACTCGTTGCACCTCTCCCCCATTACCATATCAATACAGGCCTAGTTATATCCTTAAGACTGCATCAGGGCTCATCGCCCCCATGCGGTGTCAGGATAAACTCAAGGTCACTACAAAGGGCTCCTCACCTGATCAGTGTAGGCTGACAGTAAGAATATAGTGTCCCATACCACCATAATCTGCTCAGAGTAAGGTGCTCACTGGTCACTACGAGGAGGTTTGTGGCCCCAGCGTAGGCCGACAGCTCGACCACGGTGTCCCATACCACCATGCCAGGCTCATGAGTCTTTATGGATCAAGGTACTATGGTTAATAGGGTTTCCAATGGTAAGTTCAGTACCCTAGGTTCAAGCAGTTATGACTCCTACAGGGTGAACATACAATGGTCAGTCGGGTTACTTGACGGGCTCGACTAGTACGAGCGCACCTCAAGCTGAATAACATGAAGTGCATAAAACACTTCGTCTGGCCTAACCACTGTCGCCAACTCAAAACACAATTTGCGTTCATCGACGCGTCCACTGTGGCAAATAGAAGCCCACCACTAATTCAATCCATTACCGACTATCTGGACTAAAGCATAGCCCCAAACATGTGTAATCCATACCAGTGATCATATGAGAGTAATAGAATTGAAGTTTAACAATACAAGCATGTTAACACATGTTATAGCATAAAAAGTAAGTAAATCAACCAACACATGTATTTTATAGATATAAGGAAATCAATTCATATAGCAAACATGTAGGAAATCGTATACAACATCAGGTGGATTGAGAATTCATTCTCAAAACTAATTTATAACACCATTCACTCAAAACGTACTGATACAAACATTTATACAAACACTTAGTCTACACACTTTAGTCTACATAGCGTATGTCGACCCAAAGTGTGCGTTAGGGCGAATCTCTTCGCCAAACAGATTATACATGCATATATAATAGTATAACACGATAAATTTACATGTCAAGCATTTCAGCAAAATACGGACATATACAATATTTTCTATAAATTCCTAAAATACCCTAAAACTCATATTTACTGTACGTTTACGAAACAGAAAATGGACAACATGTTCTACATGTCAAACAGCATGCTCGTCGATAATCTACTATTAAACGACATTGAAAGCTTTGAAATCAGTCAATCAAAGCGTCTAAAATCCTCACCTTTTGCCCTAGACGTGTATCGATTCGATTTGAACGCATATGCTTCGTCAACGGCGTAAGGGCGACCTAATGCACAAGATATATAAGCTACTTTGCTATTGAATCAAAGGAATCCCTAAAACAGCGATAGGTTAGGGTTTTCTTACCTAGGAGTGCGTTGGATCACCGGGAAAGTGATTGGAGTGCGGTGCTTCGATACGTGTAATAGCTATAGCAAGTGGCAGGAAAATCTCTCCCACTACTCTCTCAAAATCTCTCACTTTCTCTCTCTCTCTCTCTCTCTCTCTCTCTCTATCTAGGGTTTGTTGAAAATTTGGATGGGAGGGTTGTGAGAGGGTTTAAAGACCTTATATAGGCTAAGACATAACCTAAATAGACTTGGGAACAAAGTATACTTAAGTTATAACCAAATCGGGACTGTTCCGATCCAAAAGAGTGTTTCGGGAGGTCCCCTGGCCGAACGCGGTTAGACTTAAGCTCATTGTTACTAGATCTAGCACACATCAAGTTTTCAGACCAGCAGAGTTCCCAGATCGTACATGGCGTTCCAGTTTCAGTTCAGCGGTCATCATGCCTTAATCAGGTCTACAAGTCTCATGATATGAAAGAGAAATTTTTCCTGACCCGAGGGTGAAATTTGGCTGAATTCTTACGGTCAGAACGCTTAATAATAATGCGCAAAGACCTGTGCCAGATTTGAATTAAAATTTTAAATCTTAACCCATTTCTCACTCTCTTCACTCCAGGCTCAATGAAATAGCCTCTGAACGTCGGTTGGGCTTGATTTTCGAAATGATTGTCAAGTCCAGCTAAGTGGTCGTAACGGTCTAAGATTATGGATATCGGACTTTCGACGCACGGTCTAAATCTAATACGGAGTTTCAAAGGGTTCTTGAGGGCAAACGGGTTTAGAGTTTGATCCTAGGTTTCAGGGTATTATAGCGTCATTGATTCTACAAGTTTTGGGTCTTGTAGAACGTATTTAAAGTGTTCAGGGATAATTTCACAGCTACTCTAGCGTAGCGCTAGCTAACTTACGCTTAATTTCTAAAGGAATTAATCCTAAGTGATTTCTTTGGCTTTGGAATTGGGTTCTGAGAGGTTACCAAGGTGTTATGGTTGACCCATCACCTAAGGATGCCTAACCCAAGGTTGGAAAAAATCTGGGGTGTTACAATCTACCCCCCTTAAAATAAAATTTCATCCCCGAAATTGGCTAAGGGTAATGAGTCCATAGAGAGACTTTAGGACGCTTTGATTGACTGATTTCATATTGAACCGCTTTAGGACTTTCTCAATGTATCGTTCTTATGACAGCCAAAACTTTCTTCTACTTCTATCACGGGTTATTCTATTCCTAGGATCTGTTTAGTCGGGCCCAAGTCTTTCATCGCAAATGACTTTCCCAACTCCTGTTTCAGCCTATGGATCTTCTTGATGTCCTTTCCCATGATGAGCATGTCATCAACATATAACAGCAAAACTATGAAATCACCATCTGAGAACTTGCGCGTGAACATACAGTGTTCCGACTCCATTTTGTCATACCCATGCTGTAACATGAACAAATCGAATTTCTTGTACCATTGCCGTGGAGCTTGTTTCAGCCCATACAAGCTTTTCCTCAGCCTACACACCATATGCTCCTTGCCCTTGACTTCGAACCCTTCTGGTTGGTGCATGTAGATCTCTTTTTTCAGGTCATCGTGGAGGAAATCAGTTTTAACATCCAACTACTCTATCTCCAAATCCATGCTAGCTGCCAACCCAAGCAACACCCGTATGGATGTCATCTTCACCACTGGTGAGAATATCTCCTCAAAGCCTATGCCTTTCCTCTGATCGAACCCTTTTACCACAAGTCTGGCCTTGAACCTTGTCTGTGAATTCTTCTGCTTAACCTTCTTTTTGAACACCCACTTGTTATTCAAAGCTTTCTTGCCCTTAGGGAGTTTCACCATGTCATAAGTGTGGTTCTTATGCAAGGATTTCATCTCCTTTTGCATAGCTTTCAACCACTCCTCCTTATGCTCATCGGCTAGGGCCTCAGAATAGCCTTTTGGCTCTCCCCCATCAGTCAGCATAATGTACTCATGTGGTGAGTACCTCTTGGACGACTTCCTATCCCTAGATGACCTCCTTACCTGTGGCTCAACAGGTGGAGCAAGTGGGGGATGCTCCCCTGGTCCATCTTCTGTAGGAACCCCCTCGTCCTCTGCACCTCGTTGTACTCCCTCATCATCAGGCACCACGGGAGGAATAACCGGATCCATGTCCTCTAGCTCACCTGAACTAAGTTGATTCTTCTCTGGCTTACCAATGTCTACAATACACTGATCTTCAAAGAAAACCATATCTCTGCTCCTGACGAGCTTCTTCTCGGCTAGATCCCACAATCTGTACCTGAACTTTTCATCACTGTACCCCAGGAACACACACTGCCTGATCTTCATGTCGAGCTTAGACCTCTCGTCCCTTGGTACGTGAACGGATGCCCTGCATCCAAACACCTTAAGATGATTGTATAATGGATCCTGTCTAGTCCACACCTTCTCAGGTACTTCTCCATTCAATGGGACTGATAGAGACCTGTTTATCAGATACACCACCGTGTGCATTGCTTCTCCCCAGAACGTCTTGGGTAACTTTGCATGGGATATCATGCATTTGATTCTCTCAACAATGGTGCGATTCATTCGCTCAGCTACACCATTATGTTGGGGGGTCTTAAAAACTGTCTGTTCATGTCGTATACCCAGGGACTTGCAATACTCATAAAAGTCGTTGATGTATTCACCACCATTATCAGTGCGGATGCACTTCAATGATCTACTTGTCTCTCTCTCGACCATAGCATAAAACAACTTAAACACACCAAAGAGCTCGTCCTTGGATTTTAAAGCGTAAGCCCAAACCCTCCTAGATGCATCATCTATAAAAGTAATAAAATACAATGCCCCACCCAAGGTTTTTATCCTCATAGGACCACAAACATCAGAAGAAACCAAATCTAATGCATGCACTTTATTAACATGAGAAGCAGATTTAATGAATGAAATTCTATGCTGTTTCCCTGATAAACAATCAAGACAGGTTTTGAGAGGTGTACATGTCACATCTGGAAGGAGCCGCTTCCTCTCTAGTAGCTGAAGCCCTTTTTCACTCATGTGGCCTAGACGCCTATGCCACATGTCAATAGCTAAATCTTCCACTGCGTTCAACCCACCCTTGTATACACTGACACTTACCTTGTACAGGGTGCAACACTTCTTTCCTCTAGCTGCGATCAACAAACCCTTGATGAGTTTCTAGCGCCCACTAGCAAACCGGCTTTCATAGCCATCATCATCCAACCTTCTCGTCAACATCAAGTTGAGGTGAAGGTCTGGGATATGCCTCACATCCCTGAGAACCAATGTGCAGCCCACATCGGTCTTCATACAAATATCACTGACCCCTACGATCTTCGATACGCCAGAATTTCCCATCTTCACGCTCTCATAGTCACCTGACTTGTAGCTTGTGAGGAAATCCCAGCGTGGAGTCGCATAAAAAGAAGCTCCTGAGTCAATCACCCAGTCGATGTCCTGACTCGTAGCCGTGAGACATACATTGTGATCTGCTGAAAGAATAATAACAATGTCGCCATCTGAAGCGACCATAATAGAATCATATTCATCTTCCTTCTCCTTTCCTTTTCTTTTCTTGTCATTTTTAGCCTTACGACATCATGCTTATAGTGTCCCTTCTTGCCACAATTCCAGCATTCAACATCTATTCTGTTACTCGACTTGCCTCTTGATTTATCTCGGGCCTTCCCACCCTTCCTGTTCTTTCTTCTCCCCCGTTCCTGTATCACAAGTGCCTCTTGCTGAGTAGACCCTTGAGACTTCCTCCTTGTCTCTTCCTTGAAGAGACAGCTAGTAACTTGTTCCATGAATATCTTTCCATCTGGCGCAGAGTTACTTAGAGACACTACAAATGTCTTCCAACTGTCAGGCAACGAACTAAGCAATAGTAAAGCCTGCAATTCATCATCCAGGACCATCTTCATAGAAGAGAGTTGGTTCACTATATTGCTGACCTCATTCATGTGCTCGGCCACAGAACCACCATTCTTGAACTCGAGATTCACAAGTTGCTTTATCAAAAAAAAATTATTACTGGCTGTCTTCCTCTCATACAGCCCTTGTAGTTTCAGTCATAGGCTAGCGGCTGAGGTTTCCATAGACACATGGTAGAATACAGAATCATTCAGCCATTGTCTAATAAATCCCACCGTCTTCCAGTCCAACTTCTTCCAATCTTCATCAGTCATATCCATTGATTTTGTTGATATGCCTAAAATTGAAAAATATAGATCCTT
Source organism: Magnolia kwangsiensis (assembly GCA_037074715.1). NCBI lineage: Eukaryota > Viridiplantae > Streptophyta > Magnoliopsida > Magnoliales > Magnoliaceae > Magnolia > Magnolia kwangsiensis. The sequence goes on along the minus strand of CM073573.1, from coordinate 111,264,870 downwards.
GCAATAAAGCAAGTCCTCCATCTTAGCCTTCCATATGGTCCAGTTAGAACCATTGAGGCTAATCATCGTTGATGAGCTACCTTCCATAATTCCAAACTGATCCTACCCATTCAATGAACTTAGCGCTCTGATACCACTTTGTTTGGGGCCTGCACAAAACCTTAGGATCTAGCCTCCCGAATAAACTAGAATAATGGGATAATAATTGCAATGAAATAAATCAAAGTAATAATCACACACCACACAAGAGATTTTTACGTGAAAAACCCTCAAAGAGGTAAAAACCACGGGACCTCGTCCAGATCAATAATTCACTATGAAGTAGAACATTACAACCTTTGTCACTCACGCAGGAGCAGATAAAAAATAAGAGAATAAAAGAAAACAGAGGGATCTCACCGATCACGAGGACGCAGAATCGCTGAGACGATGGCTCCCTTCCACAGGCTTCCTCTCTCTCTCTCACCCTTGATAACCCTCTTGTATTTTTCTCATATAACATAATCCCCTAGAAAAACCCCAGGAACCCATTTTTATAGTTTTAGGAAACTCCTTTCCGCATCCCTGTTGCGAAAGGACTCAAATCCGTAGTTTCACACAAAATCATGGAACAAACTGTGTAACCTACGACTAGTCCTGAAAATTTCAGGACTGGTCTTAGCCTCCTTCGACTGGTCGAAGCTCACCTACGACTGGTCGAAGACAACAGAAAAAAATAGAAAAAAACTTGTTAGACTTTGAGTTGTGCTAGGGCTCAAACCTACGACCGGTCGAGCGCCTCCCACGACCGGTCGAAGACCACCTATGACCGGCCGAGCAGTGTGATGAAACCCTCCGAAATTTCAACCACCGCACCGTCTCTCCTCTGAACTGAGGAGGAAAACCCCATCAAATTTTAGGTAACTATGTATCCTGTAAGTATTAATATGCCAAACAACCTTTGAAACATCCTCACATTTTCGAGAGCTTCACCATTATACTCACTAAGCCTAAGATTTTTCTCTACTGGGGTATTAGCCAGTTTAGTCCCAAGTTTACCTGTACATTCAAGAAGATCAAGGACATATTTTCGTTGTGAAATGAAGATTCCTTTCTTTGACCTAGCCACTTCAACACCAAGAAAATACTTTTAGGGGTCAAGTTCCTTTCTTTCAAATTCCTTTAATAGATACTCCTTGAGAGTTTCTTTCAAAATTACCTCCTAACACAACAATGTCGTCTACATAAATAACTAGAATTGTTCTGCTGGATATAGTTATTCTAACAAATAAGGTGTAATCCGCATCATTCTGTATATAACCAAGTTTTTATATTGCCCCACTATCTTTCAAACCAAGCTTAAGGAAATTATATATTTCAAACCATTGAGAGCCTTCTTTTGGCACACACTTTCATTATTTGTGAGATTCTGGAACCCTAGAAGAGTGACCATATACACTTTTTCTTTGCAAATCTCAATGAAGAAATGTGGTCTTCTCATCCAATTGGTCAGACAACCATTACATATTTGAAATAAGAGAAAAGATAACTCAAATAGAGTTCCATCTTGGCTCCTAGGGAAAATATCTCCTGACAGTCAATCCCATATGTCTAGGTAAACACTTTGGCAACCAATCTAGCTTTGTACCTATTTACTATTTTGTTAACCTTGTATTTTACTATGTAGACCCATTTGCAACCCACAGGCTTTTTCCCTTAGAAATGTCTGCTAGTTCCCAAGTAATAGTCTTTATGTTTCTCCTCAATTAGGATGAGCAAGAGCTTCTCCAACGCTAGAGGAATGGATACAAAAGATAATAAATAGACAAAGGCACAATATGAAGCAGAGAATATCCTATAAGAAATAAAATCTACAATAGGATAATTGGTGGTATGAAAACTATCCTTAGCAATAAGACTCAATATATTTGAGGCTGGTAAGATGGGTGCTTCATCTTAAGACAATGGATGGATTAGAATCACTATTATCAAAGGAATCAACTGAATAAATTTTCTTGGATTTGGAGAAGTCGACTGGTGTGGAGGATTGGCAATGGTCACAACCCTCAGCTCTTTGCTTTTACCATTTAGCAAAACAAGCAATGGAAATGGGATATGAGATATCATTTCTTTCACCCTTTTCTCCCCCTCAACAATATCATTACCAAAGAAAAATGGAGTAGAATAAAAAAAAGTGACATCCATGGATACAAATTTCTTCCTTGTGGATGGATGATAACGTTTATATCCTTTTTTAGAGAATGGATGTCCAAGGAACACACATTCAGGGCTTTAGGTTTCAACTTAGATTGATTTGGTCCTAGAATATGAACATCACGAATATATCCAAATACTTTCCGAGGAATAAAAAATAAGGGAGTTTTTGGAGGAAGAATCTGATAAGGAGTTCTAATATTCAAGATTCAAGATGGCGTGTGATTTATAAGATACGTTGCATTGATAATTGCTTTCAACCAAAATATTTTTGGGAATTTCATTCCTTCAAGAAGAGCTCTAGTAACATCTAGAAGTTGTCTACCTTTTGTTTTTCTACAACATTTTGCCAAGGAGTATACGAACAACTTTTCTAATGTTCTATGCCTTGTTCTTTAAGGCATGACTGAAGTTCTCTATTGATGTATTCTACCCTGTTATTCGACCGAAAGATTTTTATTTGTTTTTTTTCAAACTGATTCAAGATCATCGTATGGAAGGTTTAAATACTGAAGTAACTCTATCCTTAAACCTCATATGATAGATCCATGTGCAACATGAACAATCATAAAAAAAAAAAAAAAAAGACGCAAGGATGAACGTAATGAGGTTGATCACCATCTTCCTCAAGGATAACTACTCCGAATCCATGGAGTTTCTCTGGACTCCTCATAGAGACTTCTCGAATCCATGAGGAAAGAAAGCAAGAGAATAGAAATAAATTCTAATAAAATTTAAGATTGCCTAATGAATGAATAAAAATGAGTTTACATCCCTTTAAATAAGGGAAACAAGCAATAGGAAAGAAATCAGACTCAAACTATAACTAAAACTCCTAGAATCCGTGACTTACTATAAATAGTAAACTTACTATTTATAGACGGTCGTGATGTCTACTAGTGCACAAGGTTTTTAGCCAAAAATAGTAAGTGTCCTATTTGGCTTCACCAAACCGTTCTCCTAATTATTCTAAACAATTTTCATTTTGGACACAACTCCTAAAGCCCAATGGATGAAGAGTTATAATAAAACTAAAACTTACTATTCATAGTAAAAACGAAAATAAAACAGGAAAATGACCGTCGATCAGGAGTTTTTTCACAAATTTGGGTTGTGCAACTCAGTGTAGTAGGGTTGGTTGGCTAAAGTAGCTCGTTCTACCCCAAAATCATATATTTTACGTTAGATAACTCATTCTGAATTGCAAGATACGACCGATCTAAGGTCCGACAGTCCGGATCACTTCTATCGTCGACTGGGCCTTTTCTGATCCATCTTAGCCATGAAACTATCCGCGACCCACTCTACATCAGTCCCCACCACTTCAAAAGAACTCGTCCTTGAGTTCACATCCTGCTCTGGTTCATGATACTCGGTTAGGTCCGTGACATTGAAAGTCCGTGAGATCGCCATGTCATCTGGAAGATCAACAACATAAGCATTGTCATTGATCTTTCGAATAATTGGGATGGGTCCAATCTTCTTATTTTTTAACTTGTTGTACGTCCCGGTTGAAAATCTCTCTTTACACAGATGAACCATAACACGGTCGCCCATCTCGAACACCTTTTGTCGCCGATGCTTGTCTGCTTATTCCTTGTACTTCTCGTTCGAGGCATGTAGCTTGGCCTGCACTTCCGCATGGATGCTCATGATCTTATCTGTCATATGTTCTGCTGCAATGCTCGCGCCTGGGTACTTGGTAGAGGGAACAAGTCAAGTGTGTGGTGAGGCACTTGTCTGTAGAAAATCTGGAATGACGATTTCCCTATCAAGCGATTCACCATATTGTTGAATGCAAACTCTGCTTGAGACATGGCTAAGTCGCACTACTTCGGCTTTTCTCCTGCAATACTGCGAAGAAGGTTTCCCAACGTGCGATTCACAACTTTAGTCTTCCGATCAGTCTGTGGGTGGTAAGCATTGTTGAATTAAAGTCGTGTATCGAATCGAGTCCACAAAGTCCACCAAAAGTGGCTAATGAACTTCGTGTCACGATCAGAAGTAATGGTCTTGGGGACCCTATGTAGTCGTACGACCTCCCTAAAGAATAGGTTCACCACGTGTGTTGCATCGAGGGTTTTCTTGCATGGGATAAAGTGTGTCATCTTAGAGAAACGATCGACCACCATGAACACCGAATCCATGACACATTGTGTTCGTGGGTGACCAAGCACGAAGTCTAATGATAAATCCTCCCAAGGACCGTTAGACACAGGTAACGGGGTGTAGAGGCTCGTATTCTGAGATTGCCCCTTGGAGGTCTGGTAAATATAACAATGTTGTACGACTCTTCCAACATCACGTACTAATTGCGGCCAGTAATACCGCTCTTCCACAAGAGCTCGTGTCTTGTCTCGCCCAAGGTGTCTACCGAGGCACCTCCATGTAGCTCTTAAATAATCTGCTCCCTTAGAGAACTTTAGGGAATGCACAATTGATTCCCTTTGAAGAGAAAATCATCCTGTATATGAAGGTCACTGGGGTGACCTTCTTGGCACTTCATCCAAGAATCTTTAAAGTCCTCATCCAAGAATCTTTAATGCTTGATGGTCAGTGTATAGAACAAACTCCCTTTGAATCAGATAATACCGCCAATGTCGTAGTGCCTGAATAACTGCGTACAACTCAAGCTCATAAGTTGACCACTTCTTTCGAGCTTCGTTGAGCTTCTCACTGTAGAAGGCTACTGGCTTGCCTTCTTGTGATAATACTCCCACAATTCCGACATATGAAGCGTCACACTCAACCTCAAACAATTTGTTGAAATTAGGAAGCACCAAGACCGGTGTTGTAGACAAACGATGCTTGATCTCTTGAAAGCTCTTGTCAGCTTTATCGGTTCACTGGAACGGTCTCTTTTTCAGGTAATCTGTTATAGGCACGACAATGGTGATAAAATCTCACACAAATCGACAATAGAAAGTCTCCAACCCGTGAAAACTTCTCACCTCATGAATGTTTGTTGGGAACGACCATTCCCTAATAGCTCGCACCTTTTCATCGTCTACCCGAATGCCTGTGGAGGTTACAAAAAATCCTAGAAACAACAGGATGTTAGTTAAAAAATTATACTTTTTCAAGTTGAGGTACAACTTGTTATCTTGTAGGAGCTGCAACACCTGCCTGAGATGTTTCTTGTGCTCCACCTCATCCTGGCTATATATCAATATATCATTAAAATATATTACCACAAATCAGCCAGTGAACGATTTTAGAACTTGATTTATCAAACGCATAAAAGTACTTGGTGCGTTTGATAGGCCAAATGGCATGACTAGCCACTTATACAATCCTTCCATTGTCTTGAATGCCATTTTCACTCATCACTAGGTCAGTTACGAATCTGATAGTACCCGCTCCTTAGATCTAGTTTAGAAAATACCCTGGCCCCTCCTAGCATATCGAGTATGTCATCCAACCGTGGTATTGGGAACCGATATTTGATGGTAATTTTGTTAATTGCTCGGCTATCGACACACATGCGCCAGCTTTCATCTTTTTTTGGCGTTAATAATGCTGGTACAACACATGGGCTCATTCTTTCTCTCAATAGACCCTTACGGATTAATTCCTCCACTTGCCCTTGAAGTATCTCACACTCCTTCGAACTCATCCGATAATGAGGGCGGTTGGGCAGGCTAGCCCCAGGGATGAGGTCTATGTGATGTTGGATGTCCCTCATAGGGAGAAATCCATCAGGTAAATCTTCAGGCCAGACTTCTTTAAATTTGTTTAGCAATAGTCTTAAACTTGGAGGGATGTTTGAGGGTTCCTTTTCCTCGCCCTTCGCCACCACAGCATATAACTCACTAGTTTCCTTGGATTCCTCCATGAAATTCTTAATGGTTAAGAGGGAACTCTCCTCCACTTTAGAGGCTTCAGGATAGTTCTCTGGTGCCATAGGGGCAAGGATTATTTTTCGACTATCCTTGAAAAATATGTAGACATTGTCTCGTCCCCGATAGGTCGCATCACGGTCCGACTGTCAGGGTCGACCGAGTAGCATATGACAAGCTTCCATATCGACCACATCACAAAGTATCTGATCCTTATAATTTTTACCAATTGAAAATGAGATAGTGCGTTGTTCAGTTACCTTGGTCTCATTCACCTTTTTTATCCAGCCAATTGAGTACGGGGAAGGATGTCTCGTCGTTGGTAGCTGCAACTTGTCCACCATCACCCTTGAGATGATGTTCTCGCTGCTACTATTGTCTATGATTACATCACAGACCTTTCTGTTGACAGTGCACTGAGCATGAAATATATTGTGTCACTGTGGGTATAATTCCGTTCATGGGGTATGTAAGACCCGTATCATAATCCGTACTGTTCCGTCGCTTCCCGCGATCCTTCTCGTCAAATTCCGGCAATCCGCGACCTGTAGTTGATGTTACCCACGACCGTAAGTCGTATCCTATTCCTTTGAGTCGGCTTAATCTAAGACTTGTATCATTGCGACCGCACCGTTGCCGCGGTTCCAACGTCGTAACTCACGCACCGATCCGATACCCAGACGATGAGATGCGGACCCGCGTTCAGTTTGAGAAAAAAAATCACGCATTGCAAATTTCAAGAGAATCTCTACGAAGTGTCAAATCAATCTCATCAATCAATCACTTTATGTCAAGTACAAGCACCCATGCTTCCTTTCTCCACAAGTCAAGCAACCACCAAAGTCAACTAACCTCTCACTTCACCCATCACTCACCTCACCCATCACTCACTTCACATCACTCCATCTCTCCTTACATCACACCTCTCTTTCTCATTTCTCAACAAACCCCAAGCAACCAAGAAGCACTCCCACGTCCAAGCTCTCTTCCATGAGAGAGAAGTGATTTTGGTGGCCCACTTCCCATCCCAAAAACCCATCACCCTAGCCATCCATCTCCCATCTCCACCATCAAAGTGAAGCTTTAGGAGACCGGCATCCCGACGGACCAAGAAGATCAAGTGGTGGGTGTTTCCATAAGCTAGATTTTTATATTTCTATGATGGGCCAAGTGAGGCCCACCGATCAATGGTGTGGATCTCATTTGGGACCCTAAGATGTGGCCGATGGCCCATCTTGATCATCAAATCATTCCATGATGGGGCCATTCTCCATGGACCCCATCATGATGTTTACTTTCCTTGTATTAAAGAGGTCATCTGGACCGTCCATTTTTGGTGGAGTGGGATCTCCACCATTGATCTTTTGTTTGGATGGCCCATATGCTATGGGACTCATTGATGTATGATTGGATGGTTGAAACGGAGGGCCCATAGTATCGGGGTCCCTCCATCACACGTGTGTCCCACTTTACTCTATCTCTCTCTCCCTCTCTTTCCATTTATTATTTTTTTTCTTTGTGTAATGATGTGGCCATGTGGCCCACTTGAATGGACCCCACCATATGGCTTGTATCCTACCCAAGCCATTTATAAGTGGGGCCCACCTTAAATGTGTCCATCCATTAGTGGTGGCCCACCTCAGCAGGGTCCACCTCAATGTACAAACCGTCCAGCGTCCCCTGGACGCTGGACATCAAGAGGGGTAACACAAATAAAAGCTTTGTTTCAAAGCTTGGGGAAGGGTTGTTCATGTAGGCCCCACCTCGACGAATGTTTCTAATCCAAGCCGTCCATCCTCTCCCCTGACTCATTTTAAGCGTTGAGCCGAAAAATGAGATTGATCAAAGTACCTGGTGGGCCATAGTGTTGAAAATAATATCAGTACCGTGGAAACCTACCCAGATTTTTATTACACACTGAAAAATGTCCGTTATTGGTCTTAATAGATTTGTTTCGGGCTTGGGAACACAATGGATGGAGTGGATGCACTTGAAGCGGGCCCCTCGTACCAAAAACCTCACGAAAATAGGTTTTTCAAAAAAAAAAAACAAAAGATAAGCAGCAGAGGCTGCTACCTCTGGACGTCAGGATGCCTGCGCGTCCTGCGCTCTTCAGCGGGCGGGCAGACGAGGCAGACCCACGGCCCTAGCCGTGGGCCCCACCTTGATGTCTATTTACCATCCGATCCGTTCATTAGGTGGGTCACCCCCTGAGGTGGGCCCATAAAAATATCAGGTTGATCTCAGCCTCAGGTGGCCCACACCAGCTGAAATAATGTGAATTGAATTCTACCATTGAAACCCTTTTGGGGTCCACACAAGTTTTGGATCAAGCTGAAATTTATTTTTCCTATTCATTCAGGTCTGAGTGACCTTATCAACGTGTTAGATGGAAAATAAATGTTATGGTGGGCCCCACATGGGACCCACAATGATGTATGTGTTTTTCATCCACCGTCCAGGTGGACGGTGGAGTTCCCTGTGATGTTTGCCACCATCCAGTGGACGGTGGGACCCCTTTTGATGTATGTGTTTTATCAAGCCATCCAGCCACCTGGCTTAGCGCTGGACAGTCAGTGGACCCCACCCTTGATGCATGTGTTGCATCCATGCCGTCCAACCATTATGTGGACCCCCCACCATGATGCATGAGTTGTATCCTAACCGTCCATCCATTTTTATAGCTAAAAAATGAGGCAGATCTATGGTTCCAATGGGCCCACCTTGGTATGTGTTTAGGGCCCATGATTGACTTAATTGTGGCCATCCATTGAGGCCACCGTGGTATATATCTAAAGCCCAAATAATTAGGCTCACCTTGGTGCACATCTAAGGCCATGGGATTAAGCCCATTCGACATATGCAATGCCCATGGGATCCGGCCCATTTGTTCTCATATAAAGCCCATGAGATTAAGCCCATTTGATGTGCATGGGGCGCAAATGGAGTGGCCCAGTTGATATATTTAAAGCTCATGTGTATAGGCCCATTTGATATATTTCAAGGCCCAAGTTGTGAGGCCACTTTGATGTATTTCAAGGCCCATGGATCATTGACCATTGCAAAGTACATAAGGCTCATTGGTGAGGCCCATTAATACAACCCATTTGATGAATGTGAGGCCCATGTAATACGACCCATTTGATATATCTAAGGCACATGGATCGAGGCCCAACGGATGTCCTTAGGGTTCATTGCAATGTATGTTTCTCATGGTTCATGAAATGATATTTATGACAGGTCGTTCCTAAGGAACAGTGTTGGTTTGGCGTCCACATTGTAAGTACAATGTTGGTTAAATGTCCGCATTGTAGCTCTCCTTAGGGCCCATTGATAGACCCATACTCGTTACTATTCATCACTTTATAACATGCTTAGTATAATCCCATGACTCATGCTCATACGCATCATATTTATGCTTGATTTGAGTAATGACTGATCATAATATATGCCATTGGGCAGACCACTTATGGGACTCCTTATGAGACGGAGTGCCCCACATGATCGCCCAGTACGCGCTGGATTGCTGCATGATTTGATGGTGTGATTCATGCATCTCGCATATGTGTGATTTGATCACTGCATGCCCTAGCGACATCAGGGCCGTGGCTCCACAGGTACATCGTGGATTGCCGTATAGGATACCGAAAATACTTGGTTCTAGCACTGTGGGCACTTAGGATGTCCTTGGGTGAAAGTCCCAGAACATTTTTGGTACCAGGAGATGCTCCAACGTCTAGACCGAGTGGATACATAAGCGCCCGAGTGCCGAATACCATTAGGCCGCGTCTCCCACTGTGTCGTGGTCGGTTGGAAGGGGGTGTGGCCTTATCCGCCTGAGTGAGGGGGCTATAAGCTAGGCTGAGTTTTACCAGCTCGCAAATGAGTCCGCTATCGACGAGCCGGGTAGGTATTGGCATACTACTGGTCAGGCGGATGGCGAGGTCTTTTTCGCTTGCTTGACTGTGCAGCTAGGGAAGTGGCAGTCACTGCGAAGTATATTAGACCCCGGTGATATCCAGAGAGGAACTGTACTGATATGTGTACTTGAGGAGTACCGACTTGCTTGGATTGCATTTCGCATATGACATTCGTCTATATAGGCCTTGTATTGTATCGGTGTGGCCGATGACATTCATATCTCATCGCATAGCTTTAGCATGGTTGATTCTATGGACTTACCACATACTTTCGCATTGTTCTGATACTGTACAGTTGGCATTTGCCTTACGCACACACTTACACCACCCTCTAAGCTTTTGTAAGCTTATGCATGATAGTTGCGTGCAGGTAGCGTTGGACAGCAGCAGCGCTGAGACAGGAGCGCATATCAGGACCTTTTAGAGCTTTTTGATCACCTTGTATTTCTCTTTCCGCATTGTACTTAAAATTTTTGATATAGTGGATATGTGGTGATGTTATTTTGTGACTTAGTTATGCTTGTGGTTATGCTCCATTACAAAAAAAAGTTCATTCTGAAAATCCTCCTTGTAGGATCCCAGGATCAGAATCTGGCATTTGATTGTCAGGAGCTGAGAATGGGGCACTACGGAGGCTGTCGGCACCGGATTCGGCAATCGGGATTCATGTGAATCCGATTTTCGGGTTTGGGGCGTGACAGAAGTTGGTATCAGAGCATAACTTGGGAATACCTGAGGATCACATCACATATCTACTATAAATAGGTTCCGAGTCTGAATGATTTAGCGATTTTTCGACATAGACCCTTAATGTATGTGCCTTCGAGAATTCTTAAGACTAATAAGTCATTGTTCCTTCCTGTAGGAGACGTTATAGCTAGAAGAACGACCCGAGCGAATCTTGCTCCACTACCTGCGACTCCCGCACCACCACCCGCAGCTCCTGTTTTATCACCTGCTACTCCTTCTCCACCACCAGATATTTCTGCCTTTGAGCCTGAGGATGCCACTCATTTTTCTGAGACCGGTGCGGATTCGACCGTACCTGTGAGTGCTACTCAGCTGTAGCAGATGTTGCAGGCGATGACCGCCATTCTTCAGGGGCAGAGCAGGCGTCCCACAGTGTCACCAACTGAGGCTGAGCAGGAGCGTGCGAGCGCTCTTCTTAAGGATTTCTGATAGCACGATCCCCCACGTTTTCGGGGTGAGCCAGACCCTACTGCTGCAGAGATATAGTGCTCCGAGGTGGAGAAGATTTTCGACACCATGAGATGTACCACTCAGCAGCGAGTTTCATTAACTGTATTCCTTCTGCAAGGCGAGGCTCAGTATTGGTGGGCATCTGTGGCCCGATCGGTAGCCCCCGATTTTGAGTGGACCTGGGAGGACTTTATAGACCGGTTTGACTGGAAGTTCTTTCCTGAGCATGTGCGACAGCAGCGCGCACTAGAGTTTGAGACTTTGGTCCAAGAGGACATGTCTGTGTCTCAGTATGAGGCTCTGTTCGTCGCACTATCCAGATTTACGACATATCTTATTAATGATGAGGGGCGGAAGAGCCGCCGTTTTGAGAACGGCTTACGTCCTGCCCTCTTGAGTCGTGTGATCGGACACATGCTTCCGACATTTGAGCAGATAGTAGAGAGAGCCCTGATATATGAGACAGATTGGGCTGGTGTGCAGAGAGCCCATGATCAGAGGGGAGATCAGAAGAGGAAGGCACCCTCTAGTAGTTTCCATCAGCAGCATCGTTCACAGCAGCGGCGCACAACCCGCCCAGCACTCCGAGCACCAGCAGTACCCCCAGCACCATCTTCGTGATAGTTTACAGGTACTTGCTTTGGGTGCAGTCGTACAGGGCATCGTAGGCACGAGTGTCCCTATCCGCAGTAGCAGCAGCAGCCGAGGGCACCATATCCACCTCCACGATAGCCACCACAGCAGCAGCGACCAATCAGAACCCTGTGGGCACTTCCCTTTCTCACTCTTGCAAAGTGGTTAGATAATGAAGTGCTAACCGGCTTAGCACCTCCTATATTGAATCGATCAAGTACCTTGGCTATGTACTCTACCTGTGACAAAACTAGTTTCTTATTTTCCCTGTTACGCTTTATCCTCATGCCTAGGATTTGTTTTGTAGCTCCTAAATCCTTCATGAAAAATTCTCTAGACGGCTATCTTTTAAGATCTGAGATGTCCTTCATAATTGAATCGTCCACAAGCATATCATCAACGTACAGAAGAAGGATGATGTACAATATATCAAACTTCTTCAAATAGCAACAGTGGTCTGCATGGCATCTCCTAAAGCCGTTTTCCAACATGAAATTTTTGATCTTCTTGTACCACTGCCTCGGGGCCTGTTTTAGGTCATATAAACTTTTCTTCAATCTGCACACTTTGTTCTCCTTTCCTGGTGCCACGTATTGTAACATCCTAAAAATCGGGAGTCGAGCAAAGACTGTACTCCCGAGTTCCAGAACATCATTTATGCAACATTTTCAATGATGGATGAATGTTGTTCATATTAGTGCAGAAAACATGAGTGGGATTAGACCAAAACAGCATATCATACTCTAGAGACAGTTAAATTAGCAAGCGGAAGAATGTAATAGATATAAAAAGTATATGAACTGTTGTGGGTCTCCAGAGTGTGAACATGTTACCAGGTTAAACATATACATGTATACTCCAAAAATGATAAAAAGAATATACATGGGTGTGTAAGAAAAAGAGAAAATACCAAGTATATTGGAATTTAATCAGTAATCCTGTAACCCCGTCAATCAGAACCTGCATATAGGAGGGATCCTCATCATCATCAAGTTCGGTTCTGCTTCGCAAGCATCGCCATCATCTGCAATTAAGATAGGAACTGTTTGGTGTGAGCAACACCGTCCCGTAACGTGGGAGTGAGTAATTAACTCAGTGGAATCATAGAGAAAAGATTAGCATGTTCTCAAATCAATCATGCGATAATAGTAAAGCAATTATCAAACATTCATAGATACTGTTGTTAATGCAATATGACATGACATGATGGATGCCCTCACCGAAATTCTCCCTCATACGACACCATCTGCGTCCGCGGCATGCTTGCGTACCGCTCAGTGCTCCACATCTTCTAGGCACATGCAATGTGATGTGAATATGATTACCAAGTTGTTATTATTCCTTTTCATACAGTAGGATTGGGAAACTAAGGTACTTCCCTTATATCAATCCCAACACAGATCCTGTCTAGGGTCGTCACTCCTAGAAATCACATACGATGTTACATTTGTAAGTCACTGCAAGGGCTGCCAGGGCTGTTGCACGCACTCATTGCTCCTCTCCCCCATCACCTTATCAATACAGGCCTAATTATCCTTAAGACTGCATCAGGACTCGTCGCCCCCATGCGGTGTCAGGATAAACTCAAGGTCACTACAAAGGGCTCGTCACCAATCAATGTAGCCGACAACAAGAATATAGTGTCCCATACCACCATAATCTGCTCAGAGTAGGGTGCTCACTGGTCATTACAGGGAGGTTTGTGGCCCCAGCATAGGCCGACAGCTCGACCACGGTGTCCCATACCAACATGCCCGGCTCATGAGTCTTTATGGATCAAGGTACCATGGTTAACGGGGTTTCCAATGGTAAGTTCAGTACCCTAGGTTCAAGCAGTTATGACTCATACATGGTGAACATACAATGGTCAGTCGAGTTACTTGACGGGCTCGACTAGTACGAGCGCATCTCAAGCTGAACGACATGAAGTGCATGAAACACTTCGTGTGGCCTAACCACTGCCGTCAACCCAAAACACGACTCGCGTTCATCGACGCGTCCTTCGTGGAAAATAGAAACCTACCAGGAATTCGATCCATTACCGACTGTTTGGACTAGGTCATAGCCCCAAACATTTGTAAACAACATCAGTAAGCATATGAGAGTAGTAGAAATGAATATAAACAATACAAGTATGTTGACACGTGTTATAACATACAACTTAAGCAAATAATCCCACACAAGCATTTCATATAAACAATGAAATCAATACATATATCCAACATGATGGAAATCGTTTACATCAGCATATTACTTGAGAATTCAATCTCAAAACTCATACACAACACCATTTACTCAATACATACTAATACAAACATTTATACAAACACTTAGACTACACACTTTAGTCTACATAGCGTATGTCGACTCAAAGTACGCTTAAGGGTGAATCTCTTCGCCAAACCAATCATGCATGCATTCCTAATATTCTAACACGATAAATAGCCATGGTAATTATTTCAGAAAAATATGGACGTATACTGTATTTCCTACAAATACCCAAAATGCCCTAAATCTCATATTTCCCGTACGTATACGAAATGGAAAACGAACAGCATGTTCTACATGTCAAACGGCGTATTTTGCGAATCTCTTCGCCAAACCAATCATGCATGCATTCCTAATATTCTAACACGATAAATAACCATGGCAATTATTTCAGCAAAATACGGACGTATACTGTATTTCCTACAAATACCCAAAATGCCCTAAATCTCATATATCCCGTACGTATACGAAATGGAAAACGGACAGCATGTTCTACATGTCAAACGGCGTTGCCGTCGATAATCTACTATTAAACGACATTGAAAGCTTTGAAATCAGTCAATCAAAGCGTATAAGATCCGCACCTTTTTACCCTAAATGTGTATCGTTCCGAACGGAGCGTATACGCTTCGTCTACGGCGAACAGGCGACCTAAAACACAAGATATATAAGCCACTTCGCTATTGGAATCGGCAGAACCTTAAATCAGCAAGTGTTTAGGGTTTTACTTACCTAAAAATGCATTGAAATCACCGGCAAAGTGATTGGGATGCGTTGCTTAAACACGTGAAGCGGTTACAGCAAGTGGCAGGAAGATCACTCCCACACTCTCTCATAAACTCTCACTTTCTCTCTCACTCTAGCTAGGGTTTCTAGAAAATTCGGATGGGTGAGATAAGTGAGGGTTTCAAACCCTTATATAAGCTAAAACCTTTCCAAATTAGGCTTGGGAACAAAGTTCACTTGAGGTATAACCAAATGAGAGCTGTTTCGATCCAAAAGGGCACTTCGGGAGGTCCCCCAGCCCAACGAGGTCAGACTTAAGCTCATTGTCACTGGATGTTACTCACATGAAGTTTTCAGACCAGAAGAGTTTGCAGATCGCATGTGGCGGTCCAATTTCAGTTCAGTGGTCATCGCACCTAGATCAGGTCTACAAGTCTCATAATATGAAAGAGAAATTTTTCCTGATCCGAGGGTGTAATTTGACTGAATTCTGACGGTCAAAACACTTAATAATAACGCGCCAAGTCACGTGCCAAATTTGAATTAAAATTTTCAAATCTAACCCTTTTCTCACTCTCTTCACTCCAGGCTCAATGAAATAGCCTCTGAACGTCGGTTGGCCTCTATTTTTGAAGGGATTGTCAAGTCCAGCCAAGCGGTCATAACGGTCTAAGATGGTAAATATCGGACTTTCGACGCGCGGTATAGATCCAATACAAAGTTTCAAAGGGTTCCCGAGAACAAACCGGTTTAGAGTTTGATCCTGGATTTTAGGATAACGTAGCATCAACGATTCTACAAGTTTTGGGTCTTGCAGAAGTATTTAAAGCGATCAGGGACAATTTCATAGCTACTCCAGCGTAGCGCTAGTTAACTTACGCTTAATTTCTAAAGGAATTTGGTTTTAAGTGATTTCTTTGGCTTTGAAATTAATTCCTAAGAGTGATGTGGTCGACCCATTGCCTAAGGACGTCTAATCCCAGGTTGGAAAAAATTCGAGGTGTTACAATCTACCCCCCTTAAAATAAAATTTTGTCCCCGAAATTGGCTAAGGGTAATGAGTCCTTAAAGAGACTTTCGTATTAACATTCTAAGGAAGGTTCAAATTCTATTTAATGACCTACCCTTACGTATAACCCAAATCAAATGTTTCGATCGTGGGCCAGTGGGGAAGGGGCTAACCATGCTTCCGCTGCGCTACTCTGATCCAACAGTTGCATTAATTAATCCTAACAAGATTTGGCTCAATACGTTCTACCCCCCCTTAAAACTTGATTCTACTTAAGGTTCAAGATCCTATGTCCCGATCCGCATATCGGAACGAGGTGTTACTTGGGACCTATCCTTGACATGAAATGGGAAACAACTCTCGCCACATTGGTCGTCCTTTGTTAATGTTACGTTCTATGGCATTGGTACCTATGGTTGTAGAAAGGAGCTGAAAGGATGGGTGTTGTGGTTGATTTCAAGGACGGATGTGAGTTTGTGGCAAGAGGTCAAATCTCTATTGGCTGCAAGTCCTTGCCATTTCCCAAAGGCAAAGCAATAACTTTTGATTGTATGTGGTCGGGCCAACACGGAAGAAAAGTTGTGTAGTGGGTCTGAGCCGGATACATAAACTTTCTGTCTAGACTATGACAGAAAATTTGTTGTATCAATTCTTAATCCGAGTCGATGCCGATCTTCTGCTTGATCAGAGCATTGGATTCATTGGTAACTACTAGGATTTAGAAGTCGATTCAAACCGTGAATACATCGCTTACGTGCAGTTCCTTTGCTCCACGTTCCCGAATGCAATAAGCCCTTGGGGAAGGCAATTCTAAGGGGTGAATTGGTTCATTCTAAGTTCAATCTTAGGGAAGTAGAAGTTTTCCCTGAGAATGAATAGTTCTAAGGTAAATAAGCCTCCTGAGAGTTACTAAAGGCGCCTATGAATGTTATGAGGATCTACCCAAGGAAGGGAGTCCCATTCCAACCAAATCTAACCTATTATTCCTTAGCATATACAGGCTTTAGACTACTTAAGGTAACTAGTAGACTAGTCTGTAATCTAGAGCCTAAGCTTATACGCTAAATGGTTTCATACCATTATAAATACAGGGAATCGTTCTATCGCTTAGGGTCAAGATTATTTAAATGGAATTGGATTTCCTATATCGTCAGATCTTTCAAATCTAGGAGTAATTAACTCTAGGTCCAAAACGCCAAGGGCCTATATGGCCAGTAACATTAAGTTGTATTAAATGAAACTGCATTCCTAATCCCATGTTGGGATTATGCACTCCATTCAACAAAATTTGTCACAATACATGGAATAAAGTTCCACATGGATTATGACAGGAATGCATTCGGCTATGCTAAGCCCAAACCACTAACACAAACACATTTTCTACCTGCGACTTCACTAGACCCAATAACAACAAAACATAGAAATCCTTCAAACGGTAATCAAACAAGCGAAGAACATGGAGAAATGGGATGGGTAAGCAGGTTGCCACGAGTCTGATGATCAAATAAAAGGGACATGAGAGAGAGGACGGTGGAAAGGGAGAAAAAGGCTAAAATAGCCTTAACAAAAGCCATGGAAAGTGGAGGAAATGTGGAGAAATGGTTGCCCTGATGGGCTGAAACAAATCTAGGCCCTATAGAGGGATGAATCAAGCTCCCAAGGGATAGATTTTTAAAGATAAAAGAGAATAATAAGAGGGAATAGAACTCCACCCGATTTTAGCCATGTTTTGGAGGTTGTAGGAGCTTCAACCGGCGAGATTGGAGAGAGAGGGGGTTGCAAACAGCAATGGAGGGATGGACAGGCGTCGGTTTTAGTAAAAGAAGGGATTGGGAGTGGTTTGGGGATGAGTTTTGAGAGGTGGCAGCAAGAAAATGTAAAAGGGAGGGCGTGGGGGCATTTTTTGTGAAGGGAGTATGGTTTCCATGGGTTTTTGAGGGACAGACCGCATATGGGAGGGGTGCCCTACCCCATTTAGGGCGTGCGCCCAAATTCTAGATCAAGTGGGGCCCACCGGTCGGCGATGCCATCGCCGGACAAGTGGCAATCCGGCCACTCTGGCCATATGGGTCGGGTCCCCCCTGTCCTAGGGACTCCAGATATATATGGTCCCCACCCCAGTTCATTGTGGTTTGGCCTAGAGAGGCCCAAAACTCCATTTTGGGTGTTCCGGGGCCAGTCTGTAACCTAGAATAAACTTATACATCATGTAACATATGATTTTGGGGTAGGAGGAGCTAGCCCATCCAACTAACCCATCTGTTATGAAATATTTCAAAATTGGAATGGCTAAAAGGCCAATTTTCATGTATTTTTACTATTCATTATAAAATTTTACCTACGTATGATTTTATATCATTTTCACATTATTATTAATGACTAAGATGAAAATACTAAGAAATAATTGAAGAATGGGGTGTTGAGAGGAAGGATTCTGAAGGAATTGGGTGAAACGGGGTTTTTAAGCCCTAGCGATTGAGTGTAAGGGTTATGGTTGCCCCACAACCCAAGGATTTACATTTTCAAGTTTAGAATTCTTCTGAGAACGTCTCAACCCCGCCTACTAACAACCTGGAGGCCACTTAGGCCGCTTCACGCGACCATAGATGCGTTACGGACTCGATCAAACAATCGATATGAGTAGACTTCGTCTATTGGCGAAACCGGAGTCCTACGAGTGTTTCTAGACTTTTCTCGCACCCACCTAAGTCAAAGGAGCGACAACGTATGTCGCGTGTCCATAACCCAGGCCCAGTATAATCCAAATCATGCTCTGATACCAACTGTAACATCCCGAAAATCGAGGGTCGAGCAAAGACTCCACTCCCGAGTTCCAGAACATCATTTATGCAATATTTTTAATGATGGATGAATGTTGTTCATATTAGTACAGAAAACATGAGTGGAATTAGACCAAAACAACATATCATACTCCAGAGACAGTTAAATTAGCAAGCGGAAGAATGTAATAGATATATAAAGTATATGAACTGTTGTGGGTCTCCAGAGTGTGAACATGTTACCAGGTTAAACATATACATGTATACTCCAAAAATGATAAAAATAATATGCATGGGTGTATAAGAAAAAGGTAAAATACCAAGTATATTGGCATCTAATCAGTAACCCTATAATCCCGTCAATCAGAACCTGCATATAGGAGGGATCCTCCTCATCGTCATCAAGTCCGGCTCTGCTTCGCAAGCATCGCCATCATCTACAATTAAGATAGGAATTTTTTGGTGTGCGTAACACCGTCCCGTAACGTGGGTGTGAGTAATTAACTCAGTGGAATCATAGAGCAAAGATTAGCATGTTCTCAAATCAATCATGCGATAATAGTAAAGCAATTAATCAAACATTCCTAGATACTGTTGTTAATGCAATATGACATGACATGATGGATGCCCTCAACGACATTCTCCCTCATGCGGCACCATCTGCGTCTGCGGCATGCTTGCGTACCGCTCAGTACTCCACATCTTCCAGGCATATGTAATGTGATGTGAATATGATTACCAAGTTGTTATTATTCCTTTTCATACAGCAGGATTGAGAAACTAAGGTACTTCCCTTATATCAATCCCAATAAAGATCCTGTCTAAGGTCGTCACTCCTAGAAATCACATACGATGTTACATTTGTAGGTCACTCCAAGGGCTGTCAGGGCTGTTGCACGCACTCGTTGCTCCTCTCCCCCATCACCTTATCAATACATGCCTAATTATCCTTAAGACTGCATTAGGACTCGTCGCCCCCATGCGGTGTCAGGATAAACTCAAGATCACTACAAAGGGCTCGTCACCCATCAGTGTAGGCCGACAGCAAGAATATAGTGTCTCATACCACCATAATCTGCTCAGAGTAGGGTGCTCAATGGTCACTATGGGGAGGTTTGTGGCCCCAGCGTAGGCCGATAGCTCGACCACGGTATCCCATACCACCATGCCCGGCTCATGAGTCTTTATGGATCAAGGTACCATGGTTAACGGGGTTTCCAATGGTAAGTTCAGTACCCTAGGTTCAAGCAGTTATGACTCATACATGGTGAACATATAATGGCCAGTCGGGTTACTTGACGGGCTCAACTAGTACAAGTGCATCTCAAGCTGAGCGACATGAAGTGCATGAAACACTTCGTGTGGCCTAACCACTGCCGTCAACCCAAAACACAACTCGCGTTCATCGACGCATCCTTCGTGGAAAATAGAAACCAACCAAGATTTCGATCCATTACCGACTGCCTGGACTAGGTCATAGCCCCAAACATTTGTAAACAACATCAGTAAGCATATGAGAGTAGTAGAAATGAATATAAACAATACAAGCATGTTGATACATGTTATAACATACAACTTAAGCAAATAATCCCACACATACATTTCATATAAACAATGAAATCAATACATATAGCCAACATGATGGAAATTGTTTACATCAGCATATTACTTGAGAATTCAATCTCAAAACTCATACACAACACCATTTACTCAATACATACTAATACAAACATTTATACAAACACTTAGGCTACACACTTTAGTCTACATAGCGTATGTCGACTCAAAGTGCGCTTAAGGGCGAATCTCTTCGCCAAATCAATCATGCACGCATTCTTAATATTCTAACAGGATAAATAGCCATGGCAATTATTTCAGCAAAATATGAACGTATACTGTATTTCCTACAAATACCCAAAATGCCCTAAATCTCATATTTCCCGTACGTATACAAAATGAAAAATGGACAGCATGTTCTACATGTCAAACGGCGTTGCCGTCGATAATCTACTATTAAACGACATTGAAAGCTTTGAAATCAGTCAATCAAAGCGTCTAAGATTCGCACCTTTTTACCCTAGATGTGTATCATTCCGAACGAAGCGTATACGCTTCGTCTACGGTGAACAGGCGACCTAAAACACAAGATGTATAAACCACTTCGCTATTGGAATCAGCGTAACCTTAAATCAGCAAGTGTTTAAGGTTTTACTTACCTAGAAATGCGTTGAAATCACCGACAAAGTAATTGAGATGCGTTGCTTAAACATGTGAAGCGGTTGCAGAAAGTGGCAGAAAGATCACTCCCACACTCTCTCACAAACTCTCACTTTCTCTCTCACTCTAACTAGGGTTTCTAGCAAATTTGGATGGGTGAGATAAGTGAGGGTTTCAAACCCTTATATAAGCTAAAACCTTCCCAAATTAGGCTTGGGAACAAAGTTCACTTGAGGTATAACCAAATGGGAGCTGTTTCGATCCAGAAGGGCACTTCGGGATGTCCCCCGGCCGAACGCGGTCGGACTTAAGCTCATGGTCACTGGATGTTGCTCACACGAAGTTTTCAGACCAGAAGAGTTCGCAGATCGCACGTGGCGGTCCAATTTTAGTTCAGCGGTCATCTCACCTAGATCAGGTCTACAAGTCTCATGATATGAAAGAGAAATTTTTCCTGATCCGAGGGTGTAATTTGACTGAATTCTGATGGTCAGAACGCTTAATAATAACGCGCCAAGTCACGTGCCAGATTTGAATTAAAATTTTCAAATCTAACCCTTTTCTCACTCTCTTCACTCCAGGCTCAATGAAATAGCCTCTGAACGTCGGTTGACCTTAATTTTCGAAGTGATTGTCAAGTCCAGCCAAGCGGTCATAACGGTCTAAGATGGTAGATATCGGACTTTCGACGCGCGGTCTAGATCCAAGACAAAGTTTCAAAGGGTTCCCAAGAACAAATCGGTTTAGAGTTTGATCCTGAATTTTAGGGTAACATAGCATCAACGATTCTACAAGTTTTGGGTCTTGCAGAACGTATTTAAAGCGATCAGGGACAATTTTACAGCTACTCCAGCGTAGCGCTAGCTAACTTACGCTTAATTTCTAAAGAAATTTGGTTATAAGTGATTTCTTTGGCTTTGGAATTGATTCCTAAGAGTGATGTGGTTAACCCATTGCCTAAGGACGTCTAATCCCATCTTAGCAAAAATTTGGGGTGTTACACGTATCCTGTCGGTTGATGCATACATATATATCTCCTCTTCAAGGTCCCCATGAATAAAGACTGTTTTAACATATAACTGCTTTAGATGTAAGTCCTTTGTAGGCACTATACTCAAGACTATGCGAATCGTAGACATTTTCACCACAGGTGAAAATATTTCAGTGAAATCAATACCTGCCTTTTGTTGAAACCCTTTTACAACCAATCTGGTCTTATACCATTTCAAATCATCGTGCTCCTCCTTTAGTCTATAACCCCACTTGTTATGAAGAGCTTTCTTATCCTTGGGTAGAGTGACTAGCTCCCATGTATGATTAGACTCAAGAGAGCCCATCTCATTATCCATGGCCTTCTCCCACTTAACTCATGTATCTGACTGTAACGCCTTTTCAAAATACTCTGACTCACCATTATCTGTCAGCAGTAGATAATGTAAGGAGGGTGAGTATAGGACCATGTGTCTTCTCTCCCGAGTAGACCTCCTTATAACTGGTGTTTATGGCTCTGCCTCATAATGCTCCTGTACATGATCATCCTGTGGCACTGTAACACCCGTGTTCGGTAACTCTTCCAACTCTACGAATTCTTTTTTCTCGGCCTTATTTTCCTACACACTGTCCTTATGCATCACTTTTTTATTGAAGAATACATCCTTACTTCTGATGATTTTCCTATTTTCTGCATCCCAAAACCTGTAACCAAAATCATGCTGCCCGTAGCCTATAAACGTGCACCTCTCAGACTTCGCATCCAGCTTATTTCTATGCTCTGCATTAATGTGAACATATGAAGTGCGACCGAACACTCTGAGATGTGCAAGGTTCACTTCTTTCCCAGTTCACATTTCTTCTGGTAGCCCACCATCCAATGGTGCTGAGGGACTTCTATTGATGAGATATGCGGTAGTATTCACAGCATCTATCCAAAATGTTTTCGACAATCCTACATATAACCTCATGCTCCTGACGCACTTGAGGATGGTCCTGTTAATGAGCTCAGCCACACATCATTTTCTGATGTTTGATTCCATTTGCTGCACAATACTCCTCAAACCTCTTATCACAGTACTCTCCTCCATTATCAGATCTAAGACATTTTATTATTTTACCTGTCTCATTTTCTATCATAACTTTTCACTTCTTAGATATATTAAATACATCAGATTTGTGCTTTAAGAAATAGACCCACAGTTTTCTACTAGCATCATCAATAAAAGAAATAAAATAATGTGAGCCACCATGAGATAATACCTATGTCGGTCCCCACACATCAGTGCGTACAAGCTCTAACAGATGCGTCTTTGTAGCGCGTCTTGTCTTCTTGAAGCTTTTCCTCTTCTGCTTGTCATACACGCAGTCCTCGCAGAATTTCAAGTCAATAGACTTCAGCCCTAGTAGCTTTCCTTTTGACAATAGCACTTTCATCCCCTTCTCACTCATATGTCCCAATCTTTGATGATATAACTGCCCATTCACTCCAATTGATGTGATTACAAGTGAATTATATGATCCTAAAGTCACATATAAAGTACCTACCTTCTTGCCTCGAGATATCACTAATGCACCTTTTGTGATCTTCAAAGAATCACTGGTGAATGTCGTCACATAACCAGTATCAGCCAACTGCCCCACTAAGATTAAATTCCTTCTCAAACTCGGTACATGTCTGACAACCTTCAATTTCAAAGTCGTTCCGTGTTTCTGATTTATATGAACGTCTCCCTTTTCAACAATACTGCATGGCTCATTATCACTTAGGTAAACTCTTCCAAAGTCACCTGACACATAATTACGCAGAACTTCTTTACACTAAGTGGCATGAAATGAAGTACCCGATTCTATAACCTAAGACTCATTCTTCGCATCAAGAGATAAGATCAATGCCTCTGTGTCACTCTCATCAGATAGATTCACTAAATCCTTCCCACATTGAGAGCTTCCATCTTGTTTCTTGAGTGCCCTACAATCACATTTCATGTGCCCCTTCTTACCGTAATGCCAACACCCGTCTTTGTCTTTCGGTCCCTTGGACTTCTTCATTGACTTAGAACGTCCGTGTTTATTGCCTCATTTGTTCAACGATATTCCTCTTCCTTCAACGTTTAGAGCATTCCTTGAATCCCCTGAAACTCCTGATGCCTTTCTTATAGATTCTTTGCTGAGAATTAGACTGGCCACATCATCAAATTTTAGCTTTGTCAGCCCTGAAGAATTACTCACAACAATCACCAAACCATCCCAACTATCTGGCAAACTGGACAAGATTAATAATGCCCTGACCTCATCCTCAAAAACAATGCCATCAGATTTCAACTGGCTTGTGACTGTATTGAACTCGTTTAGATGTTCAGCCACGCTCCCACCATCTGACATCTTTATGTTGAATAGCTGTTTTATAAGATGAATCTTGTTGGACGCTGAGGGTTTATCATACATGGTGGCTAGGGCTTCCATTAATTATTTTGTAGTTTTCACCTTAGATATATTGAAGGCGATGCTCTTAGACAAAGAAAGTTGGATCGTTCCTAAAGCCTTCTTATCCACTAAAAATCATTCATCATCTATTATCTTTTCTGGTTTCTTCTCTTTTCTTCCTAGAAGAATATAGAGGTCCTTCTGATACAGATAATCCTCCATTTGCATCTTTCAGAAGAAAAAGTTTAAACTATCAAACTTCTCAATTCTAGTCTTCCCTTCTTCTGTCATCGCTCCCAATAGAACTAAGCCAAAAGCTCTGATACCAGTTGTTGCGCAGCACGCCAACAATGCAGTGAACTGAGATCCAATCTCCGGTCTCACCCACAAACGATAAACAGGAAGAAATATAAACTAGAAAAGAATAAAAGTAATCTAAACAAACCACAAGACAAGATATACGTGGAAAAACCCCAACAAGGGTAAAAAAGCACGGATGCAAGCTTCTACTATGAAGAAAAAAGAAGATTACAAGGCAAAATACTAACCTCTCCCTTGAAAATATATAGAAAACCCTTTGCCCACACCTTAGAATTAATTTTTCATCCCTAGAAAAGCCCTAGGGACACCTATTTATAGTTTAGACAACTTTCCTTTCGCACCTTGTGAAAACCGACTCAAATTTTCACAGTCCGCATCAAATTCGGATACGAATCTGCGTAACCACGACTGGTCGTGTAGCCTGTACGACCTATTGAGAGGACCCCACGACTGGTAGAGCACCTCGAGTCCCAAAATTTGATGCTCGCTGGACTTTGAGTTGAGTCAGTCCACAACTGGTCACGACCGGTCGAGTGGGCTCCACGACCAGTCGAGCCTTAACCGGTCGAGCACCTCGAGTCCCAAAATCTGATGCTTGCTAGACTTTGAGTTGAGCCAGTCCATGACTGGTCACGACCAGTCGAGTGGGCTCCACGACCGGTCGTGCGTGGCCCCAGATGTGGCTCTACTTCTCAACATGGTCTTACTAGAATCAAGTTGGATGTGCTAGAACAAGCACATCTATGAATTTGAAGAAACACCAAACCAAACGCACTCAGGAGACACCATAAAATCCCATTTTCTTTCCTTTTCAGGTGGGTTTTCACTTTTCACAAGACCTTAACCGCATGAAATGGTTATGTATAATGAAGTCAACGACAATCACATGGATGCCTAAGATTGAAAGAAATCAAGCTAGAAAGTTCAATGTAAGGGCCTAACATGCATTATAGTTTTCGACAACATAATTTTGTGATTGGTTATCCATTTTGTGTGTATAATATGTTGTTGGAAAGCTATCAATGAGCTCTACATGCTAGCCAATGCCAAAGGTAATTCGGGCCTTGAACGATTTTCTAAAATAAGACCATTTTAGGGATTATTTTTTAGTTTTAAGTTAAATTTTTAATAAGTTTTATTTTTTGTTATTTTAGGGTTTGGAGTCCTAGAATGGCTTAAAGTCCCCATGTGAGTCATGGGAAATAGTTTTAAGTTATTTTAGAAGTTGTTTATTTACTATTTCAGGAAAATTTCGAATTTAGGGTTTAGAGCTTATATAAGTCATAAGTCATATGAAAGGGCTTTATATTGAGACTTTTCATCAATATTATCAAGTTTGTTTCTCATTATTGAGATTTTCTCTTCCCTTGTGGATTCAAGGACTACGCTTGAGAAGAAGATGGTCTTCTTTTCTCTTTCTCCATACCCTGCTACATTATTTGGTATCAAGAGCTACTTTCTTCCACTTTTCCACTATGCACTCGCTACGCCTGTTGGGATTAGAGTCTTTCTTTTGGGTCATGTGTCTAACAGCAGATCCGGTGACGACGATCCTGTGGGCAGTATTCCAGATTTTCAAGCATTATAGAGATGAAGTTTGAGGCCTTTCAATAGGAATTTCTACGATCAATGTAGGAGATGAAAGTGTTGATCATTATGTTGACCAAGGTCATGGATCACACATAATTGTAGCGACAAATGGCTCATGACCTTCAAAGGGGCTCTGTCAGTCACTTTATGCTCAAATAACCATGCCATACCATGGGATACAAGCCTACAAAGGCAATGTTAACTCAAGGAGCCAAATGCTTTTTGGTCAATCTAATATTGATTCATCTAGAAGAAGTTTCAATTAAGTCAAAACATTAGTTGATGGATGGCCCAATAGAAAAGATTGACGTATCGGTGATTATGGACTAATCGATCATAAAGGAGGCAAACACTTTCACAGTCATCACAACAAAAGATCAACACCCTTCTACCCTATTCACAATTACCAAAGTGAATAGATCGAAAGCTGTTAGTGATGGCAGCAACAGCGTGACCAGTCAATGTGACTCAAGAGCAACCAATCACAAATCCATTTTTACAAAAGAGGTAGAAGTCGACACCTCATACATGAAGAATTGCAAGAAAATGGAAGGTGAGGTCTCGTTTTCCAAAGTTTCTTCATAGGTAAAAAATTTAATTTTGACGTTTAGGTCTTCACCACCAATTGTTATCAAAGACAAATAAGATAAGCTATAAAGGCAGGTCAGTTACTAGCATTCTAAACTTGGGGACGAGTTTAATTTTTACAAGGATGATCACATGAAAGGCTAGGATTGAAAGAAAACGGCTTAAAAAGTTGATACAAGGGTTTAGCACACATTATAGCTTTTGACAGGCATAAGTTTGAACTTGGTTATCTGTTTCAAGCATATAATATGTTATTGGAAAGTTATCAACAAACTCTACGTGATGATCAATGTCAAAGGTCATTAGGTTCTGAATGGTTTTCCAAAATAAGATTGTTCTAGAGAGTTACTTTTTAGTTTTAAGTTAAATTTTACTATTTTTAATAAGTTCTGATTTTACTATTTATATAATATTTTAGAATTTGGAAAGAGTTTGAATTAGTTTAGAAGGCATTTACTGTTTTTAGTAAATTTACAATTTTAGCAGGTAAGTTTTACTATTTTGGAAAGTTACGAATTTAAGATTTAAAGCTTATATAGTCATGAAATAGCTTTGTATTTAGATATTTTATCAATAATATCAAATTTATTCCTCGTTTTTATATATTTTTTCTCTTTTCTTGTGGATCTAATAGCTACACTTGAGAAGAAGACAATGATCTCTTTCTCTTCCTCCATGTCCAGCTACATTAGAGGAATTTATTGATGGTGAAGCCAACTGCAGTCCGTAATGACAGCAGCTAGGCAATGCAACTCCAATGACAACAATGGTCAATGATCGGTGTAGAGGAAATCAGATGGTGCCAATCGGTTGTGATCTGAAAACTCTCTGATACTGAGTTGCAATATCAAGAAAAAAGCTTGATTGGAATGAGACTTCTCACGTTGCAACACACATTTCTTACGACAGTACACACGGTTTAAGATGGAAAGATGAATACACCTCTGTAAGCATAGCACACTAGGAAATATCCCACACCTTTCATATGCAAGTACATTTTATAGATTTCACAGCACTTCTTTCTACGTATAGAAAGTAAAGATTCACCACACTTTTCGAGTTATGGTTTCTCATCCACTGTAAACCTTGGATACACGCATGCAATTTAGACCGTCCAATGGTGCACGTTCAATGTACATGTGGACCATACAGATCTGACCAGAATAGTTTGTGGGCCATAGCACATAAATGGTGGGACCACCCAGGGAATGGCCCCTGAATTGCACACATGCTAACACCTAATTAGCAATTATTGGGAGAGTATGAATTGGATTACTACACTCACAAATAAGCATATGAAGGCAGTGATTTTTTGCCACCATCGTATAAGGAATATTTTCTCATCCACCATAAATGTTGGGTATATACATGTTAATTGATGCAGTCCAAATCATATGTTCTATCAATATGTGCAGGGAATCTCTTTATTCAATCATAATATCTTATTTATAAGATGTGGCATGATTGCCTAGCTGACAGGATATCTTTTCTTTTGAGTCATATGATATTCAAGCTGCATATGACGCTTGATACTCAAGTAGTCAGAAATTATACACGTGCAGTATATTAACTCAAATAAGCTGACTAGATTGTGCAGCCCACTGTCACCACGACACGATTCCAATATCAGATTGGTTGAACAATCCTAACCTATGATTCATATGCACCTATTTTCACATAAATAGAATCATCGGATGTTTTTCATTTTTAACCATCCAATAAATGTGCACCAATCCAATAAATCAAATAAGCGTTGTTTTTAATTCACAAAACATCTACAGCACTGGTACCATAATTTGGATGGTTTAGTCTAACTACTTGTTCGCCATGTGTGCAATTTCTAAGTAATTCTAAGTTCCTAAGTATCATCCATACAGTCTGAAAGTTTCCCTCTTCTTCTTTTTTGCCTGTTTGGAAGGCGCCTAAAAATGAGTTCATCTCATTTTAGTTACATGTGATGATGTAAGGTTAAGGGGTCGTTTGGCACCATGGATTTGGGGGGATTTCAAACCCCCGAGTTGTTTGGCACCATAAAGTAGATGAGGATTTCAAATTCATAGGGTTTCAAATCCCCTTAAAGAGAGGGTTTGAAATCCTCGGTGAGAGCTTGGATTACATCTAAAATCCTTAATAGAGTTGCATATGTAATATGTGTGTCACTACACTATTAAACTATTGGGCACATGGCCCACTAATGATATCCCAAACAACTAGATTATCAATTGCATCACTATAATTACTTTAATATAATGATCAGCATCTTCCAAACATTATCCATTTAAATCAATGGTTAAAAATTGTTGGTTAGTCACTCGGACATAATCTTGTGCTTGTGGCCCATTCGAGACTTGGAATTTCATCATTTTTGGGCAAAGTATATATTTCAGCAGCCTTATTACAACCATTGTGTTAAACATTATATACATTCACTAATTAGAGATATTAAGTTGATTTAC
Source organism: Magnolia kwangsiensis (assembly GCA_037074715.1). Taxonomy (NCBI): domain Eukaryota; kingdom Viridiplantae; phylum Streptophyta; class Magnoliopsida; order Magnoliales; family Magnoliaceae; genus Magnolia; species Magnolia kwangsiensis. Next base: position 111,235,713 of record CM073573.1, on the reverse strand, counting down.
TAATTAAATTCAAACCCCCATGAATATACCATGCATAGCTATTTTTGGATTAAAGTTGATTCTCAATCCAGGGTGCCAAACACAATAGGAGGATTTCAAATCCACAGGGTTTCGAATCCAAGGGGTTCTGAATCCATGCTCCCAAACGGCCCCTAACTAATATGAGATGAATGTTTGCCAAACAGGGTTTTTTTTTTTTCTTCTTCTTCTTTTCTTTTCTAAAATGGGAAATGTTATTTCCAAACACTGCTACTCAAACAAAAACATAAATGCCTCGGGTTGCTGAAGTGGCATGTGTGGGATCCATTCTTGGATGGTCCTTTAGTGAATGTCTTATACTAAATATTAGGCTGGCCCTTTCATCTTAGTGGCATTGTGGATTGTCCATCCTTTGATACATGCTTAGTGCAACTGAAAAATGAGCTAACTGGATTTTTGGGCCAAGGAACATTCACTAGAATGTTACCCAGCTATGGTGGTTCACATGTTATGACAGGCACCATATATGTGGGCTCTTCTTCTACATTGAGATGCCAATGGAGAGCAATTTAGGTGCTTAAGTTTCCTAAACCAAGAACAAAACCTCTGGAAATCAAATTTATGTTAAGAAGGATAGAGGGGGGGAAAATCAAAGGTAGAAATGTTGCTGAGGCTTATTACTTATATCAGTTTAACAAGGAATAGACGAGAGGAAATTAAGGCTGTTGTGATTTTTACAGTAAAAGGAAAGAAAGCAGGCATTTTTACCGTAAAATTCCTCAGAAGTTGTGAGTTTACCCAGTAATGCATCGGCGAACTGAAATTCCAAAGAAGTGCTTTCAGATGTTGAATGGCCAAAATGCCCTCATCTTCTTTTTTCTCCAAGAACTGTTGAAGTCTAAGAATTGTGGGGTCCAGGTTTTGTGTGTTTGATGCCTATCCCGTATAACAGATGCACTCCACCTTGATGATTGGGTGAAATAACAATTAGGCCAATCCAATCATTATGTGGGGCCTCTCGTGAAATTAGATTTTTAGTGGTGTTTTTTTTTTTTTCATGGTGTGGCCCACCTGATGTTAGGATCAGCTTGAGTTTTGGTTATTTTGAATCTTTGATCATTATGCTAGGATGCATCTATTGGACAGGTTAGATTGTTGGGAATTTTGACCTGCGGAATCACATAGATGTATATTTAGGATAGCAATTCAATGGCACCAAGCACACACAAGAGAACTCAGATTTAACGTGGAAAATCCTTACAGAAAAAAAATCACGGCACAAAGCGATAGATCTCCACTATGAAAACAAAAATTACAAAGAGAGAGGACTTACCCTATTCGAACAACCTCGAATCTCACCCTTACTACACCTTTTAATTTTCCTAGAAACCCTTTAGAAAGCTTTCTCATCTTAGAAAAAACCCTACAAACACCTATTTATAGTTTAGGCAACTTTCCTTCCGCATCCCAGTTGTGAAAGGACAGATTTCCACAATCTGCAAAATCGTGGAACGAATCTGCGTAACCTACGACTGGTCGAAGGGGAGCTACGATTAGTCGTACTACGATTGGTCGAACAATCCATACGACTGGTCGAAGGGTCCTGACATGAAAAAACTGAGCTCGCTAGACTTCAAGTCGTGCAAGCCACGACCAATCGAGCAGCTCCTACGACCGGTCGAAGGTCCCCATGACCGATCGAGCAACACCATAATCATATTTAAAACATCTCCTAACAATCTCCACCACGTCTTCAATTTTTAACCGTGTAGCTTCTTGACCTCTTCTCTTATTTCTGTATCTCATTATAGCTTCTTGTGTACACTATGTCCTTCTTTTACGCCATCGCCAAGCTCAGAGAAGTTTCACAGAACTTGAACATCTCTACAGGAACGATCTAGGAGAGCATGTCCGTCGGATCAGAATCCACGTGCCCAACCAACCTTGCTCCTGTCTTCTTAAAAAGGAAAGATGTAATCTTTTTTCCATCTCACCGCTACCCAATATTATTTGTCGGGGTGCTTGCTCATAACACTGATAGCCTGTGAAATAACCGGTCTAATCCAGACCTTGGCATACACTGCCAACTGTATTCGAATAAGGGTCATGAGATATTCTTCTTTTTCTCATTTGTTTTAGGATAAATCCTGAGGAAAACTTGAGGATAGATACGTAGGGAATGCTCTCCGGCTTTACCTGTCCCATCACATCTTTGATCAATACCTGCACATAAGGTATTCCTCCTGTGATTACCAAAGCCTACTCCTCCTTCAGTCTCAATGCCGAGAACCATCTTTGCAGCCCCCAATCTTTCATCCTGAATGTCCCACTTAACCGAGTCTTCAGTACATTGATTTCAGATATGTCATAATTGGCGATCTACATGTCATCAATTCCTGACTCACCATGAAGGAATCATATCACTGCCTAGGCGACAGGTCGAATCATGACCTCCTACAAAGTCTTTTCTTAGCCCATTTAACTTCGAACCACTCTGGTTTCTTCATGTAGAACTGCTCTTCACTTTCCCTTATAGAAGTACAGACTCCACATCCATCTTTCCAACTCAAGACCACATTAGCCAACTAGTGTCAATCACGAATCTAATAGACACCAGCTATATCGTCGACGTGAATATCTCTGAGAAGTCGATCCCTTCTCTTTGAGTATAATCCTTCGCTACCAACCTTGTCCAGTATTTATGTTGTATCCTCCTGAAGATCCACATGTATCCAACCGCTATCCGGCCCATTGGAAGCTCCACCGGCTCTCATATGTCGGTCTGGTATAACGAATCCATCACATCGCCCATAGTCACCTTTCACTTCTCAGCACCAGGCTCACCTAGAGCCATCTGAATAGAAGATGAATCCTCCTACGATATTGGAGTCGTCCATGTACCTCGCCGATATCCTGCGATCATGTCGTGTGATTCTTCTCACAGGTGGCTGCTCTACCTGCTCTGTATCCCTGTCCGCGCGTCTTAGCCTTCCTGCCCTGCTCGCTCATGTGGCCATGCCCATCATGCCACACATGTGCAAAAGTGGAATCCGTTACATCCACTGCAGCTCCACTGTTTGAAGTGCTCCCAATCAACTTGTATAAGTTACTGAGTCGTTGCGCTTTTATGATTATCCGTGCCCCCTTGGATACTTTAAGAGCACCATCAATACCTGTGTACTTGTATCCTTTTTCCTCAAGCACATTAAGAGAAATTAGATTCTGCTTCAAATCGGGAACATGCCTCACATTTGTTAAGGTACGCTCCACCCCATCAAACATCCTGATGCACACTGAACCAACAACCACAACATTACAGGCAATGTTATTGCCCATAAATACCTGTCCACCATCGTACTCCCTGTAGCTGGTGAACTAACTCTGATGAGGAGTCATGTGAAAAGATGCCCTGTGTCTAGCATCCACTCGTCCTTACGATCATCGTATGACCGTCTGAGCGAAGACACAGATAAAACATCACCATCACATCCATCTGACGTGGCAACATTGGCCTCCCTGCATGAAGCCTTAGAATCTTCCCTTTTCGATTTAGGATTTTCACAATCCTCTTCACATATCCTTCCTTCCTACAGTTCCAGCACTTTACCTTTCCTTTGCCCTTACCCTTGGATTTGGATCTAGAACCTGAAGAACCTGTACCTTGTCCAGAATTTTTACTCACTGTAAACAATGCATATCAGAAGATGTCCCTATGTCACTGTATAGTTGTCATAAAGCCTTTCCTTAAAGGGCTAAGATAACGGTGTTGACACTCAGGGTTTTATTCATGCTGCACATAGTGTCCTTGAATGACTTATAAGACGCCGGAAGAGAATTTAGCAATATACATGCTTGTTCTTCATCTTTCATTACTTCGTCCATATCCAGTAATTTGTAAACTAATTTATTAAAGTTGCTGATGTGAGCCTCCAGATCTCCACCCTCTGCCATCTTGAAGTTATACCACTGCCGCTTCAAGTGCAGGCGATTTTCAGAAGATTTTTTCACATAAACATCCTCTAACTTCGCCCATAACTTAGCTACAATTTTCTCCCTCATGACGTTGTAAAGAACCTCATCGGTGAGACATAAACGGATCGATGATAAGGCCTTCTTATCAAGAGCATTCCACTCAGCATCAGTCATAGTAAACTTTCGCTCCTCAAGAGCACCATCTTCACCTTACTTGATTATGGAACTCATCATCTTGATTTTTCATAACTCAAAATTATTTTTTCCTGAGTACTTCTCAATCTCACACTTAGCGCTCACCATTATTATTAATCCCTCAGATTCAGATATGTGCCCCAACGATCGCTCTGATACCAGTTGTTAGGGATTTTGACCTGCGGAATCACACAAATCTATATCTAGGATAGCAATTCAATGGCACCAAAGACACTCAAGAGAACTCAGATTTAATGTGAAAAATCCTTGCGGGAAAAAAACCAGGACACAAAGCGACAGATCTCTACTATGAAAACAGAAATTATAAAGAGAGAGGACTTACCCGATTCGAACAACCTCAAATCTCACCCTTACTACACACTTTAATTTTCCTAAAATCCCTTTAGAAAGCTTTTCCATCCTAGAAAAAATCCTAGGAACACCTATTTCTAGTTTAGGCAACTTCCCTTCCGCATCCTGGTTGTGAAAGGACACAGATTTTCGTAATTTGCAAAATTGCAGAACGAATCTGCGTAACCTAGGACTGGTCGAAGAGGAGCTACAACTAGTTGTACTACGACTGGTCGAACAATACCTACGAATGGTCGAAGGGTCCTGACATGAAAAAACTTAGCTCGCTGGACTTCGAGTCGTGCAAGCCACGACCAGTCGAGCAGCTCCCACGACCGGTCGAGCAACACCATAATCAGATTTAAGATATCTCCTAACATAGATGTCATGCATGAGCCCCACCCTTTCTTGATGTTACTGCCATTTAGAGGTAAAACAAGCCAAATTGTGCCATTTCTAACTCCTGAAATGAACCTTCCTGTGATCTTGGTTCCTCTGGACATTCATTGGTAAAATTAGAGTTACCAAGCAAATTTCGCAGTGATAATCCGAAGAAAGTAAAAGAAACTAACCTGACAATTTCGAGCTTATTTAGGCTGTTGTTGCAGATGCTCACAGGAGAATTCGTCCCCTCATTTTGTGATGACAGAAGGTATGTGTTGGATTTTATACCAATCATCTCCATCGCTCTTCCGAAGCTTGAGTAAGAATCGCCTGGGCATATTGACCAGCTCCAATTCTCTGAGGCTACTCACATGGCGCAATCCTTCTGGAAGTATCTTCAACTGTCCACAACTATTAATCTCTAACCGTTTTAGGCTCGTGACTGCTCCTTCCTCCACTTTCCACTCCTGCAGTTCACCCAAGCCCTTGAGTTCTAAGCTTTCGAGTAGGAGAAGCCCTCCCATGGAGCAAACCATTTCCTTCCCCACGAATGAATCTATATGCAACCTAAGAATCCGAAGGCTACATAGCTTCTCCAGCATTGGAAATGGATCTTGCCTCAATTCGCAAAGCCTCGGAACAACTTTGTGAGGTTTGGTGGGAGTTCACATAAGTCTTGAAGCCTTGCAATTCTTCCATCCAAATACAAATTATAAAGATGAATGTGAGACAATAATGGTACCAATGACCCGATTTGGCCTCCTTACCACTCCTTCACCCGCAGTGACTGGAGATGTTCCAATCCCCTAACAGAGTCTAAGAAACCAGGCTGACTGAAATCGCCGAATATTCCCAACTTCGTAAGATAAACTAACTTGCCCAAACTATCCTTTGCCCAACTGCTGACTCTGAGTTTTGATAGAGTTTGGAGGCTGCTCATGCATTTGAGTCTTGGATGCCCAGCGAACTTAGACAAATAACCCATATGTAGATGTATCAATTGTTTCATCTTTTCCATTGTAATTGGTAAGATGAGGATTTTTAGACCTCTTAGATCCAAGGTTTGCAGATTGAAGAGGCCTCCTATGGATGAAGGAATTTCGTTTAAGTGGTTCTCCCTGAGCCCCAGGTATCTCAAATTGATTAGCTTTCCTATTTCATCTGGTAAGGATAATACTCAAGCACCTTGGAGATCCATCACCCTAAGCAGTTTAAACCTGCCTAGATTTTCAAGTCCAAGATCTTCCTTCTCTGGTGTGAAGCACAATATCGAACGGATGCATGGAATGGTGTGACTTTCAGAAACACATTCTTGAATCCCATGGTGAATGGCAATTCAGCGCGCTTTAAATGAAGACTGTAAATTAATTGGTAAGATGAGGATTTTTAGACCTCTTAGATCCAAGGTTTGCAGATTGAAGAGGCCTCCTATGGATGAAGGAATTTCGTTTAAGTGGTTCTCCCTGAGCCCCAGGTATCTCAAATTGATTAGCTTTCCTATTTCATCTGGTAAGGATAATACTCGAGCACCTTGGAGATCCATCACCCTAAGCAATTTAAACCTGCCTAGATTTCCAAGTCCAAGATCTTCCTTCTTTGGTGTGAAGCACAATATCGAACGGATGCATGGAATGGTGTGACTTTCAGAAACACATTCTTGAATCCCATGGTGAATGGCAATTCAGCGCGCTTTAAATGAAGACTGTAAATTAATCGAATCAGGGACATGAAGAAATTTGTCTTCCCTCGCTTCTGAAATGGAATGATCTCATAGAAGATCGTGGATGCGACAGGTTTTGATTCCACCGCGGGAGTTCCTCCCTACTGCTTGAATCAAGCTTCTATGGATCAACTCCTGTAAGTAATCTTTTGCAACTTCTTCCATTGTTTCCTCTCCTCTCTGTTGTATGAAACCCTCCACAATCCATAACCGGATCAAAACCATAGCAGAAATCTCAGAGTTTTCTAGGAAAACACCAAAGTAGAGAAAGCATGATTTCAGGTAATAAGGTAAATCATTGTAACTCAGTGCTAGAATTCTTGAAATCTGATTTTCACCTTCTCTCAATTGCCAGCTAACACTTTTAAGTACTTTTGCCCATTCATTTGGAAACTTCTCTTTTCTTGATAAGAGGCCTCCCAAGACAACAATAGTGATAGGTAAACTGCCGCATTTTAACACAATTGATTTTCCCAACTCTTCCAAATCTGACGGGCAGTTGTGACCAACATTTCTTGGGAATGTCTTCTTACATAGTAACTCCCAACACTCTTCTTGTCTTAAGAACTAAAGTTCGTGGGGAATACTCTCAGCATCTGCGTGCAACGCCACAGCCTTGTTGCGGGTCGTGAGAAAAATTCTGCTTCTGTCCATCCCTTCCGGCAAGGCAGCTTCCAGACCTTCCCAAGCATCTGTGCTCCATATATCATCAATCACCAAAAGATATTTCCCGTTTCTCAGGTACCTGAATAGATTATTTCGCAAAGCTTCTTCACTTCTTGTGTCAATCTCCTCTCTTGTGAGCACCTTAAAGGATTTTATAAGTTCATGAAGAAGTCCTCTCACTCTGTATTTTTCAAATACATAAACCCAACCATGAAAATTAAAATGCCTTTTAACATAATTGTTGTTGTAGACTTTCTTAGCAAGAGTGGTTTTACCTATCATACCCATAACGACAATTGAAATAATCGATCGCCGAGCCTCTCCACCGATCAGCCGCCTCACGAGTGTTATAGCATCATCTTTGAAGCCCATCACATCTGCTTCGACTATGGGAGCCCTTTTCTCCCTCAACGATAGATCTTCATGCCAAGAACTTGAAGATGCTCCTGCTTATTGTACGCCTTCAATGCCATACTTGGATTTGTTTGCGGAAATCCTATCTACCGTTGTGTTGATCTCCTCAATCTTCTTTCTTAATTCATGCCGAAGTTTTACTAGCTTGGGGGAAGCTATATATTTTCTCCAGCCATGTTGTTGCTGGTGGTGGCGCTCGACCTTGAGGATGAATGTATTGATTACGTCCTCGGCATCATAAGCAACATCTCTTATTTGGTCCACCAGATTTTCACTCTCTCATTTTCTTTGTGTTTCTCATCAGCATCCATTCGAGTTCGCTCTAAAGCAACTTGACTTGCTCATTGACTCCAATGAGAAAATTGGCTTCTTTTTCAAGTAGCTCACTCAATTTCATTAGGAAAAATGTCACAATGCTTTCAGCCATTTCTGCTATGTATCTTTTGCCTCTCCCCTCCAAATATGCACTACAAAGTCGGTCTTTCCATTAGTAACATGACAATGACTAGTCTCATCTCTTGCATTCTTATTAGACAAATTTAGGACTGTGGACCCCACCTTTTATCCAGCAATTTTTACAAAACATTACAAACTTAGTTCCCTTTGAAGATGAGCGCTGACGCTCCTCCATCTGAGAGTTGTACGAACGACTCAAAAGATATCAAAGTTACATGGCCCCACAACTATGTATTTATTATATCCACAACGGGATGGAGATTTTTTCCTCATTGGTGGAATCAATGAAATCAAATGGGATTCGATATCATCGATAATTGCAGGATTTTTCAATCCTGATCGCTGGACTATTTTTTTGTCCTGTTGATATGATCGAGTGACCTTTCGATCATATCGAGGATGTTATCGAGAGTGTCTCGATGGCATCGATAATTGATGGAATTTTACCCCTGGTTGCTGGACAGTTTTGGTCCTGTTCCGATATGATCGAGAGACTTTTAGATGGCATCGACGCTGTTATCGAGAGACCTTCGATATGATTGAAGAGTTCCGCAGATGCGATTGCAGAAACGCAGATTTTACGAATTTTATTTCCTACTTGGGTTCTACCTCTTTCTATTCTTATATAAAGAGGTATATCTGGGATTAGGGTGTATTCCAGGGTATTCTAGGGTTTTCTAAAGCTTTGCAAGGGTTTGCTAAAGGGCTTAGGGTTGTGAGAGAGAGAGAGAAAGAGAGAGAGGAAGCTTGCGGAAGGGAGGCTATGCTCGTAGAGGTGATCTACCATATCTCAGCGCTTTCACGTCCTTGTAATCTGTTAGATCTCTCCGTCTTCTTTGTTTCTCTTACTGTTTATCTGCTCCTGCATGAGTGAAGAAGGTTTGATCCAAGCGGTGTGTGCTTATGATCGGTTGTAACATTCTGCTTTATAGTGGATTGTTGATCTGGACGAGGTTCCGTGGTTTTTACCTCTTTGAGGGTTTTCCACGTAAAAATCCCTGGTGTTGTGTGATTAATGCTTTGATTTACTTCATTGCTTTTATTATCCCATAATTCTAGTTTGTTCTGGAGGGCTAGATCCTAAGGTTTTGTGCAAGGCCCCCAACAAAGTGGTATCAAAGCTAAGTTCATTGAACGGGTATGATCGGTTTGGAATCATGGAAGGTGGCTCATCAAGGATGATCAGACTCAATGGTTTTAACTGAACCATATGGAAGGCTAAGATGGAAGACTTGCTTTATTGCAAGGACCTATATTCTCTAATTTTAGGCATATCAGCAAAATCCAAGGATATGACTGATGATGATTGGAAGAAGTTGGACCGAAAGGTGGTGGGGTTTATTAGACAATGGCTGGATGATTCTGTGTTCCACCATGTGTCCACGGAAACCTCAGCCGCTAGCCTGTGGCTGAAACTAGAAGGGTTGTATGAGAGGAAGACAGCCGGTAATAAAATCTTTCTGATAAGGCGACTTGTGAATCTCAAGTTCAAGGATGGTGGTTTTGTGGCCGAACACATGAATGAGGTCAACAATATAGTGAACCAGCTCTCCGTTATGAAGATGGTCCTGGATGATGAATTACAGGCTTTACTATTACTTAGTTCATTGCCTGACAGTTGGGAGACATTGGTGGTGTCTCTACGTAACTCCGTACCAGATGAAAAGCTATCTATGGAATAGGTTACTAGTTGTCTCTTCAATGAGGAGACAAGGAGGAAGTCTCAGGGATCTACTCATCAAGAGGCCCTTGTGACACAGGAACTAGGGAGAGGAAAGAACAGGAAGGGCGGTAAGGCCCGAGATAAATCAAGAGGCAAGTCGAGTAATAGAAATGATGTTGAATGCTGGAACTGTGGCAAGAAGGGCTAGTACAAGCATGAATGTCGTAAGAATAAGAACGACAAGAAAGGAAAAGGAAAGGAGAAGGAAGATGAATCAGATTCTACTGCGGTCGCTTCAGATGGCGACATTATTATTATTCTTTCAGCAGATCATGATGTTTGTCTCATGGCTACGAGTCAGGACACCGACTGGGTGATTAACTCAGGAGCTTCTTTTCACGTGACTCCACGTAGGGACTTCTTCACAAGCTACAAGTCAGGTGACTATGGGACCGTGAAGATGGAAAATTCTGGCGTATCGAAGATCGTAGGGGTCGGTGATATTTGTGTGAAGACTGATGTGGGCTGTACATTGGTTCTCAGGGATGTGAGGCATATCTCAGACCTTCGCCTCAACTTGATGTTGACGGGAAGGTTGGATGATGATGGCTATGAAAGCCGATTTATTTGTAGGCGCTGGAAGCTCATCAAGGGTTCGTCGATCATAGCCAGAGGAAAGAAGTGTTGCACCCTTTACAAGGCAAGTGTCAGTGTGTGTAAGGGTAGGTTGAACACAGCGGAAGATTCAACTATAGACATGTGGCACAGGCGTCTAGGCCACATGAGTGAAAAAGAGCTTCAGCTACTAGAGAGGAAGCGGCTCCTTCCAAACATGACAGGTACACCTCTCAAAACCTATCTTGATTGTTTATCAGGGAAACAACATAGAGTTTCATTCGTTAAAACTGCTTCTCATGTTAATAAAGTGCGTGCATTAGATTTGGTTTATTCTAATTTTTGTGATCCTAAGAGGACAAAAACCTTGGGTGGGACATTATATTTTGTTACTTTTATAGATGATGCATCTAGGAGGGTTTGGGTTTATACATTGAAATCCAAGGATGAGGTCTTTGGTGTGTCTAAGTTGTTTCATGCTATGGTCGAGAGAGAGACAAGTAGATCATTGAAGTGCATCCGCACTAACAATGGTGGTGAATACATTGGTGACTTTCATGAGTACTGTAAGTCCCTAGGTATACGACATGAACATACGGTTCCCAAGACCCCCCAGCATAATGGTGTAGCTGAGCGAATGAATCGTACCATTGTTCATAGAATCAGATGCATGTTATCCTATGTGAAATTGCCCAAGCCGTTCTGGGGAGAAGTAATGCACACAACGGTGTATCTAATAAACAGGTCTCCATCAGCCCCGTTGAATGGAGAAGTACTCGAGAAGGTGTGGACTAGATAGGATCCATCGTACAGTCATCTCAAGGTGTTTGGATGTAGGGCATCCGTTCACATACCAAAAGATGAGATGTCTAAGCTCGATATGAAGATCAGGCAGTGTGTGTTCTTGGGATACGGTAATGAAAAGTTCAGTTACAGATTGTGGGATCCGACCGAGAGGAAGCTTGTCAGGAGCAGAGATATGGTTTTCTTTGAAGATTAGTGTATAGAAGACATTGGTAAGCCAGAGAAGAACAAGCCTAGTTCAGATGAGCTAGAGGACATGGATCTGGTTATTCCTCCCATGGTGCCTGATGACGGGAGAGTACAGCAAGGTGCAGAGGACGAGGGAGTTCCTACAGAAGATGGACCGGGAGAGCAGCCCCCACTTGATCCACCTGTTGAACCACAGATGAAGAGGTCATCTAGGGACAGGACGCCGTCCAAGAGGTACTCGCCATATGAGTACATTATGCTGACTGATGGGGGAGAACCAGAAGACCATTCTGAGGCCCTAGCTGATGAGCATAAGGAGGAGTGGTTGAAAGATATGTAAGAGGAGATAAAATCCTTGCATAAGAACCACACCTATGACATGGTGAAACTGCCTAAGGGCAAGAAAGCTTTGAGCAACAAGTGGGTGTTTAGAAAGAAGGTTGAGTAGAAGAATTCACAGACTAAGTTCAAGGCCAGACTTGTGGTGAAAGGGTTTGGCCAGAGGAAAGGCATAGACTTCGAGGAGATATTCTCACCGGTGGTGAAGATGACATCCATACAGGTGTTGCTTGGGTTGGCGGCTGGCATGAATCTAGAGATAGAGCAGTTAGATGTTAAAACTTCCTTCCTCCATGGTGACCTAGAAGAAGAGATCTACATACACCAACCAGAAGGGTTTGAAGTCAAAGACAAGGAGCACATGGTGTGTAGGCTGAGGAAGAGCTTGTATGGGCTGAAACAAACTCTACAACAATGGCACAAGAAGTTCGATTCGTTCATGTTACAGCATGGGTATGACAAAACGGAGTCGAACCACTGTGTTCATGTGAAAGTTCTCAGATGGTGATTTCTTAGTTCTGCTGTTATACGTTGATGACATGCACATCTTGGGAAAAGACATCAAGAAGATCGACAGGCTGAAACAGGAGTTGAGTAAGTTTTTTGTGATGAAAGACTTAGGCCCGACTAAACAGATCATAGGAATGGAGATAACCCGTGACAGAAGTAGAAGGAAGCTTTGGCTGTCACAGGAGCAGTATATTGAGAAAGTCCTAGAGCGGTTCAATATGAATGCAGCGAAGCCGGTCAGTATTCCACTGGATGGTCACTTCAGATTGAGCGATAGGCAGTGTCCTAAGACGAAGGTACAGGTAGAAGAGATGTAGAAGATATCCTACGTGTCAGCCGTAGGAAGTTTGATGTATGCTATGGTGTGTACACGCCCAGACATAGCATATGCGGTTGGTGTTGTCAGCCGGTATCTTGTCAATCCTAGCAAAGAGCATTAGGCAGTGGTGAAGTGGATACTACGGTATCTAAGAGGCTCATCCAGTTGAGCTTATGCTATGGTGACGGGAAACCTGTGTTAGAGGGCTACACAGATGCAGATATGGTAGGTGACATAGACTCTAGGAAGTCTACATCGGGGTTCATGTTCACGTTTGCAGGGGGAGTGATTTCTTGGTAGAGAAAGCTAATGAAGGTCGTAGCATTGTCGACGACAGAGGCCGAGTACATTGCAGTCACTAAGGCATGTAAAAAAATGCTTTGGATGAAGAGGTTCCTACAGGAACTTAGCCTGAAGCAAGAGCAGCACGTGGTCTATTGCGATAGCCAAAGTGTTATACACTTGAGTGAGAATCCAAGTCAGCACTCCAAGTCGAAGCACATAGAGGTTCGGTATCACTGGATTAGGGATACTTTGGAACAAAGGTGTTACAGCTTGAGAAGGTCCACACGCACGATAATGGGTCAGACATGATGACAAGGCTTTGCTCAAGGGTAAGTTTGAGGTTTATAGAAACCGGGCTGGCTTGAAGAAGGTGGATTCCTCCTGAGTCAAAAGGGGGAGATTTGATGGGGATTTTCTCCTCATTGGTGGAATCGATGAAATCGAATGGGATTCGATATCATCGATAATTGTAGGATTTTTTAATCCTGGTTGATGGACTGTTTTTTATCCTGTCGATATGATCGAGTGACCTTCCGATCATATCGACGATGTTATCAAGAGTGTCTCGATGGTATCGATAATTGATGGAATTTTACCCCTGGTTGATGGACAATTTTGGTCCTGTTCTGATATGATCGAGAGACTTTCAGATGGCATCGACGCTGTTATCGAGAGACCTTCGATATGATCGAAGAGTTCCGCAGATGCGATTGCGAAAATGCAGATTTTGTGGATTTTTTCCTATTTGGGTTCTACCTCTTTCTATTCTTATATAAAGGGGTGTATCCGTGATTGGGGTGTATTCTAGGGTATTCTAGGATTTCTTAAAGATTTACAAGGGTTTGCTAAAGGGCTTAGGGTTGTGAGAGAGAGAGAGGAAGCTTGTGGAAGGGAGGCTATGCTTGTAGAGGTGATTTACCATATCTCAGCGCTTTCATGTCCTCGTAATCTGTGAGATCTCTTCGTCTTCTTTGTTTCTCTTACTATTTATCTGCTCCTGTGTAAGTGAAGAAGGTTTGATCCAAGTGGTGTGTGCTTGTGATCGGTTGTAACGTTCTGCTTTATAATGAATTGTTGATCTAGACGAGGTCCCATGGTTTTTACCTCTTTGAGGGTTTTCCATGTAAAAATCCCTAGTGTTGTGTGATTGATGCTTTGATTTACTTCATTGCTTTTATTATCCCATAATTCTAGTTTGTTCTGGAGGGCTAGATCCTAAGGTTTTGTGCAAGGCCCCCAACACAACGTTCATCCATATTTCGAGATAATTTCGGAGCATTATCCCAAAAAAAATTATATCCAAACATCAACTGGACCACACCACAAAGAGCAGCGGGAAAATTGATTTTCACCGTTAAAAATTTTGTAGGGCCCACCATAACATTTATTTTCCATCCAATCTATTCATAAGGTCAAAAAGGCCTGGATGAAGAGGAAAAAAATCATAATGATCCAAAACTTCTGTAACCCCTAAAAGGGTTTCAATGGTTGACTTTCAATTCCTTGCTGCCTTTTACAATGTGGTCCACTTGATAGTTAGATCTATCTTATTTTTCGTCTCAAGCCTTAATATGAGCTCGCCAAATAGATGGATGGTTTGGATATAACACAGACCTCATGATGGGACCCACAAAAACAAAACAGAAAAAATAAAATAACAAAGACTTTCGCGGCTACAACAATTAACACAGACCTCATGATGGCGGTAGTATGTGTTTTTTTTTTGTTGCGTTGCTTTTGTGGGCCCCATCATGAGGTCTATGTTATATCCAAACCGTCCATCTATTTTGAGAGCTCATATTATGGCTTGAGATGAAAAATAAGATAGATCTAACTACCAAGTGGACCACACTATAAAAGGCAATGAGGAATTTAACGTCTACCATTGAAACCCTTTTAGGGGTTACAAAAGTTTTGGATCATTATGAAATTTGTTTTTCCTCTTCATCCAGGTCTTTGTGCCCTATGAATGAACTTAGATGGGGAGGATTTCTCACAAACATCATAGTGGGGCCCCTAAAGGTTTCTAATGGTTAACGCTCATTCAACACTGCTTCCTGTAATGTGGTACACTTGAGATTTGTATATACCTCATTTTTTGTAACACCCTGAAAATCTGGGCTCGTGCATAAACTCGACTCCCGAGTTCCAGACCGTCACTTATGCAACAAATATGATTATGATTCCTTGTTGTCTGAGTTAAAGCATTCGCATGAGTAAAATTATACCAAAACTGCAATCCATACTCCAGATTCAGTGATAAAAGCAAGCGAAAGACTGAAGAATATATATATCACTGTATGGAAAATAAAATAAATCTCAGCTGTCTCCAAAGTATGAATACATCTCTGAGTCTCATATACATGTAATAAAACAAAATCAAAATGTCAGAAGTCCAACTAGTATGTCCCGCCAATCCAGGTCACCTATGTAAAGCCGTCGTGAAACTGCATATATGAGAACTCGTCCTGGTCCTCATCATAATCCGGCTCTGCCTCCTGAATCGCTGCCTCACCTGCATCTAAGACAGGGTCTGGTAGGTGTTGCAAACTCCATCCCGTAACGTGGGAGTGAGTGATCAACTCAGTGGAATAATAGAGCAGAGATTAGCATGTTCTCAAATCAATCATGCGATAATAGTAAAGCAATTAATCAAACATTCCTAAATACTATTATTAATGCAATATGACATGACATGATGGATGCCCTCACCGACGATCTCCCTCATACAGCACCATCTTACGCCCACGGCATGCTTTCTTCCCACAGTGCTCCACATCTTCCAGGCACATGCAATGTGATGGTGATATGATTACCGAGTTATTATTAGTCCATTCATACAGCAGTATTGGGAAACTAAGGTACCTTACTTATATCAATCCCAACACGGATCCTGTCCAGGGTCGTCACTCCTAGTAATCTCATACGATGTATATTTTGTAGGTCGCTGCAAGGGCTGCCAGGGCTGTTGCTCGCACTCATTGCACCGCTCCCCCATCACCTTATCAATAAATGCCTACTACACTCTCATTGCTACGGAAGGGTCATCGCCTCCCGTAGACTCAGAATACGCTCGCGGTCACTACAAAGGGCTCGTCACCTGATCAGTGTAGGCCGACAGTAAGAATATAGTGTCCCATACCACCATAATCTGCTCACGAGTCGTAGGTGCTCACTGGTCACTACGGGGAGGTTTGTGGCCCCAGCGTAGGCCGACAGCTCGACCACGGTGTCCCATACCACCATGCCCGGCTCAGGAGTCTTTATGGATCAAGGTACCATGGTTAACAGGGTTTCCAACGGTAAGTTCAGTACCCTAGGTTCAAGCAGTTATGATTCATACAGGGTGAACAATCAACGGCTAATCGGGTTACTTGACGGGCTCGACTAGCACGAGCGCATCGCAAGTCGAACGACATGAAGTGCGTGAAACACTCCGCGTGGCCTAACCACTGCCGCTAACTCCAAACATGACTTGCGTTCATCAACGCGTCCTTCGTGGCAAATACAAGCCAGCCACGAATTTTCTCTGTTACCGACTGCCTGGACTAAGTATAGCCCCAAACATTTGTGAATCCACAACATCAATCATATAAGAGTAATGGAAATGAAATACAACAATATAAGCATTTTGAAACATGTTATAACATACAACTTAAGTGAATCATCTATCACATGCATTTCATACAGATAATGAAATCATGCATATCGCCAACATGAAGGAAGTCATTTACATCAGCATATTATATGAGAATTCAATCTCAAACTAATTCACAACACCATTTAATTCAATACATACTAATACAAATATTTATATAAACACTTAGTCTACACACTTAAGTCTACATAGGGTATGTCGACTCAATGTGCGCATTTGGGTGAATCTCTTCACCAATCTAATTATACACGCATTCCTAATATCCTAATGCAAAAAAAATTCATGTCAACCATTTCAGAAAAATATGGATGTATATTGTATTTCCTACAAATGACTAAAATGCCCTAAATCTCATATTTTTCCTACGTTTACGAAACAGGAAACGGACAACATGTTGTACATGTCAAACGGCGTTGCCGTCGATAATCTACTATTAAACGACATCAAAATCTTTGAAATCAGTCAATCAAAGCATCTAAAATCTGTACCTTTTTTCCCTAAAGGTATATCGTTTCGAACAGAGCGTATATGCTTCGTCTACAGCGAACAGACAACCTAATACACAAGATTCGTAAGCTACATCGCTAAGGAATCAATGGAACCTTAAATCAGCAAGTAGTTAGGGTCTTTTCTTACCTAAAAATGTGGCGGAATCACCAAAAAAGTGATTGAGATACGTTGCTTAAGCACGTGCAACAGGTAATGCAAGTGGCAGGAAGATCACTCCCACTTTCTCTCATAAACTCTCACTTTCTCCCTCACACCAACTAGGGTTTCTAGCGAATTCGGATGGGTGAGATAAGTGAGGGTTTAAAGCCCTTTTATAAGCTAAAACATTCCCAAAATAGGCTTGGGAGCAATGTTTACTTGAGGTCTAACCAAATCGGGGCTGTTCTAGTCCAAAAAGGCATTCCGGGAGGTACCCTGGCCGAACGCAATCAGACTTAAGCTCTTAGTTGCCGGATGTTACTCACATCCCATTTTCAGACCAGTAGTGTTCATAGATTGCACGTGGCGGTCCAGTTTCAGTTCAGCGGTCATCGCACATAGATCAGGTCTACAAGTCTCATGATATGAAAGAGAAATTTTTCCTGATCCAAGGGTATAATTTAGCTGAATTCTGACGGTCAGAATGCTTAATAATAACGCGCCAAGTCACGTGCCATATTTGAATTTAATTTCTTAAGCATTTACCCTATTCTCACTCTCTTCACTCCAGGCTCAATGAAATAGCCTCTGAACGTCGGTTGGGCTTGATTTTTGAAATGATTGTCAAGTCCAGCTAAGCGTCATAACGGTCTAAGATTATAAGTATCGGACTTTCGACGCGCAGTCTAGATCCAATATAAAGTTTCAAAGGGTTCCTGAGGATAAATCGGTTTAGAGTTTGATCCTAGGTTTCAGGATATTATAGCATCATGAATTCTACAAGTTTTGGGTCTTGTAGAACGTATTTAAAGTAATTAGGGACTATTTCACAGCTACTCTAGCGTTGCGCTAGCTAACTTATGCTTATTTTCTAAAGGAATTAATCCTACGTGATTTCTGGTCGAGTTAGTACTCGAGTTTCAATACGAATTTTTCCAGGGCGTTACATTTTTGGTCTCATATCATAAAATGATGTGGAAAAATATTTGGACAGCATGGATGAAAAGAATACATCATGGTGGGGCCCACAGACCACCGACCATACACCATTGGCGGGTGGCAGGGGAGTACCCAATCCGTTTCTGTGAAAGGAGGGGTATTTTCGTCCTGAAATTTGATCTCCACACGTGTAGGTCTAAGTTTCAAAAAAAAGTTTATATTGTTTCATAAAAATAGCTGGATAAAAGGTGGGGTCCACAGTCCTAAATTTCTCTTCTTATTATTATGAGAATTTGACTGTACTGGCCTTGTTGTATGGTTAAATTCTCTAATAGAGTTCAGCCATTCAAATATTCCTAGGATGGGCTTCCTAAAAGCTTTGGAAAAATTTTCAGACCAAAATGGCATTGTCTTTGGATCAATAAATGTACGATTTAGAGTGCGAAAGAAGTTACGCTTTATTTCAATCTCAAGAAAGTGACATGGATGAAAGCTTTTTTTAGCGTCGTGGGACCCACATTAATGTATGTGTATAATTCATGCCGCCCCATCCTTTTTGCCGTGTGGGACATAAAATAGAAAATAATGTTGACAATGGAATGAATTATACATATAATCCACACCGCCCAAATATCAGCCTAATTCAGAGCTCCCGTGGGCTATGTAATAGAAAATAATGGTGACAATGGCACCCACTATAAAAAAATTTCAAGCTCACTATGATGTTCATTACAGACACTACCTAAGTCAGGACTTTTTGGGCCCACAATAGGCAAGCCGACAAGGTGGATGGAACAGATCACCCTATTGTGGGCCTTAGGCTATGGTACTAATGTTTATCCTTTATTTGGTAGTAAAGGAAGTGAACATGTAACAACCGCGGCCCATATAACATAATGTAACACCCTGAAAATCGGGGGTCGTGTATAAACTCAACTCCCGAGTTCCAGACCGTCACTTATGCAACAAAAATGGTTATGATTCAATGTTGTCTGATTTAAAGCATTCACATGAGTAAAAGTATACCAAAACTGCAATTCATACTTCAGATCCAGTGATAAAAGCAAGCGGAAGACTAAACAAGATATATATCACTGTATGGAAAAACAAAGTAATCTCAACTGTCTCCAAAGTATGACTACATCTCTGAGTCTCATATACATGTACATAACAAAAGAATAATGTTCAAAAAGAAAAGTCCCACTGATGTCCCCTCGATCCAGGTCACCTACGGGAAGCCGTCATGATACTGCATATACGAGAACTCATCCTGGTCCTCGTCATCATCTAGCTCCACCTCCTGGATCTCATCGTCACCTGCAACTACAACAGGGTCTGGTGGGTGTTGCAAACACCATCCCGTAACGTGGGAATGAGTGATCAACTCAGTGGAATCATAGAGCAAAGATTAGCATGTTCACAATTCAGTCACGCGATAATAGTAAAGCAGTAAATCAGACAAGTCCTAATACTGTTATTAATGCAAGATGATATGACGTGATGTATGCCCTCACCGACGATCACCCTCATACGGCAACATCTTACGACCGCGGCATGCCACACTCCCTAGAGTGCTCCACATCTTCCAGGCACATGCAATGCT
The DNA here is from genome assembly GCA_037074715.1 of Magnolia kwangsiensis. Lineage (NCBI taxonomy): Eukaryota > Viridiplantae > Streptophyta > Magnoliopsida > Magnoliales > Magnoliaceae > Magnolia > Magnolia kwangsiensis. The sequence continues at coordinate 111,216,004 of CM073573.1, read as the reverse complement.
ATGGTGATATGATTACCAAGTTATTATTAGTCCATTCAAACAGCAGGATTGGGAAACTAAGGTACCTCCCTTGTATCAATCCCAACACGGATCCTGTCTAGGGTCGTCACTCCTAGTAATCTCATACGATGTACATTTCGTAGGTCACTGCAAGGGCTGCCAGGGCTGTTGCTCGCACTCGTTGCACCGCTCCCCCATCACCTTATCAATACAGGCCTACTGTACTCTACTGCACGGAAGGGTCGTCGCCTCCCGTGAACTCAGAATACGCTCGCGGTCACTACAAAGGGCTCGTCGCCTGATCAGTGTAGGCCGACAGCTAGAATATAGTGTCCCATACCACCATAATCTGCTCACGAGTCAAGGTGCTCATTGGTCACTACGGGGAGGTTTGTGGCCCCAGCGTAGGCCGACAGCTCGACCACGGTGTCCCATACCACCATGCCCGGCTCATGAGTCTTCGTGGATCAAGGTACCACGGTTAATAGGGTTTACAATGGTAAGTTCAGTACCCTAGGTTCAAGCAGTTATGATACATACATGGTGAACAAACATCGGCCAGTCGGGTTACTTGACGGGCTCGACTAGCGCGATCGCATCTCGAACTGAACGACATGAAGTGCGTAAAACACTTCGCGTGGCCTAACCACTGCCGCCAACTCTCAACACGAATCACATTCATCGACGCGTCATTCGTGGCTATGACCAGTCAGCCACGAATTTGCTCGGTTACCGACTGCCTAGACTAAGTCAAGTCCCACACATCTATGGAATCACTATAAAAGGTATTGGAATTGAAATACATCGTGTGAGCATGTTAGCACATGTTATAACATTCAACTTAAGCAAATCTTCAAGGCATACTTCCCATGCATATTCAACTTAAGCAAATCCTCAAGCACATACATTCCATGCATGTAATGAAATCATGCATTTTGTCAACATGTAGAAAATCATTTAGGTCGGCATAATAATTGAAAAATCAATCACAAAGTATCAAATAACATCATTTAATTCAATACATACTAATACAAGCATTTATACAAACACATGCACTACACACTTAGGTCTACATATAGCATGTCGACCCAAAGTGTGCAACTAGGCGAATCTCTTCGCCAAACTAATTATGCACGCATTCCTAACTTCCTAATGCGACAACAAACCATGTCAATCACATCAGCGAAATATGAATGCAAACAGTACTTCCTACAAATGACTAAAATGCCCTAAATCTCATATTCTTCGTTAGCTTACGAAACGGGAAACGGAGAGCATTTTGTACATGTCAAACGGCGATGCCGTCAAGAATCTACTATTAAACGACATTGAAAGCATTGGGAACCGTCAATCCAAGCGTCTAAAATCCTCACCTAGTGTCTTGTAGACTCGGGAATTGAAGCGGAGTGTATATGCTTCGTCTACGGCGAGTAAGGAGCCTAATACATAAGATCCATAAGCTACATCGCCATGGAAACAAGAAAAACTCAAATCACCAACTATTTAGGGTTTTTACTTACCTAGGATTGCGGTGGAATCGCCGGGAAAGCGGTAGAGGAGTGTCGCTTAAGCATGTGCAACACGTAGCACAAGTGGCGGGAAGAACTCTCCCACTCTCTCACAATCTCTCACTCTTTTTCTCTCTCCCAAGCTAGGGCTTCTCTCAAATTCGTATGGGAGAGAGGAGTGAGGGTTTCAACCCCTTTTATAGCCTAAAACATTCCCAAAATAGGCTTGGGAACAATGTTTACTTGGTGCCTAACCAAATCGGGGCCGTTTCGGTCCAAAAGGGCATTTCTGGAGGTCCCCAGGCCAGATGCGGTCGGACTTAAGCTCATGCATACTAGATCTAGCATACATCCAGTTTTCAGACCGGTTGGGTTCCCAGATCGCACGTGGCGGCCCAGTTTCAGTTTAACGGTCACCGCACCAAGATCAGGCCTATAAGTCTCGTGATATATAATAGATATTTTTCCTGATCCAAGGGTGTGATTTGGCTGTATTCTGACGGTCAGAATGCTTAATACTGATGCGTCAAATTTGTGTGCCAGATTTGAATTTGAAATTCCAACTATGTCCCTATTCACACTCTCTTCGGTCCGGGCTCAATGAAATAGCCTGTGATAATCGGTTTGACTTGATTTTTGGAATGAGTGTCAAGCCCAGCTAGACGGTCCTAACGGTCTAAGATAGGAGGTATCGGACTTTCGATGCGCGGTCTAGATCCAATACAAAGATTCAAAGTGGTCCAGAGAACAAACCGGCTTAGAGTTTGATCCGAGGCTTTAGAGCATTATAGCACCCTTAGTTCCACTCGCTTCGGGCCTTGTAGAACGTATTTAAAGTGATCAGGGACCATTTCCCAGCTATTCTAACGTTGCACTAGCTAACCTAGTCAAATTTTCCAAAGGAATGAATTCTACGCAAATTCGGGTCGAGTTGGTACTCGAGCCCAAGTATGGATTTTTCACGGGCGTTACAATCTACCCCCCTTAACAAATAATTTCGTCCTCGAAATTTTGTACCTTTTCGTACTCCTCGAGAAGCTGTGGGTAGTTCTTTCTGATCTCGGCTTCTGTCTCCCAAGTAGCCTCCTCCTCAGTATGATGCGTCCATAGTACCTTCACAAGGGGAATCACCTTGCTACGCAGTACCTGCTCCTTCCGGTCTAAGATGCGTGTCGGTCGCAGGATATAAGTAACATCCTCTCCTAACTGCACCTGCTCCCATCTGATGATATGAGAAGGATCAGCAACATACTTCTTCAGCATAGAAACATGAAATACGTTGTGGACGCTCGCGAGGGGCGTGGGTAAAGCCAATCGGTAAGCCACTGCTCCCACACGATCGAGGATCTGAAATGGACCAATGTATCGCGGTGCCAGCTTCCCCTTCTTTCCGAACCGAAGGACTCCCTTCATAGGGGAAACTCGCAAAAACACATGATCCCCGACTGTGAACTCTAGTGGTCTCCGTCTCGTATCGGCGTAGCTCTTCTGTCTGCTCTGCGCTGTAAGAAGCCGACGTCGAATAATATCAATCTTCTCTGACGTCGCCTGCACCAACTCTGGGCCAATCAAGCTGCGCTCACCGACCTCTAACCAGCAATGCGGTGCGCGACAAGGTCGCCCATACAGCGCCTCATAAGGTGCCATGCCGATACTCGCCTGGAAGCTATTGTTGTACGCAAACTCCGCATATGCAAGACAGTCATCCCAACTGTCCTTGAAGTCCAATGCGCAAGCTCGCAACATGTCCTCCAGGATCTGGTTCACTCGCTCTGTCTGTCCGTCCGTCTGTGGGTGGAAGGCAGTACTGAACTTCAACTTCACACCCATAGCCTCCTGAATGCGAGTCCAGAAAATAGAAGTGAACCGCGTGTCTCTGTCCGACACGATCTCCAACGGAACTCCATGCAGACGCACGATCTCTCTAATATACAATCTAGCCAGCTCGTCTGCAGAGTTCGTAACTCTGATCGGTAGGAAGTGCGCCGACTTCGTCAATCAGTCGACGATCACCCAAATAGAATCATGCCCCTTCCTCGTCTTCGGCAACCCAGAAATGAAGTCCATGGAAATGAAATCCCACTTCCACTCTGCAATCGGCATAGGCTGCAAAAGTCCAGGTGGTCGGCGATGCTCTGCCTTCACCTGTTGACAAGTGAGACAACGGGACACGAACTCAGCAATGTGGGTCTTCATACCTTCCCACCAGTACGTCCTCTTCACGTCACGATACATCTTCGTGCTGCCAGGATGCATCGCGAGTCTAGTAGAATGCGCAGCCTCGAGAATCTCTCGTCTCAAGTCAGGGACATCAGGAACGCATAGGCGGCCACGGTAACGTAAACCCCCATCCATGCCAACTCGCCAGTCGGCGTCATCATCATCACTGGCCTGCTCTCGAAGCTCAGTAAGATGCGCGTCGTCCCTCTGCGCCTCGATGACACGGTCATCGATCGGGGATCGCACCTGAACATGTGCGATGAACTCAAATGGCTCCTCTACGGTGAGTTTCTGCTCAAAGTCTCGCAAAAACTCAACCATATCCCACTCGGCAACCATCAGCGGAGCCGCAAACTCTATCGCCTTCTTGCGGCTCAACGCATCAGCCACAAGGTTCGCCTTCCCAGGATGGTAAGAGACTTCAAACTTGAAGTCCTTCAGCGTCTCCATCCATCGCCGCTGCCTCATATTCAAGTCCCGCTGTGTGAATATGTACTTGAGGCTCTTGTGGTCGCAAAAGAGCTCGAACTCCTCTCCATAGAGGTAATGTCTCCAGAGTCTCAGTGCGAATATCACGGCTGCCAACTCCAGGTCGTGTGTAGGGTAATTCTCCTCGTGCTTCCTTAATTGTCTCGAGGCATACGAAATTACCCTGTCCCTCTGCATAAGGACACAACCCAAACCAACGCTAGACGCGTCAGTGTATATAGTGTATTTAACCCCTTGCTCTGGCAATACTAGCACAGGGGCGGACGTAAGTCTGTCCTTCAGCTCCTGAAAAGCTGACTCCGCCTTATCATTCCAGGCGAACTTCACGTCCTTCCGTGTCAACTGAGATAAGGGTCTCGCGATCTTCGAGAAATCCTGAATGAAGCGCCGATAGTAGCCAGCGAGACCCAAGAAACTCCTCACCTCAGTGACAGAACCAGGCTGCTCCCAGTCCTGCACCGCAGCTACCTTAGACAGGTCAACTGCCATGCCATCCTTGGACACCACGTGTCCCAGAAACTTCACCTCCTGCTTCCAGAAGTCGCACTTCTTATACTGTGCGAACAACTGATGCTGTCTGAGCGTATCAAGGACCAAACGCAAGTGCTCCTCATGCTCCTCTCGACTCCTAGAGTATACCAAAATGTCGTCGATGAAGACAACGACGAATCGATAGAGGAAAGGCCGCAATACCCGGTTCATCAGATCCATGAACACGGCCGGTGCGTTCGTGAGACCGAACGACATCACAAGGAACTCGTAATGACCAAAACTGGTCCTGAACGCTGTCTTCTGCACGTCCTCATCTCTGACGCGCAGCTGATGATATCCTGACTGAAGATCAATCTTCGAGAAGTACTGCGCTCCTCTCAACTGATCAAATAAGTCATCGATCCTGGGCAAAGGGTACTTGTTCTTCACTGTGAGTTGGTTCAGCCTGCGATAATCAATACACAATCGCAGCGAACCATCCTTCTTCTTCACGAACAAGACCGGTGCTCCCCAAGGAGATACGCTAGGCCGTATAAGGCCAAGCTCTAGTAGACCATCAATCTGCGTCCTCAACTCCTCCATCTCACATGGTGCCATGCGATACGTCGGCAGTGAGACGGGTGTAGAACCAGGAATCAGATCGATAGTGAAATCGATCTCACGTCGGGGCGGCAAACCAGGGATCTTCCTGAACAGATCCCCGAACTCAGAAACAACTGGCGTCTGCTCAAGTACCTGGGCACCAGCGTCGCGCAACAGGGTGGCGTAGCTAAGAATGCGGAAAGGAAGATTTACCCGCACTGAAAATGTGAAAGGCGTGCCCTCAGGCTCGTACACCGTCACCACACGAGCCTCGCAGTCAATCTCGGCTCTCGCTGCAGTCAACCAGTCCATGCCAAGAATGACGTCGAGATATACGAGCGAGGGATCGACGACCAAATCAAGAGTCATCGTCCTGCCTCCCAGATCAAGTAAACAACCCTCACACATCTGGGTGACATCCGAATAATCTCCATGAGCTGCAAGGACTCGCACGCTATCCATAGTAATAGTCTGCAACCCAAGACGTCTGACTACGGCACGCGATATCAAAGAAATCGTGGAACCAGTGTCCACCATGACAAGAACGGGAGTACCTCCGATATGGCCCGTGACCTCGAAGGCTGAATGCTGGAAAGTCGGCGTCGTAGCTGCCTCAGCGGTCAGTGCATGAACTCGAGCCTGCTGTGGCCGGTTCGGCCGCTGTGTCAAGGGCCGTGGGGGCTGTCGAATCTGCGATACTGTGGGTCTGAAAGAGGACTGCGCAGGAGCTGACCGTATAGGCGGTGCTGATATCGCCTGTGGACGTACACGATCAATCTTCTGCGGCGGCGAGAACCCACTGTCCCGCATCCTCGTAAAGCAACTCGGCGCTAGGTGGCCCGTCCTCCCACAGTATGTGCATGATAGATCAGGGCGCCGAAACGGTCCTACTGGCGCCGTGGTCCTGGTAGGAGGATCAATGCGAGGCCTCTTGCCCGCGAAGGGCCTATCTGGCAACTCCGGTCGCGGCCTAGAAGTAGTCGGGCCTCGTGATCGCGCAAGTCGATCCACGTCCTGCTCTGCCCGCATGGACATGTGAACCAACTCCGCATAGGAGGAGAAACTGATACAGCACATCTTCGACCGAATATCCGGTCGCAAGCCCTCCAAAAAGCGCCGTATGCGCATCTGCTCATCAGCTAAAATCATCGGGACGTACCTGCCCAACTCTGTGAACCGATGCTCATACTCGGTGACCGTCATCGCTGCCTGCCTGAGACGGAGAAACTCATTCTCCCTCTCGTGTCTGTAGGTCTGAGGATAATACTTCTCATGGAAGCGAAACTCGAATGCTGCCCATGTCCATACGAAGTCTGCGGTAACAGTCCGCAATACACTATCCCACCACATACTGGCCTCTCTCTCAAACTGGAAGGTAGCCAGCTCTACCTGCTCTGCCTCAGTACAGTGCAACATGCGCAGAATCTTCGACACTCGGTCGAGCCAAAACTCAGCCTCCTCGGGTCTGTGAGAACCCGTGAAAGTAGGAGGCCGCAAGCGCTGAAATCGCTCCAGAAGGCCCCGTGTGTCGGCAGGGTTCCCCGCAGGGAAAGCAGGCTGCGCAGGAAGTGCTATGCCCTCATCCTGGGCGTAAGCATAGGCATCCTCAGCTGGATGCACAGGTGGTGCAGGCGGAGTAGATGCAGTCGCACCCCCACCCTGGGCTAAAGTCCCGACTATGGTAGTCAATAGCTGCTGCTGCTGTAGCATCATAGCCATCATCTGCTCGAATCTATCAGGTGGTGGAGCAGGCTGTGGCGGATGAGGTGCGGAAGTAGATGCGCGCTGTGGCTCTCTAACTGATGGTGTAAATGGCGGTGGTCCATCTGTAGGACCAGTAGCAGGCTGAGACGATCGAACAGTCTCAGGAATCGGGCCCACAGCAGGGTCCGGACGAGTGCCAGACTGAGAGGGAGCCTGATCCATCTGCTCTGACAATGAAAGCCGAACCGCGCTCCTCGTAGTCTTAGGTGGCATTCCCTATATTCAAAATAGGGCGCAACCTTGTCAGTCTCAATTGCACAAATACACCACAATCATTCACTAAAGAGTCAAGGCATTCCATGCATTTCAATTAATCAAAATTGTCACAATACAAGGGATATATCCTTATAAGCATCATGACTAGAATGACATGGAAATTAAGACAGTTAAGCAACAGCGACAAAAGCAAAGCACTAGCCCTAATAGGCTTTACACACATGAAACAGAAAATAGCTAACTACTCATAATAACATCAAAGATCGCGTTGCTAGTCGGAGTCTGGCGACGGAGGAGGAGCACCCTTATCCTGTAAGCAACACAGGATTGCCTTCAAGGTGCGAGTCATCTTGCCAAATTTCTTCTTCGTAACAGCCTTGGCATCAGCGACCTCTGCTCGAAGTTCTTGGACTTCCCTTCGCAAAGCGGTCTGACTCTCCTCCATCCGAGCAATGCGATCGTCAATAGTAGTCTGCGCAGAAGGAGGAGGGCTCTCGTCAGTATCCTGAGCCTCCTCTTCTGCTTCTTCCTGAGTCTCTTCCTGAACCTCTGCACTAGGTTCTCCTTCGCTTTGATCTTCCTCTTCATCAAAGTCGTCCCCACTATCCCTTTCAAGTTGATTTTCACGATATTGCGACCCAATCTTCATCTTAACCATCGTCGACTCATCGATGGTGTGAATCGATACCGGCAACTCGGGTCCAAGTCTATAGGCAAACTCAAGCGCAATCTTGCAAATGAGTCGGCCAAAGGGAAGGGATTCGGATGTTCTTCTCGACCTGGCTATGAGAACTATCTGCCGTAAGATGAAAGTGGCCATACATACGTTCTCTCCCTGGGCCACCAGAAATAAGAAATCGACCATAAGACGTGTACATTCAATGCGGTTCGTCGACCTGGGATAGACATTGAACGTGCAGATATGGTGCAGCAGGCGCAAATCCTCAGACATGTACGTCGCCTTGAGGCTATTATTAGGCTGCCATGGAACCAACTTACCGCACAGAAACCTGGTGCGGTGATCTCGTTCACGTCTAGTCCTCAAATTCTTCTCACTTGGATGTACATCACCTAGAGGCACGTTGAGAAGTCGCGCAACCAACCGGACGTCGATCGTAGCCATCCGATCTCTACCAAAAGGGATTTTGAACTGCAAGGGCTCCAAGGTAGGACTCTGGATGCTAGCATAGAAGGCACGAACAGTGCTCACATTAGCACGAGCGCGAGCTTCAAAGATCGGTCCCCAGTGCGCCGCTTCAATGCGTTCGAACAACAGATATTCGCCGAACAATCGCCCATCTACGTCCGCCTCAAATAACACTCTACGATCAGTGTATTCACCATGAGGCATCTCTGATAGGATGGTTCGTCCAAGGTGTGCATGGGGATCCAAATCCCGCTTCGTACGGCACTCCAGGACTGCAGCTGGACCTGCGGCGGCGCTTGAACTTGCGGCACCACCCCGCGGTCTTCTCGATTGAGCAGGGCGGCTCGGCCCAGCCTCATCTGTTGCAGTTTTCCTCTTACCCATCAAAGACAGGATGGATGAGAGTGACAAAAGTCCCAAAATAGCTTCCACGAAAGCCATGGAAAACGCCGAAAATGCGGAGAAATGGCTGCCCAATCTGACAAAAGGAAATCTAGGCATCGTAGAGGGATGCTTCAAGCTTCCCAAGGCTGTACTTTCAGGGAAAAATAAGAACAAAAAGGTGGAATGGAGCTGCTCACGATTTCAGCACTATTTGGGGGATTTTGGAGCTCCAAATGGGAAAATCTTCAAGGAAAGAGGCTGCCAACACCCAATAAATGATGGGTGGTGGTCGGTTTTGGCCAAGGAAGGTGTTAGAAGTGATTTGGGACGCTGGGGTTTGGAATGGGTTGCAGAAAATCGAAGATAGGGTTATGTAGAGGGCTGTTTGTGAAGGAGAGGTGGGATTTGGGGATTTTCGTGAGGTGGGAGGTGCATAGGGGTGATGGGGGGTGTATTTAAGTGGGTGCGCCCAAAGGGCAGCACCGTCCGAGGTGGCCGGCCGGCGATGCATCGCCCGGCCGGCGATGGCATCGCCGGCCAACCTCCAGGTTGGCCAGCGGGACCCCATGGGCCTGGTCCCCCATGGTCCCAGGGTCCCAAAAAGTCTGGTCCCACCCCTTAGTTCATAGTATTTTGGTCCCTATGAGCCCAAACATGTTTTTGGGGCTTTCCGGGTCCACATCGCAGTCCCGAATACCAAACCATATGATGCAGCATATGGATTTAGGGTAGAAGGATCCAGTACATCTTTCTAGCTCCTTAGTTGCTAAAGAAAGTGAAGTTAGAATGGCTTTATGGCCATTTTTTATGAAATTTTACTATTCACTGTAAAATTTGGTGAATGTACTAATTTGTGTTATTTTCACATTAGGTTTGATGCCTAACATGAAATGGATACAAAAGAACTGAAGGTTGAAGTGTTTAGAGAAGGAATTTTGAGAATTTTTGGCAAAACGGGGTTTTTAAGCCCTGGCGATTGATTACTGGAGTCGTGGTCATTTCACGGCCCAAAGATTCACTTTTGCGGTTTAAAACCGCTCATAAGACGTCTCCCCCGACTTCCTACAGCTTAGAAGTGATTCGGGTCGCTTTACGCGACCCGAGATGCGTTACAGACTCGATCTTGCGATCGATCCTTATAGACTTCGCCTATCGGCGAATCTGTGATCCTAGAAGTGTTTCTAGACCCTTCTCGCACCCACCTAAGTCAAAGGAAGCGACAGCGTACGTCGCAAGACCATAACCCAGGCCCAGTATACTCTCATTCATGCTTTGATACCAACTTGTAACACCCTGAAAATCGGGGGTCGTGTATAAACTCAACTCCCGAGTTCCAGACCGTCACTTATGCAACAAAAATGGTTATGATTCAATGTTGTCTGATTTAAAGCATTCACATGAGTAAAAGTATACCAAAACTGCAATTCATACTTCAGATCCAGTGATAAAAGCAAGCGGAAGACTAAACAAGATATATATCACTGTATGGAAAAACAAAGTAATCTCAACTGTCTCCAAAGTATGACTACATCTCTGAGTCTCATATACATGTACATAACAAAAGAATAATGTTCAAAAAGAAAAGTCCCACTGATGTCCCCTCGATCCAGGTCACCTACGGGAAGCCGTCATGATACTGCATATACGAGAACTCATCCTGGTCCTCGTCATCATCTAGCTCCACCTCCTGGATCTCATCGTCACCTGCAACTACAACAGGGTCTGGTGGGTGTTGCAAACACCATCCCGTAACGTGGGAATGAGTGATCAACTCAGTGGAATCATAGAGCAAAGATTAGCATGTTCACAATTCAGTCACGCGATAATAGTAAAGCAGTAAATCAGACAAGTCCTAATACTGTTATTAATGCAAGATGATATGACGTGATGTATGCCCTCACCGACGATCACCCTCATACGGCAACATCTTACGACCGCGGCATGCCACACTCCCTAGAGTGCTCCACATCTTCCAGGCACATGCAATGCTATGGTGATATGATTACCAAGTTATTATTAGTCCATTCAAACAGCAGGATTGGGAAACTAAGGTACCTCCCTTGTATCAATCCCAACACGGATCCTGTCTAGGGTCGTCACTCCTAGTAATCTCATACGATGTACATTTCGTAGGTCACTGCAAGGGCTGCCAGGGCTGTTGCTCGCACTCGTTGCACCGCTCCCCCATCACCTTATCAATACAGGCCTACTGTACTCTACTGCACGGAAGGGTCGTCGCCTCCCGTGAACTCAGAATACGCTCGCGGTCACTACAAAGGGCTCGTCGCCTGATCAGTGTAGGCCGACAGCTAGAATATAGTGTCCCATACCACCATAATCTGCTCACGAGTCAAGGTGCTCATTGGTCACTACGGGGAGGTTTGTGGCCCCAGCGTAGGCCGACAGCTCGACCACGGTGTCCCATACCACCATGCCCGGCTCATGAGTCTTCGTGGATCAAGGTACCACGGTTAATAGGGTTTACAATGGTAAGTTCAGTACCCTAGGTTCAAGCAGTTATGATACATACATGGTGAACAAACATCGGCCAGTCGGGTTACTTGACGGGCTCGACTAGCGCGATCGCATCTCGAACTGAACGACATGAAGTGCGTAAAACACTTCGCGTGGCCTAACCACTGCCGCCAACTCTCAACACGAATCACATTCATCGACGCGTCATTCGTGGCTATGACCAGTCAGCCACGAATTTGCTCGGTTACCGACTGCCTAGACTAAGTCAAGTCCCACACATCTATGGAATCACTATAAAAGGTATTGGAATTGAAATACATCGTGTGAGCATGTTAGCACATGTTATAACATTCAACTTAAGCAAATCTTCAAGGCATACTTCCCATGCATATTCAACTTAAGCAAATCCTCAAGCACATACATTCCATGCATGTAATGAAATCATGCATTTTGTCAACATGTAGAAAATCATTTAGGTCGGCATAATAATTGAAAAATCAATCACAAAGTATCAAATAACATCATTTAATTCAATACATACTAATACAAGCATTTATACAAACACATGCACTACACACTTAGGTCTACATATAGCATGTCGACCCAAAGTGTGCAACTAGGCGAATCTCTTCGCCAAACTAATTATGCACGCATTCCTAACTTCCTAATGCGACAACAAACCATGTCAATCACATCAGCGAAATATGAATGCAAACAGTACTTCCTACAAATGACTAAAATGCCCTAAATCTCATATTCTTCGTTAGCTTACGAAATGGGAAACGGAGAGCATTTTGTACATGTCAAACGGCGATGCCGTCAAGAATCTACTATTAAACGACATTGAAAGCATTGGGAACCGTCAATCCAAGCGTCTAAAATCCTCACCTAGTGTCTTGTAGACTCGGGAATTGAAGCGGAGTGTATATGCTTCGTCTACGGCGAGTAAGGAGCCTAATACATAAGATCCATAAGCTACATCGCCATGGAAACAAGAAAAACTCAAATCACCAACTATTTAGGGTTTTTACTTACCTAGGATTGCGGTGGAATCGCCGGGAAAGCGGTAGAGGAGTGTCGCTTAAGCATGTGCAACACGTAGCACAAGTGGCGGGAAGAACTCTCCCACTCTCTCACAATCTCTCACTCTTTTTCTCTCTCCCAAGCTAGGGCTTCTCTCAAATTCGGATGGGAGAGAGGAGTGAGGGTTTCAACCCCTTTTATAGCCTAAAACATTCCCAAAATAGGCTTGGGAACAATGTTTACTTGGTGCCTAACCAAATCGGGGCCGTTTCGGTCCAAAAGGGCATTTCTGGAGGTCCCCAGGCCAGATGCGGTCGGACTTAAGCTCATGCATACTAGATCTAGCATACATCCAGTTTTCAGACCGGTTGGGTTCCCAGATCGCACGTGGCGGCCCAGTTTCAGTTTAACGGTCACCGCACCAAGATCAGGCCTATAAGTCTCGTGATATATAATAGATATTTTTCCTGATCCAAGGGTGTGATTTGGCTGTATTCTGACGGTCAGAATGCTTAATACTGATGCGTCAAATTTGTGTGCCAGATTTGAATTTGAAATTCCAACTGTCCCTATTCACACTCTCTTCGGTCCGGGCTCAATGAAATAGCCTGTGATAATCGGTTTGACTTGATTTTTGGAATGAGTGTCAAGCCCAGCTAGACGGTCCTAACGGTCTAAGATAGGAGGTATCGGACTTTCGATGCGCGGTCTAGATCCAATACAAAGATTCAAAGTGGTCCAGAGAACAAACCGGCTTAGAGTTTGATCCGAGGCTTTAGAGCATTATAGCACCCTTAGTTCCACTCGCTTCGGGCCTTGTAGAACGTATTTAAAGTGATCAGGGACCATTTCCCAGCTATTCTAACGTTGCACTAGCTAACCTAGTCAAATTTTCCAAAGGAATGAATTCTACGCAAATTCGGGTCGAGTTGGTACTCGAGCCCAAGTATGGATTTTTCACGGGCGTTACACATAACAACCATGACCCATATAACATGACAACTACGACCCATGACAACCGCAAACCATATAACATGACAACCATGACCCATATAACATAACCTTTCATAGTAGAATTCACAATGAAAGGACTTTCTTCCCTTGCACTAAGGAAGACGAAGTAGTTAGTTGTATAGTTTGAGTAGCGTTGCCAATTACTGTTCCGACCTCTTCTCTAAGGGTCTGACAACTGGTTGAGGACTATTTTTTCCTTATATTAGGAAAGTCTTTAGTAGACCGTGTAGTTCAAATAATCGAGAAATCATTTAAAAGAATTTTCTTTCCCTAACCTGGAGAAGTTCTTTTATTGTGAAAGCACATAAAGTATTAGAAAACACATTAGTAAAATCATGAACACATTTTTCCCTTTTAAAAAGGGAGGTTACTCTAAGTCGAGTAGGTCGGTTAATCGATGTGCTCCTCAGTATCTAATATCGAGGTATGCTGGCCTCAGTCTTAGTCGTCTTCTTTCTTTCTTTTGGCATTAACAGTAGAGGGCTCTCCTTTTTCCCTTCGCTTCATATCCTCAGTCAAGTTATTTTCTCTTCGAGAAGCTCTTCGTGAACTAAAAAGCTCATCGACATTAGAATATTTTTAAGCTTGGTTAAGTATATTATCGAGGGTAGTCGAGGGTTCTTACCAATAGAGAAGATGAACTTTCCTTGTTTGAGGCCGGCTACTATGTTGGTCAAAGCTTTCTGGTCGAAATAATAGTCAACTTGGACAACTTCAGTGTTGAAATAGACGAGGTAGTCTCTTAACAGCTTGTCCTCCCTCTGTGTGATCATGAGAAGATGAGTTGATGGCTTTTTTCTGTCTATCCTACCAATGAACTGTGTGAGGAAGGCTTTGCTGAGTTATGAGAAGGAACTAATGGACCTCGACTTTAGCTGCCTGAACTACCGATGAGCAGCTCCTGCAAGGTCAAGGAGAATGCTTGGCATATTACAAGGCCCGAGGCGCCATGAAGCTCCATCCAAGCTTTGAAGGACTCGAGGTGCTTAGTTGGATTGGCGGTTCCAGAATAGGGGGTCATCCGCAACATCTGGAATCTAGGCGGAAGCGGAGATGCCATAATTTTGTTGGTGAATAGTAGTTTAATTTCTTCTAACATGGCCTCTATTGAGGTTAGCACTTGAGCACGAAAGGCTTCTCTAATGTCACTAATCTGCCATCGAATTTTCCGCAGCTCTGCCTCTCAAGGGCCCTCATTCTTAACCACTGCTTTAAGGACTTTTTCATAACTCTTCCTCTTTAGCACGGGGCACAGGTTGAAGTCTGCGAGTGTGGCTACTCTCGAAGTGTGGGAAAGAGACTGGGTTGGCAGCTTGGGAGGTTACTTATTTCTCTACGAGTTGATTAGTGCTTGAGGCGGTGTAGTGGTATCACTCTCCTCTGCATCGCGACCGAGGGGTGAATTTTATCTCTTGAGTAATTGCATGAGTCGATCCATGTTTTTATTTAGGGCTTTAACTCAATTTTCTAAGGAGACTAATTAATCGCCCTGGGTGTGGGATCAAGGAGCGGGTGTTGGGGGAGTAGAGTCAGCTCGCTGCTAGTTGTTGAGGGTCAAATATTGCATATTATTCTCCATTTATATTTTGATTTTATGAACATGATAATGCTTAATGTTCTATTTTACTCATGTTTGTGTTACAAGGTGAATTTAAGAGCTTAGATTGAAAAGAGTGCTAAAAGCATGAATTTGATGCTCAAGAATCACTAAGGCAAGGGATGGATCTTAGGAGACTAAGATTGAAGAATTCACATACTAAAGATCTAAAAAAACCAAGTGAGGAATGAAGAGAATTAAATATTTGAATTGAAGAAAAGGAATCCCGAAATCGTCCTGAAAAAGCATATTCTGAAACTCTGGGTCATTTTGTGAAATTGCACAGAGTAAAGTCTATTTTGGAAAACTGCGCAGAGTGAAGTTTATTTTAGAAAACTGCATAAATTTGAGGCAGTTTCTATAGTTTTTCAACTAGGTGCGAAAGATGGAGTTTCACAACTATAAATAGGACTCCCTAGGATGTTCCTAGGCATCATTTAAGGTTTAAGGAGTGGAGAAAAAGGGTGGAAAAGCCATCGCCAAGAGTTTTTTCCTTCTTCCTTAGTTGTTTTCATATTTTTCTTAAGAGACTTTGGTCTAATTATGTCTATAGTTGGATAAACCTCTTAGCTAGGGCTAAGAGGTGAAGCTTGTAGCATGATGAGATGTTTCTATTGCTTTGATTCATGTTTATGTTGAACCTTTTTTTATTCTAGTTTGATATTTAAGGAATACTTTGAGTTTTTAATGGTTTATTGTGACTTAAATTATAGTTGATCTACAATAGCTTTGAGTATCTTTTTGTAACATCCCAAAAAAATTCGTATAAAGACCCGAGTACAACCTCAAGTAGAACAACCTAAGGACCTCCTCCTGTCGTATAATTTAGGAGAAATTTAGTTAAGTACTAAATAATTGGTGGATTAAGATTGGGCCACCATTTTTACAAATGGGGAGGCCTGAAACCATGAGTACCGCTGACTTAATGCCACCTGAAGACCTAGGAGAAATCCTAAGGGCTTGTCGCTCTCGGGAGTACGTTGAAACTCGATAACGGACCTAGATCGCACGTCGAGGGTCCGATGACCACGAAATTATAGGAAGATATCCGTCCTGCTGGGCTTGACAACCATCACGGGAATCAAGCTTAGATAGTGTCCAGAAACGCCCAACTTAAGCCATGAGTGAAGTGCGTTCTCGCGAATATCTTTATAAAATAAAATGAAACTTAAGTGATTCGCTCTTATGCAAAGTTGAAGAATTCAGATCATTAGTTTGTGACCAAACTTCACCCATGGGGAAAGAAAATTTTCCTACACCTAACCATATAATTGTAACCTCGATTGAACACGTACGACCGTTGATATAAGACAGGCTCTCCACAGTCGATCGGCTTATCCGATTGCATCAAAACCATGTCTTGGCATGGATCCATTGTCAGGGAGCATACCCTATGACGTAGATGAGTCATGGACCTCCCTATGAGCCCCATTCGTCAGAAACGGCCACCCACGGGGTATAAACAATGTATAAGGTGGCCTTGGGGCCATTTACATCACATCTGGGGCTATAAATAGCTTCTCACACACCTCCTCTCTCACAAATACAAATTTCAAACCCTAGATAGAGAGAGAGGAGAGAAAAGAGAAAATAGAAAAGAGGAAGTGTAGGAGATCGCTTCAACTGTGGGAAATCTTCTCCCACGCACCCATGTACCACTTCTTTTACACTACCAAACTTCCTTCAGCTATGATTTTGGGTAAGAAATACTAACCCTAATATCGATGTAGAGCTCCAGGATAGTTGTTCGTCAACCTAACTAACCAGTTTCATCATTTAGGTGCTTGATGTTTCATTTTCGAGTCCGAGTCAAGCAACCTAACGAAAGGTGCAGATTATAAATGCTTAGGTTACACTTTATCAATGCTTTCACGTCAGCCAATGATTTTATATTTTCCTTGATTGCTACCGTATTGTCTTAGATACTCCAATTTTCATATGAAATACACCTATGAACTGTAATATGTAAATGATGCAATCTATGTGTTTGTTGAAATGTTTAAATGAATGATTGAAAATGATTTGTGCTTGCCATGATTTCTAATCTAGGATTCATCATTGCTATATGCATATGGATTTCTCTATCTAACGAATTAATAAAACATGTGTTGTAACTAATGTAGTCTATGTGTTGCCTATGTGTTTGATAAATTGTCTAAATGAGAAATTGTTGATAAATTATATTTATTACCAGTGTTAAGGTAGGATTCTTCATTATTTTATGCATATGTATGTTGTCCTCTATGAAATCAATTACTAAATGCATGTTGCATTAGCATGGTTTTATGTGTTTGATGAAATGCCCAAGTGAGAAATCCACATGGATTATTTGTTTAATGCTGAGATGAACATCATGCTTGTTTGTTAGCTATATTTGAGTAGGATTGAGGCTACCAACGTAGCCCAGAAAATCGGTAAAATTCCTTGTTTAGGTGGCCGAATTAGTCTCGCCACCTTGGGTAAACTCGATGAATCCAAGTCGCATGACGATTGTCGACAGTGGGTAGGCCACGAGGGGTTCTTACGCGCACCATGTCGATTAAGTCAGTGTGTGCCTGCACCAATCGAGCTTGCCTAATGAACCTATTGACCTATTGTGTGTTTACCATGTATAGACGTGATTGATTGAATCTAAGGTACCTCTTACCAATGTAAAGATCCACGTTAACCATGGTACCATGATCCATTAAGAGTCATGAGCTGGGCATGGTAGTATGGGAGACTGTGTCTAAGCTGTCGGCTTACGCTGGGGTGACGAGTCTCCCTGTAGTGACCAATGAGCACAACTTCTTCTCGTGAGTTGGGCATGGTGGTATGGGACACCATGTTCGTGCTGTCAGCCTACACTGGAGTGACGAGCCTCCCTGTGGTGACTGTGAGCACAACTTCTTGCAACTTGCCTATCGTATGTGTTTGACTAGGAGTGACGAACCTACAACTTGCCTATCGTATGTGTTCAACTAAGAGTGACGAACCTAGATGAATCCAAAATATAAGAGTAGGACCACTGCAGTTGTCCAATGCCAAATGTTCGATTTGGGTCAATGATATAAAGGGAGGTACCTTAGCTTCTCAAACTTACTGTATAAATGAGTATAATTAGTTACTTGGCTAACACGACTATGCATCATACTACATTAGTTAGGATGTGCCAAAAGGCGTTGGAGTTGCACCATTTTGAGGAAGTGCTATCATTTGTGAAATAGCTGTCGGAGTTGCATGTGAGGGCATGCATCATTACTTGCACCCCATTTCTGCATTAAAAAAAGTAGTTAGGAAGTGATTGTTTATGATTGCTTTATCATTACTCCTTTGATTGACTTGATAACATGTGTAGCTTTTACGTTATAGAACCACTGAGTTGATCACTCACTCTCACTCTGAGACGGTGTTTTAAAACACCAACCAAACGTTGATTTAGATGTAGGTACAAACAACATCTATCCTCTAGAGCAAGACTTCTTAGATGAGGAGGAATTCTCCTACTTTCAACTCTTGAACGGGTCATGTAGGCCACAGACCATTGCGCAGGGGACACCGGGCATCAGAGCTTAGTTGAACACATTTACACTACCACTTTTTTACATTTTGAAACTATACATGTATATAATGAACCCGGTTACGTACCCATACTCTAGAAGAAATTTTATGAAACATCTACATACTTACATAGACATTTTTTAGAATTCCATACTGGCTTAATTTCATTAAATCCGGAGTATGATGTGTTGTTTAGTATGATCCCATGCATGCTTAATTCATGAAAATGAAAGAAACCTGAATATCATCATCCATAATGCATAAGTGATGTTCTGAATCTTGGGAGTAGAGCTTTGCTCGACCTTCAAAATTCGGGGCGTTACACTTCTTTTCCTGATTTTGAAATTGTGGGATTAGTAAATCCTGTTTTGACTATTATCCCATGGGCATGGTTTGGTGATAGAATCCCTTCCAATTATCACCATTCTCCTCCATTGAGAATTAGGTCAATAAAAGTTCAAATTTAATCTTAATTGTTATATCTTCCAATTGGATAAGATAGGACTCCAATTCTAATTATGATACTTGAATCAAGTAAGAGGGCTCCCTGATCACTGCAAGTGGATCCTTGGCGCTCTAGTTTACTTTTGATATTTAATAAATCCTTCACAATTACTCTCTTTTATTCCATATTTAGATATAGATCTTTTTCTAGTTCTGGTTCTAGTTCTTTTCAGACTATGTATAAGTTTCGTCCTTATGAATTCGACTTTGTTCTCACAAGTTATTACTACATCACGACCTTACATATCACGCCCCAAACTCAGAAACTAGGCTCACAGAATTTTTGATCGTCGAATCCGGCGCCGACAGCCTCCTTAATACCCCACTCTCGGCTCTTAACACCCATATGCCAGATTCCAATCCTTGGATCATATAAGGAGGATTTTCAATATAAATTTTTTTAATAAAGGAGCATAACCACAAGTGTACCCAAATTATAAAAGCAACATCATCATCACATATCCACTAATATAAACAGTTGATTACAATGCTGAAAGAAAAAAAAAATATATATATATATATAATAAAATCTCCAGAAAGCTCGACCACATGCTCCTGCCTCAACACTACTGCGACTTAACATCACTTGCACGCAATGGTCATGCATAAGCTTACTAAGAAGCTCAGAGGGTGGTGCATGTGTGCGTAATGGTAAGTTCATGAATGAAGCCAGCCATACCAAAGCTATGCAATGTAATACATAGTAAGCCAAATGTTATATGTGGAGGATGTAGTGCAATATACAATTCTTGATAAGTCTATAAATATAATTAATCAATCCGAGCTATGTGATGCAAAAGAAATGACAAGATGATGTATGTAGTCGAGATGATAGTACGTGGTATCGTAAGCTGTGGGGTTCATCACAAGGGCTTCTATCTAAACTAGTCTTATACCTGAATGTGGATAGCTAGACTTAATGTGGTAAACTCCTGATCTCAGGTTAGTTACGCATCTAACTGAATTCATGGCCATTGCGAAGGTACACATAATGATTTAGTTACGTGCCACCAACCCGAATGGATAGTGAGTGAATGAATGAATGAGTTAAATGTTGAACGTGCAACCCCATACTCAGTACGTCCATATATCAGTATATCTCATCTCTGGGATATCACTGGGGTCTAGTACACTCTCCACCGGATTACCACCCAACTGGTCACGCAACCATTGTTGAGGTTTAAATATTGCATATCAAACCTCAGTTATTACTTGATTTTACTAATATTATACCGTTTAATGCCCTATTTTAATCGTGTTTATGCTGCGAGGTGAATTTAGGAGCCTAGACTGAAAAAGGGTACTAAAAGCATAGATTTAACGCTTAGACGTCACCAAGGCAAGGGATGGACCCCAAGGGACCAAGATCGAGGAATTCACACACCAAAGATCCGAGAAGATCAAGTGATTAGGTTTAAACAGGTCTGAAAGTCATCTATAATGCAAGATCACAGGGTTCCCACCATCCGTTCGGCTCGAAACTTTATATCTGGCCTGAGGACCATAAATTAACCGTACATGTCAAAACTTTTCCCTTGGATCAATGTATAAGTGACCTGATGGGCAAGATTAGACAATAACCATTAAAACAACATCTTAGTCATCCTTGAGAGATTAGGGCCCAAACTTGATCGATGAAAAGAGCACAAAAAATGAGGACTACCTGCTTAATTTTAAGAAAATCGGATGGTGAATTCAAACACAATGCACTTCGGAAGACAATTGTTAGAATGATGGTAAATCTGTAATTTAAGGAACTCCATATGCATGCATGTAAGTGAGAAGAGAGGTTTGCTTCAACAGTGGGTATTGCTTCGTCACAGGTGGATGGTGTGATCCACCTAGAGCTCGGATCTACTTCATACTTTAACCCATGGGCTTACAAGTTACTAAGAAGATGATGAGCAGAGTAGATCTCCGAGAATATCATCAAAAGTGGGCCTCACCTATTTTTTGAACAAAACATATGAACAGTGCCCTTCTCACACAAAACGCCCAGCGGACGCACCCAAGTCGATTGGGTTTAGCTAGTGGGCCCCACCCATCATTCCACGGGATGATTTGGACCATCCATTGTGTTCAGAGGGGGGCATGACCCTCGCCTAGGTGTCCCTTTGACCCCTTGCAAAAGTACACACGTGGATCATCAGAAAACGCAAGATGGACAATGAGTTGATTTCATACAGTGGACCACACCAAAACCTGATAAAAACCACTCCTTCTTGACTAGTTTTTCGTCAGGAATCCAATGAATGGGTTAGATTTCTCTTATAAAAACAATAATGGGTCCCATTGACACCAAAAAATCAAGAATTCACACCCATTATGTACGCAGCTGGCTGCGTAACTTGTGCGTAGACTCCACTGACCGACCTTCCTAATATTATAAAAGGAGAGAAGAGAGAGAGGGAATGACATCCAAGGATGTGTGGGGCAACCGTGGAGGCAAGACGGGCAAAGAAGAGAAGGATAAAGAGAGATAGCCAGTTAGGGAGTTTTCTCCCTCTTTCTTCTAGTCTTATGTCCTTTTCCTTTTATGTTTTTAAGAGATTTTAGCTAGATCATGTTTGGCTAAACCTCTTAGCTCGGGCTAAGAGGTGAAGCCTGTAGTGTGATGGGCTGACTTCTATGCTTTAACTCATGTTTAAGTTGAACCGTCTTTGATTATAGTTTAATATTAAGGAATGATTTCAGTTTTTAATGGTTTGTTGTGACGTAAATTACAATGGATTTATGAAAACTTTGAGCATGTTCTTAGCATAATAGGGTTTGTGAATTTCAGAACCATGTTGTCTACCATCGTCTCCTAGGCATGGTTGGATGACGGAATCCTTCCTAACATTCATACACCCCTTAGATTAGATGTGGATTGGCTAAATTCTATTATTTGCTTTGTCTCATGGGCATGGTTTTGTGATGGAATCAATTCGAATTCTCATACCTATCTGCTATTAAAAACTGGATCAAAGAAAGTTCAAATTTGATTTTTTAATGTGATATCTTCCAACTGGATGAAGATGGCACTCGAAGTCCAGTTGAGTTCATGAATCAAGCGTAAATCTCCCTGATCTCTACAAGTGGATCCTCTAAATCCCTAGTTTCCCACCTTTGAATTTTTCAAGTTTTAGTTTACTATTTCACCATTATTCTCTCATATTCGCTTGATTTAGATTTCATCTTCTTTTAGTTCTAGTTCTGGTTACTTTCAGGTTACGTACAAGGTTCAGTCCTCATGGATTCAACCTCGGTCTTACTGAGATTATTACTACATCATAACCCTATACTTGGGGTGTGAACAAGTTTTTGGTGTCATCGTCGGGGACTGACAGTTGCATTTTTCTGAAATTAAGTGGTTTTAGAATTAGGTTAAGATTAGGATTTTTCTATTTTTAAGATTAGGGTTTTATTTTCTATTTGTAGAAGTTTTTAAAATTTATTCTAGGATTTCTTTTAATTTTAGAAACTAACATTACTTTCTATTTTTATGGTTTAGAAACTTTCCTTTTTAAGAACTAGTTTATTTTTAGAAACTTTTTGATTTTAGGTTTAGATTTTTTATTTTAGAAACCTTTTAATTGTAAGTCTTCATTTTAGAAACTAACTCATTTTTCTAATTTTTTTAGAACTTTCTGACTTTAGGATTTCTATTTTTAGAAACTAATTTATTTTTCTTGTGCAGGACCTTAACATGGAACTCCAATCTAGTAACTTCCTTCTAACTTCTCCTCTACTTACTTTCCATATTGCTGTAAGATTTTTCTTTTATTTTCTTTTTCTTTAAGGATTAGATTCAGAGTCAGGATTTCACCATGGAAGAGTGGGTACATCAATATGCTGAGATGGATAAGAGATATTGGGGAGGAACATATAATGATTATGATATAATTCAACCTATATCTCAATTTTTTTCTCAAACCATCATCGAGAACCGGCTGGAATATTATGCTCCATCGGTTAATAAGTCCTTACGTGATCATAATTATGGAAATGAGGACTATTATCAACCATCATATTCTCCCACATATGATTCGAATGACTATAATCAGTGGAAACATCAATGTTGGGAAGATGAACCAGCAATACACCCTAGTGAACATTTTCTTGAGTCTTCTACCTTTGAAACTCAATCAGAAACGACCTAAGAGGAGACACTTCAGGATGACATATATGATTTTTTGGGCCTTAAAAAAAATAGAAGCACTGGTATTGCACATTGATAAGACATTGGAGGCTCGTTCGTCCCAGCTACAACTTAATCTAGAAACACAATGTGAGGAAAGTTATCCTAACTCGCTCCTGGAAGAATCTAAAATTACGAATGAGGAGTTGGAGTCCATTAATGAGCATATAGTTTAATTTTCCGATGAGTTGATCTCGATGACGGTCCAAAGGAATGGTTAAGAGACGTGGGTGTCTTTCAAATATAATGATAGTGAAACACTGTGCTTACATGATGCATAGGATTTCAATGATGAGGTAGAGGTTAATTTATTTGAACCTCGACCAAATTTAGGAATAGAATGTGAGGAAAGTGATCCCATCCTAAGTGTGCACTGCAAGAAATTAGATGATGATGCATATTAGGATGATGATCATGAATATTCAGCCCAAATTCCTCTGGAATCAATCTTAAGTATGGTCCAGGTCAGTGATCAAGAAGTACATGAAGTGATCGGTCATAAGGATCTACTCTACTCATCTGACATGCCTGATTTAAATGTGGAGGATGAACCCCTTATAACCAATTCTTCTAACTCTTGTGAGACATTTTTGGACCACTCCCTTGAATTGAATGATGATATGATTCGGAAGAGGGACAAGTTGCTCGATACAACTCTAGAATTTGAAACCACCCAGTTGAGGGCAACATCTAAGTTGTACATGTCTGACGATTCAATGCCTCGACTGAGTAGTTTCAATGAACAGAGTGTTCACACAAATGCTTCCTTTGTTGATTTTCAATCTGTTTGTGTAGGGCAAGAGTAAGAGAGCATGCATCTATCCATTTTCAGAGACAATGAAATTCTTGGACAGATTATCATGAGCTTCAATATGGAAAATAAGTCATTCTCAGTTGAATTTTCCAACTCTTTGGATGATTGTTTGGCACACTTTACAGATTCAAATGATCCCATGATAAAAGACATAGTGAATGCCTTGCAAGATAATATCTCGGTAGTTGTCACGGATCGAGAAAACCCTTATTCTGAAGCCCCTCCTTCCCCAGATCTTGAATGTTTACCATTAAAGAAGGAAGAGTTGAGAATTGAACCAGAGGCTGAAACTTTGGACTATGTTGAGGCTACATCACTTTCTAAAATTTTTTCTGAATTCTCTTTACTTGTAGTATCTGATTCACCATGGGATACTAACTTTGACACTTTTTCTATCACAGGAGAATCATATATACTTTGGATACCTTAAGCGATTAAACGACAAACTTTTGCTGAGGTACATAAATTTCTCTGAACATTCATGCTTTAGGGCATTCAAGCCTATTGCAAAAAGGACTTTTAGATGATCCTGTTGAGAAACCTATTGAGAAATTTATCATGATACTAACCAGAAGAGGAACTTTGTGGCATGACTGAGTAGCTTTTCCCCTACTTTCATGGGACTAGGATAGTTTGCTTGATGTCATTCTAGGATAGTCGGCATTATACTGTTAGGTTAGTTTGTTTTCTAAGTTTTTTTTTAGGATAGGTTGCTTTCGTTGGTTTCACTCTTGTGCTGACTCACTCTCACACTGATGCCTCTTTGGAAAGGCCGCTCAATTACCTCATCAGGTACTACCTTTCCATCACTTCTCTTTTAATTTCGTTGTCCCGAGTGCATTGCATGCTCATATCTTTTACATTGAAGACAATGTAGATTTTAGATTGGAGATAGGAGATTAGATTACTTAATCAGTATTTTTTTCAGTCTTAAGCAAAAATTGTGAAAATTTTTAACAATTTTCTGGACATTCTTGTGAATTCGAAGTGATTTTGAAGGATAGTTGTGATTTGAGAAGTTTACAATACAGAGTGTTAGGGATTTATATCTCTTAGATTTAGTTATCTGATAGATTCTGTAATTGAGTTCGAATTATCAATCCATGATTAGTAGTTGTAAACATTGATTGAATCATGATTTCACATGTCACATCTTGCTTACACATTGAGGTTTCAGTTAGATATTGAAGGATTAACTTGGTAATCACTAAGCATGAAAGGAACTAGCAAGAGAAATTTTTATAAAGAAGAATTGAAAGGGTTGGGCGAATGATCTTCACTATAGGTTTACTCCCTATGGGTGAAGGTTCGATTCCCTAAGGTTAACATTCAGAAAGGGTTGGGCGAATGGTCTTCACCATAGGTTTGCTCCCTATAGGTGAGGATTTGATTCCCCTCTTTGGTGTTATTTTTAATGAAAAAAAATCAAAAGTTGGTAGAATAAAAGGATGATCTGTGAGGCAAGTTTTGGATTAGGTTTTGGTTGTCCTGAATACCCTTTTTTATTATCAATGTTATCATGAAATTGACAATTGAATCTCTTAATGATGATAAGCCAAGATTACATTATACACCCATGGAACTCAATGTTTAAATTTTTTTTCTAATTGATGGATTAATACTTTGAACCTGATTATGAAGTTTACCGTGCTCTTAAGTCCAGGAGAAAGGAATGCACAACATTCATGAATCTTAGAATTCTAGTATTTGGATTGTTTTTCAAAAATCACTTGAGGTTATAGAAATTGTCTTGTAATTCTCAACTTATTTTTCGCATACTTTTCTCGGGACTAGCAAAATGCTGGTTGGGAGTTATGTTGAGGGTTAAATATTGCATATCAAATCCCAATTATTACCTGATTTTAAGAACATGATACCATTTAATGCCCTATTTTAATCATGTTTATGCTGAAAGGTGAATTTAGGAGCATGGACTGAAAAAGGGTACTAAAAGCATAGATTTAACACTCAGACATCACCAAGGCAATGGATGGACCCCAAGGGACTAAGATCGAGGAATTCACATGCCAAAGATCCAAGAAGATCAAGTGATTGGGTTTAAATGGGTCTGAAAGTCGTCTAGAATGCAAGATCACAGGTTTCCCACCATATGTTCAGCTCGAAACTTTATATCTAGCCTGAGGACCATAAATTAGCCATACACGTCAAAATTTAGCCCTTGTATTACTGTATAAGTGACTTGATTGGCAAGATCAGACAATAACCATTAAAAGAGCATCTTAGTTTAGGGCCCAAACTTAACCGATGAAAAAAACATGAAAAATGAGGAACACCTGCTCAATTTCAAGGAAATCGAATGGTGCATTCAAACATAACGCATTTTGGAAGACAGTGGCTAGAATGATGACAAATCTGAAATTTAAGGAAATCCATATGCATGCACGTAAGTGAGAAGAGAGGTTTGCTTTAACAGTGGGTATTGCCTCATTATAGGTGGATGGTGTGGCCCACCTAGAGCTCGGATTTGCTTCATACTTTGACCCATGGGCTTACAAGTTACCAAGAAGACGATGAGCGGAGTAGATCTCCGAGAATGTCATCAGAAGTGAGCCCCACCTATTTTTTAAACAAAACATATGAACAATGCCCTTCTCGCACAAATCGCCCAACGGACGCACCCAAACTGATTAGGTTTTGATAGTGGGCCCCACCTATCATTCCATTGGATAATCTAGACCGTCCATTATGTTCGGGGGGGGGGGGGGGGGGGGGGGGGGGGGGGTGACCCTCGCCTAAGTGTCCCTTTGGCCCCTTGCAAACGTACACACATGGATCGCCAGAAAATGCAAGATGGAAGGCTAGTTGATTTCGTACAGTGGACCACACCAAAACTCGATAAAAATCACTCCTGCGTGACTAGTTTTTTGCCAGGAATCCAATGAATAGGTCAGATTTCTCTTATAACACCGATAATGGGTCCCACTGACACTAAAAAATCAAGAATTCGTACCCATTACGCATGCAACTGGCTGCGCAACTTGTGCGTAAACTCCACTAACCGACCTTCCTAATATTATAAAAGGAGAGAAGAGAGAGAGGGAATGGCATCCAAGGATGTGTGGGGCAGCTGTGGAGGCAAGACGAGCAAAGAAGAGAAGGATAAAGAGAGATGGCCGGTTAGGGAGTTTTCTCCCTCTTTCTTCTAGTCTTTTGTCCTTTTTCTTTTATGTTTTTAAGAGATTTTAGCTAGATCATGTGTGGCTAAACCTCTTAGCTAGGGCTAAGAGGTGAAGCCTGTAGTGTGATGGGATGACTTTTATGCTTCGATTCATGTTTAAGTTGAACTGTCTTTAATTATAGTTTAATATTAAGGAATGCTTTCAGTTTTTAATAGTTTGTTGTGATTTAAATTACAATAGATATGTGATAGCTTTGAGCATGTTCTTAGCATTATAGGGTTTGTGAATTTAGGAACCCTGTTGTTCACAATCGTCTCTTGGGCATGGTTGGATGACGGAATCCTTCTTAACATTCATACATCCCTTAGATTGATGTGGATTGGCTAAATTTTGTTGTTTGCTTTGTCTCATGGGCATTGTTTTGTGATGGAATCAATTTTAATTCTCATACCTATCCACTATTGAAAACTGGATTAAAAGAAGTTCAGATTTGGTTTTTTAATGTGATATTTGTAAGTGCTATAGTGTAAGTGCTATAGTTTCTTGCTCTTTTGATTGTTAAATTTTGTAGTGCAAAAACCACTATTTGTGTCTTGTGTAGCACAGTGATATATATATGTTCAAGGTACTACATTTCATGTACAAGGACAATGCTTCAAGTCAAGAATAAAGATCTATTTCAAAGAAATGCAAGATCAAGTACATTGTTCACTTCTTTAAGATTCAAAGTTCATTGTTTTAAAGCGACATCGAAAGTTAAGTGAACTGTTCATACTCAAGACTCAAGGTGATGTACAACACATTTACTACAAA
Source organism: Magnolia kwangsiensis (assembly GCA_037074715.1). Lineage (NCBI taxonomy): Eukaryota > Viridiplantae > Streptophyta > Magnoliopsida > Magnoliales > Magnoliaceae > Magnolia > Magnolia kwangsiensis. The sequence continues at coordinate 111,188,102 of CM073573.1, read as the reverse complement.
TTCAAGCTTCAAAAGATCTCAAGTACAAGCTTCATTTTGTGTCAAGAAGAGTGACTAGAAGGTTCAATGTTCATTCTTTACTAACAAGGTTTGGATGACCTTAGGGTAGGTCATTTTGAATACATAATTCAATTACTCATTTTATAAGTGTTTGGTCTGTTCTTCGACTAATCCTAAACTCTGTTCGACTAGTCCTAGCACTAGCTCGACCAGTCTAAGAAATTCCAAGACCAGTCCTAAGTTTGTTGAAAATTTTTAAAATTTTTTGTTAAGCCACGACTAGTCCTGGAGACTGCTCGACCGATCGTGTGAACAGTGCACAACACGTTCACGACCAGTCCTGCAGCTACAACTCGAACTTTAGTGACTAAATTTGGTTCCTTACAACCAGTTGTGGACAAGTCACGATCAGTCATGGAGGTCACACGACCGGTCGTGCAAGGCCTACGACCAGTCATGGAACGACTTTATCCAATCGCGCTCAAAATTTCAAAAATTCGTTGGTCCTATGACCAGTCGTAAGTGAGATCTGTTCACCTATAAATAGAGCACAATTTTCAAAGTTTGATAATTCAATTCAAGTATAATCAAGACATCACTCTGAGAGATAAGTTTGTAAACTTCTTAAGCTATATTATTGTAATGCCCTGAAAATTGGGGGTCGAGTAAAACTCAGTTCCCAAGTTCCAAAACATCATTTATGCAACATTTTTAATGATAGATATATGTTGTCTGTATTAATGCATAAAACATGAATTAGATTAAGCCAAATCAACAAAACATAATTCAGGGACAGTTGTAATATGTTAGCGGAAGACTGAAACGAATATATAAACTAGTATAAGTCCCCAAAGTATGTATGCGTTGCCAGGTCAATAGTTACAAGTATTGTTTCAAAATACAAATGTCAAAATGTGATAGTCCACTATAAGTATAACCCTGAATCCCCGTCGATCAGAACACGGCTCACATGAACCCACCTGAATATTGCATGTAGGAGAACGCCTCCTCATCATCCTCAAAATTTGGCTCTACCTCGTGGGTTGCATCATCATCTACAACTAAGACAAAGTCTGGTTAGTGTTTAAACACCGTCCCAGAATGTGGGAGTGAGTGATCAACTCAGTGGAGCTATACAACAAAGGTTAACATGTTATCAATTCAGTCAAGCAGTAATGATAAAACAATACAATCAAACATCCCTAAGTACTCTGATTAATGCAAGAATGGAATGTAGTCATGATGCATGCCCTCGCCTGCACTCCCTTTGCGTTCTTCATCTCACGGTTGCACATGTCAGTCACTTCCTTAGTGCCCTGCCCAACGCCAAACAGCACATGCAGTGTGGTGCATGAACGTGATTACCAAGTTCTTATTAGTTCTTTTTCATACACCAGGATTGGAAAGCTAAAGTACCTCCCTTATATCAATTCCCGAATAATGATCCATTTTAGGGTCGTCAGTACTAGTAAATCTCATATGATGTTGTGGTTCTAGGTCACTGCAAAGGGCTCGTCACCTAATCAATGCAGGCCTAGTTATACTTTAATTACTGTGAAAAAGCTCATCGCCTCAATGCAGTCTCAGAGTATGCTCAAGGTCACTACAAATGGCTCATCGCCAAGTCGTAGGCCGACAACACGAATATAGTATCCCATACCACCATATTCGGCTCACGAGTCTAGATTGCTCACTGGTTACTACGAGAAGGCTCGTCGCCCCAGCGTAGGCCGACAGCTCGACCATGGTGTCCCGTACGACCATGCTTGGCTCATGAGTCTTAGCGGATCGAGGTACCAAGGTTTAAGGGTTTTCACTGATGATTTTGGTACCTTAAATTCAAACAGTAGTGTCCAAACATAGTGAACATACATCGGGCCAATCAGGTTACGTGACGAGCTCGACTAGCATGAGCGCACGTTGAGTTGATCGTCATGAAGTGCGTAAGCGCTCCATGTGGCCTAACCACTGTCGATGACCCAAGTACGACACAAATTCGTCGATCACATCCTGTGTGGTGAAATAACTTTAGCCACCAATTCGAGGCCAGCTACCGATTGCCTGGACTATACCATAGCCCCAACACATTTATTTACAACAATTTAATCATATGAGGTAGTGAAAGTAGTAGTGAATAAATTGTTCAATTCCTATAATCATTTAAGTAGATTAGGAAATACAACTTAAGCATGAATTCATACATATGGATCTCATAAACACATAGACACTACAATATATCATACATGGAGGAAATCATACACATAATTGAGGTAGTTGAGAATCATATCTCAACCCCCATATAAATTACAATTTACTAACTACTTACTCATTCAGACATTTTTACAAACACTTAACTTACACATTTCAACATACATAACATATATTGGTTATAATACATATTAGGACAAATCCTTTCATCAAGGAATTGTTACACATACAACTAACATATATATACGACAATTTATCATGGAAAACGCAGTTTCAAATTTCATACGTATATGATCATCTCTACAAACACATAGAATACTCTAATCTCAACATAATTCATATATATATATCTGAAAAGCGAAACAAACGTCGCATTTGGCATATGAAACGGCATCCATGTTAGTTATAAATCATTAACCGACATTGAGAGTCTTGAAAACCATAACCTAAACGTATATAGTCCGCACCTTACGCTGGTAAACGCGTAACGGATTTGTTCTAGATGCTTAGCCTTTGTCAATGGCAAATTGACAACCTATAGCATGAGTTATGTTAGCTATTTCATCGTTTATGCTATATGAAGCCCTAAAACAGGTTAGGGTCTAGTTTCGTTACCCAAGTATGGAATCGAGATCGCCCGTATAACGATACGAATGGACGAATTTGGCACGTAGTGTAGCTGAGAAGAACCCCAAGATGAATCTCCAACTCACTCTCTCTCTTTCCTTTCCTTTTCTTCTCCTTTCTTTTCTAGGGTTTTAGAATTCGTATGGAATATTTGAGAGGGGGTTTAAAGCCCTTATTTAGGCCCAGAATTGACGAGAATGGCCCAAAGGCCAAGGTATAATTAGGTTTTACCCAAATCGGGTATGTTCCGATCCAACGGAGCATTTCTGGAGGTCTCTTTGCTGAATGCAATCGGACTTAAGCTCCATGATATTGGATCTTAGTCAAGCTAAGTTTTCAGTCCGATCGGGTTTACAGATCGACTGTGGTGGACCAGTTTCAGTTCGACGGTCACCAGTTTTCGATCAGGGCCGCAAGTACATTGCCATGTGTGGAATATTTTCCCTAATTCGAGGGTGTATTTGGGTCAGATTCTAACGGTCTGAATCCTTATATTTGGTCCGCAAGCGACATGACTCAGATTACTTAAATTTGGACTTATTTCCTAAAGATATTTACGTTTCTCACACACTTTGCTCTGGACTCAAGTAAATAGTCCAGGACATTATCTGGACTTGATTTTCTAAGTGATTGTCAAGTCCAATTAGGCAGTCATAATTGTATAGTTTCGTAGCTATCGAACTTTCGACGTGCGGTCCAGGTCTGATACGAAGTTTCAATGTGCTCCCGTGAGCAACTGGGTTTAGAGATTGATCCTAGGTTTTAGGGTAATGTCGCATTAACGATTTCATAAGTTTTGGGTCTTGCAGATCGTATTAAAAGTGATTAGTGCTAATTTCACAGGTAATTTAGTTTAGTGCTAGGTAACTCGCGTTAAATTTCTAAAGGATTTAGTCCTTAGAGATTTTTGCCTGAGGTGGTACTTGGGTCTTTGTACTGATTTTTTCGGGACGTTATAATTGTGGATATTTCAAATTCTATTTTATTATCTTTTTATATTTGATTTTGTATTCTGCATTTCAATTTGATTTGAAAGAAGGATTGTAATCTTCCCACTTCTTGGAATCAAAATCAAATAAAGCTAGCCCAACTTGATTTAATTTAAAATCAATCTAGAACTTTTATGTGAGTGTGGACATTGAACTTATATATTCAAACTTCTACTCTAATTTGGTTCTTCTGGGCTTCAATAATAGGAGAAATCCAAGTACTTTACATTTGTGTAAATCTTCTATTTTTGGTTTCTTTTGAGATTAAGCTAGAAAAATCTCATTCTTTTTAGTTATCTGAGGAGATCCAGAAACTCAGAGTGTGGGGTTTTTTGAATTGTGTAAGCCCACTTGAAAGACACAATTGTGAGGGTTTTAGGTGAACCTAGAAAAACCTATTTTTATAGTGAACGCTAATATCCACTGTGTGAGGATATTAGGAGTGGAGTAGCCATGTGGCTGTTGTTTAACAATTGGTGTATACACAGGCGAACCACTATAATTCTTTGTGTTTTATGGATACGTGGTTTATTTTCTATATCTTTTATCATTCAAGATTGTGGGATGTATTTGTGGATGTAAATGTTGTAATCTTTACTTTTCAGCATTATGGGGAATGTTGTAATATCTTAGATTTCTTTTCCTTACTATTTATTTGTTCCTTTGTATCAAGTTTGAGTTTTTGATACAAAGACCTTTCTAGGAATCAGGTTGTCCTACCATAAACCTTGATTTTTGGTGTAAGGCTGTCCTTAGAACAACATTTGTATCAATTTCTCAATACTCATAGATTTGAGGTTGCTTTACAATTCAATATTGTGAATTGATTATAGTGATATCGTTCCATTAATTATTTAATTTCCATTGTTATCATTTTAATTTGGCATAGTCCTATTCACTCCCCCCCCCCCTCTAGGACATTTAACTCAGCCTTTTCAAGTGGTATCAAAGCCTAATAGCTCGTTGTTTTTATTTTTAGATTTATTTCCTAAGCTAATCAATCTGAGATATTTATAAGATGTCAAATTTGGATAGCTTTCAGTCACTAGGCCTCCACTATTTGATGGCACAAATTATGCCTATTGAAAAGCAAAAATGAGGATTTTCTTAAAATTCATGGATGAAAGTGTGTGGCTAGCCATAGTGACTGAATGGATCCCTCTTACCACTAAAGTGACTGGTATCGATGGATCAAAAATTATGAGAGTAACAACTTATTTCTCTTAGACCACTCTTTAGAAAAGTGAGAGTAGTGCCAATGTAAAAGCACTAAATGCAATCATTTGCTCACTATCACCGAATGAATTCAAAAGAATTATATCCTATGATTCTACAAAGAAAGCCTGAGATATTTTAAAAATGACACACGAGGGAACATCAATTGTCAAGAAATCTAAAATTCAAATCCTCACAACCAAATTTGAGGAAATACGTATGGAAGAAAATAAAATGTTCATGGACTTCTATACAAGATTAAATGACATTGTGAACTCTAAGTGGGGTCTTGGTGATAAAATCTCAGAAAGTAAAATTTATGCAAAAATACTATGCTCACTTCCTGAATGGTTCAATTCTAAGGTAACTGCGATCCAAGAACTTCGTGATACGGATAATATGAGAGTAGAAGAATTAGTTAGATCTTTACAGATTTATTAGTTAACTTTTAAAGCTCCTAAATGGAAATCTATCACCCTTAAATCTTCTAAAAATATTTCTCAAGAAAATTGTAGTAATTGATTTGGAAAATTTTGAAGATGATATGACCCTTTTAGCTAAAAAGTTTCATAAAATTTTTAAAAGTAAAAAGAGAGTTGATTTTCAAAAATCCAATGATAAGAAAAGAGCTAAATTTAAAACTCGAAAAACTTTAAAAGACGGTCAGTGTTACAACTGCCATGAATATGGGCATTTAGCAAACAAGTGTCCTAAAAAGGAAAAACCTAAAAAGAAAGGAATGTTGGCTACTTGGGATGAATCTTCTGGCTCTGAAGCCTCTTCTGAATCCGAAGATTCTGAAACCGAGTCGGGCAATGATGTTAAAGCCCTTATGACTCTAGCCAAGTTCACTTTTTCAGATAATGATGATTCAACCAGTGAAGAAAATCTGAATTGTGATCCTGAAAATGAAGATGATCTTCAAGATGCTTATAATGCCCTTTACAAGGAAAGTTGTAAAATTGTTGTTAAACTTAAATTTTGAAAAGAAAAGTTTTTAAAACTTGAAGAAAATTTTAACTCTCTTGTTTTAGAAAAATTTCACATTTCAGATTGTTTTGAAAAATCTAAAGGTCATTTAGATTTCAAAACCTCCCTTATTGAAAATCTTAAATCTGAAAATAAAAAACTTAAACTTGAAGTCTCTTCACTTTTGAGTTTAAAAGATATATGGAGGTATGCCTAAGGTAATCCAAAGTTAGAAAAGCTTTTATCTGGATCAAGAAAATGTGGTGATCGATCTGGTTTGGGCTACGACAGAAATATGCCTCTTAAACAGAAGAATACTCCTCCTAAGTTTGTGAAAGGAGAGTCTTCAAACTCAAAAGGGAATAGATCAAATCAAAATTTTTCAAAAAATACCAAAAATTTTCAATCTTTCAAACCTAAAAGCAACCATATCAACTATAAAAATTAGAATCAAAATCCTTTAGTTGAGAAAATAGTTGATTTACTTAAGGAGTTCTTGAAATATAACTTAGTAGGTCATTCTTACAACAACTACAAACATAAGTAGACCAACTATACTTCTAAACCCAAAACATTTATGAAATGGGTTCCTAAGGTTACTAGCTTGGTAGCCCACACTGCTTTCAAAGCTTCAAGGCATTTGAAGTGGTACCTAGACTGTGGTTGCTCTAGGCATATGACTGGCTATAAAGGTCTATTCACCAATCTTAAAGACATGGCCGATGGATCAGTCACATTCGGTGATGGTAGCAACTGCAAGATTATTGGCCAAGGTACGGTTCAAATCTATAAGCTCCCCTTATTTGAGAATGTTTTATACATTGAAGGATTAAAACACAACTTGTTAAGCATATCTCAAATATGTGATAACAATCATAGCTTAAAATTTACAAAACATAGTTGTGAGATTTTAAACAAAAAGGGTTCTGTAATATTAACTGGTCGTAAAACTTCTGAAAAATGCTACATTGTAAGTGACTCTAGCTCATCTAATCAATCGTGTTACATGGTCCATACCGATGAAACTGTGTTATGACATAAACGCCTTCGACATGTACACTACCGCATTTTGTATAAATTGAGCAAAAGAGAACTAATAAGCGGTCTACCTAAATTACAGTAAGTAGACAAAATATGTGGCGAATGCTAGATTAGGAAACAAACTAGGAGTACTCACAAAAAATGGGACTCCAATGCCACATCCAAACCGTTCGAACTTCTCCACATGGATCTTATACGACCAACCGAGATAGAGAGTCAAGGTGGTAAAAAATATATTCTAGTAATCGTGGATGATTTTACCAGATTCACTTGGGATAAATCAAAAACCCTTGATGAAGTAAAAAGAGTTTTCAAACGGATCCAAATGGAAAAAGGTTCTTAAGTCTGTAAGATCCGTAGTGATCATGGATCAGAATTTGAGAATAACAGTTTTGAGAAATTCTGTTGTGATGAGGGAATATCACATAAATTCTCTGCGCCCAAAACACTACAACAAAAAGGAATTGTTGAAAGAAAAAATAGAGTGCTTCAAGAAATGGCAAATATAATGTTGAATAGTTTGAAGCTCTCTAGAAATCTTTGGGCTGAAGCTGTAAATACCGCCTGCTATATAATCAACTGGGTTTATACAAGTAAGTCAAGTAATAAAATGGCTTATGAAATGTGGTTTGATAAGAAGCCTACTGTCAAATACTTTCGATTTTTTGGTAGCAAGTGCTATATTTTACGTGACTGTGAAAATCTGGGCAAGTTTGACACCAAAAGTGATGAAGGGATCTTTTAGGATATGCTTTGAATAGTCGAACATATCGAGTACTGAATAAAAGGACTGGTGTAATTCAAGAGTCCATCAATGTAGTCATTGAAGATCACTTGAATATACCTGCCTCAAGTTCAGATAATGATGAAGTTCTTCTAATTGACAAACCAGATACTTCATTGTGTCAAAATAACTCTGAACTAAGGACTGTCAAAGATTATCCAACCACTCAAATTCTTGGAAACCCTCTCACTGGTGTGCACACTCATAGACAAATAGAAGATATATGTAATTACGTGTGCTTTACATCTCAGAGAGAACCAACAAACATAAAAGAAGCTCTTACTAACGAAAATTGGATAGTTGCGATGTAAGAAGAGTTTAATCAATTTATTAGAAATGATGTTTAGTATCTTATTCCTAGACTTAAAGATAAACATATTATCAGAACTATGTGGATTTTTAAAAATAAGTCTGATGAACTTGGTAATATTATTCGAAACAAGGCTAGACTAGTTGTACAAGGGTACACTCAAATTGAAGGCATCGATTATGATGAAACCTTTTCCCCAGTAGCTTGTCTTGAATCAATCAGACTATTGATATCCATTGCTTATTTTAGAAAAATCAAAATTTATCAAATGGATGTAAAGAGTGCTTTTCCAAATGGCAATTTACGTGAAGAAATGTATATTGAACAACCAATGGGTTTTGAAGACCCTAAAAATACTGATAATGTCTATCGCTTTAAAAAAGTCTTTTTACAGTTTAAAACAAGCTCCCAGGTCATGGTATGAAAAATTGACTAAGTTTTTACTAAGTCATAATTTTCTAATAGAAAGTGTTAATAAGACTCTTTTTGTTAAGAAACATAATGATCATATCTTAATAGTGCAAATCTATGTTGATAATATTATTTATGGATCTACCTGTACTAACATGACTGTTGAGTTTGTAGATCTTATGAAATCTAAATTCAAAATGAGCATAGTTGGGGAATAAAATTATTTCCTAGGGTTGCAAGTTAAACAACAACCTGATGGTTTCTTTATTTCTCAAACCAAATTTGCTCTGAACTTAATTAAAAAGTTCAAATTTAAGAATGAAAAAAATTTTAATACTCCTAAGAGTACATCATTAAAACTCTTAAAAGACTCTACAGGTAAATGTGTAGATCCTAAATTATATCGTAGCATGATTGGTAATTTAATTTATTTAACTGCAAGTAGACCTGATATTACCTTTAGTCTAAAACTCTCACAATTGTGTCTTTCAAGTGGGCTTACACAATTCAAAAAACTTCACACTCTGATTTTTCTGGATCTCCTCAGATAACCAAAAGAATGATATTTCTCTGGCTCAATCTCAAAAGAAATCAAAAACAGAAGATTTACACAAATGTAAAGTACCTAGATTTCTCCTTTTGTTGAAGCCCGAAAGAACCAAATCGGTTCTATATCTTATGACTGTGTTAGCCACTCATATGTTAGTATCTATGTTTGTTGGAGAGGTTCCTATTCATCACCTTATCTTCAACAAAAAAAATATAAACAAGATGAATTTGAGGTTGGCTGATGGCCAAGTGGAAGTGGGTGGTGGTGGAGCTGAAGTAGTAAATGAAGAAGAAGGCGATTTACCTCTTGATGATATTAACATGGATGATATTTTTAATGAGATTGATTCAGATTCTAAGGCTGACCCTGACTATCAGTCATTTGACTTCAATGTATGTTTACGTGCACTTGAGGAAAAGGTAGAGAACATGAATGTTGGCCATGATTTGCAGTTTAAATATATGTGCAAGTATCGTAGGCGCATTAACAAGGGTCTTCACCAAATTGATCCATCTATTCCTGCTCCCTCTTTTGGATCTGATTAAGTGTTTTCTCATATGGACTATAATAATGTTTATGCTACTTTGCTTTCTTTCTGTTTATGAGAGTGACTTTGGATGAACTTAGTTCATGTTGGTTCCTTATATGTGAACATTATTTGCTTATATCTTGCCTAGTTTGCTCCCTTATTCCTCTTTTAGTTATTTTCCTTTTCCATATCTTAGTTTCTTCCTTTGTCTTATTGTGACAAAAAGGGGGAGAATATTTTGTTATGCTTGCTTATAGATATGGAATGTGGGTAGTAGCATTTTTTTGTGCTACTTAGGGGGAGTAAGTAAGAAGGTGCATTATACTCTCTTGTGTATATATGGTGCATGATTCTTTATTGAGCATGTAATGCTTCTCTTATTTTTAATGAAGTGTGTTTTGTCACAAATTTGACAAAGGAGGAGATTGTAATTGCTATAGTGTAAGTGCCATAGTTTCTTGCTCCTTTGATTGTCAAATTTTGTAGTGCAAAAACCACTATCTGTGTCTTGTGTAGTACAGTGATATATATATATATATATATATATATATATATATATATATATATATATATATATATATATATATATATATATATATATATATATATATATATATATATATATATATATATATATATATGTTCAAGGCAATGCATCTCATGTACAAGGACAATGCTTCAAGTCAAGAACAAAGATCTATTTCAAAGAAATGCAAGATTAAGTACATTGTTCACTCCTTTAACCTTCAAAGTTCAATGTTTTAAAGCGACATCGAAAGTCAAGTAAATTGTTCATACTCAAGACTCAAGGTGAAGTACAACACATGTATTATAAATTCAAGCTTCAAAAGATCTCAAGTACAAGCTTCATTTTGTGTCGAGATATCAAGCTTCACAAACTTCAAAGAGTGACTAGAAGGTTCAATGTTCATTCTTCACTAATAAGGTTTGGATTACCTTAGATTGACCTTAGGGTAGGTTGTAAGGCTCGTATCCTAGACCGTACCATTCCGTAAGCTTCTGCGGTCCTTCCGGTTGAATTTCGGTAACCCTCGACCCATATCCGATGATTGCGCGCGATCCTAACTTGAGTCTTGCATACCGAAATCAGCTCGACTCGAAACTTATATCCTAGCGACCGCGCTATCGCCCGGTTCCAATGTCATGACTCGTGCACTAATCCAATACCCAGGCTAGAAGATGTGGGCCACATTTATTTCGAGGAAAATGCTACGGGTTACAAACTTTGAGGAATCTCTACAACATGTCCCATTAATCAATCAATCAATCAATCAATGTTAAGTACACTCGATTCCCTAAGTACAACAACCCATCCCTTCCCATTCCTAAAGTCAATTCTCTCTCTCTCTCTCTCTCTCTCTCTCTCTCTCTCTCTCTCTCTCTCTCTCTCTCTCTCTCTCTCTCCACCCATCCCTTTCTTACAACCCCATCACTCCACCCATCACCCATCACACCTCACCCCATCCCTTTTCACCCATCACTTCTCTCTCTTCCTCATTTCTCAAAAAATCTCCCAAGCAACAAACATCCCACGTCCAAGCCCACTCTCTCCCAAAGCCAAGTGTGGCCTAGTTTTTCACCCTCTCACCTCTCATCCCCACCATCAAAACTCCATCATCCATCTTCAAAAGTTGATCATGGGAGCTAAGGAGGCTAAGAGACCAAGAAGAAGGCTGATAGGTGGGTGATATAACCGTCAATTTTGTTATTTGAGTGCCCACATATGGTGGGACCCATCTTGATGTATGCTTTGTATTTAGGGAGGGCCCATAGTGGATGGGTCCCTCCCCTTCTCACCGATCTCTCTCTCTCTCTCTCTCTCTCTCTCTCTCTCTCTCTCTCTCTCTCTCTTGTAATGGGCGTGGCCCACTACATCCACATCGATCGTGGATCCACCATGATGGATGTATTTTATCGATGCCGTCCATCTATTTTATCCAGGCCATCCAGTGAGCCTGGATGATGAGAAAACACAAATATCAGACCCATCAGGTGGGCCACATTCATGTGGGACCCACCATGATGAAACTTGGGCCACATACATGTGGAACCCACCATGATGCTTGTGTCATATCCATGTCGTCTAGTGTCCCTGGACACTGGATAGGGTGCGACTAGGAGTGCATTCACTGACATGGGTGTGTACTAAAAAGCTAACAAAAAAAATTGAGCTTTTGGGGTGGGCTGCTCATGCAGGCCCCACCTTGATGTAAGGATCAAATCCACGCCATCCATCCTATTTCTTAGCTCATTTTAGGCGTTGAGTCAAAAAATGAAGTCAATCTGGTTATCTGGCGGGCCATAACATATTAAACAGTAGATTTCGCCGTTAAAATCCACTTTGACCTTTCTACACACTAAAACATACCCAATATTAGGCTTGTTAGACCCGTCACGAGCCAAGGAACCCAGCTGACGAACTGGATTCCTTTAATGTGGGCCCCACCCATCAAAATGTTTTAAAAATAAAAAATCATAACACATATATGCAGCAGGACGCTGGTGCTGCCTAAGGATGCGCAGACAGTGTCCTGCGCTGTTACGTGCGTTAGGGGGCAGGGACCGTGGGTCCCATATGTGGGCCCCACTGTGATGTGTGTTGAACATCACACCATATGTGGTGCTCAGGTGGTCCACATCACACCATATGGGTGCTCGCTGTGAGCCCCACTCCAAAGATCAGCCGTATGTGGTGCTCAGGTGGTCCACATCACAGGGAACAGTGGAGGATTGAACATCTCCCATTGAAACCTTTTTAGGTAACAGAAGTTTTGAATCATTATGAAATTTATTTTCCTCTTCATATGGGTCTGTGTGACCTTACCAATAGATTGGGTGGAAAATAAACACGATGGTGGGCCCCACGTGAGACCCACTGATGTATGCATTGTATCCGCTCCTTCCAATAGTGTGGACCCCCACCATAAAGTATGTACTTTACTTATGCCGTCCATCTATGGGACCCACCATGATGCATGTGTTGCATCCAAGTCATCTAACCATTTTGAAAGCTCATTTTAAGGCTTGAAACTAACAATAAGACAGATTTAGGATCAGGTGGACCACATTTCAAGAAACAGTGGGTTTGAACGTCCACCATTAAAACCCTTGGACTACAGGGTTTGGACCAATACGATATTTATTTTTTACCTCTTAATCCAGGTCCTTAAGACCTAAGGATTAGATTGGGTGGGAAATAAACCTTATGGTGGGCCCCTGTGAATTGTTTACACTGTGAAAATTATCTCCACTGTTACTTAGGGTGTGCTCCAAATGATCCTATAATATGGCTCTTTTCGGGTATGTGATGAAGCCCATCTTGATGTTTTTATGGCTCGTTGTTGAGGCCCACCTTGATGTGTATGCGGTATGCTGTCGAGGCCCACTTTGATATTATGAGGCCCACGTGAGGCAGCCTATTTAATGTATTTGACTTGGCCCATTCGACTCGACATATTCAACTCGACCCATTCCATTCGACTTGGCCCAATTGATTCGGCCCATTTGATTAGGCCTGATGTGATATATGAGGCCTGATGTTGAGGCCTAACTATATATATATGAGGCCCATGTGATGCATCTCATTTGATGTATTTGGAGCCCTTGGATCGAGGCCCAACGAGATGTACATAAGGCCTATTATAATATGTGATTCTACCATGGTTTATGTAATGAAGTTTATGGCGGGCCATGCCTTGGGAGCAATGATGGTTTGACGTCCACATTGTAAGAATAATGTTGATTAAATGTCCGCATTATAACTCTCCCTAGGGCCCATTTTAGGCCGATACTTGTTGTGTGTAGGCCATCTAGGCCTATCTTCGTTATGAACAGAATTCATCACCACATAATATGTTTAGTATAGTTCCATGATTCATGCTCATACGCATCATATGTATGCTTTGATATGAGGAGTGACTGATCATAGCATATGCCTTCAGGAAGATTGTTTATGGGCCCTCTGATAGGCAGAGTTGCCCTTCATTAGCGCGGTACGTGCAAGATTATTGCATGACTGATAGTGTGATTCATGCACTTCACATTTGTATGATATGATTACTATACGCCCTAGCGACATCAGGGCCATGACCTCCACAGGCACATTGTGGATGATGGGATAGGATACCAAAAATATTGACTAAGCATCGAGGCGCCATAGATGTCCCTGGGTGAAAATTCCTAAACCCGATGATACCAGAAGATGACTCCAACGTCGAGACTGAGTGGATATATGAGCGCACAAGGGCCGAATACCAGGAGGCTACGTCTCCCACTGTGTCGTGGTCGGTTGGAAAGGGGTGTGGCCTTACTCTCCCGAGGGTAGGGGGCATTACTAGGCTGAGTTTAACCAGCTCGTAAATGGGTCCACTATTGACATGCCAGCTAGATATTGACAAACTATTGGCCAGGCAGATAGTGAGGTTTCTTATGCTCACTTGGACTACGCGCTTGGGAAAGGGGCAGTGCCATTTGGAGTGTACTAAACCCGGTGATTATCTAGGATGAGAAGTATACTGATATTTGATAAGCTGTATGAGGATTTGGATGAGGATTGACATGCTTGAGTACATCTCGCATCGCATTCATATCTTACACCGTATAGCCTTGGTACGGCTGATTGCATTCATGTATCCATCAGCATGATTCCACATTACCGTGACCTTGCATTCTGAGCATGCTCATATTGCGCACACACTTACACCGCCTTCTAAGAGAAGTGGGTATCTTTTAAATATAATGATAGTGGTACACTGCACTCACATGACACACAGGATTTCAATGATAAGGTAGAGGTTAGTTTATTCGAACCTCAACCAAATTTAGGAATAAAATGTGAGGAAAGAGATCCCATCCCAAGTGTGTACTGCACGGAATTACACGATGATGTGTATTTGGATGATGATCATGAATGTTTAGCCCAAATTTCTCTGGAATCAATCTCGAGTATGGTCCAGGTCAGTGAACAAGAAGTACACGAAGTGATTGGTCATAAGGATCTACTCCACTCATCTGACATACCTAATTTAAATGTGGAGGATGAACCCCTTACAACCGACTCTTCTAACTCTTATAAGACATGTTTGGACCACTCCCCTAAATCGAATGATGATATGATTTGGAAGAGGGGCGAGTTGCTCGATACAACTCTGAAATTTGAAACACCCAGTTGAGGGCATCATTTGAGTTGTAGACATCTAACGATTCAATGCCTCGATTGAGTAGTTTCAATGAACAGAGTGTTCATATAAATGCTTCCCTTGTTGATTTTTAATTTGTCTGTGCAGGGCAAGAGCAAGAGAGCATGCATCCATCCATT